>OX374633.1:10015000-11265000 GCA_947347705.1 Nymphula nitidulata
AGTGGATCACGTACGACAAGAACGTGTGAAAAAGGTCGTGGTCAAAGGTCGGTCAGGCTTCACAGACTGTGGCGAAACCCGGGTTAACTCGCAACAAGGTGATGCTGTGTGTGTGGTGGGATTGGAAGGACATTATTCATTATGAGCTGTTACCACCAGGCAGGACCATCGATTCTGAACTCTACTGAGAACAACTGATGAGATTAAAGCAAGAAGTTGAGAGAAAGCGGCCGGAATTAATCAACAGAAGGGGTGTGGTTTTTCATCATGATAACGCTAGACCTCACACATCTTTAGCCACTCAGCAAAAATTAAGAGAGTTAGGCTGGGAGGTTTTGATGCATCCGCCGTATAGTCCTGACCTTACACCTTCAGATTTCCACCTGTTTCGCTCTCTTCAGAATTCTCTAGGCAGTGTCAGGTTAACATCACGAGAGGACTGCCAAAACCACTTGTCGCGGTATTTTGATCAGAAGCTCCAAAATTTCTATAGCAATGGGATCATGTCCCTACCTACAAGATGGCAAAAAGTTATCGAACAAAATGGTACCTACATACTTTAGTTAAATGTAAATAAACTATATTAAAAAATGTTTTGAATTTTCTTAAAAAATGCTAAGAAACTTTTTCCCCGACCTATTATTTTTTCATCGTTTGCTTTATTTTTTTGTAATTGTTAAAAAAGTAGGCGTTTAAAGTAGTTTAAGCGCATCAAAAACATTAAATGTGATTAAAATAGCCTTTCTCACCATAAAAAAAATATTTGTAAAAATATTCCTTCGGATCATTGGAGGTGTTAACGTCAATGAGTGGTGAAATAAACTTGCTATATAAAAACGTTGAAAACGGTAAGAAAGAGGTGAAGAAATTAGTAGGTTATAACTAGTGCTCCAGTGGCGTTGTGGTATTTGCGTCTGGTCGGAAATCTGGAGACGCGGCTTCGGGTCCCGCCTGGAGCATATATTTTTTCATCGTGTTTTTTTCTATATTTGTAATTGTTACAATAACTTTTCTTCTTATAAAATTATTATTATTATATTTAGCCTGATCTGTGCTAAATTTTCCCGACACTATTTATTTCGATAAAAATATTATATTTTATTTTAATCTCATTGGGGTTGCTCTTGGCTTTCATCTCACCCGGTGGTATTAAGCATTATTAGAAAATTAAATAAAAACCACTGTTAATATATTTTATTGTCTCAACTCTCCCTACACTAGCAGTGTAAGCAAATTTCAATGCGCTCAGAATACAAGTAGTGCACTGAAGAAATTTGCGGTATATTCGTGCTCAAAATACACTAGTTCATGCGATGCATAGTGGATGAGAGCAGAAAATCGTTATGAGCTCTACTTCCAGGATACAGTTGCATCCGGCATTCTATTTACGTGGAAATGCGCTTCCAAATCCGCATGGTTATGCTACGACCCGCTACCAATGATGAACGAAATTGAACAATTTCTGGTTTCGGAGAACAGACTTTGTATTAGCGATGATATAGATTCACGATTAGGTCATGCAGGGCACTAAGAGTAGGTGTTGCGTTACTAGTACTTTCCTCAAAAGGGTAGTATTTTACGCCATATGGTTTTTCATACAAACTTTTAAGTCGAATGTATTGGAAACGAACTAACTGATCCGAACACAACTTGCCATGCATATCCAAGTTTGGCTAGTCTAAAAAGTTGTGAAATGATTTTTCGAAAAGTCTACTAATAAAGAATTTTTGGCGATTTGTATGAAAAACTAAACATTGGTCTTACTGAACAATAAAACTGTTTTTCAAAAAATGGCCTCATAACTATTTAGACTAGCGTGACTTGCTTATGCTTAGGCATGTAATGCATTAGAATCGGTTTGTTCGTTTCCAATATTGTCGACTTGTGAAAAATTGTATGGAAAAATGTACAGTGTGAACGCGCTTTAAATAAATTATGAGAGGCATAGGTGAAAAATATTTTATTCATTTGATAATTTCATGACATTTCTATGAAATAATGCAGCCAATGTTTTATTATCTCAAACAAATGCCATGAAATTATCAAATGAATAAGACGTATTTGAAAGTTGCAAACCATTTCTATGAACTTATATAGCATATGTTTTAATTTATTGCCGTATTGTCTTCACCACCCTGTAGAAAACGCTGCGATATGGACAGACGACCTGCGGGGCATAACTGCATTAATATGAATAATGGTATTGTTTTCGTCGTCACGATGTCAATTTGAAACCGAAATGGCATTCACCACACGTCAATAAAGTCACGAAGTCCATAATAAATTTTGACGACCGCCTGGCCGAGTGGTCTGTACCCCAGGCTACTCGGTCAAGAGGTCCCGGGTTCGAATCCCGGTAGGAACAAATGTTTGTATGATGAGTACGAACATTTGTTTACGAGTCATGGATGTTTATATGTTTATTTAGTATATTTCTAATATTTATATACATATTATTATCATTATTTCTCCGTTATCTAGTATCCATAACACAAGCTCTTAATGATGCTTACTTTGGGCTAGATAATAGGTGTGAGTTTATAAAGAAAAAAAAAATGAGTAATATGTAAAAAAACAGACTGGTTTTTTTACAAATGTTGCCAATATATCTTTAAAAATGGCATTGTGAAGTCATAAACAATACCAATGTTCATACAAATGCAGTTATTGCGGTCGCCCCGCTGCCGCTGGTTAGGGTTGCAAAAGCCGTTGGATGGAGGCTGCGCAGAGGGCTTAGATGAGATGCCATTCGATAATCGCTATCGGTATCGCTTAGCGGAAAATGTATAGGATTTGACATAAGACATCGAACGACTTTCGATAGTTAATGTCAAATCCCATACATTTTTCATTTAGCGATAGCGATAGCGATTGTCAAATGGCATCTCGTCTAGGCCCTCAGAGCCGATTTATTTGGAAATTGATGGGGCTAGTCTTTGTTCAGCATGTTGATCTGCATCTTTGTACCCTGAACACATCCTTAAGCTGTGTGCGACACAAGACAGCTCTCTCACTTACTCTCTCTAAGCTGTGGTTGCAATGGCTTCATGAAAAGCGTATCGATGTAATATATTATTTAAACAGTAACTGATTGAGGAAAAACACTGTTATTTTGGAATAACAGTGTTTTTCCTCAATGGTTACTGCAGTTACATTGTCTCCATCATAGGCTGATATCACGATGTATTAAAGAACAACAAGATAGACCCTTAAAAATCGCTTATTACAGGCTTTTAGTCGAGAAACCGCCGTAACATGTTATACCTAATTCGGCTTACAGAACTGTAAAAAAATTAACTAACATAAACACGTGATGAAGAATATCGTTATTTAACTAAATGGTCTGCTACTTCACAGCGCGACACGAGCCCCAAAACTTTGTTTATTGCAATAAGTTATATGCCTGCTTAATCCGGATTAAATCGAAAATCTGAACAAACCTGTCCCTTGTTAAGATTACCCACTTAAATCTAATGTTTATGCCCCTACCTGGGCCCCGATCGCACTAATTTACATCGTCTTTACCAAAGCTAAACCAAAAACGTGACGTAGAGCACAATTTATATGGCGTTTTTGACATTAACGACACCAAAGCACTCAAACCACTACGCCACCGAGCCCCTCAGCCATGATATAAGTCAATTAGAAAAAAGAATAATCTAATTCGGTTCAGATTTGACAAAGAAATGGCGTAATCAAGGACGATGGAAGGCGGAGAACCATCTCCTTTTTTAATCAGTTATAAACCAGATTATTCTTTTAACTCAAAAAGGTTCAAAAATAAAACAAACATGGCAGCTTTGTGCTACGTGTTTCATTATTTTGTTTGCCTTCGAAGTTAAATTATACTAACACTAGGCATAGTATTATTAAGTTCCCATAAAATATTCACACTAGAAAGCAGAGTATCCTAGGATTTATTTAATGTTATTTCTTCTTCTTTTTTTACAAGTCTTACATTGTATACATTTTACAATTTACCACACAGGCTAACGGCCTGGCCACGGAACGGGCGGCGGCGGCGGCGACTCGGCAACCACTGCGCGGTCACCACGACGCGCTGCGAGGCCGAAATGGAGACAGCGCGCAGTGGTTGCCGATTCGCGCGTCTCGAGACGCGCGTGCGGTGAGTTTGTGGCCAGGCCCTAAGAGTGTATTATTGAATCTACATTATAGACTATCACACCTATTCAGTATCTTTTTGGTGCCTACACCATTCAAACAGATGAAAAATTAACAAGTGGAACATCTCCAATTTGGTAGTCTGTACATCCATTTTGTACAGACTACCAAATTGATACAATCTGAATGGATGAACTACAGATTAAGGCACCATTTGACCGGTGGTAGGCCGGTATCAGGACACTTGCGCGAAGCCATTTGCGCGAAAAGCGATTTGTGCGAAAGGACATATGCGCAAAAAGCCATTTGCGCGAAAGGACATTTGCGCGAATGGACAGATGACTACACTACACTACACTGATAATTAATCATTTCTGTACGTAATCTGAGTTCACCCATAACTATAAATCCATTTTTTCGCGCAAACGTCTTTTCGCGCATTTGTCCATTCGCGCAAACGTCTTTTCGCCCAAATGTCCTTTTCCGCATCTGTCCATTCGCGCAAACGTCTTTTCGCCCAAATGTCCTTACGCGCAAATGGCTTCGCGCAAGTGTCTTTCACGCAAATGTCTTTCGCGCAAGTGTGCCAGATCCGGTAGGCCCGTACCAGTACGTATGTAGTGTCGTCTGGGTAGGTACAACCGCCTTTCTTATTTCAGCCGTAAAGCAGCTCGCTGTGTTTCGGATTGAAGGGAAAGGTAGCCAGTGTAATTACTGGGCATTGACGGGATTTCATCTTAGGCCTCAGGATGACAACACACCTGCAATATTAAGTAATTTTCTCTTGTTATTGCAGGTGTCTCTAGGCGGCGGTAACCGCTTACCATCAGGTGGGCCTTATTTGTCATCTAGTAGTACAAAAAAAAGGTACACCGGTTTGAACGCATTAGTGCAGCGTCATCCATCACTTCAAATGTTGCGATGACACTATAGATTTCAAAATGAACGCGTATTCGCACATGCATGGTTTAGCTGACACGTCCATTTAAACACTGAAAATCATAAAATAATATCTTGTTCGGGCATCTGTTTAACGACTAGATATTTTTGCCGTCCACTTGGTATTTTTTAAGAGTTTTCACACCACCTGCTCGACAATGCCATATTACATAATATCATGAAAACCTTACGTAAAGCAAGTCATTTAAGCCCTTGGCTTTAGCCGGGGTGTAATGTTGTACTGAATCTCATTATAACCCGCTGGGTTATAATAAGATTCACTTTTCAAAGTTCTGTTTGCAATGGCCTTAAAGTCTAATTTCGTAATAATAGATCCACTAATACTCGAAGGCCGGGGCCTTCCAGCGCCGCGTCGAACTTATTTGAAAATCTAACTTTTTCTAAAATCGATCTGGCCACGGCAAGCTGAATGGAACACATTTAAAATTAAACAAAAGCCGCGAGTATTGTAAGACGCTGCAATAATATAGGTACGTAATAACTGCAAAGATTTTATGAAAATGACGAAAGTGATTTAACTCCCGAGTCCATTAAATTGTATGCCATAAGCATTGTTCATAATCTACTCCCAGATAAGTCAAAGGAAAAATACCGGAAAGCCTACAACGATTTCGACAAATGGAAAACTGCAAAAGGCGCAAAGTCTGTGTCTGAATCACTGCTTCTGAACATCAATTTTCACTTTCAATTTTAATTTACTATAATCAAAGCTGTTTTTAGTAGCCTTGCTTTTTTATTGAATCGCAAAAGGTGAGAAAAGTAGAGTACACTCCTCGGGGATAAAACTGTTTTTGTATTGGGTGCGCTTGAACCCCTTACTGCGCTCAGGATTCGTCGTAATTCCCTCGCTTCGCTCGGGAATTAACTCCTAGCACCCTCGCTGCGCTCGGAAATTAAATCTGGAGTCCTTCGTTACGTTCAGGATTCAATATCGCGCCCGTGACATAAAACAGTGCTTTATCCCCTCGCTGTATAATCTACTATTAATTTATTATTATGCATAAAAAATCGCTGCACTAAAATTCTCTCACGATAAATTCATGCTGGCGTGAGTCCGCCAATTTTCAATTTACCACCAAATCATAAAACAAATGACAAATGAATGTAATACATACTCATGTGATATTGGCAAAATTATCCATTTTCAAATTTTCAACTAACTTTTTAGTCCGGTCAATTTAGATATTCGAAGCTACATAAATTTCCACCAAGCTGAAAATCAGTAAGATTGTTTCAAATTTGATTAAAAATAAAATTTGAAAGTTTCCCATCTTTCCCCTGTATGGAAAAAAAATTCAAGGTTAAAGGTCAAAAAAATGTGTTTTTCGCGATTTTCAGCAAAACGGTAAGTTTTATCATAAAAATACTTCAAACAAAAATTGTAGATCATAAAATTATGTACAAAAAATGTATCAATACTTTTTTCCTACGAGCCACCATTTTTGAGATGTAACGATTCAAAAAGTTATACACTACCTCATAGGTGGCGTGGAATGCACACGTTTCCACGCCACCTATGAGGTAGTGTACTTAGCGCGTTTTTTTCAACGTGGCTTTCCCAGTAGACCTATTCCACGGGCAGTTAAAAAAAAGTAGTGAAATTTAATCGTCCGAGTCGTAAGTTTAAAATTTTTTTTCTTGATCTTCTTGTTTTTGTTCGTCTTGTTCTTCTTCTTCTTGTTGTTCTTCTTCTTGTTCTTCATCCCGAGTACATGTAAGCTGCGCTAATAGCGATGTATCGCATGTCGCCTCGTTCGAATCAAACGGATCCTCCACTGTTGGTGATTCAATATTAGAACACGACCGGTCTTGACAATGTGTACATGCCAGAGAACAAAACAGTCCGACTTTTTTGCAACCACATTTTAGCACCCTTTTTGCAGTTGCAAAAAATTGTGTTCAGCAGTTTTTCCGGCGCAGGTGGAAGTAAAGTTTGGACTGCTTCTAATGAATTGTTGACCAACTTCCAACCCCAGTCTGTAGGGTCGAGCTGATAACCAAGCCACACTTGAACTTGGTAATATACCCGAAAAAGATGTTGATGAGCAGCAACTGAGGTTGGAGGAAGACAAGCTAATTGTACTTGTTTATTACTTTTGGTATTTTTAACGAAACATGCATATCAATACTTATCTAAGCAGGTAGTTTTTCTTGGAGCTTCGTACATAGAAAGAAGAAAGCGACTGCCGTTAGTGATAATTTCTTGTCGAGTTGAATTGCTATTTTTAAAAACTTCAGCACATTGAACTAAATTTGTTTTTTCAAACATTTAAAAAAATGTTATTTTACCCCTCCTGTAAAATGCAGATGTCGTATCACAGCCAGTGTGTAAAAATAGTACATAGGGTACTCATGCATATTATGTCGATCACAACTTTTACAACTTTTTGAATCGTTATATCTCAAAAACGGTGGCTCGTAGGAAAAAAGTATTGATACATTTTTTGTATTCTTAATTTTTGATTTTAACATTATTATAAATGTTTGAAAAATTACTTAGTAATTAATATTTTTCTAGTTTTATTATATTTTAATTACTAAGTAATTTTTCAAACATTTATAATAATGTTAAAATCAAAAATTAAGAATATTTGAAAGCACTGCCCCAACTTAACCGAATCGTCGGTATTTGTAAAAATACTCGTTTCGGATGTTGAAATAGAATATTTCGACATTGTAGGGTGGACGTTAGCTCATAAACGCAAATACAGATAGACTAGAAGAATTTCACAGGGATATCCCGAGTCCTGGGTGGCTCAGTGGCCAGAGCAGTCGCCCGGATTGCGAAAGGTCGCGGTTTCGATTCCTGCCTCAGGACGTGAAATTTTTCTAGTTTTATTATATTTTAATTACATTTTTTGTAGATAATTTTATGATCTACAATTTTTGTCTGATGTATTTTTATGATAAAACTTACTGTTTTGCTGAAAATCGCTAAAAACTCATTTTTTTGACATTTGACCTCGAATATTTTTTTCCCATACAGGGGAAAGATGGGGAACTTTCAAATTTAATTTAAATCATATTTTTAACAATCTTACTAATTTTCAGCTTGGTGGGAATTTATGTAGCTTTACTTTTATTTTTTGGTCTAAGTTGACCGGACTATTTTCATTGTGTTGTTTACAATCAACCAGTACCCCTAGCACGAACATTTTTAAATTTCGAAGCGTTAGCTTTTGTCTGGCTTTTGTTTGAAATTTTAAGCGTGTGTGAACGATACGATTGCGATTCGAAATTTAAAAATGTTTGTTCTAGGGGCACATTTTTTTTTAAATAATTTATTGGCATTGGATACAAGCTAGGGGCACAGTTCTTTCAGTGTCGCCCTCATAATATTTTAACACTCATACATAAGCAATTTGGATTTTTTTTATTTGGAATAGTTATGTTATAGACGCATCAACAATAGCTAGCTTTAGGTTTTCTGTTAATAATTATACCTCCCACTTATTTATTTCATTATTTAACAATTTGCTGTGTACATATGATATTTTCTTTATTACCTATCTCAATATTTTTGTATAAATGCTACTTGGTATCAGGTATCTTCAAGGTTTTCGGTTTATTTTCTAGCCTATATTTTACAGGATTATGTTTACATGTGCAGATTTAATTATAGTGTAGTAATCAGAGTTCAAAACAATTGAGCATTATTACAGTAAAGAAAAACTTACTCAATCCGATATTACGTTATCTACTTTAATTCTAAAAATCTTTGTATTGTCTGTATTAAGCAGGTGTCGCAAATACTGAAAAGAGGACTCATCGACCCTCTAACAATACAACCAACTGCCGAAGAAACTGTGATATGTGACGGAATTCTACACGACAGAGCTCATCAGTTAGGTACTATTTTTTGGAATATTTTATTTCTCTTTTGATTTAATTATTTTCTGAGGTAAAATTAAAACTTATGAGCTTACATATGAGCGCTCACCTGTATCAGTTTAAAGTTTTTATCACTTCAAATTATTCTCTTTTAAATTTTGCATTTAGTTAGACCATAAAGAAACAGAACATTGTATTCACAGCTTTAACACTGATAGAGGTACTTAATGAGTGTTTATGTGTAGGCCGTCAGTGGGTATAATATACATAAGCAGCTCTATACAACCGTAGGGCAATAAAACCCCGCTGGGTGTCTTGTTATGAAGATCAGTCAAGTTTAGAAAAAAATCTTTCTTTCAATAAAAATAAGCAGAAACCCTCCTTGGGGAAATCAAGACGACTAAAGCTCTGCTGACCTTTCTCTCCGAGTGATACTCGGACGGAAGGCCGTGGAAAACTCTTATTTATTGACTATTTATTTATTTACACATTACCCATTTCGATACTATATGAACCTCTCTAAAATACCTTTCTAAATACTTAGTCGGAATAGGATAAATCAGCATAAGAAACGTTTTAAATTTGTATGCATGTTTTTGTTGCAGAAACCTGGATCTTTTTTGTATTTTAACCCCCGACGCAAATAAGGGTATTTGTCTGTCCGTGTATATGTGTGTCTGTCTGTAGCATCGTGGCATTTAAACGAATGGACCGATTTTGATTCCATTTTTTTCGTTTGATAGCTGTCATGATCGACATGGTTCTTAGCTATAATTTTTTCAAGATCTGTTCAAGAATTTGATGACATGATGATGATCAGCTCTTTTCCTACTTGACAAAACGGTGCTACTAACTTTCACAGACCCGATTAATTTTAAATTTGGTTTACTTTAACTTCGGTGGTATTTCCAAGACATGCTAACCTTGAGTTACTTAATTATATCGCATTCAGGCTCATAAGAATAATCTGAATGAGGTTTTCAATTTAATATTGTTACAGAAGATTTCAAGTATTTTCGATGTAAAATAAAATAAATATTAATCACAATAGCCTTTATTTCTCTCACCATGCAGCCCGCCCGGTGGCGCCTTGGTAACAAAAGAATATCGTCGGTGGGCGTGCAAGACCGCGAAAGAGCAGTTTGCAATACCGCTTATTTACAAAATCTTACTAGCGGTGATTCGCTTATACTAGATTCTCATTAAACAACACCCATAGAAATCCCAAACAAGTTCAGTCAAAGAAATGTATGGAAATATTCTAGATATGAACTTTTACTTCCTCCTGTGAAATGAAGAAAAAGCTGACGCGCGGTATTTACAAAATGATCTTGCGCGGTCTTACACGCCCACCGACGATATCTCTTAAAATAATTATTTTGTGGAATATCCATTGTCTGTTTGGTTGTGAGGATAATCTATAGCACCTTCGTGCTTCGGAAGGCACGTTAAGCAGTTGGTCCCGGTTGTTCCTGTATCTGTGTTTCTCCATGTAGGAAGGCATGTGTCCAGCAGTGGGATATAGGCTAGTGATGATAATGATGAGTTATACCTGTCAATCCACAGATTCCAGATACAATTAAGAAGTTTTTAATTATCCTAAGCCTCCCGAGGGTATTCTGCGACATTACAGATTCATAAGTATACCTAAGTAGCAGGCCCTTCTTTTATAAATATAGTCCTGTGTCAAATTAAGTAGTCCCATTATGCTAAACTGCCCAGGGCCCCCCATTAGTTCAAAGACGACTCTGGTTAGAAGAAACAACTAATTGTTTTAGTCAATATTCAAAGCCCACAAGAGGCAGATTGAGGTGCAGAAGAACTATATTTCCAGGTTCCAGGTCCAGCCTTATGGATTATAATACAACTTAAACAGACCTTGCTAGCAATCTTACTTAAATCAGAAATCAAATAGGTACCACTTCTATATATACTCTTTATTGCACTTGTAACATAGGTTCAAAATACATAGGTAATTATAATTAGTTAGCAAGGGTGGACTTATCTCTATAAGAGATCTCTTCCAGCCAACCCACAGATGTGTTGGAAATGTAATGTGGTAAGGTGGCAACACAAAAGCGCACAGTCAGGTATTATTAGAAAGAGAAAAAAAAAAATACAAAACGAACAATACTTACATATAAATACGTAATAATAATATACTATATATATCTAATAAAATCCTAAATACATACTTACAAATATAATATACATACATACATATTATATACCTATACATGAAATAATGTGGGTAAAAAGAAAAAAAAAAAACATGCATTGACTACGGAAAATTTTGCGTTACATAAAGGTACTTAACTCTAGTTTTAAAAGACACAATAGAAGGACTCTCTTGGATAGCAACCGGAAGACTATTCCACAACTGTGACGCACGAAATGAAAAGGAATGAAGGAGAAAGTTTGTATTACCCTTGGGAAGCTCGAGCATCCTGGTTAAGCACGGCCGCTTAGAGCGTAAAAGAGGTGGTGACAACTGGAAACGTGAACGCAGGTAGGCGCTATCATCGTTGCTTAAATCTAGATAAAATCGCAAACCGACTATTTATTTAGTTACATCAACTATTCGCGGTGTCACTTATTTTTTTACATTTATTTAAAGTTAAAACATCTGAAATGGAGTATAAAATCACAAACTTTATAGGATAATACTACCACAGAATAACTATGTAATAGTATAGAAGACTAGAGATAATAATGTAATAAATACTGCCACAAAAATCACAAAATACAACTCAATGAATGGGTTCCGTCTTTGTGTGAAAATGCTGCCATCTAGCGGAAGAACAGGAATTACTCACTAATAAAAAGCACGTGCTTCAGTATCTCTAGCTTCATAATTCTACGGTAGCTTTTTACTTTTTAGGTTGATTTAACATTTCCTCAGCAGATGGCATAGTTTGGTAGGGTTATGTGGGACTCCTCGGACTCCTCCACCGCAAATCAGAGCGATTGCGGCGGCCCTACCCACTAAACTAAGGTAGGTACACCTTGCTTTGATTGACATGGGGCGACTAACATGTAAGCAGTGGCCCGGGGTAATTCAACCGGAAACTGAAAGAACTGATAATTCAATCGGCTAACATCACAAAAGATTTTCTTTTAGACGAATTTTGGTTGCAGTCGTTGCAAGTCCATTCCAAGTTATCGGCAGCTTTAAGGGCTTATAATTGTTTAGTACTTAGACCCGTACAAGGATTAGAGGCATGTACTATCTTCTGGCAACGATTACATTCCAAAACAAGATTCTTTTTTGTTTTTATCTTATTGCATGAGTTACATTTTACCATCGTGACGGTAGGCTACGAATAAAAATTACGATACTTTAAACACTTGTTTACTCGTTAACGTACGAGTGAGATTAAATACATAAATAAATAAAAAAATATTACTTAACAATAAGACCATTTTTCGAAAATCTTCTGATAACTATTTAGTTATACCAACCTCAGGGCCTCGACAAGATGCCTTTCGATAACCGCTATCGCTATCTAAGCGGAAAAAGTATTGGATTTGACATAGCCTCGACCGACTTTCGATCGCAAATGTCATATCTCATGATTTTCCATGTAACGATAGCGATTGTCAAATGGCATCTTTTCTAGGCCTTCTGACTTCCCTAACATGCAATTGAAGTAAAATCTTGAGAATCGTTTCGTTCGTTTCCAATATTTTCGACTTGAAAGTTTGTATAACAATCCATGCGACGTAAATGCTCCTAACGAAGCATTCAATTAATTATTTTATGTCGAATTATCGCACCGTAGATTAGCGCACGGATATTTAATTTAATGTTACTCGATATTTATTACTCGCATATCTTTTACTCGCTCGGGTTCAATCGTTCTTTTCCAGCTTATATCTCTAGTCCTTGTCTATGGTTCTTTTTCAACTCGTCTCGTTCTATTCCATAGACTAAATATTCGTAATAGGGATGGGCAA
Organism: Nymphula nitidulata; assembly: GCA_947347705.1. Classification (NCBI taxonomy): domain Eukaryota; kingdom Metazoa; phylum Arthropoda; class Insecta; order Lepidoptera; family Crambidae; genus Nymphula; species Nymphula nitidulata. The sequence continues at coordinate 10,027,871 of OX374633.1, forward strand.
ATAAAAAAAAATATCCATATATTTCGTATCGACAAAAGTATCGATATCATCAGGTGCAGTGCTGTTAAGTTTTTTTCGTACTTTGTATCAATATTTTTTACACGATATGTTAGATTTTTACACGATATACAAGGTGGTGCTGTCAATGCGACTCTAAATTTAAACGTGGGCTATATTAGTTCATAGAAATGGTTTGCCACTTTCTAAAACATCTTATTTATTTGATAATTTCTGGACATTTCTATGAAGTAATGCAGCCAATGTTATATTAATATTACACATAATTATGTAATAATTATTATCACACGATATTACATCGAAAGAAATATCGATATTTTGATGTATCGATATTTTTTACCCAAGCCTATTTCGTATCGTAATTCGTTGATTGTCGTTCGTTCGTTCCCATAGCATAGACTAGATAGAGATAGTCGTTCCCTGGCTAGTGACAGCTTTAGTTCCAAGTGTACCGTTTTGGCGCTGCAGTCGCTAAGTGGGGCCGCCATCTTAAGACGCCATTTTGATGGCTGCCATGTTTGTTTGTTTTGTAATTCTTGTCATTCTTCCGAATTTTAAATTTCTATTTTCTTATGTGTATTTCTGTCATAAAATCCTTATAATATGATATTTCCGCGCATTTCAGTGAATTTCTACTCTCTTGGTTTGTGACAATATTGACTGTACATGTGATATTCGGTATTATTCTCATGAGTAAAATGTGGTTAGTGGTCGGTCACAATCACAATTGCAATGCAACAAGTGAGTCCCACCGACTTTTTAGTTTCACAAGAACGATGAACATAAAAATTTGTGGATGTCATACGTAGTACCATCGAATTCCCTCATCATTTGATTCACTGAAGAACAACTAACTACTTATGAGAAATATTTTCTTTTTCTGTGTCACTTCACTGCAAGCCGTACTTACCTACAAGAAGAAATAACTCACGGTGTGCCTCTTAAAATACAGCAGGTGAGTCATTATTGTACAGTCATCTTTCTTGTGCTTCTATGTTATAGTAAAATTTTTAAAAAAATCTATGTACTTTAGTAAAAATAAAATACTTTTGGAGTAAATAAAACTTAAATGCACAAATTTTCAGATGTTCAATTGAAGGATTTCATGGACAGCCCTTATTTCTTCTCCGAATGTTGCATCAGCAGTTACAGAAAGCAAAGGTATGTATTATAAAGATAATTAAAATATTGTTATTCTTCATTTCATTTATATACATTATTCATTGTTTGTTTTCATACGGCTGGACATCAGCTTTGCGGAGACTAGAGAACACTTATGTACTTACTTACAATTTAACATGTTTTTATTCTTTATTGTTCAGATTTAAGATTAGATCAGCCATCAAGCTCCATATCTGGTCCTAAGTCTGATGTGATGACCGATGATATTAGAAATTATACAAATTTTTGAAGAATGTCATGCAGAAGCTAAGAGGTATGTGTATACTTGTGATATTTTTATAATCTTATACAAATATAATATAACTTTATGGAGCGATTACTAACATCTGTTAGTTATCACTTCATAAAGTATCCTATATCAATTATCTCCATACCAGATTTCATCTTAATGAGTTTATTGGTTTAGGTGTGAAAACGTAACAAAAAAAGAATCACACTTTCTCATTTGTATTTTTTGTTAAAATGTATAAAATATAACTACATATATAATATTCATACACTCACACATATTATCTACTCTAAAATAAGAATAAAGAGCTTCTGTTATGGCTTCTAGATACCAGAGAAATATTAATATTATTATGTATTAAGTATCAGATATATATAGTAAATAAACATACAAACATCCATGACTTGTGCACAAATGTTCATACTTCATACCCATCATACAAACATCTGCCCTTACCTAGATTCCAAGCCAGGACCCCTAAATGAATAGCCTGTATGGTAATGGGTAAAGACCACTCAAGCAGCCAGTCGTCACATGTATTTTACCAATATATTATTTGATAAAAGTGACAAATCTTTGCATATTCAGTAGTTACTTGAAAAAAAACCTCTTTTTGTTTTTTTAATGTACCAGACATATTATTTCTTTACAGATTTCACAAGGAAGAAAAAGTTGGGATCAAAGAAACAGACTTTTATCAAATATGCCACACAGATTGAAGCAAAAAGTGCTGATGATTCTTCAGCCTTACAAAAGCACGTAAACTTTTGCAAATAACAGAAAACTGCTTGAAAACTTATATTGATTAATAAACAATCAAATATTTATGGAAATATGAGAAAGTGTAACATGGCAGGAAGATTTATTTTCAAAGAACAAATAATGCTATTACTAAATAAAGTCTCAAATTATGTGAATAATTGGAATACTTCAGATTAAGAAAAACATGTTTATGTCAATAAAACATAAAATTTTTGTTTCATTACTTGTAATCCTGTAAATAAAATACTTTTCCATTAATGAATACCCATACTATTTATCGATAAAAAGAAAGAACATCACTAGTAATTAATAGAAAGGAACATCACTTGTCACATATATATATAGATATAACTACACATATATCTCCTTAAACCTACTTTAATCTGTGCTCTAACCGGCGACTGCAGCGCCAAAACGGAACACTTGGAACTAAGTCGAAAAGTCACTACCGGTGACTGTCGCATCTGTAGCTTGCTACTATTATCTGATCTGTGGTCGTTCCCGTTGCGTTGTATAGTGTGGTGTGATCGCTTTGCTCTCACTCATCTGTCATTATTACCCACGAGTGGTGTCAAACCCAAAAATCAAAATCTTCGCGCATTGGCAGTCATTCAAAATTTTAATTTGATTTTCTCAACTCTATTTACGTGAGTATCAATAATATTCAGTGTTAAAATTATTTTCTGTCTTAATAAAAAAATCACCATGTGACATGATTTAGTCATACTTAACCTTCGAGAAAATGTATCTTAGATTTATAAAATTAACCCTATAATGGAGATTTCATGCTTGATATCAGTGTCTTAGGTCTATTTTAATAATAATAATTAGTACAGCTGTACTGTTTTAGTCATTCATAAAAAAATATGCTGAATTTCACACATATTACGTAATAGTAGTCATTACGACACCTGATGCCTTGAAATTCCTGCTTGACATTGATCTTGATCTAATTTTGAGCAGCTAAATCTAATCTATTGTTTTTATAACGTTATTACATAACTCCTTTTCTTTTCATGTAATATTTCGTCATCGGTTTATCGGTATCACTAGCCAGGCTTTCATGTTAAAGCCTTGCTAGTGATTGCTATTGAATAAGATTAACTATTGTAGTGTATATATGTATAGCTAGTAAAAATAAATCACCTTGATAAACTTCATGCTTAATGTGTTTGAGACCACCTACCTCAGATCTAGAGATCCGGGGTTCAATTTCATTGCAAGCAGAAATCTCGGCTTAGTTAGTGTCAGGGTTTTTCTAAGTCTGCTGCTACCACCATCTCACCTAAGTCTGCTACTATAACAATTATGTTAACAGCATTATTATTGTGTTTCAGCAGATAGTAGTAACATAGCCAGTTCCTCTGTGGTTGAGGAATCAGGTTGTAGCTCCACTTTAATCTTCAGCCTTATCTTCACTTAGCATTAGTTTAGATATACGCCAACAGTTACCCCATTAAGTTAAAAAAAAAATATTGAGAAAGAAATGGGTCTTGGGTAGTTTTTCTTCGTATTTTATCATGCATGGGACCATCTGACATAAAAGTGACCAAACTGTGACCCACTTCAAAATGAGGTGACTTATGCTTGTTTTCACTAACATTTGCTTGGCGTTAGGACTTTAGGAGCCTCTTAACGATTTTATCTCAGGCTATCTAAAGGAGATAGAAAGAGACAAATGTTCTTAAGAGTAACCTAAGCCTAGGGAATGGTTAGTGAAAACAGACATTAAGTCTAAATCCAATCCATGAACTTTTTATTTTGAATAAGATTTTAACAGTCTGCTTGTACTATTTTAATTGTGAAATTTAATTATTTCCACTTTCAGAAAAAATGGGTGTACCTGCTGGTAACGCTGAACTTGGAAAGAAGATCTTTGTGCAAAGATGTGCACAGTGTCACACTGTAAGTTAATGATACTTCTTATTATCTCTGTGTAGTTATAAGTCTGGTAATGAACTAAAATTACATTAAATTAAGTGAATATGTGCAAATTTTAAGCATAATATATTAGAAGAATAATGCAGTCATTAGAATGATATTCGGGTTATTTACCATGTAATTCTTATTTTTATGTTAATATATTATTTGTATGTAATTCAAAAATCCAATAATGCACCCATTGATTTCAGTATGGTCTTTAATACCTCTATGCATATTTATTTAAGTAATACTTTTCTCTTACAGGTTGAGTCTGGTGGCAAACACAAAGTTGGCCCCAACCTACATGGATTTTATGGCCGCAAAACTGGTCAGGCAGCTGGTTTTGCCTACTCAGATGCTAACAAAGCTAAAGGTATTACCTTGGTTATTTTATCTTATCATAATATGTGGCTGTGACATAAGTCATGCAATATGCACTTTGACCCTTTGGGTTATTTTGTACTGTAGCTTATAGGTAGCTGCCATAAGCATCATTATATTATATCTGGGCTATAAAAGCCTATGGTTTAAATAGCTATTCTAATTCTAGCCAGTACTTGAAATCGACAATTAAATTGTACCATTGATTCCTGATCCTCACCACATGCTTGCCATAGTTACGGTGGTGAGAGTTTCATTTTGTGATTAGTGTCAATACACCCTGTGAGTGCTCTAATCAAGAAGATTATTTAAAACTATATTTGTTTTCTAGCTTCTAATGCTTTGATATTTTTTTATATTGAGTAACTGCCAGAAACTCTTTATTTTGCATACATACATAATCAGAACAGATGAAGAAATAAATCATTCATGTTATAAATAATTTACTACAGTATAATTTTGTCTTTAACTTAGTTATAATTTTACAATAATAAACAATTGAAGATTTGTTAAGCATCAAAAAATGTAACGAACAGAATATTATGTAGATGGCAGAAAATTCAGTCGAACTTAGCACTTTATCATTTTATCCTATATTAACTATCAGTTGAAACTGATTGTGAATGATATCAGCTTTAACAAAGTCGTAATTTATGTAAATGGAACCATTAGTCATATTGATAAGTGCTTTACAAATGATATGATTGACTGTTGAATAATTATAAAAAGGTTTATTATTTATACAAAGTTTTTTTTTAATTTTCAGGCATCACTTGGAGTGAGGACACCCTTTTTGAATACCTTGAAAACCCTAAGAAATATATTCCTGGAACCAAAATGGTGTTCGCCGGCATCAAGAAGGCCAATGAGCGTGCAGATCTAATTGCGTACTTAAAAGAAGCTACCAAGTAAAACAGTTTTAGTAAATATTAACAAAGTAGGAAGATTTTTCCATAATATTTCTGGAATATACTTCCTATTTCTAGCCCAATCAGAATCATCAATTACATATTGCAACAAATGCAGTTATGTCTAGTAAATTTAATCATTACTATGGTATGTATTAATTTATAGTAGTGAATACAAGTATTGTGATATCTTTCTTGATAAAGATAAAATGTGAGTGATTTGTTGTTATTAAATTATTAATAGATATCATGTGTAGCTTTTCATTTGTGAAATGCTTCACAAAACTAATTTATTCTATATTATGAGACAACCTGACAAGCTATCCATGTTACCGATTAGATTTTAAAAACTACCTAATTTAATTTAATAAAAAATTTAAGTTCTTATAGTCAACTTTTTTTTCATTACACTGCCTTACCATTTTAAACCCGACATACGAGACACAATTAATTTTAATTGTTTAGGATATACATCAATGACTTCGGGGCGTTAAAGGATTAAAATCGAGTAAGCAGTTTTGGAGGAGCTTGATGGCATAGTGGTTTGAGCGCTCTGGTTTCGATCACCAAAACAAAGCAAATTTCGCATTGGTTGGTCCCGGAATGGGTCAATTAAATTTATAATCTCCATCTCCGTGCTTCGCAACCGTTTTAACCCACCAACCCGCATTGGGCCAGCGTGGTGGTGTTATGGCCCAATCTCCTTATGTGATTCTCCCATGTAGGAAGGCCTGTGCCCAGCAGTGGGACGTATATAGGCTGATGATGATGATGATGAAGCAGTTTTGAAAAATTGCTGTGCTAAAAATAACAATTACAACTTCGACATCATCATTGCCAACTAGAGAATGCAGTTTCGCGAGATTAATCTCGGTAAATATAGCCGAGATCTTGTGAGAACTAGGGTGTGCCCTTTACGACACCAACGCAATCTGCAACTTTGTTCTGTTTATAATTTAGTACCAATAGGGAAAAATTTGTATTACGTCGTTTTGGTGTGGGAGACGGAATATAGGATGTCTCTGACTACGACCAGGTAGTGCACCTCCCGATCTCCATGACCAAGAGCCTCATAGAGAACTGATCACATTAATGTTATAGTCCCTATTTTGTGCATGCTCTGCACAAAATTTCAAGTTACATTGACAAGACGCATTTTTGTTACAACCCTAATACCTATTATGTAATTTGAAATTTTCCTTAGACACTCGCGCCAAATACAGATTACTTAGATCTTGTAATCAAAAGATTTACGAATCTTTTTTGTGAAGATCAAGAGGTGTGGTAGACAGAGACAGTCCTTAGTTCATTACTACCGTAACAAAAGGGTTAATTTTCAAAACGACACTCACGTACTTTTCTATTCGGTACCAAATAGGACTAAATCGTTACTACAACAAAGTCCCAGATTTTATTGTTATTTATGGTAGAAGGAATAATGCACACATGCTCACATGCACGACACGCCTTATCTCTCGCCGAGAGTTCGCAAGTTCGTAGCGAACAAGCTATGTTAACAATATACAATTTTTTGGAAAAAGCAGATATAGTTACATTCATGTTTATAAATATATAGCTACAACAGGTGTTCGGAAAGTCCGAAATAAAAAGTGGGTGGTTGTGTTCACTGACAGACTGACATGAGTTATATTTATTTTCCAAGTATATTAATAAAAACATTGTCCTGCTCGTGACAACCCTATAAAATGTGTACTATTGCGTATCGTACGATATTACGGTTATACCACACACACACACACACAACCCGTGCACATATTACGGTATCGACCCCCCCGCAACCCCAGAATTCCAAAATTTACTTCGGAATTCTGTAACATGTGTATAAAAAAACGCTCGTAAACGGCACTATATTATAATCTCCTAAAACAGGTGCGGGGACCTCCCCCATAGTACCTAGTATTAACACTAGGCTCCACAATGCAGTGTATTGGGCCCACTCCTATTTATTATTTACTAGCTGTGCCCGCGACTTCGCCCCATAGAGTTAAATATACATGCTTCGCCCGCGTGGAATATTGACTTTTTCCATACAAACTTTCGTCCCCTATTTCAACCTCTTACAGCTCTTTTATCGTATTAAAAAGAAGCCTATGTCCTTTCTCGTACTCTAGACTACCTATATCTGTACCAAATTCCATTTATATCGGTTCAAAAACTTAGGCGTGATTGCGTAACATACAGACAGACAGAGTTACTTTCGCATTTATAATATTAGTAAGGAAAGGAAGTAAGGATTTGGATGACCTTCCGAATGTCTCTAACCATAAAAAGTCACTCTTCGCAGGCGATAGTAGGTACCTACTGTTTTATTTACACTGGACAGTTTAATTTAAACTATATAGAATATGATATAAATAATAGGTACTTGAAAATCATTGATCAACTGGTTGACACGTCTCGGCCGAAACAAAGTTAACCAGAGGCAGATAGAGTTCAATATGAGTTTATGTTTTTCATTGTATGTTAGCCCTTCGACTCCGAAGCGGATCGGAACAAAGACTAATATAGGGGGATACTACTTGGATGGGATAGAGTCGAAAAAAAACGCACACACTCCTACAAATAATCGGTAAACGCCTAGACAGTAAATAACGCGCAGGGTGCGTGCGGTAGATAGAAGAACGTCTGTAATGTTGATTCAGAGAAAAAAAAATAGGAACTTGGAATGTGAGTGAAATGTTTGTGGAAAAAATAGAAAATTCTTATGTCGCATGGTTAGATTTGTATGAAAGTCTCAGAACCCACTAAAACCTACTACTAAAACCCACTAACAGTAAAAATATTTCTGTCAGCTCAGCATAAAGAGACTGTACAAACCACAGATTACTATAAGTACAAGGTACAAACAGCAACACTCTTTAACTGCCCGTTCGAGACGCAAAATTATCTGTACAAACCTCAGAACAATATTAATGTTCTGAGTGTACAAATATGGTACAAATAATTTCATCTCTTTCTACCTTTCTGTCTGTCGCGTCTCGAACGGGCAGTTAAGCGTGTTGCTGCGTGTAACGCCAAACTTTCCCAAAGCATCAAAATATGTTACACTCACTTTCAATGCAACAATATAAAATAAAATTTTAATGGTTTAATGGTGCTTGACTCATTGGTAAACTTCAAATGAGAACAAAGTAGTAGTTCTTTTTATCCCCACAGGGAAAGGCAATGGGTGAGAACAAAATTCATTGGACATTTGCGACATTTAACATATATTTCTTTCTTCGTCTGACATCACAGCCATACAGAGCCATACCTAAATTACTCTTTGATCACAGCAGTGAGGAATAAGTGATCTGTGGAGGAGAGTGTTTGGCGAAATTTTGTGGTGTCAGTCAATATTTTTATTACAATAATTAAAAATTGTGTCGGAGCGAACTTTATGTTATAAAAGTGGCGTAGTCTTTTAAAATAAGTGCTTGTATTGACGTGGAACTAAAAGTTTATTTTAATAACATTGATAGTGGTGAGAAATACAATGACATTTTTTTGTGGTTATCCACGTCATCAAGTAGCATCATATGGAGACTGTCATCATATAATTCGTGTCAAATACTCCCAAGATGCATTAAAATGTGTTACACTAGCATTTTACTGCAATAAAAAAAGAAATAAAAAACACTCAAGACATGGCTGTATGGGCATTAGTTCCCTTTGCCGTCCCTTTATAGGGAAAATAAACAAAAAAAATATTTTGACGTTTGACATTGACAGTACTCGCCATCTCGCTTCTTTAAGTATTTTTCTGTCATCATTTTGTGACGAATTTTTTAAAAAATAATTAAATCGGGAAAAAACTGCTAATAGTATTGTGAAGTTCGCAGAAACTACAGCTGTATTCTTTATTGAGTAATAAAGTTTCATAAGATGAAGTTATATATTGTATATAAAGGCGCAAAATGAAATTAGTGAACTGTATGTAACGTTGATCTATTTCGGTAAGTTTTATAGTTATTTCTATAGACTCAGCATGCATGGATGCAGCATGCATGCAGCATGGTTACAGTATATTTTGAAATTTTTGATTTCCTGTTATAAATTTGGTCTGTTTTGATTTTGATGCATTTATTTATTTATCATTTCATTACTCTGTCAAATTGTTCTTACCAGATTGTAACTGGATCAAGATCCACTAATTCAAGATTATTGATAGTTAAGTATTATAATGGCTAAAGCGTCCGTCGTATTGAGCTTCCATGAAATATTATTGCATCGGTCAGATGTGGAACTTCTGGATGGGCCATATTGGCTCAATGATACAATCATATCATTTTATTTTGAATATCTTGAAAGAGCCCTTTTCAGTGATGCAAATGAATTATTATTTATTTCTCCTGAAGTAACGCAGTGCATAAAAATGGTACAAACGGAAGAAATTAAAACTTTCTTGGAACCTTTGGATATAAATACAAAGAAGTTTGTTTTCTTTGCGCTGAATGATAATGATTCTCCAGATACTGCTGGAGGCTCACATTGGAGTCTCCTTGTTTATTCAAAACCGGAAAGTTGTTTTTACCACTTGGATTCATCAGCAGGGAGCAATCATAATGTGGCTTGGGAATTTGCTAGCCATTTAATAACATATTTTTCAAAAGGAGGTAAGATTTATTACAAATCAGATTTTATGTGCATTTATTTTTACATTAGTTTGTTGGTTTAATTTATAAATACAAACAAGAATCAGTTCAATTATAATTCTAAATTAGTTTAATATTAGGTTATATTTCATTTGGGAATGTTTACTTACTGATGAAAACTTCCACAGGTTCTGTGAATTTCGTGGATAAAGAATGCTTACAACAGAGCAATGGGTATGACTGTGGCATCCATGTAATATGTAACACAGAGAGACTAGCGGAATGTGCTCAGAAACATGGTCAAGTTGGATCTTGTGATATGCTAGTTAAAATTCATCCTAGTGTGAAAAGGAAAGAAATACTCAATTTAATACAGAATCTATCTAATTCTGAATAATTAATTAACTATTATTGTAAATCAGTTGATCTGTTTGTGCTTTTTGTTTTGTTGATTATTTATAATATTGTGGTATAGAGTTAATAAAAATCTTAATTCATTTTAGACTAGCATTATTCATTTTTCAAAATTCCATGCACAATTATTTAATGCTTGGTATTTTTTTATAATTTTATTACATAGACCTTTCATCATCATCATCATCATTTCAGCTTAAGATGTTCACAACTGAGCTAAGGCCTTTCCCCATCAATTTTTTTGATTGATGGAGAAGGAGGCCTTAAGTAGATCATTTAGTATGACACATTACATAACAATGGCTAAGCTCACAATTGTTCTATCTACAGAATTGTCATTTTACAGGACAGTGTTTTAAAGTTTTATGAAGTTTAGACATGAACATTGTAGAATAATAAAGTAATTTTGCCTCTATTTGTACGACATGCAAACAAAATTTAGCATAAAATTTAGTGTAGGTACTTAGCACTAGAAACTGAAAATTGAAAATTTCGCAATTAGTTGGTATGTATATTTGTGAGCTGAGCCATCAATATTTTGATATTTGCATGTCATTAGTGCCTTAGTATTTTTAACATTCATGAAGAAATGAAGAGAACCAGCAGAGAGATCATTGCTAATTTTTAATAGATAGATATAGAGAAATTCTTTATTTTGCACATTTACGTATACAGCAAACAGCAGGACAGCACAGATATAAAATAATCTAAAATTTTAAAAATTAAGTAACCCCCAGCCTCATTAGTCATCTATCAAACACCATATCATTGAGACCATTTTGAGCCCAAACAAGCTAAGTATATCTGCTGTAAGTTTCTGATGAATTAAGCATCCCGCAGACTATTAAATGGTACAGCCCGCATAGCATGACCACCGAAACACGAATTTTATCGAAACTGCGAACTTGTATTGTATATACATGTTCGCAGTTTCAATAAAATTTCAAGATAGCGGTTATATCCAATAATTTTTGACAGTCCAAAGCGATAAATAGCTTTATCATATCGCGTATCGGTGGTCATGCTAGGCGGGCAGTGCCAGTTCAAGGTTAGCATATCTTGGAAATCACACCGAGAAGTAATAGGAAATTACTAAATTAGCAAATAGTCATCAAACGCCAGAACATATCTTTATAATTTTAGCTTAAAACCATCTCAATGACGTCAGATTTCAGACAAAAAAAACCATTTTAAAATCGATCCATTCGATAAGGAGCTGCGATGCCACAGACAGGCACACAAATACACAGACAGACACGTCAAACTTACGACAACCTTCTTTTTTCGTTAGGGATTAACAAACAATAAGCCAAAAAGGCAATCTCTTATATGGATAGTATTTAACACTACAAACTTTACTTTTACCTATTTTTTAGTACATTACTGCTAATTCTTTTTTTTGTCAGATAAACCCTTTATGGGCACCCTGGCGTGATAAGGTGCCACACCAGGATTTATTTCAGACCTGCTTGATAGGCTGCAGTCTACCGACTAAAAAATACAGTATCCCAGATGCAGTATGCCGCAATGACGCACCACGCGGAGAACTCCTTAGACGTTCACATGGTGCGCCATCATCGGTCGTTTCCGACCACTACTCCTCCGAAGAGTGTCCCTAGGATACGATGGACACCCTTCACGCGCTGGTGCATTGTGTGTAATGATGAATGACGGACCCCTGTCCCGTCACGCATCGCCCCTGAATAAGTCAGATGTTGTTGGGCTTAAAGCCGCCTCCTTCTACCTAGTCGCCGCCCGCGAATCGGATCAGCTCCTGCTGCTTCTTCGCGCTATCGTTCCGCGGCGTCCTTCTCGAGCATTAGAGGCTACTGCATTCCAAGACGTATCACTGCCGAACATGGCGTAGGTACTTCCACTAAACGAATCGAATAAATATCATAGTTTGGGCGACTATGCCGACTATGCATCAGATGACCATTTCATTATTTTTTAAATATTTTTAGTAGCTCACATTATCATTTATTTATGTGTTTTGGTCTAGAGATTCACTTTGGATTAACACAACCAAGACAGAGTTAGAACCCTTAGAACCATTACTATGTAAATTATAAAATACTGTTGGATCTTAAGTATATTTACAAACACAATATGGTGTAAATGAATAGTTCTTTGCTATCGCCTTTCGTGGCAGTAATAATTCAAATTTAATTTTAAAGAAGTTTGTTGAAATGAAATAAATTCTAAATAGGACAAAATTTACTATAAATGTTATATTAAAAAATTATATTATAATTTGTAGTAAATATTAACTACTAACTATATCACTTTATTCAAATATATGAGATAAATTAAGATTTTTGTGGTTCTACCCAACCACCAAATGCTCTTTCTAATTCTTCTGCAATTGCGAGGCATAATCTGTCGTTATTATGGTTTGAAACTACTTGAATTCCAATCGGTAGGCCTTCTCGACCTAATCCTAGAGGTATTGTGGTAGCTGGCAACCCCAAACAATTTATAATGGCAGTGTATCCAAAGTTAAATGGTCTTGCCAAAGGCTCATTATGATACGGAGCTGGAGTTGGGTGAGTTGGGTATAAGAAAACTCCATCATCTTCTAACATATCTGTGAATATTTTTTCAAGGTATTCTCGGACTTTCAGATAGTATTTGTATTTTTCACTACCAATGTCGTCTGTGGTATAATCTGTTAAAGCCGTGACAAGACCAATTAGAGTATTACCGGAACACCCAACCATATTTTTAAAGATCTCGGTAATAATTTTTCCAGCTCCTTCCTCTCCCATGATCCGCTTTTCAAATTTTTCTTTACTTTTCATTGTATTCATCCAGATAGGGAGAGATTTCTGTAATCTTTCGATTTTTTTCTCCTCTGCATTTATGTTGTGTTGAACTTTAAGAAACTCCACCACTTTCTTCATTGCTGTTTCAATATCAGTGTCGACAGGATCAGTTAAGGGTGCACCGTTATTGATCTGGTAATATACTTTGAGTTTCCCTATTTCCACTGGATGGTGTAATTTTAGCTGGCCGCTATTCTCTCCTGCTAATATTTCCAGGAGTGGTTTCATATCTACTGCGTATTTAGTCATTGGTCCAACACCTAAAAAGCACAAAATTGTGAATTACCCCAGAATACCAAAATAAGTAGGTTTTGAATTTTAGTATTTTAATAAGTATTTAAGCTTACCCAAGAAGGAATTCAAAAGGCTCGAATCAGGCATTGGGTACTGGCCATCATTGGACACAATATTCTTTGATGGCTTATGACCAAATATTCCATTGAAGAAAGCTGGCATGCGAATTGAACCTCCTATATCTGAACCTGAAATTAAATTAATTTATTTAGTTATGATATCTTGCGACGTAAATCGGCAATGGATTAATAGATATAATAGACTGTCAAAATAAATTAGCCAATAAGCCCATCACAGGTCTTGTGGTCCAGTAACTGGTAACAATGTTCATTTTAAACTCACTATCTACTTGTCCAAGCTACAGTAATTTGGCAACTTACCGACTCCAAAAATACTTCCAGCTGCTGCTTGTATCGCGCCCTCACCTCCTGATGATCCTCCGACGATTCTAGTTGTATTGTAAGGGTTGTTCGTTCGTCCATAAACATGATTATGTGTTTCCCACCTGAAAATGTGATAATAAGAACTTTTGTAAGAGAGTTAGTGATTTTTACAAACTCTAAGCTCTAGAGACGAAAGTTGGTTATTGTCAATTAAAAATCATAGTGGAAACAGATTAATCTCAAATCACATTAGGCATAGCTAAACCTATGACGTAGATACATAGGTAAGTAAGAAAACAATATTGATCAATATACGTCATATTGGACATAGAAAAAATTTGGAAAGTGGGTGCCGTAAATAATAATTGAGTTAATAGATTTTATAATATGTGCTACTAGTCTAAATAAAAATTAAGTCAAAAAAAGGTGCTTGTCTCAGTACAACTGAAGGAAGAGACTATGTGTGAAGACTTTCGCAACCCATGCGAAAGGAACGTTTATGATGTCAAACCAAACGGCGATTTTAACATCTACAGCGAACAATAACAATAAACCGGACACAATTCAATTCTCCAAAATATCAATAAGTCGAAAATGCTAATTCCGAATATGAAAATGAGGCGTAACAAATTAAATTTTTTGAAATGACACTCGACAAACCTAAAAGTTTTTATATTTTTTAACATGGAGCCTCATGTTTGACGCGCCTGCCTACAAATAAGTTCTTCTGAATAACACCTCCCGAGTCGGTCCTACTTATCTTTCGAAACGGAATATCTACCTACCAACTGGTTTTTTATACCGTAAAAGAAATACTTAGTTCGTTTTTAGCATTTGTTGCATTAGTATTTCATTTTTATTTCGTCATCTTTATTTCAGCCGACAGTTTCTATTTTACATAACCGTAATATCGTAATTCTGAAATAAATATTTCTAAAAATTTCGGCGTTCTGCCTTTACAGAGTTCTTTGGTTTCCGTCTCCCCAAAAATTATACAGCAAAAACTTCAATGAAATTTAAAAAAGTATGTTTAAGATATACTTCAAATCATTAAATACCTTAAAAATACTTCATACGTAATGAAGTGAACCAGCCTATACGTAAGAGCCTAATTTATTGGGGTTTTCTCAAAGATGTTAGTTTATACTTTGATTCCCAAGGAGTCCACGATAAATTTTTTATATTAAGTTTAAAGACGGAAGAGGTATAATAATTCTCACCACATACAAAGTTCAGGAACATTAGTAACGCCGAGTATAATGGCACCCTTTTCTTTAAGTAATCTAACGACGTCAGCATCCCTGTCCGAAATCACGTCTTTTCGTATTACAAGTCCAGCTGTGTGATGCATACCTGAAAAACCAAAATTGATAATTCATCTTTACCTAGTTGGATATAGACATCTGTCCGGTGGGTTTCTTAGTGTAGGAAGAAAAATTTTTCTGCATCAGGATTACCTTCAATTAACTGAACGCTTTCTTTGAACTTTAAAGATTTAATAAAGTTTCTATGAAGTTTGTGGTCAGTATACCAGTCTACTGACGTTACCAGAGTTCCGGGTTCGAATCCCGGTAGGAGTAGATGTTTGTATGATGGGTAGGTACAAACATTTGTTCACGAGTCATCCATATTTGGATGTTTGTTTAGTACCTATATTTCTATTATTTATGTAAGTTCCTAAATATTATTATCCGCTATTTAGTACCCATAACATAACATGTTATAGAGTTAAAGAGGAACTAAAACTTTGATAAGATACATATTAAATTTATTATTTACATCATAAGTATCCAGTTTTCTTTTGTGTGACTCACCTTTGACAGAGATGCTTTCTTTGGTAGTGAAAGGGACGCCTAAGAATGGTTGCTCCTTTTCTAACTGCTCCGGCGTCTTGGAGCCGCTGAGAATGAGGTCGTCTGCCTCGCGGGCTTCTTTGAGAGCCAATTCAAAACGATCCTCGACGAAACAATTAAGGGCCGAGTTCACGTCTTTTATTCGTCTGATACATGTCTCGACCACTTCCACGCTTGTAATCTGGAAATGAAACGTTACCGTTTTAGGATTTATGTTTATTTTTTAATAAAATTAGATTGAGATTTTTGGTGTCCTTCAACTTATACACCTCATAATCATAATAAAAGGTGTAGGAATTGACAATCAAATAAGTCTGTTCAGGAACAAAGTTGATAAGCACAATCTAGTTTTGAATTAAATATTTGATAAAGGTTTATCTAGTTACTTTTTATAGTTTATACGAGTAGCAATAAAAAAGATACTTTGCACCAGAGAATTAAAAATGGCAAATAAAAAAAATGGTAATGCTCCATTTTATGTATTAAAATGAGCAAATATTATAAAACCGGTTTTCAATTTGCTTAAAAACTGACATAAGCGCTATCGTTCTAAAAACGTATTTGAACATACAGCTGAATCTAATATATATTAAGTTCAATTCAAGTCTTTGTGTGACAATTACAGTGCCTTATTGGATCGGTCGCCGACATCGAGACTCATGCGAATCCGGTAGTGATTTAGTGTAACAAAGCGCTTTCTCAAGTATATAGGTGTGTAAACGACTTACTCCTATAAATTAATTAAATATTCAGTACCTACCTACAGGAAATAACTTATAAAATCTAATACGAAGTCGATAACTAAGAGTTCGTTTTCCATCGTTACTTTTCTTTGCTTTATAGAGGAAGACAATATTATGCGGCGTCCCCTATAAATTTGGGACGCCGCATAATATTGTCTTCCTCCCTCTTCTTCCTATTTTAATAGGGAGTCAAAAAATGTAAAACGTATTTATATCCTATGTCGTATAATATACCTACTGTGGGGTTGAATATCAAGTTTATTACCTAATTAATTAATATTCTACAACTAATAAAGTTTTGCATCATAACATAAATTACATATTTGGTATTCGAGATTTTGATATGAGAAGCTGATGATAAATTGATAATAAAATTTAAGAATAAATCATTCAATAAATGATTCGGGATACAATGCTAAACATAAACTGTGAAGGTGCAGTGGCTTATCGTCGGGCCATTTATGTCAAGAGAATTAAACATATTTTAAATCTCTGAAGCGACGATATGACAATCATTTACGTATAATTAATTAAGTCTATATTCTGAAACCAGTTAACGATAAAACACTTACATTACATTTAGCTAATTAATAAAACATCGCTTGATGTATTTAAATGGAGTCGGCGTTAATAAATAGATACCTACTCTATATAGGTATAGGTACAATTATTAACCTGCTTCAAAAAAAGAAGGAGGTTCTATGTTCCACCTTATGTATTTTTTATAGTAGGTACCTATGTATGTTCACCGATTTCGCTATCAATTTAAAACCGATTTTCAAAATTCTTTTTCGATAGACTGATGATGGGACCCTAGGGAAATAAAGGGCAAACCTCAAATTTTAAAGGCACACGTTTTACTTTTTTCTTAAGCTGTTCAAGTATTTGTTTCTGTTAGTCATAATCTCACGTTGATGAGCTGGTTATGGAAGGTACAACTGCTTAATGTTTAGGTGTCGGAAGTTATTCTTTAAATATTATAGGTACCTACTTACGTAGGTATAGATAGACCGATAGTTGTAATCTTTCAGGTTATTCGGGTGAACTGATGATGGAAAGTAAAACTCCGTAACGGTTTGGAGTTAGAGAATAATACTCTTTAAGTGGTACCATACAATAATATGTATTTCAACCAAACACCGAGAGACAGACAAGTCGATTTTGCTGACTTTCACCTATCTAGCTTCAAACTCAGAGAATCATTTAAAAAGCTGAAAAATATTTTTTTAAACAAAATAAAACTGACATTAAAACACTAAAAAGAAAAAAAATGTACCTAGGTACTTAGGTACTTATCTCCCAAAATGTATTTATTGGAGTCGGTGCTTCACTTTCTGTTGTTTCTGTAAATTATTTTTTTTCCTTTTTAGTGTTTTCTAGTCTGTTTTTTTGTGTCTTGGCTTACCTTTTTTGTGTCTTGTAATGTAACTATTTCCTAGTAAAACCACAGAATTATAGCTGGTAATACCTACCGTACTGTGATAAGAAAACCTTGACTTACTTACCTTTATCAACTATGTAATAGAAATACACTATTTAAAATACATATTAACGAAGATTGTTAATGCATGATTGCTTTGTCGACTTATTCAAATGCATGTAATGTTATTACTTACTATCTGCACCCAGCATGCCCTTTTAAAATTTAAATGCCCGTAAATAAAAAACCAAAATAAAAAAAAATAAAAAAAGTTCTTATAATCCAGAAACCTCATAAGGCGTTCAATAATCTGATCAATAGTTTCCGAACGCATAGAAGACAAACATACAAAGATTGATTTTTATTCAATATAGATATCATATTCGATACCTCTGCCTCTGGGCTCAATTGCCGTAAAGGACAAAAGACTATTTTTCAGGAGGCCCAAAAATGAAAAAGAAAATTACACTCTATTTTTATTATTTCTTGAGCTACTTATGAAGGAAGTGCTTGGTAGTACTTACTAAGTTTGTATCGAAATACTGCCTTAGTGCTGTACTTATAGAAATAGCGTTTCCTTTACGACCTTTACCCCTTTAAATTTCCACCCTTCGTTAGTACTTTAGGGTGTAAATCTACTTCACTGCGAAAGCTGTACACAATAAGGCTAAGTAAGTGATAAAAAATAAGTGACAAGTGTAATATATGTTTTGGTTATAAAGGATCACCCGCTAAGTTTTCCTGTAAGGATAAATTAGTAATTCAGTACAAGTGGACTCCAGTTTTTATTTAACCATTAATAGCAATTATTTGAACGTAGCTATGTACTGTTTATTTGGCTTTATGTACTGTATATTTTGAAATGCATAGAAATGACTGTTTTTTTTGTAACATAGCCTAAGTTGCTGGGACCGGGAACGTGAAATTTTGAACTAATATCCCTTATAATTAGGCTATAGTTTCCAAAGCCAAATTGTTTGAATAAATCTAAATTTATGTGGACCGTCGAGTTGAAGCTTAAAACCATTGAAGTATAAAACCAGTTCAGTTTTTTTTTATAAACCTAATAGGGTATAATGTGAAAATTCGTCATCATAAATTGTCTACTGCTAAATAAAGACTTCCCCCATTGATTTCCAAAGTTCTGCGCGGTCTGCATCCCTAGACCCTGACCACCTATGCGATTCTCTAAAGTCAGCAGCATTGAAGTCGAGGTTGTAACAGCGCTGCCACACGTCTTGGCGTTTGTTCGACAACTATTTGACACAGTTTGCGTCACTAGCGTTTCGACAACGAGCACGGCGTGAGCCGGAACTAAAAATGTTATATAATTTATAACTTTATTGAAAAGTCAATCCTATATTAAAAGAAGTCATTATGATATATTTTAAACACAATAAAAACTAAATTGAAAAATACACAATTGTACGTGAAGTATCTACAATTGTGTATTTTTCAATTTAGTTTTTATTATCTCTAAAAGAGCGATAAACATACCCAGCGTGAGCCAGAACTTAAAACGTTGTTTATTTTTATAGCTTTGTAAAATTCAATCCAATATCAAAAGAAGTCATTACGACACATTTTAGACACAATAAAAACTGAATCGAAAAATCTACAATTGTACTTCACGTCGTATCTCTAAAAGAGGGATAAACATACACAGCCAAGAGATCGACGTAGAGACTAGTGAATACACGCGCTGTGCTGCTCAAACCAAACGTCAAAATCAATAGCAGCTCGTCGTCTTGTCAATCGTCAAGTTCGATGTCGAATATTTCCGGTAGTGAATCTCACTGCAGATCGTCTGTCCGTCTAGTGGCAGGCCGCCCTACTCTGTGCTTTCCAGAGTATGTCGGAAATTCCTCACTTAAGATTTACGCCCTCTGTGGAAGCATATAAGGATATAACTAATGTTTGATCCGGTAGTAAAGGTCAAACGGTCTTTGTTTAATTTTGTAAGGGTGTATAGGACAATTCTTAACAAGGATGGATATTAACATCTAGGTTTTACAGGATTAGGACAATCGGTAATGTCACTTACCTACATCCTCATTTTTAGAATAAATTGTTTTTTGGCGAGCCAAATATGATGAGTCGTAAAGGCAACTTTAACACGAATTTCTTAAAACGTAATATACAGGTCGATAGAGAATCAAAAAAGCTGTGTAAAAAACTCATTTTCGACCAAATGTCCTTTACGACCTTTGAGCCAAGCGATATCGATATTTTAAGTGATAGATACCTAAATGTTTCTTAACGAGTTAAAATACGAATTGTTCAAAGATTCGGAATAAAAAATGCTATATATCTATTGTCTTATGAAACTACTAATCTTTGATTTTGGTCCATGATATTATGGATAACTTTTCGCCGAAGATACGAGCAAGCAATTACCTAGTATTAAACGGAGTAATTAATTTCAATGAGTCGAATAAGTTCGTTCAGCTTAAACTCTGTTGTATAATGAGCGGTTCGGGAGATTGGACAAATAGTCATTAGGTGCAGGTACCTAACCTAACTCAGTGTAAAGTTTAGGACCGTACATAAGGTACCTACCTACATGTGATTGGACAGTAGGTACATGTAATTTCAAAACTAGGAGTAGGTACTACCTATAATTTGTAAAGTACACACTCATTCAGTGTGTTGGAATATAAATAATAATTTGGAAATCTTAAAGATAGACAGCTTATGAAGTAAAACCCTTGAATAATTTTATTCTGATGTAAACCTTCCTAGGTTTGACGTTAGAATAGTTATTACATATAATCCATACTCCTCAATCCACAAGGACATTTGTTTTACTCCTGTAAACCACAAAATGTCTGTAGGGATTGAGGAGCAACACCAGATTTTAAAGAGCAGTTCGCAATTTTATTTAGCAGCAAAGTAGCTGATTTTGCAGCACAAATTCGAAAACAATCTCGAAAATACTATAACAAATTTACAGTATCCTCTCAAGTCCTTACTAGCTCAGTAGTTACAGAGTCATTTGGAAATTTAAACTTCGAATTTTATCCTAGGCATGTCTTTTTTCTGGTCCAGATATTTTACTAAATATTTTCCAATCATTTATTATGTTAAAATAAAATAAACACATTAAATGAGAAAAAAGATGAATAAAGTGTAGGTCCATCTACTAGGCACGAAACATCTAATAGAATAATTTGAGATGGCACTTAAAGTGTCCTTAAGACGTGCTAATTATGAACAGAGTCTGACAACCTTGAACATGGTGGATGTTAAGTAATTATCGAGACAAAGTCGACAACATAATATTCACAGAGAAATAAATGGCATTTAACAATTAAATATGAAAATAACGAAGTACCTAAGTACTAGTAGGTATTAAGTTTATCAATTATTCTTGAATAGGTATAATGACGATACAATGGTAGTAATCCCAATTTATTGAACATTCTTACAGAGAAAAAACATTATTGACGTTACTAGAAGTCCTACGTGGTCCTACTAAGGTACCTTAACTTACCTACCGTGTGTACACAGTGTACAGTCTGTTATTTTTATTTCTTGGTGCTTACCTACCTCATACCTATCTACGTACTATAACTTATATTATGATTTTTAATAAGCATTAGGTTACTTTTCCCCACGTACGCTCAGGTTGCTGAATGAGCTCCCTGCAGATGTTTTCTCGAATGAGTATAGCAAAGCATTCTTAAAACGGCGCGAAAAGGTTTTTACAGGGTCGGCAACGCGCAAGTGATACCCCTGGTGTTGCAAGCGTCTATAGGCTACGGTAACCGCTTACCAAAAGATGGGCCCTATGCTTCATTGCCACCATATTAGTGGTATAAAAAAGCAAGAATATCTACTTAAACTTTTGCCTAGGTGTAGCACAGAGTAAATTTGTGGTAGTAGATACTCAGGATCAGCGGACTTAATCCTTTAACGCCCAGACGTCATAGATGTGTCCTGAAGAATTAAAATTTAATTTTATCTGGTATGTCGGGTTTAAAAAGATTAAATACGCTGATTTATTTGGATAGCTAAAGTGATATCCACCGAGTATTTAAATTTAGCTTTACCCAAAAAATTTGCTTCAAATGTATTCACCCATAAGACAGGTAGCAACATTCTGCGTGCCTGATGAATATATGAGTGAGACTGTGACGTTAACTTTATATGTATACATCCTTATTTACTTTCTTATTTTTTTTAATTTTTTTTAGTGCATATAAAATTAAAATAAGAAAAATCAATTAATACCTCATATATCTACATACATTAAAATACGCAAATGTACTATGACTCAATATTAAAAAGATTTGATATGTACAATTTCGTTTAAGGACCTTCTAAATATATTGTTAATAATGTTGTAATTTCATATAGTCTTAGGAAATTTATTGTCTTTCTGTTGCTATACTCGAAAAGGGTAATTAAGTCGTAAGTGCTGTAATAACAATAATATCTTAAGATATTGTAACACTTAATTTGCAATAAATATTTGAGTTTGAGTTTGAGTCTTGCTTTTTGTAACGCTATTTTATTTACTTTGCAATTAATGCAGTACTTAGTTACTGGATATCACTATAGCTGGAACAAGTTGGCGAAAAAACCCGCTAAAAGGTTCTTCGGGCTGAAACGCCCATTAATTTTGCTGCCAGAATATGGTAGCTGTCAATTTTATTTTATTTCATAAATAAGAAATTATATAAAAGAAAAGAAAATAAAAAAATACAAGAAATATTGCAATAGAAATCATATGTTTAATGTTAATACTTTCGAAATAGATACAGTCGTGTTTGATGTGTCGCAGCGCATCGTCTAAAAACGCTTCTTAAAAAATCTGCGGAACAGACGAAGTCACATGTTGCTCAAAAATGTATCAAAATAAATATTAATATGCAATGTTTTTATTTATAGTTTTCGTAATAATAAATTGTTTGCAATATTATCATTATATTTTTTTTTCAATTTTGGAAAAAGTATTTACCATTTTTATAAATTTTACGGTTTAGAACCGTACGATTTCTAACAACATTCCAAAACATTTTAGTTTGAATTGTTTTAATAAGTAACAATAGCGTATATTTTCCTAATTTGTAAAAAATATCGCCTTATTCAAACTTAGGCAACCCCCTATTGTAGGTACTTAACATAATAGGTAGTACGAAATTTTATCTACGTACTGAATTGACTCACCCTAAACCCGTTACTGTAAAAAGTTGTGGCCTCTACTCTAGCTGTACAATGGGCAGCAGCTCTACATTTACAACCAGGTACCCATCACAGTAATTAATTTAGTTCTTAGTCAACAGTAATTGCTAGTTGAAGATCAATTGAGACTAAAGGCCTTAGAAAATTGGTTGATTTCTTCACGTTATAGATATTGTAAGATTCCCCTTACTTTCGAAACATTTTATTCAACCTACACGCTTAGCCCGTCAAGCATTAGATTCTATACAGAATTGATTTTTCAATTCTCATAGACCTCCAGAGGTATAATGCCGCTTGAGAGTTACTGTGATTGAATATAGTAAACAGTTTTTTTATACAAAGCACGGCAAATTATTCAACACTCAATTGAAGACAGCTAGTGCAGCTTGAAACACTGTATCTAGCCGCCTCCACCTTGCCGGCCCATAAGGTACCTTTTCACGCCTCTTTTGAAGGCGTAAAGTACCAAAACATCTACTTCATATACCTAGGTACTAAGTAACATAGAACCGCACGAGGCTACAAATCATGTTCACAACAACAAAACATGACTAACCCTTCGCCGCTGATGTTATTGTTATTCTACTGTAAACATTTTGGTTCGCGTCATGCCTATAAAAATTAGTGGGTGGGATACTTGCGGGTTTCAATGGTCACAGAGTTCTATCTATGACGTATATAACTTTACAATAATAGTAGTCATTATTTATTAGCTATTACTCGATATGAGTTACAAAATAGTGCTTCAGAAAATTCGGACTTGCTTGAACGAGTTTTCAACATTGTGATGTCATTACAATAAAATTATTAATAGTTACTTACCACTCTTGGATAAAAGTTTGTACCGTTGTACCCATGTAAACAGTTTTGAGTAATGATATTACAGAAACACTATTTTAGTCTTATTACGTTTGAAGGTGTTTCCCGAAAATTTCAAAAGTATGTTTACCTCTTTGTTTCTAATTTTTCTTGCAACCTCTATAGCCGGTTGCTTCAGGATCTCATCAGTTATCGTCGGAATCTTTACTCCCTCAGTCCCATAGTATAAACCACAGAAAAACCTCACAATAGCAGCTATTGCCAGTCTCACTAAATGCATCACTCTTAGCTTCAATCCAATCGGTGTATTTCTTATTTCCGTCATGTTTACAAACTCACTCGTCTATTTATAAGTTAAAACGCGGCACATAAAGGTGTACGATATATAAAATAATAAAAAACTTTTACAAGAAATTCAACATAACAGTGGAGCATGCGACCGACGACGCCTATACTGTAGCTCTGGTAATAAACTATGGACTGTATGAATGGTGGAATAATCATTTGCGAGTGGATCGTGGATCGGATACGTCATGCTTTGCGTCTCGCTCTTTCTGTAGCGAATGTCGGAGTGGCGCGCCTCGTGGGGCTTCGCTGCCGTCTGTCCACACTCTTTACGGCCGCGGCCGGGCCGGTTTGTTCACAGCTAACGCGCAGCGGATAGCAACAGACTTCGCCGCTCCAAACAACAACACTGCTTGTAGATACTTATATCAAATACGTATTTTAAGATGTTATAAATTTTGAAGACAATGCCTGAAGTTTGGCTTTACTTTTTCTTACTTATCATTATTCCGTAGACAGTGAAATTATTATTGTACTTTTGATTTAGATGATGTGGTTATTTTATTTCTTCATTGCTGATTGTGATGTCAAGTAAATATTCCTGTCATTTTTTATCTTATCTGTCAAAGATTATTACGTATAACTTGACATTCGTTCAGAAGGTGATATTTTGTAATTAGAGTACGTAATTAAAAGCAAGATTAGACAATGACAATACAAAAGTAAATCACGAACCGAAACATCAGGTGTTTTTCCTTGTGACGAGCAGCTCGCAGAGCAAAATACATAGCTTTAGCGTAATAAAATGGTTTTAATTTCATTCAGATAATCAGTAATTTATTCTTTCTAGAAAACCATGGCTGATTCAGACGAAGACCGATCGAACTCATCGAGAAGTAGTCCATTGAAGATCACCTTACCTACAGTCCTTTGCACTCCAGAACCGCAAGATCATAATGATATGCTTTTAAAAACGAATTCGTTCGTTTCATCAGAGTCAAAATTGTCTTTGCCATCAAATCTTGGCACTCCTACTTCACCTCTGAAGTTGTCTTCACCTTTGTCATTACCAGCTTCTCCTTCGCCCTTCATGAGGTTGAATCCTCAGCCAGACCCGATACGTAATCCTGATAGTCCTAAATTCACTGTACCGGGTCAACAAAATGCTGGCAACCTCATCAATACTGGATCAGCGACCGGTAAGTACTAGAACTTAGTGTAGTTATAGAAATGTACCAGGAATGTATCGCGGTAGTAGGTTCATGTTCGAATGAGTCATCGTCAGCGGCGCAGCTATTAAGTTGGTGGTGCGCCGCACCAGGGAGAGGACTCAATCCACCTTACCTGTGGGGCTAGGTGGGCCAATGCCCACGCCCTTTTAATCTAGCCTACGTCTCCTATGTGACCGTATGCTACAAAGAAAGACGGGCAGCTCCATCAAGAGAAGCTAGTTACAAAAAGTACACACGGGCTCCTTTCTTTTGTGTATTATCATCACCGAATCACCACGTTCCCATAAATTTGTGAAAACAAACTTCACCAATGCTTAGAACTACTTTTTATAAAAGGCATAAATGTTTTATAACAGTTTTAGCAAATATTGAACATTTCAAAGAAATAAAATATGATGGTGGACTAGTTGTTAACGAAACACAGATACATGCTTGGAATAGGATACATGTTATCGTTTCACATTTGTAAACAAACGAAAGCGCTCCGGTTGCAATATAGGTAGGTCCTTAGAGGCAGTAAAGTATATCATGTACCAACATGATGAATCTATTGCCAATTTCTTTCGTTACATACCCTTGTAACGAAATAAATCGGCAATAGATTTAAAGTAAAAACTTGTATAATATTAGTTCCCCAAAGATTCAAGGACGCTCAGCTTGACATTTATTTTTGTGTAGGTAGAATGCCTGTCGATAAAATGGTTTCAGCCATGTCGTCATCGGTCACCGGAATGTTTTTGGCATTTTGTACCATATTATCTGTCCTGTCCTGTCTGTCTAGGTAGGTATATTGATATTGAACTTGCGTAGCAAGTACGTATAGGTAAATGTATTTTAGATGGACCGTTATTATGCTTTGTTATTTTGATCACGCACCATAAAATTTATTGGAAAAAATATTCACAATTGCGATGAAACTTTCTTTCACAGATATATTATTATTCATTGCTCGCATTTTCTTGCGCGTAGATCTTCAACTGTTTTTTATTTAACCCAGGTAAAAAATATTTTCATAGAATAACATAGTGTGCGCCTTTGATTGAAAAATCTATTTTTGTGTCAGTTTTCTTAAATATGAAATAGGTACTTGCTTACAAAAAACTATTCATCGCGCATCAAACTCGTTTCTGCAAAGAGACGAAACATTTTTCTTTCATGAAAACTGGCAGCCGTGACAAACAAGAAAATGGCGCGCAGCGAGGAACTTACCTTGTTCCTAGGCGTCACACGTCACACACAGCAATCAGCAAACAGAATTTTAACGATGGCATACAAGAAGGGATCGTGTCGCATTGTATGCTAATTGAAATACAAATAAGTAGATAGTGTTACCCATTCAAATATTACTAATTGAAAATTCTGACAAAAGCCGAACATTCAAAAAAACTCTGTACTTACCCCTAGTGTAAGCAGTGTAAGTTACAATTGAATCGAAACATCTCGATCGCGTTCAGCTATCGAACCCGCACACATACCTAACATACAAAGTAGTTCCCAATTGGAAACTTGTGAAGTAATAAGGTACGTATTCTTCACAGACAATAACAAAGTCAGTGCTGTTGTTTTCATTATGTTATGTAAGTATGACACAATCGAGATCCAGACGTTTTGATTCGTTTGAAACTCACCTTCACTAATATCGGTTACCCCTAGTGTAAGTTTCAAACAAAACACAACGTAGTAGGTTGTCGCTATGAAATCGGTACTGTGTCGATAACAGCTCGTCTGTAGTGTGTACCTATTTGTATGAAATTGAAAATAATATATTTGTAGGATCGCTGTTCGCGTGAGACTTGCCATAAAATGCGTGAACTTTTATAGGATCTGCCGCGTTGGCATCGCTCGCATTGATGTAAAAAGCTGTTGCTATTTTAACCGACTTCAAAAACGCAAAAACGAGAAGGCTCTTAATTCGGTTCGTATGTTTTTTTTATATATGTATGTACACCGATTACGCCGAGATTTCTGGCCCGATTTACGTGATTCTTTCTTTGTGCGATCCGGAATAATTGCCATTTGGTCCCATAAAAATTTATTTAAAATCGAATGGGTAATTTGATTTTTAAAACAAAATAACTGGAATGAGTAACTGTTCTATGTATGTGGAATTGCGGATTTTTGCTTTCCTATGACTTTTTAGTGAAACGATGATAGTAGGAAAAAATATATGCTAACGGTCACCTATCTAGCTTTGAGCTTAGAAAGTTTACACTAAAAATTATGTTATTTTAACATAAATTAGAACCGTCTTCAACTAGTTCATAGGAATGGTTTGCCACCTTTAAAAACATCTTATTCAATTCGGTATGTCTATTTAACCCTAGTTTAGTTTTTTCAGTAATATATACCTATCAAACTAGCAACATCTTTTCTTAAATCATTTTTCTTATATGAAGTACCTAATAGGGTGATTGAAGAATAGCCAGAAATCTTTATAAGTGCACAATATTACGGGCACTACAGTATACCCGTAATCTAACAACTATATCGTTGTTAGATTACGGGTATACTTTTCTAGTTTCTCTGCGACATTTCATTGACCCAGGGGGATTTAGTGTAAATATCTTCTAAGCGAACGCTATAAAAGCTCTTGTCCGAAATCTAGCTTTTCTCTTAGCACGAGTATAGACGGGGGAAAGTAAGGTATTTGTTATTAAAGAATTGTAGCCTGAAGAATTTCTTAAAAATTATTTTTTAAAATACACATAGTGCAATCATCCGCTGGTTATTCAATTTAAGAAATGAGAAATTGCTCTAAAGCATTTAGAAAACTCACGAAAAACCTATTAATGAAATAAAGAAAGAAGGAAAAAAAACTTAATGCCACATAAAGCACCTACACCATATTCATATTATTATAACTAAATAAAATTCTCCTATTCAATCACTCTGCTTATGTAACACTATCTTTATCCTTTATTTCATGATCAATCTAGCTCGGTCTACCTTTTCATGGGGCTACATAATCGTTACCTTTCTGACTTCTTAGCAGCATGAAAAAGTGGGGAGGAAAGTGCCCAAGACACGGCGCGGCTCTCCCGAGGGTTAAATTCTACTCAAGGGACTTTATATCCACTGTATTAAAATGTCCCTTATCTAGAAGAAAGAAGGTGAATAAATGTTTATCATGTGCTATACTGAACCGAACCGAATCTTCCCATTCGAACCTTTTTATATTGAAGTTAATTCTTACGCTCGAAATGTCTAAATAGGTAGTTAGAAAAAGTTGTTATGTTTACCAATCTATTTCGACTTTGCGGACCCAAGGGCTTGAAATTCCTTTCGCCGAGGGGATCGTAGTGAAATAACTTTTGTAAGCAGTTTCAGTACCTACAGTGTTGCAAGTACGGTATTTGGAAAATCAATATTTTTTTTATTATTTAGTACAAAAGAGAGGGTCTTGGTTGTTTTCTTTTTATCTCAAAGAATGTCAAAACTTCGGAAGAAAATAATGTACGCTGATGATGGTTATATTATAGTCCTAACTATCGCCTAATATCAACGCAATCAATAAAATGTATATTACGGAAGCATTGACATTAGAGACTTACCCTGTTACCTTTCTCTAATAGTACCGAGTTTCTAATATTAAAACGTAAATCAATTTACCCGTGGTGGGCTCTCATTCTGGCTACGTAAGGGCAAACTTTGTAAGACTGTTGTTCGCTAGTATCCTATAAGTCTTAAGTAGTTTATTTTATGGTGATATCATGAATATAAAGTATAAGTTACTCTCGTATAATAATTTCCCTTGAAAAAATATATGGAAAAAGTTTTATTTTGGCCCTTCGGCAAGTTCTTAATACCATTTCCATCTCAAAGGTAAATTTTGCATTAGGAATCAGTTGCTAGAGGTGTGATGAATATTTTTGTTGCCGAATAGATAAATAGCTTTCTTCGATAGACGTACAAAGGATTTATCATCACCAGCCTTTAAACGCCCCACTGCTGGGCTAAGGCCTTCCTACATGTGAGAAATACATGAGGAGCTTGGGCCATAGCACCACCATGCTGGCCCAATGTTGTTTGGTTTACTCTTTGTAAAAGAGTTTACTCTGTACATAATATTATTAAGTAAGTATCACTTTTAATTAGCATACATACCCATATAAGTCTCATATTATACTGCTCTCTCTTTACACAATAGCGTACACGTTCATATTGTTGACTTGTGGCTATTAACAAGTATGTTTTAAAAACATTGTTTTCCCTATATGTAAACTGACTGAGCATAATTAATATTTTGTAATGTTTACTGTAGGTATTTACTGATTGTGTCAAAAAACAGTTGTATCTTTTGGTTATTTGTTGAATTAAATTAATAAACCCCAAATACAAGCATATTACAATTATGATTTCATGTTCATATCATTTAATTACCTTTCCGTAGTTTTGTTCGCCTTATTTGATTATAATCCTAAAAATTCGCTTGAATATTTTAAATTCAATTAAAGAATGGCAAAATATTATGACGAAATGGCAGCGAATCATATTAGTTAAAAAGTGTTTAGTTACCTTCCTACCTGGCTATTTCATTATACTACCTAACGCCGCCACAGGCAATATCCCTTCGATTTTTGTGAAATTCGAAATATTGAATTTGCAATGTGTATTGCGAATTGCGATTGCGATGCATCACGTCTGTGTGGAACGATTGAATTCCTCTTTGAAGCTCTCCTGCCTTTTATACACTGAAGCTTTGATACAACAGTTTTCCAGTTCGTTATTTCTATCCATTATATGGCTTTTGACTTTGACTTGTGTCTGAGTTGTATTTTCGGTGACCTTGACTGCATACAGAAATTTTGATTGGTAAGTATTCATTCAAAGTGGGGGAAAATATGTTTGCATTTGAAAGAATTATAAAAAATAGGAAATTAGACATTTAAAGTAACCCCCGGCCTCATTAATCATCTATCTAACACCATCTCATTGAGACTATTCTTGTAAGCCCAAACACGCTAAGTATATCTGCTGTAAATTTCTCAAGAATAATGCGTCCCGCAGACTTTTTGATGGTATAGGATCAGCATAAGGTGAGTATGTCACAGGAATGTTACACTATCAGTACGCCAAATTTCAAATCAATCGGATCTGAAAAACTCTTTAATCATATAGAAATTGAGCTGGTAGTTATCAAACGCCTGAACTAAGTTTATAAATTATAGCTAAGAACCATAGGATGGTTCTTAGCTATAATTTACGATGCCACAGACAGACACACAGATACTTTATCCGTCGGGGGTTAAAAAAACCGTTGATTGATAGCAGTTCCTTCCGTTATATGGGTTTTGATTTTAAATCGTCTCCGAGTTCCATGTCCGTTGACTGATTGTGACAGAAGTTTTATTTGTTACTGACAATGACAAAATACCTACATGGTTGAATTAAATAAATAAATAATATTTATACACTTACACCTTTAATTGAATTAATCAAATGAAATTTGAGATAATAAAAAACATTCCAGTCAAAATGTTTTTTAGTTACTATATGCAATGTAAAAAAAAAATTTAAAACAAAAATTAAAACCGACTTCAAAAAACTGAAAAGGATAAAATAATTAAATTTAAGTAGGTATTCATCCCTAGAAACATATTTTTGGAGTCGGTGCTTCACTTTCTATTGTTTTTGGAAACCACTTAGCACCAACTCCAAAAATATGTTTCTAGGGATGAATACCTACTTAAATTTAATTATTTTATCCTTTTCAGTTTTTTGAAGTCGGTTTTAATTTTTGTTTTAAATTTTTTTTTTCACAATTTTTAGTGGTAACTTTCTGCGGTCGAAGCTAGATGGGTGATCGTAAACTTATATTGTTTCCTACTATCGTATCGTTGCACTAAAAAGTCATTTGCAAAGCAAAACTTCGCAATTTCGCATATGTAGATGACTTCATAATTTAAGTTTTTTTAAATTTAAAACCAAAGTACCCAACTGTTTTTGAAAAAATTTTTATGGGACCAAATGGCAGCTATTCCGCATCAAACAAAAAAAGAATCACGTAAATCGGATCAGTAATCTCGGCGTAATCGGTGTACATACATAGAAAAAAAAAAAAAAAAAACATACCGGCCGAATTGAGAACCTCCTCGTTTTTGAAGTCGGTTAAAAATCTGTGGAAAGTAATCCATACCTAAGTTCCAATCTAATTTGTTTTATACTTATTCTTTTTCTTTGTTCGCGTGATACTTTCATTAATGAATAGGAAAATGAAACGAATACAAGTCTCGCTAAGCACTTTGGCCTGTCTTGTAATAATCTTTCCTCACTGTTACCACAACTGAGAGAGATTAACGAGCAAGCCATAAGAATAATGTTGTTTTAAGGAAGTATTTTCTTTTACCCATTTTTGGTACAGTACAATATTGTCTTATTCAAGGGTTCGCTACCATAATATTACACAGGTAATATCAAAATGCAGTATTTTGATATTACCTGTAAGTTGTAAAAAAAATCAATTATAAAAGGCGTGTGTGGCGTAGAAGTGGAGCTATCAATTTTTTTTATAGTAGTTACAAATTTGAATGTTTCGAAAGCTGTTTGGAATACTGTAGGCTTATACGGTTTGGTTAGTAAGCACTCGTGTTTTGTGATGGTAATGAAGCACTACAGGCTGATTTACATTTCGATAAGTACAGTAACGAGTTAAGTAACCGGACAGTTGAGCAGTAAGTCATAAGTAGTAAGTATCGTCCAAACGTTGGCTTAGCGAGTTAAGTTATAAGTGTCAGTTCCGCGACTAAGATTACAGCTATTGGTTCAGTTTTGTTAGTCAAACAGAAGTCGTTGCAACCTGTCCACATATGAACTGTATTAAACTCGCCCGTCTACACGCACGGCGACACGGCGAGTTTAGTTGGCGGGGTGAGGAAGACGCACGGGCGGGGTGCACTTGCACTTAACTTGCCGAAAAAATAGAACATCATTCTAATCTTTGTACTTAATTGTTAAGTTACTACTTAACTAGCAAATTCCTGTCCAAACAATGGTAAGAACTTAACTCGCCAAGACCGCAAGTTAACTCGCTACTGTACTAATGCAAGTGTAAATCAGCCATACGGGTATTGAATAATCAGCATGTTATGAACTGTTCATATTCAATAAAGCAGATCATACAATAAGGCCTTAGCTTAAATTAATAACATAAATAGTTTTTTTTTTGTACACTATTATAAAAGTATATCATTGGATATAATAATATTAATATTCAACTCTCACACCAAAAATAAAAACAAATGCAATGTAAATTAATTATTATTACCTCATTGTACTACAGTATTTTTTTATACCATAAGGAAGAAGTGTACCTACGGCCCGCTAGATAGCTAAGCGGTTTCCGTAGCATGTAGACGCTCGTAGCACCTTGGGCACTATAGTGACGTAACAAAGAGAAAGCGTTACGGCCAGGCCACGGAAAATTCGCCGCGGCGAATATTTGCGCTTCTATTCGCCCGAATGAAAACAAATATAAGGTGTACTAAGCAGACTACGCGTAGCGGCGACCAGCGACCTCGCCAGTCGCGTCGCCGCTGCCGCCCGTTCACGTGGCCAGGCCGTTATGGTGTTTTGATAGCATAGGAGACAAGTTCACCTGCTCCCAAAATAAACCTCTGGCGACCTTACTCACTGCAGCAACACATTACTACAAAGTAGTAATTATTTCGATACACAATTCTGTAAGAAGAGCTCGGTGGCGTAGTGGTTTCGGAAGGCACGTTACGCCGTTTGTCCCGGCTGTTATTGCAACCGCTTTAACCCACCTTGGGCCAGCGTGGTGGTGTTATGGCCCAAACTCCTCATGTGTTCCTCCCATGTAGGAAGGCCTGTGCCCAGCAGTGGGACGTTTAAAGGCTGGTGATGATAAATCTGCTGTGTGGTGGAGATGATATCCCAGTGTGGCGCTGGAAAATTCGCGTAGCGAGTATCACTGTGCTCTACGTGTTTTGATTATCATTAAAAACAAATAAAACAAAGCACCGAAAAAATATATCTTTTGTTAAAAACGTGGACTTTTCTGACAAGTAATGACAGTTTTAATCGTTATTTAAAAAGAAAAGTAGTACTGTTAAGAGCCAATCCAAAAAAAATATCTCCAAGAGTAATTCAATCTACTCTATATAAATACCTCTATCTAAAAGAGCGTATATGCCATCTAAAATATCAGGTATCTGCAGCAGTTACGATATTTTTCCCGAAACAGAAAATTGCATAAGAGAAAGAAGAATAATTTATCAAAGCCATTGACATCATGTCTGGCCTTAATAAATCCCTGAACAAAAAAATAACGCAATTTTGTAAGAATATTAAAAACGATGGTCAATATTTGCATGTGTGAGTACACTACTGAAAGAAATAAATGAGAATAGAAATATAAACGAGAAAAACTTAACTTAAATTATAAAAGGGTTTTACTAACTTTCACATAACCAATAGATATGGAATTTGGTGTACTTTCACTTCGGTAACATTCCCATGACATAGTAAACTTAAGGTGATCCTAGACCATCAAAAATGCTTAATTCTACAGAAACTTACTGCAAATATAGCGTGGTTGGGCTCATAAGAATAGTCTCAATGAGATGGTGTTAGATAGATCATAGTACGGGGTTTACTTAAACTTTTTTAAGTAATTACTTAAGTTTAAAATATGCTACTATAATTTATAAATGCAAAAGTTTGGATGTTTGTTACTCTAATAGATTATGGTCTGGAATAGCATATAGGCTATTTTTTATCATGAAGAAATGCACGGTCGTGTTCGATAGAACCGATATTCACACAGATGGAGTCGCGGGCACACACTAATATTTTTTGGTTCAAATATGTTGTATTTGGCTTCTGTAGTCATAATTATGTGTTACTGAATAAATTATTTCATTTCATTTATTACATATTACAGTTAATAAAAATCATATTCGTGAAAGCAAAAAGTTTGTTTAACACAGCACAATCAAAACAACAGCAAAATTAAAGAAATATACCTACATAGGCTTATTAAAGAGCCGTCCTCACAAATCAATTTAATGATACAATTCCAATGAGTTGGCTAGCAATTAAACACGACGGAATGAAAACACGGCACAATAAACGCGTCCCCAATCAATAACTTTTCAATCGTCGGTAACTTATTTGAGACATGATACAATATTGAATTAATGATCAACAAATATAACCTTTTAGTATATGAGCGTTGACGCCGCACAGCTTTTCATAATAAATTTCAAGTCGAAAATATTAGGAATGAACAAATCGGCAACGACTTCTATATTCGGTTTTCAAAAAAATCCTCTGATAACGTTTTACACTAGCCACACTTACATATGTGTGATTATGAGTGCCAAGTTTTGTTAGAATCGCGTGTTGCGACGACGTAGCCCGGCCACAGTCGATTACGTAATTTATAGACGTAAGTACCAATATAACGTTACTTGATTTTTCTTGCAGTACTTATGAATAGAGTAAATGTACCACAAATATATTTTGTTAAAAAACACAAAAACACTATTGTTTGTGGCCCGGAAGTACCGTGTACGCTTACTAGTTCTTCTGTTAATAATATAAACCAATTAAATGTTCCTTTTATATTCTTTATTTTTTCAATTAAATAAACCAATTAAACCATGACTAGTAAGATGATATAATTAAAACGTAACCCGTAAATGAACCAAAATAAAATTAAAAAAATCATAAATGAAATGTAAATAACTGGTCCGATCCAAGTAGGAATTAGAACTCATTTCTTACAAAACTGTGCCAATAATGGAATGAATAATTAAAACTGTATTTTTCGTCCAAAAAACTCAAGTCATCTTAACACTGCCATTTGTGATTGCGTCACTTATAATGGGCAATATAATAATAACTTACTAACGGATGAATACTAACAAAAGCAACCGTTTGCCTTGCAAGAGCAAACTGCGTGGATTTTGTAAGTCTACTTTTACTGCAAGTTCATCTAATCAAAAAATTAATAGGTCAGTTAAAGTGTAACTATTATTATAACTTGTTTACCTTCAAATCTTCAAATTCCATTGTCCACTACATTGCAGCAGACATTAGGTATTATGAATGTTGAGCAT
The DNA here is from genome assembly GCA_947347705.1 of Nymphula nitidulata. Lineage (NCBI taxonomy): Eukaryota > Metazoa > Arthropoda > Insecta > Lepidoptera > Crambidae > Nymphula > Nymphula nitidulata. Next base: position 10,063,406 of record OX374633.1, read on the forward strand.
TTATTCAGCTGCTCATTGAGTGTTGAGATTTTTTTTATACAAAGCACGGCAAAAGACTCAACAGCACCTGATGTGAAGGAATAAGAAAAATCTATAGGTCAAGACAGATAGTGCAGCTTAAAACACACTGTTCTATCCGCCCCCACCTTGCAGGCCCATAAGGTGCCTTTTCACACCTCTTTTGAAGGAAAAAGGCATCTCACTATAACATGACTTTATAGTGAGATGCCTTTTTCTGACAAAATGAGTAAGTTTATAGAATCTTAACATGAGAATTATTCTGAATACAGTTATTGTTACTGCATATTTTATTCGATATGACACAAAGGAAATTATTAATTAATATCCGATCCGATCTAATACAAAAGAGACATTACTCATACAATTGATAAAGTAAGATTATTTACTGTGGATTGTTCATAATAATACTTATTGATAATGTAAGTCCTAATTTCATATACCTTTCTTTTGTACTCGTTGCTAGCAACCGCTATAACAAGTTGACAAAAAGCATTATTTCTTTTTTAATAGATATATTACATTTTGCATATTTGGTACATCTAAATAACCAATTACGCATGAATGTAATACAGCGTCAAATGCAAAATGCAATTAAAATATTTTTTTTACATCTGATGGACAGTTATTACCATTTTTAATAAATGTATCTTATCATGACAATTTTGTTTTAGTTTTAGGTATTTTCACAACAAGTCGTTTCCAATTTTATACCGTTACAGGATTCGCATACATTATAGATTCTCGTGGAAAACCTTCTAAAGTGGCATTTTTAATCTCTTTGTTTTGTTAGAAAAACCCTCTTTAACTCCTTTTTTGTTTTTGATTTCATCTTTGATTTAGTAATTTTGACTTACTTGCGCTTAGGGCAATGTCACTCTTATTGTGCTTGAGTTGCCCAGAAAGATATTCATAATGGCTCATAAATCTAATGATATACGCATCCAATCACAGTCTCTAGATTCTCTCTCATTAGGAAGTTTAAGTAGTGTTTTAACAGCCTTGAAGCAATTTTCTATATATGAACTGAACTAGTGAGTATGACATTTTCGGTAGTACATAAAATAGCATAACGTTAGACCAAAGCGGTAAGCGAGAAAAGAGCCTTTCAAATAGTAATAATTTCCAATTATTGCAGGCAAATAGTAAAGATTGTTTTAACTAGTTTTAATCTCATCAAGTTACAGCATAGAGAGAAATTTTGTATAATGTAGTTTTAAAAAAATCATAATACTTATACTTATCGAGATTGCTTACATCTTCGTCCATATTTAATACACTACTACTCCATCTTTTATCTCAAAATTGATTTCTAAATTCATTTTATCATCTTCTTTATTGAGAAGCCGCCCCAAATATTTTTTTCTCGTGTATTTGCTCTGCGTAGTGATTATAAGGTCACCTACAATTGACTTTATTTCTTTCGTAGAAGACTATTTTTTTATTGTTACTAAGCCTTAATATACTTAAAAGTATTTCACTCTAAGCTCTATATAAATTAAAAACTTTTGTTATTGTGCAATGGCTTAATAAAATGGTAAGTGCCCAACCGAATTAGGCAATATGTATTTCTAAGTATTTACTATTTGCACAAAATTTTAAAACAATACTCACGATATTATTTTGTTGTTTTGAAATTGGTAAATGTCCTAACGATTGTTCCAGTAACGCCGCATAATCAGCACAAACAGCTTCACTAGAATTACGTTTATCTTGTACCCATTCCTACAACCAAATACAGACATATAAATATTTTCGAGAGTGTGGAAATCGCTAATCATTTGAGTTATCGGCAGACTGCCATTCCCAGTCTTAACGGCAACTACCTACGTATAAAAATATATGTTTTGGTGTCGCAACTCGCAGATATATCTGACGGAGGATGCGGATTTTTAAAAATAGTTCCAGCCGTGTTAATGCTCATACATTTCTTTACACTTCTTTAAGAGTATTGTGAGGTTCTGACAGTACGACAACTGTTCCTACTTAGGATTATTCTGAAGCAGCACTCCTTGTTAGTCTACTCTCCGGATATAGTGAAGAAGCGTAGATGGTTCGCTGTGTGTGAACGTACTTTTAGAGCGAAGACAACCTCAGTCCATAGATTCTTCCCCTTCTTAGGTCCCATGGTTTATAATAAAATAATCAAAATTATTAATATTTACTGCAGGTACAAAATATAAGTTAAAAAAGTAGTATCAGCTTTCCTTGTGACAGAATGTTATGACGAAACTAGGAAAATCATTGGTATACTCGTATTACAGTAAATTACATTTTTCGTTTATATTTCATAACATTCTGAGCACATTCTTGCCGAAACTAATCGAATTGATAACGAAACTTGTAAAATTGATAATGACCTCCTTTTTTTTGAAGTCGGTTAAAAATACGACGTCCAATTCCGTCATCAGAGATGTAAGCTGGTATCCCAATCTAAATTATACAAAAGAAAATATTCACGTCCTGCCTCAGGACGTGAAATTTTTCTAGTTTTATTATATTTTAATTGCTAAGTAATTTTTCAAACATTAATAATAATGTTAAAATCAAAAATTAAGAAAATATTCATTAGATTTCTGACGTTCCCTCCACAAAAACAATCGAGGATTTTTTTCTAATCGCTACGAGTACGGATATAACGAATAGGGTTTAATTCAACAGGTCTTTAATTAAAAATGAAACGGGGTGGTTGCCTTTATAAAGCCACTTTTTAATCAAAAGCGGCGTTTAATAATATTTATGTGCTGGCTGCTGTCTCTAACTGTCTATCTGGGGTTTAATTGATTGGCAGAAACTTTTTACCGTAAGCATATCAAATGTGATTTAGCTAATTGTTAAATCACTTAAAATTTTTGTATTTGTGGTTTGTCTTTGGTATTTTTATTTTCCCTTAGTTTAATTTGCACAATTGTACAAATCTCATTACTAAATGAGATTTGTACATGTTGCATGTGTGAAGCGATGAAATTACAAAATTCACTTACAATTATGCATACATATTTAGATACTTAATTGTGGCTTAACCTTGGTATTTTAAATTTCTATTCGTTTAATTTGAACAAATCTTATTTAGTTTTGTAAAGCGTGAATCTCCGAGATATAATCGTATCGCCATATTGAATTGAAATACCATCAGCTTCTTATTACGCAACGCAAATGATATTTATGGTTCCTTTACCTTTTCACGCCTCTTTTGAAGGAACCCATTATGTGATGGAAAAGAGGAAACATGTCATAATAAAACAGCAGTGCCATCACAAATGAGGTTTCGTAATTAGGGAGCAGGTGCTGTTTTAATGATTGCGTGAACCAAGACAAATTAATCGATTTAGTTTTGTATTCCCCGAACGACCACGTTCAATTTTCAATACTATCTGTCTATGAATTAGTTAATTGGTTTTCAATAGAAGTAGTGGATGTTGGTATTTGGTATACGATAAAATGTATTCTTGTCGAGTGTTCTATTTTTGAATTATTATTGAATTCATTTAGGTCTTTTTACTTAAATTTTTATAACAAACACATCCGCTCCGTTACTGAAATCAAAGTATGAAATTAAGACCTACTTAATAATAGGTTAGTTCTCAACTTTACGAGTACGATGCTCGTCAGTTTGAAATTGCGTGGTAGCGAAGTTTGAAATACTGCCTTACGTTATGGTTTTTAATGAGTTTGCAATTTTGCAAGAAGCGAGGCAACGAGCCGTTTGTATATAAACCAGCCGAAGAAATAATGACATTCGCCTCAACGTACATCGCTACCGTGTATTTTAAAATCTCGGACTGACGTACATCGTACTCATATTAGAGCTAACGTACCTCGAAATTTCACACTTCGCAATTCAATAACTCAGTCACTTACATCTATACCTAAGAACCATTTATAATAATATTAATATTTTCTTCTGATATTATCAATACTGCCAATGGTTTAGTTAGTATAATAACGCGTATAGTAACCGAGTACGAGTACTTAGGCATGCCCAATTTGAGGCCAGAAAATAAGCCATACTTATTCGTTCTGTTACCCGACACATCTAATTAACAGTTTTCGTCCCTGCCCAGAACGTGAAATTGTTTCTAGTTTTACATATTTTTCTATGTAGGTAATTATATAATTTCATAAAATAATCATGTGCAAATAGTCCCCATACCACATTAAATTTATTTTAGTCCCCATTACTGCATTAAAATTATTTTTGGGGGAAATTACATTCAACATGCTATATTGTATCATTGGTGCGCGTACCTATATTAACATTTCGCCTAGTAGTCAGTTTTTGCTTTCACTTTCGACAACACGGTTGATGTGAAACTATCATTCTAGACGTTTTTCTTCTAAATGTATTGGTATAATTAGTTTGGGGAAAAGGTAAGGAAATACAGAGGTAGCGGCAAGTTAATTACAGACACCAGTTATGAAACGACTCACCCTCTATCTAACCACGAAGCCGAACTTATGAGCAGCGTGAAAATTATTCGTTGTTAATTATTATCCAGATCTATCACCAATAAGCAAAAGGTTAATTAATCTCTTTCACATACTCATCGGAGCTCTACAGCCTTTAATTGTTGAGAAGTAATTATCGCTCGATGTACGATTTTCCCTTAACGATGCGGGTTCGATCAATTGGCATTGTTTCGTTACGGAACCCTAAAAAAGATGAGATATTTCGGCAGTTGTCTCGGAACACTGAAAAGGAACCCCTATCAAGTGAATATCGCTGTTCGCTGTCGTGCCAGTCAAACCAGTCGGACGCCGAGCGCGGTTGGAGACGACTGTGTACGGGCTGTGATGGGAGCCTTGCCAATGTTACGCGGCGTTAAGTAGCGCGACAAAATGCGACATGCACGTTCTAAAATTTGAATGCTCTAAAAATCAAAATGGCTCTTCGCTGTCCAAAACTCTTTGGTGTAAAACTTTTTAAACATTGGACTCTTTCTGATTTTTTTTCAGTATAAGGCAAAAATGTTGTTGTCCTATGTTTTTGTGAGAACAAAACACTTTTGAAAATAAATAGTTAAATAATGCAATGTTAAAGTGTTAGTGGTATGCCTTGCTGTGGTTGTTGGTGGAATGGCAGACAGAGACATCGACCGCCAAAGTCAAGCGCCTCAGGTTACTAATTCATACTCTGCTCATAAAAATTATCTGAAGTCTAACCTTCACGTGAATTTTTATATCTGTATCATGTTTTATATTTTTTAGTTACCTACTTGTGGGTAGTTACGAATTTTTCATAGACATTAGTTTTATTATTTTTCACACTTTGACTGCCCGCTGGCGTCTCCTCAACAATAGAAAACCTATTCTGTTTTTTTATTTGTAGTTACTTAGCAAATAATTTTGTTAGGTTCAATATTTCTTCAAAATTTAAATTAGAATTTTAGATGTCTTTCCTTTGTCAGTAGTCATCTCGTCGAAGTGGATTTAAACAACATAATTTTAACTTCGTCTAACTTTTATATTTGTGTTGTAGCCATTAATAATTAATTTTCTTCTTATCTACGAAAATTTACTTACTGAATAATAATTACGTAACTTTGAGTGACATAATATTTTTATAAATACGAAATGTTTGCTTAAATAAAATATTTTTAATTTCACTTCACCATTAATATTTAGTGTACCTACCTAATAGCCTTTTTTGTTATTTTTTGTCTCTACACGAAAAGTTTTTAGCTTACAATGTCGATATTATTTCTTGTTCATCTAAATTGTACAGTGAAACGTGAATCGATTCTTGAAACAAAGCTTCGCCTTTGCTTGTTAGTTCACGTGGGGACGTGGGGTACATAGTTTGCTAAATTGAAAGTCGGATCTAATTCTGTTCAATGTAGTAGGTAGGATGGCAACAACAGAGCTGTAAATATTTTTTTACTCAATTGTGGCATCGAAAGTAGTGTTTGAAGGATGTATGAATATAAGTATGGATATCTCGTCAATTCCGTGGTAAGAAAAGCTAGTCTGCCCCATAGACTAAGAATAAACAGAAAAGAAGACCGTGACTCTACTTAACGCATTCTTTTTTACTTTTTAAACGACAAAGGGTGGTGAACTAGCGAACCCAACTGATGGCCCGCTCTTGTCCACTTTATAGACGCTCAAAGCACCTTGAGGCTTTGTTTTATACTTGGTATAAAATTGTGCGATGGGACAAATCCGCTCACGTTTTCCACGTCAGCAACTTTGATCCCATCTTGTCTTTAAAAAACTCCTAAAACACTGCTTTTGCTACCATCTCTTTTGGGGCAAAGAAACGTGTCTCTGTTGTACGTGTGTATTATATTTATAATCAAGCATAGATTTCAATCGTTTTATACCAGTTAAGTATGTCTAATCTAAATACCAATATTGCAATTGCTAAAGTAACTCTGTCTGTCTGTCGGTCTGTTATGTTTTCACTCCTAAACCAGGGAACCAATTAAGATGAAATTGTCTGTGCGGATTTAGAGGCCGTGGCTTTAGAAACAACAAACTTTCTACCTTTTTTATTACAAGTTAGAGACATACATTTATAACATAGAAATACCTAATATTGAAGAATTTTTTGTAATTCTAATTACAACCAAATAAAATTTAAGTCAGTTTCTGTGCTACAGTTTCATTCACATACATACAAAATAATCAATTAGTTTCATATTTTATAATTAACAATAAATGTCATTAATTACTTGTCTATTAGACCAAACTTAATCGAATCCAATCAACATTAAATTAGACGATAGTACATTAAGTCTATACACTATTTCTTTCACAAACTAAAAAATGTTGTCAAATAAACGAACAAGAAGATACCGTTGTCTAAACGAGATAAAGAGTATTAGCCAATGCTGCAATGCTAGCAGCATCCACGGAGTCCTAAATAAATAGTCCTATTTTATCTAAAAGTTATAAAGAGATTACATTATAATATACCACGGGTAAATTCAATCTAGCTTAGCTCTGCTCTAGATGGTTTTAGGTTACCGCTAATGAGGCCTTGGGCAGTGGCTTCTAATCAAAGTTGGAAAGTGACGAAGTTTTCTGATCTATGATAATAAAAAGAAAAGAAAAAGAGCTGAGATGAGAGAGAGTATAGAATGGCCCAATGTGGGTTGGTGGCTGCATGGATTGCTTTGTTGGTTTTTTACAAATCCATTGTTTTACAAGACATTACTTTTGTGTGAAACAGCTGAACGAATTGAAGCGGTTTTTCATTATTAAATTACATAAACGTTTTGCGCAATCAATCCATTGGGTCAACGATTAGAGATTATGTTACGTCTCTTTCCCGGTTCATTTTTTAGGCCACTGTTCCAAATGAAAATATAAGCAACAAACTACATTTGTATTACTTACAATAAAGTACAAAATGAAACATATAAATGTGCTTATATTTTTGTTACGTCTTAAATGTTAGGTTGGAAACTTCACGGTGTAAAACAATTTGCAAGTAAAACAGCTAATTATGCATATTATTATTATTATCTTATCCATATATCGAAATATAATTTATGTCAGATTGACTTTAACTCCCATACTTTGGCTCAAGATATTGACATTAGGATGTAGAAAAAGGCTTTCTCTATTACGTAGTTGAACGTGACGTATGTTAGTGATTTTATTTATTATCTGTGATTTATCTAAATCTGATTAATGGAACTATCTTGTTGGATATAAAGTCCGAAGTCCTGTTTATTCTAAAGGCACATGTAGTATATGTATATAGCTATGTTCACTTTTACCAGACTTAATCAGGGATAGTCTGTATTTAGATCTTTCTTTACACGCATTAACGTCTACAGAAAAAGGACTATCATTCGGTACACTTACTATTGTTGTTAGTCCATTTCCCTTGGATAGAAAACCGTAGTATAAAGTGCTTTATTAAGCAAATGACAGTATACTTATTTTACCAAACACAGCGCACATTGATTTCCCCTCGAAACTGTACAGTTGAATAATCTTTATTTCTCACAAATGTGGTAAGTTATGTACAATAATAATTCAGCATATTTTAAAAACCGGTAGTTATAATAACAAGACCGCTCTCCCTTACACAGACCTCGCTGCCTTCGTCAAATCGCTTTATGCAATTCTTAACTTCTTAAGTATTCGTTTATCGTGTGTATGTATATTTGTAACCTACATAACTATTTTAATAGTTCAACCACATAAACAAAAACAAAGTATACAATGTATTGAACACAATGGACAAAGGGTGGCCTTATCGGCGAAAGAGGTCTCTTCCAGGCAACCTATTGTGGCAGCAGGCGGCAGTTATGTTTGTTTATAACTTTAATTTAACCCTATGCCCTGTCGAATGTAGGGTATTTGCAGAGTTTCGTAGCAGATATACAGACTTTCTTAAATTATTATTATTAATTTTTTTGGCAGCTTTAACTTTCTTAAATTTAAGGTTTTAGCAGTTTACTTTTTGCACTCTGCAAGCGGTTACCGAATTTTGGTGCTAGCCAAGGAACCTAACTAACCGTATTTGTCATACAATGGCTTGCATCCTAATTGCATATTGATTACTCGCTGATATACTCTGTCGGTTGACAGTAGACTGCACAGACCTTGACCAAGGCTTGCATTAGGAAAACATCTTGTCACTGAAGGAAACAATGTTTTGTTGTGTTCCCCGTGCAAAGAAATCATCGTCGTCAGTGGATTCAAATAGTCCGAGTGAGTTTAGATTGCATTAATTAGTATTTTATCGCTGCGACGCCAGTTGTTGTAAAAACTTGTTTGTTGGTAATAAGGTAGTAGGGTAATAATGACAGTCGAGAAACTAATTATTGACGCGCGACAGTTTATAACTGAAATTGCAATGATTTTTCTCTCAATTTTTAGTTTACATACAAAAATCATCATGTTAACTGTAAATGAACTACTTACTAGAAACCAATAAATTGGTTAAGGCTTGTATTTAACTGAGTATCATACTAACCAAACCAACGAGAAAATACTAATAATCCTTTATACTTTTAATAATCCGATTCGGGCATCTTTTTTTTTTATTTATTTATTTAAAACTTACAATTTAACACATCTACAAATAGCTGCGGCTCACAAACCATGATGATTTATCTGTCCGCAACGACTCGCTCTATTAAATAATCTTTAAGTGCATTTTTTAAATTACATTTTACTCCTGCATATAATTTTTCAATGCAGGAAATCTATTCAATGATTAGCTGCCACTTAACGATTATTGTCGCCCACTTGGTATTTTTAAGTTGCTCAATTTATTATTAACCATTTTTATTAATATAGAAACGTACTTTTTACAAACTTCTGCATTCTACAATAGTTGAAAGGAACTTACGTTCACGATGATGTTGAAAAACTAAGAAAGTAAATTAAAAAAATGCGGAGTAAATTGTTTTAAACAAATGTTTGTTTATAAGTAAAACGGTAAGTTAGTATACACTTGTATTATTCTAGCAACAACTAGAAAAATGATTCATTAAACATTACATTTTAAATAACGTCCCCAGTGAAATACCCTGAACACAACTTGTTGAAAAAACTTAAAATCTCGATAAAAATCAGCTGTTTCAAATGAAATATCTACGCGACTTGTTGTATGGAACAGCTGATGTTCATGCATGCACAGCCTTCGTTTTCGAGAACGTTCCCCTTAAATCCTGTATATGTATAATTTCTATATTATACGTTTCTTATTATTGTATGAAATAATCCAGTTTCACCTGAATTTAAATGTAGCGGCCGACGCACGTCTCGACTCGAGGAATAAATTCAAAATATACCACGCCTGTAAAATCTGAATTCAACCTCATTACTGTATTCAAATTCGGTTAGTCTGATAAATTTATTGAAATATAAAGAATATCTCAATGGAAAAATTAAATGAACTTCGCAGCACATTCTAATCTAATTCAATTGTGTACTTAGTGTAACATTTAAAGTAAAAGAAAACAATATAATAACCGTAGGACCAGCTTTTTCACTGTTTTTTTTACTTTCAGGTGTTTTATTTAGGCTGTGCAAAATATCTATTTCTAAGTCGGTTTCCAGTTTGAACACGATTGCTCCTTTTTGTGTTAATTGCCGTTATTTATTTCTTAATATAGAAAAGTAATTTTAGTAGGGTTCATCGGGAAAATAAGAATATTCATATTTATGTAAAGAACTTTTATTCCCAAAGGGTTGTTCATACCAAACATGAACCATGTATTGATTTCGAAAAAGGTCAGAGTAAAAGAAGGTTTGCATCTGTAGTATTCGAGGAATAGAGGTGAAGGTTACGGCTGCGCCAACAGTTGCGGCTGAGCTAGTTGGTTAAATTGCTCGTTAGTTCCGTGTCCGGAGAGCTTTACCTACAACGCTCGTTTTATTTCGTTCGTATTATGCCCATCACTTCTCTCACGACGTCTGTTTTCTCAAGGGCAAAAAACCTCTAAATTTTATCATAGTGAAGAAGATGACGTCGCAGCTTCTGGGCAATTCGATCTGAAATAAATCTAAAATATTTTACTTAGATATTGTCTTTATTTATTTATTTGAATCGCACATGTACATAATTACATTTATATAAGGAATTTGGGTCTAACCTCCCAACTGAAACTAACTGTTAGTGTATTTATTTATTTAATAATATACCAACAGTTCATATACTGATACATCCAAAATAATAATTACTTAACTTTATGCTACATTCCAAATGTATGCACCTATTACAGGTATACACAACACTCTTAGGCAGAATCTACAGGCTACGACAGAAAGTATACTTAAGTAGGTGTAAGCTAGCCAGCTTAAGTAAACATGGAAAAATTAACTTCAGTATTATTTTTATTTCCATAAATATTAAATACTAAAGTGTGAAAAAGAAAGAAACTAGAAATAATGAAAAAAATGATAGCATATCATTCTCGCCCGCTCAAATAGCTCATGATAATATTATTCTTGAGGATTGCCAAAAATGTCGAGGTTGGATATGGTCTGACTGAGTTTCTTGTAGGTACGCTACATTCTCGACATTGGAGCGTTGATGGATAGATTGGTCAGTTTATGCCTTGGATAGGAGTAGGGTATTTTGAGGCAAATATTCTCAAGTAAAAACTGACAATCCAGGACACCATGTAAAGCCTTATGAAAAAATTACACACCTCTCAGACTACGTCTTTCACGCAATGTAAGCATTTTGAAGAAAGCTAGACGAGTGTCATAAGAAGCCCTGTGGGATGTATCTCGGGAGCCAGCTGCCAGAGTCGTGGTAAAAGCTCTTTTAATTTTTGCCATCCGCTGTGAATTGACACAATAGAAAGGGTTCATGCTGAGCTTGATATTTTGGGTGACTGCCAATAACTGCTTTGTACGCTATAAGGTTATTTTACAAGGTTTACACAAGAAGAGCTAAATGGCTTGCTGTTACGTCTAACGAATCACAACATCCGGACCGACATTCACCGCCTCTTTGACATGTTGCCTAAAAGTTAACTCACTATTCAGTAATACTCCAAGGTCTCTAATATGACTTACCTCTTCGAGTATACTATTCAACGTATAGGATGAGGCCAATATTGCCTTTTTGCGTGAGAACAGAATGACGATGAGAAATTTTCTGCAAACGCATTGATAATGTCAGATCCCATACTAAAACTATTATAGCCCAAATACATGTGGATCGCAACAATCGTCACAAGTCGATCGCACTTTCTTTTTTACCCTAAACAAAACGCCAAAAGACCTTAGAATTTGATATATGTTATACTTACTCTGTTCTTTTCATATAAAGTGAAAAAAGTTGTTGCTGTAACTTATGTGTTCGCTCTCTTATGAGCTGAAATCCAATTCAGTCACGATGGTTTTTATATTTGACATTTATTTTTCTTAAACTTTCCTTCTCAATAATCATGTCTAATAGTGTTTTATTGAACCAGGTTGGATAAAGAGACTTTTTAAGTTTTAGTCGCTGCAGACCCCCGAGGATAGTATCCCAGTTCACGGACTTCAATTCTAGTATCATGCTATCATAGTCAGCCTTGTAAAAATTCAGACCAAGCGCTTCTGCAGGGCGAAGATATTCAACATCGAACATGATGAACCCGGAAGATAGTGATGTATGCTTAGGTTTGCTCAAACAATCTAAGGATTTTTGAGCATCAATCTATTTGCTGTACACAAAACAAGATCCTATATTCTATCATCTTCATTCAATACATTATTACACTGATTAACATTACATAAGGACATAAAGTCAGACTTTGCTTTGATACACCAAGGGTACCATAATATTTAACTTTAGTCGACCATCTCGAACCCAAACAAACTTGTGGCCTTGGCTCTCAGGCGTGCACTCGCGTGCAGTGCTTTATTGGATGGACTCAAGTGCTCTGAAACAAAGACTGGGGAGGTATTATCGCCCAATCAAGATGCGAAGAATTAAACTTGAATTTCATAAATTCTCTATTTTTGATGTGAGATTAGCAACCTCGGCAGCTATGAGTGCTAGACGCCAGTAACACAAAATGTTTTCCGATGACCTTCAAAAACCTTAATTCAAATGCTAAAAATAACCGTAAGTATTTGTCGTATGTGGATAAAGTATTTCTTGATATGCTAAGGATGTCCATAAAATAACACTACACATAGCTCATCGCATACTTTACATAACATTTATTGTAAGTATACAGCTTTTAATTATACATTTTAAGGAATAAACTACGTAGCAGCACTTGCTAACTCAACGATGGGTCACGCCCCTTCAGTTTACATGAACCGCGATCACTACACATTAGATACCATAACCAACCAACCAACGACCAATCAACGATCACCGTAAGTTCCATAAGCGTGGATCGAAGTGACAAAGTGACGGTAGTTAACATTTAATTTTAACAAAAACAAATGACATCTTCAACCAGGCTTCTCGTGACCACAATCTTTGTAAAGTAATCGAATAAGGAGGCATTGTCTTCAGACAGCATAACAATTGCTGTAAATAAAATCCATGTAAAGCCCTTTCAAACAGTCATAACGCTTCGTTAGTTATGTTTTGACAACTTTACTAATATATTTGACTTTATACTTATTACGTAACATGCAAATAAGTACAGGTAGAACAATGTGAACGTAGATATATCAAATATATTTTATGTGAAATTCCTGGTAAAAAGGAAATAATAACGCTGTTAATTTTAATTTCTAAGTTCAAGAGAGTTAAAAATTTAATTATTTAATACCGTCTTAGCTTAAATCGTAATTCCGAGTATTTATTCATCAAAAATTTCTTTAAAGCCATAGCACTTTAAACGAACAATACCTACTACTTGCAGATATATCCTTTTATTTCAATTGCGAAACATTAGCGCTTTCCACACATTTTATTTTTAATGGACAATCTCGTTTACCTAGTCAAATATACATAAATGAAAATCCTTTCGGTTAACCCTAAACAAAGTTAAAATTGAAATCCTTTTAGGATGGAATTTTATCACAGATCGTTGAAATGAAATATCGTAGAGACGAAAAATAATGCCCTCAACCTACACATAATTCTATTTTTGTGGTCTCCGCGAACGGTGCGTAAATGGAAATAATATACGAGGGATGTAAAAACAAGGTCAGCTGTGAATGTAAACAAACTGTGATGGACGTCAGAGGCGCCATGCTTAGAAGTTGGTAAGACAAACAGGCCCTATCTTGTTGGGTGTCGTTCTGGCTCACTAAGCTCGTTGAATTTATGTATCGCAATGTTTTGGCAAAGAATCTTCGCTTTGGGTAATGCCAAAAAGGAATCAACCGAAGTAATTTCTTACGAAGTATTCACTCTTAATCGGTTTCCATTAAGATTCTTGTTTTCAATTTCACATTCATTGTTTACTGTAAAGTTAGGAACTCATAGGTAAACAGTTTGTTTATCTAATCCATTAGTCCTAATTGCCACATTACTCAACAACAATAAAGTACCTGAATAGTTCAGTGATTAGGCTAATACTATTAAAATTAAAATAGGAGATGCCGATCGACTTAAAAACAAAAGTGAGTGATTCTAAAGAAATACTCTAGGTGGTATTTTTGAATAAATCTTTGTACTGTATTCACTAACAGGATGCCAAAAGCTTGTCTGAAAGTAATAAAAAATTAAAATAATTTAGTCTTTATAGACCTAAATAATGTATTTTTAGCCATTATCAAAGCACTTCTAATTACAGTGTCCTCTGATGTCTCTGGCTTGACAAATAATATCTAGTTTGGTTCAAATATTTAAACAGGGATCAATTTTTTCCTACATAGATATCTATTGTCTTATTTTATTATTCCACACAGATTTTTCAGACAGTTTTCGTTGATGTAATTTATGAACTATACTTACCCGTATATCATTGATACACATGTTATTTATACCCACCATGTGGAGATAGGCACGGAAAACCCTTGACATTTTAGTTCCATGTCTAAGGTAAACTTAACGTATTTGATTGGGTTTGACATGATATAGCCACTGACTCTCATCAGTGAGCCCCATTTTGATTTTCCGATCGACTTTGTGATTGAGTTTCGAATTTCCTCAGGGCAAGATCGATAAGTCATTCTGGATAGATTAACTTATCCGATCAAGAGATAGGTAATTGATTCTGGGGTACCATAAGGTTTTTCCTGCATATTAACGATTATCTTGTAACCGATCCTTCTTCATACGCAAAACTACAGCTCATTTGCGGACAAATTACAGACAGATCCAGTAAAAAGGTCAAAGGTAAGGAGTCCTTGTTGACAAATTATGATTGAGCTAATCTTGCGGGAAAATTGGAGCAAGGAGACATTGTTGGCAACTCACAGCTATTGGAGTATAGAGTATATTTCATGATTTTGAATAATATAATTTCGGTGATTGAAAGAAAGTATGCGTGATTTAAGTCCATCAACTCCTGGAAGTATGTTAACGAAACCATACGTTTTATGAAGTTATTGAACAAATTTTTTTATGATGACAAACAGGCTGACGGCCCATCTGGTGGCAAATGGTTATCGCCTGCCACCAGGTTGGCCGCCGCCTATTGTTTCGTGACTTTATAGAGGTTTATTAGGAAATCCTACTATTACGTTTATTTCTATAGAATGTTCTGTCATGATAGCTTCGTGTTTCACTATTTCGTATGTATCCGAAGTTTCATACAGGTTTTTTTCAGTGACCATTCGTACTAAAGAGCTATGCTAATTAACTATTTTTAATGCGATTAATGAGGAAACTCGCCGCCTTCCAAATTGTTTCCCTGATTTCCCAATGTACAACTTTCAGCTAATAATATTGCAAGTGTTTGGTAAGCAAATATATTATTTTATATGTATATTGCTATGGCTGAAACATCAAGCGTCGCATATGCAGACAGCTCTGAATATTAATTTATTTATGTACATTTTAAAGAGTTCAGCCTACAATGATGTGTGAAATGTGTGAAGCATATTATATATCTATAACTATATCTGATATAAAAAATACCGTTAAGTCTTAAATACCCTTCTTGAAGACTTACATAATATAATAAAAGTTTGTTAGTTTCATTTAATTTCAATGCTTATTTTTTCAATATGTATAGGAAAAGTAAGTAGTTTTCTTAGTTTAGATATTTTTCTAAGTAAATATTCTTTTAAAATATTTATAATAATGTTAAAATAAAAATTATGAATAAAAGTAAGTACTTTGTTTTAGTTAGCTTTTAAAAAACCATAGTCAATTTTATTAGGCATAAAGGAAAAGAAGGTGCTTTCGAAAGCCTACATTTATGACGTTCAGTCGAAATCTTATATTGTAACCAAAATCCAGCAATTTTCAAACCAGAAATTATAAGTAATCTCACTTTGATATTACTTTCATCTCTAAGTTAGATTTATGTTTTAGGTACCTAATGGCGAAAATTGAACAAATATGAAGTTTTAGAACAGCTAAACTATTTTCATTAAATATTGGAGAATAACATGTACTGCTTTTAAATTTATATTGTACTCCAGAAATATAATTATGCACAATGTAATAATGGTAGCAATAAAATGTCACTTACCACACGAACATTGCATACTATACAGTGAAGTTAATGACTAATTAACACGCGAAGGTATTAAGTCTTAGATAAGTATTAAAATTCATAAAACTGTGATTGCGAATGAGTTAACACGTGGAAAATATAAAAGTAATTTTTCTTTCAAAAAAGCACACACGTGACACTCACAAACACAATCTCAAATACTCATACTCACACACTACACATTGTTCCTAAAACAGCCTTATTAAATCTATTGCATATTCGAAAAAAAAAACTGTCTTACAAAATACTTACTGTTGTGTCTGAGGGTGGGGCCTGGCGACCTGTAGCACAGGTTTCTCTTATGAAACCTATTTCAGGCACCAGTCCCTCACAAAATTGGATTATAACTATTGTTAAACAGATTAAGCAATATTTATGAAGTGCCTTTTTGTGATGGAATAATAAATAATTTTTGAATTTGAATTTGAATTTCTTTTTTCTGTGTATAAATACTGTATTATACAGAGTGGTGCCGTCAATACGACAATAAATTAAAAGATGAGCTATATTGTTCATAGAAATGGTTTGCAACTTTCAAATGCATATTATTCATTTGATAACTTCATGACATTTGTATGAAATAATACATTGGCTGCATTATTTCTTCGAAATGTTATGAAATTATCAAACGAATAAGATGTAAGTATTTGAATTGAAAGTTGCTAAACATATCTATGAACTAATAAAGTCCATGTTTTAATATATTGTCGTATTAACGGCACCATTATAATAATAATAATAATAATAAAACCATTTATTAACTCTTCACAATAGTCTTCTACCATTTCATTACCGTTACCATTCTGTACGTAATATATTGAAAGATTCTTAATTTTTAACCAAATTTTAGCATAATTACCTACCAACGTACCAACATACAGATACACCTTTTTGCTGCGTAAAATAGATTTGATGTAAATTTAATAAATAAATAATTTATAGTATCATTTTAAATAGATTCATTCAACACTTAAAATTAATAAATTCAATTAATCTCTTTTTGTTTTGTTCGTTTTAGTACAGGGATGGATTAACAACATAAATAATACGAGTACGGCTTGACAGATTTTGATGAAAGTTTTTGATCGTGTCGGCTTCGAAAAATATCTTGACGCACAGAAAAGTATCACAAAAAAATAAATTTCTGTACAACGCTATCTCTGATATTATACATAATAATTATTGTTATATGACAAAAACATAATGCGGGTCAAAATTAGCATGACATATGCCGGATCCAGATGGCGTAGTAAGCAAGCATTATCTTTTCACTGCTGAATCAGTTCCACGGTCCCTTTCGTCTATACGTACGTCGCGTTTTATCAGCATTTTTTCAAGTTTTCAACAACATTCATTCAGTATTCGACCGTTATTGCATTTTGATTCGATATTATTAATTCTCTTCTATCATTTTTTAAATTAAACAGCATAAGGTGATTTTAAAGTGGTGAGTTTAGTTAGATGAAGTGCACATTATAAAAGGACGTGTCGTTTGTAATAGTCAATCGATCCAATCGGTACTTTTGAACTGTGTGTTTGATTTTTAACCCCCGACGAATAAATAGGGGCGTTATAAGTTTGAAGTGTCTGCCTGTGTGTCTGTGTGTCTAAAGTCTGCGGGATGCTTAAGTTTTCAGAAACTTACTTCAGATATAGCGTGTTTGCGCTCATAAGAATAGGCTCAATGACATGGTGTTAGATGATTAATGCGGCCGGGTTAATTTTGAATACTTCCATACAGAAATGCGCGATACGTTAGTAAAAGAAAAATTGATCATGAAAACCGCTCAGCGGAACTGGAAAGACATTCCTCATCTCATGATTTTCGTTACTGTTCATGCGAAACCCGATAGTGCTGTTACGGCTCATTTAGCCTTGAAATTGCCGTTAAACCTTTAAGAGACTAAAAAACTGAAATGAATCCTTGCAAAAACTAAAAAAGGAAGCATAAATTTTCCTTGCAAGTAAAATAATCACATGGGAAGAACAGCAATGTACAATGGCGTAGAACGCAGTTTAGGGTTGTCACGAGCAGGTGTGTCTTTGTTTTTATTAATTATATCAAAAAATAAAACTGGTCTGAAAGGTTTAAAACTTTTAGAGGTTATTCTGGACAAGGAACACAACCACCCACTTAAATTCTATTTTGGACTTTTGTAACATACTGTATAAGCAGGTATAAAATACTCATGATAAATTAAAAAGGAAGGTAGTGCTTTTTAAATGCTTGATCAACCTTATTGTAAAGTATTAAGAAATATTCTTTTATATGCATTTGGCAGTTGTACGCAATAGAGATCGAGACTTTTCCAGTCGATTGCAACTTACACTGGTAGTAAGGGCCTCGTCCTTTCTACACAATCACAAGTGTATACTGGATGATGCCATCAATACGACAATAAATTAAAACATGGGCTTAATTAGTTCAAAGAAATGGTTTCCCACTTTCAAAAACATCTTATTCGTTTGATAATTACAGGACATTTCTATTAAATAATGCAGCTAATATTACACCATTTCATACAAATGTCATGAAATTATCAAATGCATAAGATGTTTTTGAAAGTGGCAAACCATTTCTATGAACCAATATAGCCCATGTTTCAATTTATTGTCGCATTGACAGCACCATCCTGTATATCATAACTTAACACGTGTAACAATATTTCTATAGAAACAATAAGAACTAACTAAACGATGTTGATTCTGTGTACGAATAATAAAGTACTAAAAATCCGCAAATACATACTTATAGTTAATAATCAAAATAATAATAATAGCCTTTATTTAGATATAAATAATAATGTTACAACAATATCCGTTTAAAAAAACATAGTTATTTATCTGTTTGCCCCTTGGCAAAGGCCTCTCCCGTCTCCACAACATCCTGTTCTCGGCTTCCCTGGTCCACAATCCGCCTGCCATTACTTTGATTTCATCGGCCCAGCGCTTGAAGCGCCTGCCATTTTCCTTATCTTGCTTTTAGGGTACCAATGAGTAAATGCCTTGCTCCTCTTGTATGTTCCTCTAATTATGTGTCCTGTCCATTTCCAGTTTAATCTCTTGACTGTTGTAGTGACATCGTCCAGTCTAGTGTGTTTCTTTATAGCAGTTGTTCTTATTCTGTCAGATTTATTTTTCCCTAACATGCTCCTCTCTATCGCGTTTTGGCACACCTCCAATTTTCCCACATGAGCTTTTGTAGGGGCCCAGGTTTGTCAACCATATGTAAGGATTGGTAAGATACACAGGTATTAATACTACAAATCCGCAAATACATACTTATAGTCAATAAAGGTAAACAAACCAATGTCATTTTGTATAGGTTGTCCCTTTCACTCGCTACCTTTCTCGCTCATCAGTCGTACAAAAATGGCAGTGGTTTGCTTAGATTTATAATTTAGCTAAGTTGGCTAAGGTATAGTTCCAATGCTTTTATACTGTTCTATAAAGTTAGCTACCGCTGTATGACACGTTGAAAGCACTTTAAAGACAATGTTGCGTCCCAATTTTAGTTCAATTTAATTCACTTTCATGTTCCATAATTGCGTTCGTAACGTCAACAGGATTTCAGGCGTTCTGCCACAATAACCGCAGAACCTCGTGCTTTGTGAATTCATTTACAACATGGATAATATTCCCTAATATATTGCATAATATTCCCGAACAACTAAATTCACAACAAATAATTACGATAACAGAAATAGCTTTTGAACATTTAAGTAAAACAAAACTTATCAGCAACATTGTTTACTCCCTAAACAATTAAGGTTATGTTAATATTTTTTTAAGGTTTCGCTTAATTTAATATTATGCTTAGTGCATATCTAAAAAGAACAAAGTTATACATAACATAACCATTACGAGGCCGTGGGTACCTAGCCATGTTAATATTGTCATAATCAGAAGTTAAAAAAATGTTAATAAAAGAATACTACTCGGAATATCTGATCATAATAAATCTAACTAAACGCGAGTGAAATACGGTAAAATGGTTTTATTTCAAATAATATTCCGTATAAACATTATCAAACTTGTGGTCTTAGAAGAGATTTTTCGTATTGGACCTTAAGTTTATTGTTTGAACTTTATTATGTATCTAATGATGTGGTTAAGGAGTCGATGATTATGTAGTAAAGGGCTATCAAATGTGACCAAAATATTCGTTATAATTTTTTTTTTCAAAAATTAGTTATTTATTGATAGTACCGGGCGTTGCCCTATAAAAAATAAAGCTACATGATAAACTTTGGTTTATGGTGAGTCTGTTTCTCAAGAATAGGGTTGCCATCTCTAAAATTTGGCAACCAGGACAAGACGCTTTTAGACGGATTTTAGAGCCTAAAACCCGGACACGTCAACATGTTTTTTTAAACATAGTCGATTAGCGAGTCGGTTCGTCGGTTCATCGCGGCGTGCAGGCACAGTGTGTGTGTCGCGGGCGGCCCAAGACTTTAAATTTTTAAACCCGGACTACAAATGAAGCCCCTCCCGGATGCTCCCCGGACACCCTCTAAACTAGGTCCAATACGGGGAAACCCGGACGGATGGCAACCCTACTCAAGAAAAATGTTCCGCCAATGTCCGCCTTCATATTTGTGATTTTTTTCGTAACCGTAGCAGTACATGATTGGCTGCTTTATTTTATTTTATTTTATTTTTACATGGAAAATTATTTATTGGAAATTATTTTCCACAATTTTTAGTGATTAATTTCTGAAGTCAAAGCTAGATAGATAACTGTTGTGATCAGCTAGATAGATCAGATCAACTAAGTAGGTAAGTTTCTCTCAGTATCTGGTTGAAATACGTATATTGGTTGTTACTATCATTTGACTGCATTTAACTTGACTGTTGTTTGTTGAGGATTTCCATTCTCTACTATCGCAGATTTTCTTCAGATTTTTGGTGTATGGGACCAACCTGGAAGTATACTTATACGAACACAAATAAAATTATCATCATAAACTCCATTGAAAAGTTATAGAACTAACATCGCAGGCAGATATAAAATAATGCTTACTTAAAAAATATTGGAATATTTTCACTATCGGCTGGCACGCAAGTTTAAATTGATATAGGTAGCACGTATCGGAAGAATTTCTCAACGTTTGACAGACATTAAAATAATGTCCTCTCCAAAGGCTAAACTAAAATGAAATTTAAACTCGACAAGCAATTTGCTCTCCACCGCTAACTTCAAAGGCCTCTATTACTTTGACAATTTACATTTCATTGCTAGAAGGAAAAATCTAATGAATTGGTATTTTTTCTCAGATTCAAATAAGTAAGTAAGTAAGTATAAAAAGGTTTTTGAACCTAAGTTCAGCTTTAGCAATGCTTGCAGTATAGACTAACCTAGTTTCAACTTAAGTATAATTTAGTATCTAAAAACTTTACTATTATCGTCTAATTCATAGAATCTTACTTGTAATGTGTATGTACGTTAAGCTAAAAGGACATATTATGGCACCTTATTCGCTGGTTACAAGAGTTATTTTCAACCATAGAGGAATGCTGATTTCGCTCTTGTTGTATGATATAATTTGCGAGTAGAAAGCTAAATTAAGCAACATCATTTTTTATTTGAGCTATAGTGTAAGTAAGTATAGACTTGGAATTGGAATGTAATTTGTAAGCTTTGAAAGGATTTTCTCCGCTCCGACCATGACTAAGTAAAATATATTTACTGGGTACATGATTGCGGAGTCAATAAAGTTAATGCTCAGCTATGTAAACTCACTATTATCCAACATCTTTTATTTTATTTTTATATACAAAGCATAACAAATGACTCGACACCATCCGATGTGAAGCGGTAAGAAGAGTCCAGCTGAGACAGCTAGTGCAGTTTAACACTGTTCTAGCCGTTTCCATCTTGCCGGCTCAAAAGGTGCTTTTTCACGCCGCTTTTGAAGGAACCCTATAACATGGGTTCCTTGGAAGGAGGGAATACATGTGCTGGCAAAGAGTTCCAAATTCGGAAAGTGCGACTAAGTAACGAGGTACTAAATATCTTTGTGCGTGATGTGGAGGTGGAGACAGTGAATTGATGACTCCGAAGACCGGCACGCGTCTGCTTCTGAATAGGAAAGGGGAAGGTGGGATAAGGTCAAATAGCTCTTCACAGCACTCTCCGTGATAAAGCCGATAAAAGGCGCTAGACGACGCAATGTCTCGATGCAATGTCTCGACGCAATGTCTCGACGCAATGTCTTGAGGCTCAAGGTTGTCCGTGACCTCTACATCGCCAACGATACGGACAACAAGACGCTACAATCAGTCCAGAGTATCGAGGAGGTACTTGGCGGAGCCATCCTACTAGTGCGATAATATTTCAAGCAAGACCGGACCTGAGTTTTGTAAAGCAGGCATATTTTATTTATTTATAAATCTTTATTGTACATCACTGAAATACAAACATATTACACATAACATTGAAGCATATTGTACAAAGGGCGACCTTATCGCTTAAACCGATTTCTTCCAGGTAACCTTAGGATGGAAAATTGGTCAAGCGTGAAAAATCGACGCACCTTGTTCAGGACACCGAGTGTCCGTGAGGCTGTTTTGATCACTGTTTCGATGTAATTCCTTGAATTCAGATCGCAACATATCTCTATCCCGAGTAAGTTTAAGCAGCCCTGTACCGGAAGAGTAATGCCTTGAAGACAGATCTCATGTTTAAGTAGTAAGTCAGAATTAAATTTTATATGGCATGATTTTATGACGTCTGCGCGCGTAGCACAAGGAACACGAGAATACACCGTAATGTCATTTTTGTGGACCTTAACCCGAGAAAAATGACATTACGGTGTAGACAAAACCGTTTCTCGAGCTTCTCTTGTTCCTTATGCTACGAGTGCAGCACGCGTCATTTTTGTAACACAAATGACATTACGGCATTACGGTGTAGAACTGTAGACAAAACCGTTTCTCGAGCTTCTCGTGTTCCTTGTACTACGCGTGTTGGGCGTTAAAAGATTATTTTAAGCCATCTTTATCAAGGAAAAAAATATCGATTCGTTCTGTGTCATAAAAATAGCATGTTTTTATTAATATTTTGCTGATTCGGTTCAAACAGGCGATTTTATTAAATGTTGTATGTAGTTTATGGATTTTTAAATCAAAATGACGTCTTCCTTCAGTGTTTCCATGCCACATTATTTAAAGTCTTTTCCTCCATGTGAGGTTTTATCTGCACAGTAGGTAGAATGATATAGATACCTATTTTGTAAATATAGGTGTCAGTTTACGTCGTGTTTAAAGCATAAATTTCAATTTAGTTCAAGATTGTAACCTAAGTCGTAACATCTTAGGGATACATAATATGATTCCAACTCTACGCCCTTGTGTCAGGGATAATAAACCTAATAACCCGTACCCATGAAACTTAATAGGTCATAGCTATTTATGCTGTTATTTATGCAAATAAACGATTGACTGATTGATAAAATAATATAATAGATTAAGTTTTGTTATTATTATCTAAACTCAATGAATTGCTAATTTAATTGAAAGTTGGACTGTGAAGGAGTTCCTTATTGAAGTGCTTTGAATAAGAGGCAGATAAATTTAAATTTTGCTATTACTCTATTGTTTACATTAGTGACCCATATAAAGTAAATGTTATAGAATAATGTAATACAATGTTATTCTTAGCAAATTCCAACACCACATAAGTTGACAAAACACTTGGCATACTATTTTAGAATTTTCATAAACTAGTTTATATTTTTTTTTTCTTTAATTGTAAAACGTCTTGTCAATAGTAACAATAACTAACGCATCGTTCAATAACTGACAGTATATTACGCCTATTGCTTTTCCTAGCTGTATTACTCAATATAGCATATCGTCCAGATTTATACCCTTTTTTTATACAACTAGATGACAAACCAGCTGACGGCCCACCTCATGGTAAGCGGTTACCGCTGCCGATAGACACCTGCAATAACAAGGAAAAATTACTTGATATAGCAGGTGCTTTGTCATCCTGCGGCCTAAGATGAAATGCCGTCCATGCCCAGTAATTATACTGGCAACCTTTCCCTTCAATCCGAAACACAGCTAAGTAACTGTTTCACGGGTGCAACAAGAAAGGCGGTAAATCAATTTGTCATTCTGCCAGACAATGGTTCGTCATTCATGAGTACGTAATTTATACATAAAAAAGCGTCTTGAGTTCATCGATATAAAAATGTCGACTGTATCCTGTCAGTGAGGTCCGTCGAATTAAATTGTCTAAGTAGGTACTTTTAGATAGCAGATAAAGTGGCATTTTTTTTTTCTATTTTAACCACTCGTTCCACACACAATGGGTATTTAATTATCATATGCTCCCGGGAGTCCCACGTGGCAAATAATACCTAAATGATAAATCTACTCGTTCTATTTAAGCCCAAAATAAAGTTGCTAAGAACCGAGTAGGTATAATGTTCCTACATTATACCTACATATAAATAGACCATATAAATAGACCTCTTCCTATCTTTATATTGAACCATTAAGGGACTGGATCCATTCAATTTTCCATTATCCCGGGAAATTTCCGATTCCCTTCCCTAAATAAGGATTTCATAGCGCAGCATAAATATGCTGAATTTATAAACGAAAACTCCTCCTATTCATTTTAATTATAGCAATGTGATGTGCATATTAAGTATGTGCCTCTCGTTCAATGTTACATTTTGTCACAACAGTAAAAATATAAAAATATACAAAGTGCATATTATAAAATGAATATCTTTACTCGTACAATTTAAAATTTTTTTTCAAAAACAGTTGGGTACTTTGGTTTTAAATTAAAAAAAAACTGAAATTATGAAATCGTCTACATAAGCGAAATTGCGAATTTTTGCTTTTCCAATGACTTTTTAGTGAAACGATACGATAGTAGGAAACAATATAAGTTGACGGTCACCCATCTAGCTTCGACCGTAGAAAGTTATCACTAAAAATTGTGAAAAAAAAATTTAAAACAAAAATTAAAACCGATTTCAAAAAACTGAAAAGGATGAAATAATTTTTTTTTGGAGTTGGTGCTAAGTGGTTTCCAAAAACAATAGAAAGTAAAGCACCGACTCCAAAAATATGTTTCTAGGGGATGAATACCTACTTAAATTTAATTATTTCATTCTTTTCAGTTTTTTGAAGTCGGTTTTAATTTTTGTTTAAAAATTTTTTTTCACAATTTTTAGTGATAACTTTCTACGGTCGAAGCTAGATGGGTGACCGTCAACTTATATTGTTTCCTACTATCGTATCGTTTCACTAAAAAGTCATTGGAAAAGCAAAAATTCGCAATTTCGCTTATGTAGACGATTTCATAATTTCAGTTTTTTTTAATTTAAAACCAAAGTAGCCAACTGTTTTTGAAAAAAATTTTATGGGACCAAATGGCAGCTATTACGCATCGAACAAAAAACAATCACGTAAATCGGATCAGTAATCTCGGCGTAATCGGTGTACATACATAGAAAAAAAAAAAAAAACATACCGGCCGAATTGAGAACCTCCTCGTTTTTGAAGTCGGTTAAAAATAAAACAACTGCTTACCGGATACAAGCCGCGTTTCATTTTAATAATTATTTTATACCCGAAGTTTCAGTTACTTCACAGCGATGTGTGTAGAGACTCGAAAAAAAATTGAAAACTTAAATTATAACCGACTTCAAAAAACTGAAAAGGATAAAATTATTAAATTGAAGTAGGTACACATCTCCTAGAGCACACATTTTTTGGAGTGGGTGCTTCACTTTCTATTGTTTTTGGAAACAACTTAGCACCAACTCCAAAAAATATGTTTCTAGGGGATGAGTAGTTACTTAAATTTAATTATTCTATCCTTTTCAGTTTTTTGAAGTCGGTTTTAATTTTTGTTTATATATTTATTTTTAAAATTTTAGTGATAACTATCTAAGGTCGAAACTAGATGGGTGACCGTCAACTAATATTGTTTCCTACTATCATATCGTTTCACTAAACAGTCATAGGAAAGCAAAAATTCGTAATTTCGCATACAACGCAAATGGCAACTATTTCGCATGGAACAAAAAATAAATCACGTAAATGGGATTAGTACTCTCGGCGTAATCGGTGTACATACATAGAAAAAAAACATACCGGCCGAATTGAGAACCTCCTCGTTTTTGAAGTCGGTTAAAAATATAAGACAAGGTTATGAATCATTTATACCATACTACACGCTGTCTACCTTTTAAAAAACAAGAGAAACCGATATGTTCACAGCAATTTCCCCTGCTGTCAACATAACCCTTCAACCTGATGAGCTCTGGCGACCTTACTCCTAGCAGAAACACAACAGTATAAGGTGGTTTTATTTCTGTAAAGTGAAGGACCTTTCGTAGTCGGGCAGTCTCAAGTCTAAGCTTCAGTGGAAAATGCCACTGTAACGTTGTATGATTTTCTACTCAAGCAGATCGCTCGACTGGCAACAAGTCCGCAGTCAAATAACACTCCCTTGTAGTGTTGTTGGTTGAATGTTATTCAAAAAGCTATTTTTTATTTTTTCTAAGGGAAA
This sequence comes from Nymphula nitidulata, assembly GCA_947347705.1. Lineage (NCBI taxonomy): Eukaryota > Metazoa > Arthropoda > Insecta > Lepidoptera > Crambidae > Nymphula > Nymphula nitidulata. Next base: position 10,090,007 of record OX374633.1, read on the forward strand.
ACATTACAAACAGCACTATTATCACTATTTCAGATTTCCGTTGAAAAATGTTGCTATTTCTAAAATATATAAAGAAGGGACTGTCAAAATTTTGTATTTCTTAAACATCACTCTCAATCTCGATTGAGAGTGATGTTGTAGTCTCGATCTCTCGAGGACTTAAGAGCTAGTTCAACATTAATTTAATTTCGTGCAACCTTTGTTGGTTATTTGTATTTCCTCGGATTCATAGTATTAATAATAATAATATCCACACACGCACACCTATTATTTAGCCCAAAGTAAACATCATTATGAGCTTGTGTTATGGATACTAGATAACGGAGAAATATTCATAATAATATGTACATAAATATTAGAAATATACTAAATAAACATATATACATCCATGACTCGTGAATAAATGCTAGTACCTACTCATCATACAAACATTTGCCCCTACCGGGGTTCGAACCTGGGACCCCTGACCGAGTAGTCTGTATAGCAAGGGGTACAGACCATTCTGTCAAATAAGTCATATTTATATGACTTCTCAGTAATAGTTATTCATTCTAAAAAGCAGCGAAATTTTTTATATTGTATGTTTTTCTATTATCTACTATTATGATTTATACAATAATAATTCTTTTGAAATGAAACCACTTTACCGGATTTAATGTTCTATTTACTATTATACACCCGACGACGCGAAGTTTCAATTACTTTACAGCGATCGTGATTGCGAAAATTTAAGACTAAGACAATACTAAAGTATTCTTAATTTTTGATTTTAACATTATTATAAATTAAAATATAATAAAACTAGAAAAATTTCACGTCCTGAGGCAGGAATCGAACCCGCGATCTTTCGCAATCCGGGCGACTGCTCTTATTATATTTTAATTACTAAGTAATTTTTCAAATATTTATAATAATGTTAAAATCATAAATAAAGAATATTATTATAAATGTTTGAAAAATTAGTTAGTAATTAAAATATAATAAAGTACTTCTTATTTATACACATCAAAAGATATATTTTATTTACCAAAATTATATTGTTTGTTTTATTGATTCTATACATTCGAACTTTGAAAACATCCGTATAAAAACCTATAAACTGTAATACTCCCCTTTCATAAAATACCTACGTAGCCATACTTTCTGTTTTCAATAACTTTGTCATAACAATACAAAACAGATGAGTTTTTTTATGTGAATATCGTTTATATTTTTACCCAGTATTATTAAGTCCACATTTATATCCTTATAAACTTTATTATTTCATAAACTTGCGAAAGCCCATGAATAATGGCTTGCGTGGAAATTGACATTCCACAAGTCATCTGTCGGAAAGCTTGGACGCTAAGATGGAAAACAATAACTATGGATAAGTCTGGGATGATAATGTAATGTAGATATTACTTACCGTCTTTGTTGTATGTTGATAAAAAGCAATTCTTCAATCCATCATTTCAACATAAATGTAGGTATCAAGGTAAAGTATGGTAATATTATTGACTACAATAAAATGTAGGTTTTTCATTTTTGTAATACATTTCGAGTTATAACAACATGCTCGCCTGGGCTTGAAAATGGATCTTCCTCACAACCAGAAGAAAGAAATTATCAACTATGTTTTCTCTCATGATATAGGTACACGGCCTCGCTCAAAATTACGATTTGCGATTGATCCCATTGTTTATTTTATTTGATTGATATTCACCAACAATTGTACAACGTGTATATTATTCCAAAATTTGAATAAAATTTAGATTATAATAATACACACTGCACTAATTGTGTGACCGGCACCAACCACACACACACATTAGACCATAAACCACAAGGAAAAGCTAGTGAAACCTACTAAAAGAGAACAATCGACATAGTAAAGTTATACGACATTCATATCAGCTGATCATTTATTCCCTTAGCTTTGTGCCCCTGACATGTGTCAAGCTTTGAATTGCAGTTAGAAACTCCGATATTGCTTTGTCATGAATAAGCTGCACAAGCAACAAGCTCATTATCATATATCAAAGTATCATAGGCAAGTCATAAACTTAATACCTAGGAAGTCTGTGTATGTATGAAACTAAAGTTATTCATGTTTTGCATTACCTTCTTTCAAACTTCGTATTAGGTACTTATCTACAGTGAATTCGATTACTTACATTACTTTATTGTTATTGCTACTATCACTAAAAGCTCTTGGGTATTATACAAAAGTTTTCCTCATCTTGACCGCTGTTTTCCCCTTTTTTCCTCCCCTAGATTGTGACTTCTCAGAAATATGTAGTTGTGTATTTTCCCACGCAGTGATAAAAGTTAGGTAGGTGGTACTACTCGACACAAGGATTCTATTATACTTAGCGTCAGTGGTGTCACCTACTTTCAACAAACAGTTGTATAATTTAACGTAATTTAAGTATTTTAAATCTACTTTTAGATGGGTATTGTATTTTAAATAACTAAACATAAAATTAGCAAATTGTTATAAATAACAATAAGGTGAGTAGTGTTATGATTTAAATATGTAGATCTTATTAAATATGTTTTTGTTTTTGGAATGACACGCGGCATAAGTACCTTTTACTTGACCGCAGTAAACTTGGTTGTATTTTTTTTTGTTTACTAGGTCTGATCATAGGCGTAGATTCCTAAATGCCTAGGTATCTCTTTGTCGTCTACGAAAAACAAGTAGACAATTTATAGCTGCTATCAAAACTCCTTAACTTCTGCTGCCCATAAATAAGTCGTCCATTACTACGATGAATCATCCACTATATCGATTAGTCGCTGTTTCTATTTGACTTCTCACGAAATGGGTCATCGCTGGCTCTTAGCTTAACTTGTCCAGACTAAAGCCATTCAAAGCACGTCCAATAAACCTACATAATCAAAAAGCTTTAAAAGTGGAGCTTTTTAAGTTATATTATTTGGAGTTGGTGTAAGTAGGTCCTTAAATTTAACATTTTTATCTTTTTGTGTGTTTTGGAGTCCGTTGTTTTTGTTTAAAATTAAATTTTATAAAAATCCTTCACTTCTTTAATATCACAGATTTTTGACGTTTGTAAACTTATGGATCTGATTATTCGGCTTTGATTGCTGACCGTACTCACACTACAATAGACTGGAAATCGTATACCATTTTAATACATTGCTAATATACAGCTAATTGCAGAGTGTAGGTATACCAATTATTGCCGATCTGCACTACATAATTAGGCAACCATACAGTTCAACTGAGCATTTTTCGCAATTATCATTACATTTACATATATGACATTTACACCTCTTTACGTATGATAAATTTATTGAATGCCACAAGTTTTGTTATGTCATATTTGGCTTGCATTTAACTGAGCATTATACTACCCTAACCTGACTAACGAAAATACTAAGTTGGCATCTAAAAAATCCGATTCGGGCATCTATTCAACGATTAGATGCTAATTCATGATTTTTGTCACCCACTTGGTATGTTTTAGTTACTCAATTTGTTATTGTCCATTATATTTTACACCAAGACACCTCACTGACATAAAATAAATGTTTCTTTCCGTAGCTTATTTTCGATCTTCATCACTATAACCACATAATTACGAATGAATTATATAGTATAAACCTATTTATTTATTTATTTATCTACTTATTAAAGATTGACCAACGTTGTATACGTTAACACTTACAAAATTTATTTATTTATACTTTAATTTTAGGTCTAGATGTAACAAACATTTACTGGTAAATACCACGTGCAAACCTAATCCGCCTTATTATAAAACGCGGACTAAAGTTAGTCCTGGTTTAAAACTGATGTTGTCACTGCCTTTCTTTTAACTAATAAAAGTGACAGCATCAGTTTTAGACCGGGACTAACTTTGGTCCGCGTTTTATAATAAGGGGGAATATGTATAAGTTAAACAAGGAGGGACTAGATTACCAAAAGGTTAATTGTAACAGAATAAATGGTGACTTGTTGAAATTGTTGAAAATAGTGTCCGAGAATCGAGATCTAGGGGTTCTATTTGATGCTAAGCTATTGTTTGCATCGCACATCAAAAAGGCGAATCAGATTCTGGTTATATTATATCCTTCGCCACACTACAGATTTCAAAGATCCTCCAACACTAATTTTACTGTATAACTCTCTAGTACAATCCCATTTGGAATATGCATCAGCATCGTGGAACCGTCAATATTCTGTACAGAGATATTTTAAATCGAACTCAACCAAAATTTTAAAAACATTTAATTTACAGATTTAATTTCAATAATGTTGATTACTTATCTCGTATTCAATCCCTTTAAATTCGCAGAGAAATAAGAAACCTAACATTTCTGTACCAAATTATAAATAATTTAATTTAATAACCTAATAAGCAATATTTTTTTTAATGCTCTAACACTAAAACTTGTTCAAAGGATACTTTTTCGTTCCGTTTAGTAAAACCAAGTATTCTCAGAACCGGTTTTATAGTGCGTGCTTGTTCTACCTATAGCAATAGTTGTTCAGATATTGATACTTTACACTCCACATTTGATGGTTTTGTCTTGGCAATCAAACAAAAACAGATTAGTTAGGTTGTTATTGTTATTTGTTGTATTTTTTTTATTTGTATAATATTTTATGTACTTATGTATTTGTTCTATTAAACAACATTATTTGTGTTCGTTTAGACGTATTTCAACGAAATACAATAGCTCCTTATAAGTGGAAACGGTAAGTCTAATTCGATTTTTTTTGTGTGATATTGTATTGCCTTATGTTGCCCTTACTAAAATAAATATTTTTATTTATTTCTTAATATATATCGAGACCGATTACTATGTTACTTATATATTATAGTTAAATTGTCTAAGATAACTTTGCGGAACTTGTTGACTGAGTCACTGTAAATATCAGTAATTATAATCACTAATCACAGCATCTAGTGGGCGAAGTACCACCAAAAAAAGTATTACGGAAAGGCGGTCTTAGGGGAGTTAATTTGCTGCGAGGATATATGTATTCGTTCTAGCCTTAACGAGTGACTAGCAAAACGTTGTCTCAAAACCACACTACAATATTCAAGACTACCGCGAACTAGAATATTGTAGAGAATAATTTTAATTTTGGGTTGCGAAAAATCTTCAAGTTTCTAAATAATGTACACAACCTAACATTATCAGATACCAGCTATACACAAGTAGCAGTAGCAACAACTATAAAAACATAAATACACCCATAAAGAGAAATCCTTCAAACACCAATGTTTGAAGAATCATTCAGAATGGGTATAAAATATTGAGGTCAATAAAATACCAACAAAATTCTTTATCTAACACGATTCGACAGTAAAAAACACGTAAAAAATTATGCGATTTAATATTTAACTACTTGCCATAAGCCATACATATAAAATATTTAAATATACGATGCGTGTGACTATCCATAAAACAATGTTTTATTTCCCTAGTGAATGAAATCATATAATATTCAGATTCCTCTATGCATAATGATTTATTTATGAAGAAGCACACTCAAAATAGATCCATTTTATTCTGCAAAACTTATCGCTGTCGAAACTACAACGATGTTATAAATAAAACCCTCTAAGGAATGCTAGTTTCGAAGTATTCGTACCTACGTAAGACCGCCACCGTATTTTCTTTTAACAGACCGGCTCCCTTATTCTCAATTGGCGAATCACGGATTCGTTTTGGAAAAGTCACATGCTGTCTCGCTTTAACGCATCGCGATAAAAAGTAACAGGTATATAGTTTCCCAAATTCGAATATTTTCCGACAGTTGAGAATAAGGGGCCAGGACAGACTGTATGTGTGACCTACTACTTAGTTAAGTCATAAGAAAGAACATCGCTACAATGTAGTTTTGTACTAAATTTCATCATTGCTAATAATTAAAATTCATAATTTTACTTTTATGATTATTATTTATTTGCGGTAATTTATATGTTACAATACAAGGTGTTTGCAATAAACTTATTACAATATTGTATATATTTAGCCCATTTAGCCTGTATGCTACTCGGATACAAATATATAAGAATTTTGATGATAAAAGTATTTATCCTCAAGTCAACGATTTCATTTAGATTAATTAAAGAGTGAAGACATAAAAATAATACAGAATAATGCTGAGTCCTTGCATGTTGCATGGACTCAGCATTATTCTGTATTATTTTATTTTATTTTATTATATTTTATTCTGCTTTACTTTCATATTTCAAAAATTCGTCAATTTTATTATACTTAAGTATTTCTGGAAGTATTAAAAGCTGTTACAATGCTTCGCGTATTCTGTTATAGACGACAATCGGTGCGTTCAGTTGGAAACGTTTCGTTTTTGGGAACGTATAAAATATCATTTTATTTGGAAATATAACACTTCTTTTTGTCATGTCCCCCGCTTTTCTAAACCTGTGCTAGTGCTTTTTGAAACGTACTTATTTAAGGTATTTTACCGATAAGCGGTATATGTCTGCTTATGTATTACTTATTTATTATAGTCTTTTGAATTGGGATGTTGCCTAAGTTTGAATATTGGCGCTATTTTTCACAAATTCGGAAAATACACGCTACTGTTACCCATAAAAACAATTCAAACTTAAAAAATATGCTCCCATATTTATAAACGCTCAATAAACCCTTTTGTAAATAAAACACTGCTAAAATATGTTTTAGCTTTTTCCTTTCTCATACGAGTGAGAGAAACAAAACACTTTATAAGCCTCATATACTTAAGTTCACTTGTTTTTATGAATACGGGGGATGGAATATTGTTAAAGTTGTACCCCCGTTCATAAAAACAAGTGAACTTGTTCACAGTTGAAACATATTTTACCAGTGTTTTATTTAAAATAGGTTTATTGAGCGTTTATGAATATGGGCGTTAGTGTTTAAAAAATCATAAAAATGGTCATTTTTTTACAAAATTTATCAAAAATGGTAATGCTATTAGATTGCTGACATCTATTAAAACAACTATTATTATGATTACACAATTAGTTGATTACATATTACATAGTTATTGTTAATTTTGTCAGTATGCCCAAACATTTCTTAGTTATATAGGAACTTGTGACGTCAACTGTTCCGTAGATTTTCTATGCAGCGTTTTTCAACAATGATGCGCCGCATCACATCAAATCAACAAACATAACACTATATGGAAACTATTGATCTTAGACATACTATTTCTTTTGCAATATTTCTGTATGAGTAATATACTTCTTACTTATGAAATAAAAAAAAGTTGTCTACTACCCTATTGAGCTTTAAATGAGGTATTCAGTACAATAATCTACATCGCAAACATGCACTTTAATGGGATTAAGTACTCTCTTTCTTTTGTGAGCTTGTTTTATACTTATCTGTTTCATTTCCCCATACCGGAGGTCTGTATAAACCACAGATTTTACAAAGACTTATGTAATGATAGCTGTAGTTTTATTTGCGATTTTACTAAGCTTGTAGAGTCTTCGACGCTTCTAACCTTAGTATGATTTTATTTAATTATAAATATAGATTTTCTAGACATTAAATTGCCTTTACCCGTGTAATAAATAAAACAATTCGTGAGATAAAACAACTTCTTTTAGTTTTTTACTTTATGTTTGAAAGATACTTAGAAAAGTGTACATCAGACTAGAAAAAAGATTAAAATAACTCTGTGGACCAAACTACTTACTGAAAATTCTTACTTTGAGATTCATTCTTTGTAATCTTACGACGATTTTAATATCATTTTGGATTAATAACTAACTAAGTTAACCAAGCCATCCAATATTAATATTAAATTTTAAGCTTCGCTATCATTTCAATCAAACTCGGTGTATTAGAAATTTCTATAATTAATTCCTGTAATTAACATCACATCGATTCGTCGTATCACGTCGTGCCAATCGTTCGATTTATGATTCGCTTGTTTGATTGATATCCTGCCTTTGATTTACAATCAAAGCCAATGATTGGCTGTCCTTTTGAGTACGGGGTAAGTATTACTTAGATATCAGATGCTGTTGAGTTGAATATTGCTTTCATATGTAATCGCATATATTAAAAAGCGATATTATTAGTAGATAAGTAAAAATGACGCTCGGTGGCGTATTGGTTTGAGCGCTCCGGTTTCGAATACGAAAACAAAGCAACTTTCGCCATGGTCGACCCCGGGATGGGTCAACCAAAATCTTGAGCTCCTCCGTGATGGCGTTGCGTATATGTCGCAGTCATCTGGTTAATTTAGCCGCTTAATTGGACGCCTAAGCTGTTGATTAAACGCCGGCGTCCAAAAATTTGTTTCTAGGGAATGAGTAAGTACCTACTTAAATTTAATTATTTTATCCTTTTCTGTTTTTTGAAGTCGGTTTTAATTTTTGTTATTAACTACTTTTTTTCATATATTATCTATTATAAATATTTATTATTATGACGCCCCGTAGAAGATTTAAAGGATTTTCATTACAAAAACAGTTTATAGATTTTAAATGTTGAATTACTTAGTCATTTAAGAAATAATTTATTAATGGTAATAAGGTGTTGCTTACAACACATTGCATGTCATTATAAATTAACACTTTGCGTGTCATTACAAACTTACGCTCTGCATGAGTTATAAAAATATTTCATCATCATCATCATCATCATCAGCCTATATACGCCCCACTGCTGGGCACAGGTCTTCCTATACTTATGGGAGAAACACATGAGGAGTTTGGGCCATAACACCACCACGCTGCCCCAATGCTGGTTGGTGCAATCAGGAACAACGTCCGAAGCACAGAGGAGCTCGAAATGACAAACTTTGATTGACCCATCCGAGGATCGACCATGGCGAAAGTTGCTTTGTTTTTCGTATCGAAACCAGAGCGCTCAAACCAGTATCCCACAGAGATCCTCATATAAATATTTATTACTATGCAATTGTTCTAATACTTATAGCTGTAAATGACATAGATTCAATATTTTTCTTATAATAGAAAACCTTTTCATTTTTCAGTCACTGTGAAAAGTGACGACCCTACAGAGAGTGTATTTGGCACTTTTGCTAATAAATAAAACAAAATCTTGGGCGGTGTTTTGTGTTTTACAAGTTAAACGAGCTTAAAGTTTGCCTCTAAAATGTTAAATACTTCGAAACTGGAAATCCTTTATTCCAGAAAGAAACCAGTCTTTTTTAACTTGAATTCTTTAATATACACCACTATTATAAAAATACCTACCTACTCTTTTTGCCCGCCGTAACTTCTGTTAATTAGCTAAACTCTAGAATATTCAATGCTCTTTTCATCAACTCAAGTTGGCTTCTAAAAAGTTGCGTTACAAGTTACTTATAATATTTAAAATACTTTAGTTAGCTTCTTTTCTTTAAGGTCAATATAATGGCATCTATATTTAATAATTAGTGTATGCTTAGCTGGTTCTCCTAATTAAGAAACAAATATTACGTTTATAATTTTAAAATTAATTGTTGCTAAAATATACGTAGCAATAAAGGTATAAATTTTCACCTTCCAAGCTAGCTATATAATCTAATTCCTTTAACTAAATAATTAATTGTGATTCGAGTTATAATGAATTGGATATGAAAGGGAATGTTCTGATTTCAAATTATATATTCCGCTATCTAATCTAATCCACGATTTTGAAGCTTAAAATTAATTAAGGACTTGAATTACAGTCTTCCTTTGCCAATTTTAGTATTTGTTTTTTGTTTAAGTTTAGTTTTAAATGTAATTTTTACATGCGATTTTTCACTTTTTTACAGGTTTCTTTTGGATGACTATATTTATGTTAAGTTTATACTACATAATTACAAAAATAAAAATTTAAGTAACCCCCGGCGTCAATTATCATCTATCTAACACCATCTCACTAAGACTATTCATAAGAGCCCAAACACGATATATCTGCTGTAAGTTTCTGAAGAATTAACAATTTCGCAGACTTTTTGATGGTATAGGATCAGCTCAAAGTTAGTATGTCATAGGAATGTCACCGAAGTGGCAGTACACCAAATTTGAAATCAATAGGATCTGTAAAAGTTAGTGAAATCCTATTATCACATTGAAAATGAGCTGATAGTCTTCAAACGCCTGAACTGATCTTCATAAGTTATAGCAAAGAACCATCGTAGTCACATCAGATCACAATCAAAATCGGTCCATTCGTCGCTACGATGCCACAGACAGACACACAGATACACCGATACACAGATACACAGACAGACACGTCAAACTTATAACACCCCTCTTTTTTCGTCGGGGGTTAATAAGTAGCTTAAAGATGTATAAAAAATAAATATTTTCCAGTATTTTAAAATTTCCTTCTGAATTCATTTACTGATCTCTTCCTACAAAACCCGCAAAGGGTTTAAATGCGAAAACTATATTTCATCTAAACTTTTTTTGTTGATTTGAACTGAAAGAAGCACTGAGTTTTAGTTAAGTCTTACACATTGTGCTACAAAATTAGCACAAATAGCGTGAAATCGTCCAGATACAATATTATTATGTTCAGTTCTCATTAATCAGTCCCAAAATGTTTTGATAATCAAAATACCAAACTTGAAGTTACATAACTTGAATTACATAACAAGTTATGTAAACTTGTATGATCAATAAGTACTTGATCGTAGCCGTAACTTTGAACTAAGTATATAGTAGACACTGAACTTTGTTTTCACTTTACACTTGTATAAGTCGTAGCCGTATTGTAGGTTTAACACGCCGTTTTACAAAAAGGCGGGCTGGATTGAAAAACTTTAATGTAATACGGCTACCTCTCGTTCAGCCGGATTTCAATACGGCTGAAATAAAGTACGTCTCATTGAATGAGCACTACGCTTCCGGCAAAGCGGCTAAGTAATGTAAAACACCCACACAAACGGGCGCATCGTCGGTCGATACGCTAACTGAAATGAACATTGAAATTAGAAGTGCAAACGGTGATAACATTTGTGAAAATAATGGATTACGAAGGCTGTTTGTTTGATTTGTAGTTTCTCCGAAATCCTCTTGATTATAAATGGTCATCAAAATTACCTTGAACCTACCAATCACCCAAACAATCTTCAGTACTAGATGACGTGTCTCGGTAGATAACGAACTGCCGGATTCTACTATCGGCATACATACATACTTATATTGCTTCTTGCTGAAAATAAACTAAACGTCTGGCGCCGACGTTTGAAAGTGAGTTAGCCGTTTTTCAATCTGGCCCGCCTTTTTGCAATACGGCGTATTTTATGATATGGCTGAGACACAGGTCTACCGGGTGATACAGAATTCCAAAATAAAAATTTTTATTCTGAGGTTTTGGGGGGTCTCTATCGTAGTATGTGCGCGATAGGGACCCCCCGGAACCTGTATAACTGTAGTGTGTTGTACGATACCTACGCGATAGTACGCATTAGGGCTGTCACGGGCAGTTGTGACAATGTTTGTATTAATTTTATCAATAGTAAAAGTGGTCTGTAAGATGGGATACGTCAAACTTTCAGAGGTAATTAATTTGTCTAGGAACTCAACCACACCCTTAAATTTTATTTTGGACTTTTGTAACACACTGTATATACCTACATAAGTATATGAAGTATCGGACGCAGCATGAATTAGCCCTGTAGAACAAACTTATTATACCGGATACATATATATACTATGTCTGAAATACAATTCATATCTGAAACAAGGCTGTTCCGTCATACTTATTGTTCAAAGTTAAACTATTCAACCAACCAATTACCATATAGACGAGGCAGTCCATTATTGACGCTTAATTTAATAATGGGTTGGTTGATTTACTGCGCAAAATTTTGTCCCGGGTTAGTTTACAATGTATTTCCTTCGATCGGAAAATGAAACACATTACGTTTGTTACAAAATATGGAGGAGAATTGTGTTTGTAAACTTTTTGATTGCATATCAATTTGAACATAGCAGCAGTAAGTACATATTTGAAAATAAAATCATTTTACGGGATTTAACTCACGTTTAATGTTACGCTTATATTTAAAAAAAAAACCACAGCTTCATTTCTAGATCAACTTCATAGATTAAAAACGAGTTTACAAGAAATTAAGTGCAAATTTGTAGCGACTTGATACTTACTTCATTTTTAATTTTCTTGAAATCGATAACAATTGTATACCTAATCCTTGAAATATCTATGACTTAAGTCTGCTTTTCATGGCGAAATTTTTTTTATCTACACTCGTGTTTTAAAATTCGAATTATGATCGCAAATGATACTTTATTATACACAGATCATTAAAATTTAAAAAAAAACAACTTGTATCTTAGTGATCACTAACATTGGTTCGACTCGATATGTCACGTTTATTTTTCATAAAACAACAAACCTATGACAAAAGTGTATTATAGAGGCAAATCGAGTTACTAGTTTACACTTGAAAAACCTAATTGATACCATAAAGAACCTAAACCTTAATGCGCGCGCAGCGCTAACACAATTAAAAGTAAATTTGGCGCCATTTTGTCTACGTATATCAATATAACAAAAATGTCCAATGTTATTATGTGACTGAGTTTATAAGTGTATATGTCGCTGAACTGGACGCCTATTAGTCCGCCGATTTAACGCCGGCATTCAATGATACGGCTGAAGGACAACTAGCCAAGTCATTGAGCGCAACGTTTAACCGGATGGTTGAACGTCAGTCAGCTGTCTGGTTAAATTAGCCATTCAATTGGACGCTTAGGCAGGTCGTTTAAATCGAAGAGCTTATGTGTAACTGTTTGATTGATTGGTTCAAGGTTCATTTTTATTGACCACATATAACCAAAACGATGCCGGTCATAAATGGTCATAAAAAATAACCTTGAACCCACCAATCAAACCAAAACTCTTCGGTACAAGACTCAATCTGAGGTACAGAAAGGACCCTTCAATACGCCAAGTCGTAAAACGTTAAGTGAGTTTAGTTCAAGGCCATAATTTAACCAGATGGCGGCATGTATAAAGTAATGTATGTAACTGCACATAACTCGGTATTTAAACCACTTGCCTGATACTATTAAAAAACTCGCCATGACCCTTAAACACCCGGTCGTTGTTTAATGAACTCTATTATGTGACGGTTACATAAACTACTATTATGTATTCTTAATTTTTTATTTTAACATCATTTTTTAGTTTGAAAAATTACTTAGTACTTAAAATATAAAACTAGAAAAATTTGCGTTAAAATTCCTCGAATCTAAATGTTATGTAACAATTACAAATAAAGAAAGAAAACGATGAAAAAATATATGCTCCAGGCGAGACTCGAACCCGCGTCTCTTGATTCCCGGCCAGACTCGATTACCACTACGCCACCGGAGCACTAGGTAAAACGTGCTAATTTCTTCACCGCTTTCCTACCCTTTCTAACGTTTTATAGCAACGTTTATCAGAAGACGCGGGTTCGAGTCCCGCCTGGAGCATGTATTTTTTCATCGTTTTCTTTGTTTATTTGTACTTAACTGTTACAATAAAGTAGGCGTTTAAACGCATCAAAAACATTAAAATATGTGAATAAACATTATGTTTTCAATTTTAGTGAATATAGGTAGTTACTTTAGTGGTAGGTAAGTCTATATATTTCACATAGTAGGTACCTATTTGTCGAAAATATTTTATTATTTGACTTTAGTTTATTTAAATTTTTTGGGATGTTTGAAGAAATAAGGCTTTATATAAAGTGCTTTATTCCAGTATGCAACCTATTGATCTGTAAATTGAAATTGTATTAAGATACAAAAGCTGTAAATTTTAAAACTCTTTTAGTGTAAAAACTGCCCCAATCCGAACACAAGCACCCCTGAATTGTTTCCTGTCGCTATTATACTTTTTCTCTGTCAAATTGGATATTGACAATCCATTTTTCGGTTGTGACAATAGAAGCAATTTGTAACATCAATCACTCCGCGCTGAAAGCTCAACCAAGCTCAACCGGAGCGGGTGGTATTTAATTATATACTTTCAGCAATAGATTATTCAAGTTATTTAGAAAAGTAATACCTACTCGCAATTTATTCCCTTAACGAGTTTTTAATTGCTTGCCTTTTTAAGGAACTACATTTACTTCTTGAACTTTAGTTCGAAAAGCTGTAATTTTAATATTTTACAAAAACAACTATAATAAGTACATACTCGCCTAATGCGAATATCTGAGTGAAACTCCACCTGCCTATCTGTAGAAGACAGATACTATTTTGAACGACCTAAGTAGACTGAATAGAAATTATGTAAGTTAGCCCGTCTAAAACACAACTAAAATTGTGGCATAATATTTGCATACTTTTAAAAAAACTAGTTCGGCTTCGCACCGCTAATAGATATACCCAAGTCCCAAAGAACGGTCACCATTATCAGTATAATAAATTTAAGTACGTACACTCACTCACTCACTAACTTTTCATAGTAAGAGATTTAAAAACTACCGCACATTTTAAAAAAAATATTTTGTTCAAGCCTTGTCTTGACAAAAAAGAACACAAAAGAATTTTCCAATTTTGGTGCACTCGTTAGGAAGTTAAGCGCGTAGATGGATTTTGGCGATTCGTTTTTATTTTAAAAGAAATATGGGTAGGTATGTTGTTGTTGACAACATGACGATGATCTAATAGATTTTGTGTAAATACAAAAAGGATATAAATTAAAGAGATCACCATGGTAGGCATTTCATCTTAGGCCTCAGGATGACAACGCACCTGCAATATCAAGTGGTTTTTCCTTGTTATTGCAGGTGTCAATAGGCGGCGGTAGCCGCTTAATACCAGGTGGGCCGCCAGCTTGTTTGTCATCTAGTTGTATAAATAAAAAACTACATTCTTAGCAAAATAATTACACGATCTCCAAAACTTTCATAAACAAATTGGTTGAGCACAAACTGATTGAGTTCCTTTGCATAGGGCCAGGATATTTAAGTGTTCTACTCTTTTGTAGCCTAAAAAGACGCTTGCGGGCCGCTTTCTTGTGTTCTGAAAGTCCGATAAAATTTAAGGGGGTTATTGTTTTCCCTGTCAAAAGTTACCTCTGAAAGTTTGACACCTTTCAGACTTTTTTTATTTTCCGATTAAATTAATAATAACCCTTACCTGCTCGCGACAACCCTAAAAATGCGTACTATTGAGTATCCTACGACATACTAAGATATTGATTCCCGCAACCCTATTTGGGAATTCTGTAACAACTGGTATAATCATAATAATGTCGTGTAAAAAATTACAAACTATTTTCACTATAAGAAACTAATATAACCATAGAAATTCTTCTAACTATGATTAGGTACCTACCTATTTTTTTACTTTTGTTTGCGAGTAAATAAAACCTTAAGACAATTAAAATTATCTTTGTAGTAAAGATATCATTATGATGTTTAAACATGATAATGATGATTTAAATATGATAAATCTTTACTCGTTCAAAAAATATGACGAAGAACATACAAAATGTGTTTTATGAACCATGCTATAATCAAAAACGGCTATTGAATGGAACTACATAAAACATATTTTTTTATTGTTTGCCTTTCATTCAAAAGTTGCTTAATTTCGACATGTTGGTGCAAACAAAAATTATTAGCCAAACATTAATTTTAGATTGTCCTATATTATACGATAAAATAATCATATAAAACCGACACGAAAAGTACAGATTCTTTTCGTTCATTAATTGGGTTCGTTACGATTAACCAAGTTCTCTTGGCTGTTCTCACGTCACGTACACACCTAATTCAATCCATACAACCGGATTTCCGCAAATCAATTGGGTTCCTTATTCACTGCCTTTTAACTCAGCAATTTTTTTCTTTTTGTCATACTACTTATGCCTTTTGATCCAAAAGATGTACTTGTTTGATAAATTAAACTCAACATTTTTCGACCAGGAGTGGAATTGTTTGCTGTCAGTAATTTTACCGAACCTGCCTTTTTTTTTAATATAAAGAAAGTGTTGAAAACTGAATAGGTATCTTTTTAACTTCACTCTAAGTGGTCACTGGCTTGTAAAATCTAGGAAAATATATAAGCATTAGAAAATATCACAATGTAGTAATCAATTACCAACGACGAAATTGCTGTACAAATAGGACCTACAAGAAATAAGACGTCGAATTGGCCGGACAAGCTATAACGAAGGATATGTAGCGCGATTCACGGTTCAGTTGGTCAATTCGATATTTGGGATCGTCCGTAGACTCGTAGATAGGCATGCGTTACGAAGTCAATGACAAAATGAGGTAATTTTTCTGAACAACACAAAATTACTAATACTACAATGCTATTTGTTTATTAAATTGATACCTAGGAACTTTTAATATTATTAATATAATATTCAAAATTATATGTTATCAAAACTAGTTTAGAGTGTTCGCATACGAATGTGTTAGCAGAATATTGAGTAACATATTTTACTAAATTGTTTCGCCATAATTTCAATACCTACCTAATAAAATAAAACAACATGAACATTTACTGCTTCTTTTTTTAATTATTTTGACACTATTATTCATCTCATTCGCTATCATTCATTATGCAATATGCACGGACTATATAGAGACAGCAATTTTAAAATTTTACATAAAAAAGCTTTAAGTTTTTCAATCTTATGCCCATGCTGTCAAAAATATTACTGTTAGTGCTGTGACGTCTGAAAATAAGCACCAAAAAAGCTTCTGTTGTAGTAATAATCAAGTGTACTTACATATTTTGTGTGTCGTGCGTGACTATACGTAATATTAATATCAAAAAGATCTCTTTCAGAGATATAAGCTCGCCCTTGTAAATGTATTTTCTTAATGTAGGGGTATCTATTATATTTTTATGTGTGTCATAAAGGATATTATATGCGTTAAAATTGTTATCACACACACAAAAATGGAAGCCTAACTCTACACAAAGTTAGGGCCTTAATTTTACGTTTATCGTTGGCGTAACCGGCGATAAACGTACTATTGGCGGATTCTCCTTAATCTGTGAAACTCCCAAATATCAAACAAAATAGGTTTTTTTGTGTGTGAACCCGCCAGCGCCAAGGGACGAAAGGAAACCTGTTCAAAGGCAAAACATATTTCTCGTGATTTGTTTGGCAAGTAGGCATCACACGGCTTCGTTAGAATATTACATTTTGTTACATTATGGTCGGAAGTTATTGCGTCTCTTTGGAGCGTCTGCTGTTTCGTCTTGTTACAGATTAGGTATCTCTTGGAAACAACACTGACACGTAATTGCTACACGATTACATTTCAATTCAACATAATGTAACTGTAATATATGTAATATACAAAATAGCAGTAACTGTAGCGGGTTTGTATTTCAGTCTAATCAAAACAAATAAACATAGGTATAAGTATTTATCGATCTTGAAAATGACATGATTACCGTCTAATTATTATTTTATTTTCCTTATCCAAGCTCAAACAAGTTTTGACTTCAACCTGCAATTGAAATGACATCCAAAACTAATCTTTTTAGAAATATTTTGTGACTTCCAACGCTTTATTAAAACCAGTCGGTAAACAAATGGTGCTTTTGGTTAAATCTTACTTGCAAACACCACCGTAATATTCGTCGGCTTATGCCAATATGTGCTCGTGATTTGATAAGTTATTTTAAATGAAAAAATCTATTTCTTTTTATCTTGCTCTTATAAAATTCATTTTTTTGTAAACTTCTCTATTTGTATTTTTTATATCACTAAACAAGGTGTTATAGCTAAAGCTTCAAAATAAATAAATAAATCTTAATTTACCATTATATAGGTACAGGCAGGGACAAATATTAATTTATTAGTACCTATTTAATATAACTGCTACACGTGTAAATGGTTATATTTAAATAACATGCCAAGAAATTTCAGATTAATAATACGATTATGTGATTGCAATATCTGTGTAATATAGTATACAATATTGTTATCTGTCAAAAGCACCAAAATGCTTTTCGGAAAATTTTGCACGCTCTTCTAAGTTACAAAGCACACTTTATACGAAGCCAACTTGTTATCAAGACAGATCATGACTTCCATGAGATAAATGATGTAATCTTCAAACGGATGGAACAATCTCAGTACATAAGTATCTATAACATAAACGACAAAAGCTGTGCCCATATTTCAACGCCTAGATAAATTGATATTGATGTGTTGTTAAAAATAGTAATAAATAATATCGTACTGTACTTTTAGGGTGTTAAGTATTCACGTGGGGGTCACCACTTTAGGGTGTTAAGTCTTTAGGTTATATGTCTCTAAGTTATATAGTCACTTTAGGTTCAGAAAGGTTGCGTGTTCAGAATAAAAGATGATGGAATTTAGTAGAAGTCTATTTGATCACTGTACACAAAGTTACACATATACCAAAAATAAAGTCAGATTGCTCTCAATCTCAATACTAATTAGTTCACAGGGATATACCGAACTAAGTTTAACCAACCGGTAGGCACGCGTGTAGGGAAAGGGATACGACTGTTTGATGCGGCTACGGTATTCGGCTACGATGCTACGGCTACGAATATTTTTGCTGATGCATACAAACTGTGTCGCTACAGTACTTTTTGTAAACTAATAAGTGTTATTATCATGTGAATGACTTTTTAAATGATTGGTCAATTTTTTGACTATAGAGAGACATAGTAGAATACAATTTGACTGTTTTAAATTGACATTTTATTTTCACTTACTATCATTATTATCATCATTATTGTTTTTATTAAATACTGACCAATTTGTACGCCGTATTATGGCAAAAACATGTAGGACGAAATCTGTTAATATTGTAACCTCTGCATTTTAATGTATACTCATGTTTTGACAAATAAATGCATTATGATTATGATTATTCATCGGAATCTAATTTAACTACTATCACAGAGGAAAAAACTACTCTCTTATAAATTGTATCACGATCCATTTAATATTTTAGATGTGATTATGTCTTACCATGAACAGATATGCGTGAGCCATTTGTAGTAATTACGTTCAATTATAATACTTAATGGATCTTTTAATTATTCCCAGGGGTAATTTGAGGCGTGAATCAACACACTTCTAGGCCGTTTCAATTTTTATATAGCTTTGTATATTGCACATTATTGCGATAAAAACGGAAAATTCGACCAATAATGATAATTCAAATTGTTATCATCATCTTAATCATCAAATCAGCCGAGAGACGCGCACTGCTGGGTATAATCAGGGAGGCTTATGCCCTCTCCAAACCGATCATCGGCCCTGCGCTGCTCGGGACCATCGGCTTCCCGCACCCTCACCAAGATCGCTGGTCCACGACCAAACACTGCGTCTCCCGTTACGCCACTCGAGGACCTTTCTGTCCCAACAGCCGGCAGTCCTCTTTGCAATGTGGCCTGCCCACTGGAACTTGAGCCTTGCAATTCTTGGGGCTATATCGGTGACCTAGCTTCTACGGATCTCATCATTTCTGATTCGATTACGTAGAGAAACCCCGAGCATAGCTCTTTGGGTGACTTCGATCTTTTTTATGAGGCTCATTATTAGCGGCCACGTGTCGATTCTGTCTGGCCGAGAATATGCTGCGAAGCTTCCCGAACGCTGATTAGGAATTGGATCCATCGATTGACCCTCTGGAAGTTGGATTCATTAAGAACTTCTAGTGTAGAGCCGCCAACCTTCGCAGGAGTGGGTACGACGTGGGATTCGACATAATTTTCGTCCATTAATTTAGTATCCATGTTCATTTTATGACCAGTCGTCCAGGATTATAGCCGTGCATGACTACGATATCATCAGCAAAACGCCGTACCTCTAAGTAGGTACCAACAAGCTGAACTATTATCCTGTCACAGAGGCTCTGAAAATACGAAGTATTTAATTACAAAGGTAATATTATTCATAACAACAATCTATTCAAAATTATGCTAAATGTTTTATACAATTTTAAATGGTTTTTATTGTTGTTATAATCAATAATAATTATATCTGTAAATTTATAATGATACCATCCGTTGTAGATTGAACATTACAGTTAATGGAATAAATTTTCAAAATTCAAAAGCCTTGTATTTCACTGAGCATCATACTAATCTAACCTAACCAATGAAAATACTAAGTGAGGAACTAAAAAATCTGATTTCGGCGACAAATCGTTGAATAGTCGACCAAACCAGATTTTTAATGGCTAACTTGTATTTTTAGTTGCTTAGTTTATTATATTTTTAATTTCAAAATAATGTTTTTTAATTAAAACGACATTGAATAATATTTTTCCTTCAATTCCTCAACTCATTTCCATACCTTACTTTCCTCCTCCAACCTCATTGTCTAAGTTACCTTCATTAATATTCTCTCGGTCTGTCCTTAGCTCCATGTTTAATTTTTATATTTTCACAACTTTTTGCGTATAATAGTCTTTTCTTTCCATTGACTTTTGTATTTTGTTAAATGCTTTCATCCAAAACTGTGAATATAAAGAATTATTTGTATTGTATTAAATATAATATATATGTTAACACCTATTTATTATAGGTTTAGCTACGTACATAGCTAAGTAGATACGTAAAACCACGACGAGACGCGCCGACGTTAAAAATAATTATGCTTTATAAAATTCAAGACCCAAACCACAATTAGTTCATACATGTCAACCTACTTATATTTTACTTGGGCCTTTTAACATCCAACTTGTTGCTACGTAAGTAGTACTTAGGTGGCCTTTTAAATTTTCACGAGACTGTTGGGAACGTTTCTAGCATGCCACTACAAAGGCTAACGCCCGCCGTTTTAAATATTTATCTTCGAGAGACTAAACTGAAATAGACTGCATTCAGTGCAGTTGCTTCTGCTTTGTAAATAATTTAGTGAGTCTACGCCGCGCCCCGTAGCTAGTCCGTTTTCACTATTTCCTAGGCTTAGGTGTCTCTTAACGAAATTTGTCTCTTTTAATATCTGTTAGATAGACTGAGACAAAAATAGCTAAAAGATTCTTAATTTTTGATTTTAACATTATTATAAATGTTTGAAAAATTACTTAGTAATTAAAATATAATAAAACTAGAAAAATTTCACGTCCTGAGGCAGGAATCGAACCCGCGACCTTTCGCTATCCGGGCGACTGCTCTGACCACTGAGCCACACACACAATATTTCGACATTGTAGGGTGGACGTTAGCTTATAAACGCAAATACAGATAGACTAGAAGAATTTCACAGGGATATCCCAAGTCCTGGGTGGCTCAGTGGTCAGAGCAGTCGCCCGGATAGTGAAAGGTCGCGGGTTCGATTCCTGCCTCTGGACGTGAAATTTTTCTAGTTTTATTATATTTTAATTACTATAGCTAAAAGACTTTTAATGCTAAGTTAGTGAAAACGAGCATTAATCTAACTAAATATAGGTATACTTATAAATACTAAACTTGTACATGATATTATAAGAAGATAAGGAGGAACCTAGGTATTGATGACCAAAATATAAAATGAAATAGGATCTTTTTTTATTAATTTTATTTAATAAAACTATTATAGGTAAATGTTTAAAATATATTAAATCTCGAAATATGATATGATAACTAATAATGAAGATTCTAGCATAATTCTATAAATTAAACTTTTTTCTTATTTAAAAATAAACAGATAAGTAAATTGTTGACCTAATTTGTAAGATAGACCCATAATAGATATTTTATTGTTGTTGTGTTTATTGTTCCATTCCACTCTCAGGTGCGATAGCAAAAGATGTAGTGAAGCACTTAGTGCAGGTAAGGGTGGTTGCCGTACTTTTGGGTAATCTTCTCTAAAATGGACTTGGTGGTATTATGAAGCTCTTGAGCACAAAATACAATCTGTAATCAAAATATTTGTAAATCAAAATCATTTTTGTTAGCTTTTCACTATTATCTATTCTCGTATCTTGTCCATAAGACAGCAAAATCTAATTCTCAGATTTTCTCCTAACGTAGAATCCTCTTCAGAAATATAAAATAATATCTGAGTCCGGTTCAATACGGATATTAAAGTTTCAAAGCGATACGCCTTCCACACCACTTTAAAGGTCTTACGGTTTTCTCGGTTTCAACGCGCGTTTTATCGAATAAAAACAAATAATGATAAGTTTCCTCCTGTTCAATAAAAGTATAGTACCTATAGTAAGAAAAGAATTTTGTAATAAGTTGCTTTTGTGTACAATAAAGAATTTCTATATACATATGGTGCCGTCAATACGACATTAAATTAAAACATGGGCTATATTAGTTCATAGAAATGTATTGCAACTTTCGAAAACATCTGATTCATTTGATAATTTCATGACATTTGTATAACACTTACCATCACCACCACTTACCATCAGGTGGGCCGTCACCTTGTTTGTCATCTAGTAGTATAAAAAAAACACTGTCTGCATTATTTCACAGAAATGTTATAAAATTATCAAATAAGTAAGTTGTATATGAAAGTTACAAAACATTTATTTGAACTAATATAGCTCATGTTTTTAATATTGTAGTATGGCACACTCGTAAATGAATACTTTGGATATGCACCTTTTCTCCTTTCTTTTTTCTTCGATGAAATTAAATATTTTTTACCTGGGTATCAGGGTTTGACCATTGAATACTCTTTTTGCTTCAATACCATTATGTGGAGAGTGGCGTTCACTGATATCATACCAGTCGTAGTCTCAGCCTATGGCGTCATCCCAAGCCCTCTTCGCGACCATCTGAGGAGATTGGGGACTGCGTGACGGGCTAATATATTGGCAGGGCTTCAGCGGACGGTTTTGCTCGAGAACGCCAGGATTGTGCACCGATTCCTTTGTCTTATAATGACAATTAAAAAAATCTTTAAAAAACCTACTTATAGGTATAAAAAACCAAGTAACCAAGTAAACCAAATATAAAATACCTATATTTATATTATAATGACAAGTAAAAACTGAAACCAGGTATACATATAGCTCTAATACTATAGACAACGAATTACTCCATGTTTTTTCGTGGTTCCAGGATTTTGTTCTATTGATTTTGTCCCTATCGCACGTATTCTATGCCACAAGAGAGAATAATGATAAAACTGTGGTATAGTCCGACATAATTTGGCTTATTGATATCCCGAACATTCCTGCTATTAATAGCTTGATAGCAGAGGTTCTCTTCTCCATGACACGGAAAATAGTATAAAGCTGCAAACCACTAAGTGATCATTAAGCTTATTTACATCGCAAAAGGTCTATTTAACTTAACGAAATTGGCTATTAAAACACCTCAGTTTATTCCCAATTTTGTTCGCGAGACTAAGCGTACCTAAAACCTAGTTGTATTTGTCAACTATGGCTTCTTACTATACCATATTTTGATGAGGTTATTCGTACTTTAAGTAAAAAACAGTGTTACGAAGATAAAGAGATATTTATTGATTTTTTTTAACAATCAATATCGTCATCTACCTTTATACGTCCCACCCATTGCTAGGACCTGTGCCCGGCAATATATATGGAGAAACACATTAAATAATTACAATTAATTTCTCCTCATTAATTAGACTCGTAGTACCCATGAAGCTACATTCGTGGAACTAGAGTTCATGGATTTGGTAGGTGGGTGCCTCGAACGCATTTTTCATCGGTAGGATTTTTTCCATAATCGCATTTTGCCACGATCGTGTTTTGCCACGTGTCCTTTATGTATAATCGTATTTTTTCCTATGGGTTATTTGCCTTACATGTTGTCTGATTCGCTTTTTGGTCTATAAATAATTTGCCTAACAGCATATTCTTATATTCTTTTTGGCCTACTGTAAATTGAAAGATTGCAATTTGTTTTTCTCTTTACGTGTACCACCCTCAAAATATAATAATATGTTTAAAAACAGTTATGCTATTAAAGTACCTACTTTTCATAAAAATGTAAATTTTATATTGTTTCCGTCATTTTAACACTTATTCTCTTGAATATGCGTTTATGACTGAATGCGGCTAGAAAAACTGAAATTATGAAATGAGAGACGTAAGGTAAAAATCGATTATACATAAAGCACACGTGACAAAACACGATCGTGGCAAAATACGATTAGGGAAAAAATCCTACCGATGAAAAATGCGTTCGAGGCACCCACCTACCAAACCCCTTGTGGGGTGGGTAGCATTCAATGTGTGAATCAGTGATCAAAATAGCAAAAATGGAAATGGTTAATGACTAAAATGATATCCGGTAAAGGTGATTATTCCGTCGTTATTTACGATATAACTTAAGACCTGTTCATGAACGTTCATAATAAATACCTAGGTTATGTCACCAGAACAGGAATTCAGATTACTAGAATTATTACGTCATCCTTATTCAAAGGAGTTTCAATCCCAATTACAGTTCATTATGACACCCAAGATGACACATTCGATAAATTATACATTGTTCACCACAAATCAAGGCGCAAGCCGCGAAAGCTCCTTTCGAGTATAGAATAATCAACGCTGCGGAAGAGAACTAACAGCTAAACTTTAGCAATGTAGAACTAAAATAACTTGCTTTGTCTCCGTGTTTTCGCACATTATATATTGTGTGAAACAATCTATTTTATTGTTTTAAAAGTAACTTTCTTTATAAAATGGATGTTGTTGAACAAAACTTAGGTGTTTGTGACTTCAAGTTATTTGTTAACTGACATAATTCTGGAATAATAAGGCGTATCCCACTAACTGTAAACATACTTAAGTCTTTTGCAGTTAATTGAAAAGTTTCTGTTGTTGTTACTTAAAAGATTGATTTTTTTTTATACTACTAGATGAGAAACAAGCTGACGGCCCACCTGATAGTAAGCGGTTACCGCCGCCTATAGACACCTGCAATAACAAGGGAAAATCAAGGGGGAATCAATCAAGGAAATAATTGTTTGAAACATGGTTTAAATATTTGAAATCATGTTTCTTGTTGTAAAAAACCCTCTACCCAGTTGGGTTTGGGATTTGTCCCACTAATCGTTAACTACCATTTTTAAAATTTTCACGTATCGTATATGAATTACCTACTATATCTATTTAGACAATTATTTTTGTGGTCATTTATCTGGTTATGTCATATATTTATTAACTCCTCATAGATAGGTTAAACAAAGAGAAGCATAGGCACTCGGGTGAAAGAACATATAGCTGATGTAAAATATAGGCGCGAAACGAAGTCGGCAGTGTGTGAACATTCCCATGACGAACCCAATCACTGCATCAGATTTGATAAGCCCAAATCCTCGCCAAAGAACACCGCTTCATTCCTAGAATGTTACTGAAACCAAAAAACATTCTAATTTCAATAGAGAAGATGGTTGGAGTGTGCCACCAGCTTGGAATCCCATCATGTGAATAATAAAGTCCCAAGCCCGTATGCTTGAATCGGACTGCTCAAAATACCATAACACAAAGTGACGGTAGTTGACTTACAAACTTATCAAAGACAATTGACATCTTCAGTCTTCCCGTGACCACGATGGGTGTAAAGTAATAGAAACGTCGGGTGTATAATAATAATGTAACATCTTATTAAACACTATTAGTTAAAATATTAATTAACTAATTCTGGTGTCTTGTGAAACGGTGGTGCTATTTGTCCATCCCGATGTTTCCCCACCAACCAACCAAATCGACCAACTGGTGGTGCAGAATTGAACTCGCTGGCGGAGTTTTTTTTTTCGATGAAACCGACTTATTGTTTGGTTGTAAAAAATGGACCAATATGACGGGATTTTTTTTCCAATCAAACCAACTTGTTGACCATATATTTTATTTTGTAATAAGAAATTCCTACAAACAAAGAAAATAAAACAACTCTATTTGAATCCTAATGCTAATAGGAACTAAATCACAACAAATAAATAAAATAGCACAGGCTTTTTTATAATGTGCAAGTATTTATAATTGTTGGCTTTTGGAATAATTATTCTGTTAGCCTTTAAGTAGTTTGTAAATAATAAAAAACAATTTAAAACCAGCGTCATAGCACCCCGCTGCTGTGCTAAGAGGCCACTATTTTAGTTGCAGATTTGCTAAGTGGCGTTTTATAGCTATTTTGTTTTTTTTTTCGTATTTTGTCTTATCTCTGCACTAAAACTTTTTTTCATTTCACTTAACTAAACTTATTTTGTGCTGCCTATTTTATATTCAATAAAGAAAAGGCAGCAAACTTTAGGTAAGAATTTCTGAAGTCTTCGGTAGACCTAAGACTTCTTTGATTTCTTAGTAGCCGACGAGGTAGCTTCATTATACGATATTTATCCCTATCGGTCTGACTGAAACCTTTTTGTTGTGGCGAAAACAAAACTTTCTTGCTGTTCTTTATAGGATTAACGAAAGCTTCTGAGTACGCTAAGCTGATTTACCTCCGACTGTAATCTTTATAGTGACTTCTATAATAAAATTCAAAGTCTTCTGGACCCTAATAAAGAGTCCCTCGTGTCTTTTTTTATATGAACCTTTTGCGTTGAAAGCTTTTTGTTTTATCAGCCACGCAGGGCAGAATGTCCCTGGGCTGTAATATCCGGTTCGTGATAATGATGACGATGATTTTCCGGATTTCCGCCATTTAGCTTTATAGGTTTAAAAGTTCTATCATCAGGCTTATTACTTTTGTATTTAACATTTTAAAATTTAGTATTCTTTTTAAACGAAAAATTGTTGTAATTTAATCAGCCATTATGTTACAGGTTGTTTCATTTGAAATATCTGCGTTTAAAAGTAAGTATGTCGATATACTATATGTTCACCTTTGAGATCCTATTTCGAATATATTAAAATATGAGGATTTTATTCAACATGATATTGATTAAATGTTATTCGGTATATAAACAAGCTGAAATAATAATTTAGAACAACAAGTTTACTCGCTTCATTTGGTTAACTTTAAATTGAATTTGGAGTATCGTCGAACAATTCAATATTTGATATAGAAAAGCTCTTTCATTTAATACTAATATATTTATTATTGTTTTTAAATAAAATGAGTGGCAATACGTCTGCCGCCTTAAGTAATAAATCATTCAATTGTATTCAGATTCTGCCTCCTTAATTGCATATTTAATTATGATATAAATAGCCATCTCATTGTGTATTCAAAGGATGACAGTGACAGCATATCTATTTACTGAGAAGAAGGTAGGTACTTATCTAAATTGCTCTTTCAAGATAGATTGGGGTCAAGCTGTCGTAAGATTCTGCCTGAACATCTTTTTAAAAAATTAATTACTGTTACTGTAAGACAATTTATTTATGGGTGATTAAGTTTTGAGTTAACCAAACCATGATTTAACTACTAATATATTTCTTCTTACGCCTTTGTGTGTAGACTCATAATGAACTCGTGGAAGTCATTCATTGGTCTACCTCATAATAACATTGAAACAACAAATAATTTATATCAGTAAATTTATCCGTATGTACCTATATGTAGCAGCCGTCTGGTTAAATTAGCCGCTCAACTAGACGCCTAGCCCGTTGATTGAACGCCGGCATCCAATGATACGGCTAAAGGACAACTAGCCAAGTCATTGAGCGCAACGTTTAACCAGATGGCTGAACGTCATGTCAGCCGTCTGGTTTAAATTAGCCATTCAATTGGACGCCTAGGCAGGTCGTGTAAATCGAAGAGCTTTTTTGTGACTGGTAGGTTCAAGGATATTTTTATGACCAAAACGATGTCGGTTATAAGTGGTCATAACAGTATTAGGTACGTACAAGTATACATTAAAAGTGACATTAATAGCTGGTTAAATTAAAAACTTATTGCCGATAATATTAAACATATACAAGGTGATACAAGGCTAACATTTAATAATGGTTATTAGTAAGGCCTGAGTTCTGAATACTTAATACGAGTCAGTTTTGTATCAAACTTGCGCTTTTGATGACTAAAACAAAGCAGCGCAAATTTTAAATGGTTGAAAACGACTGTTAATACTTACTTAACTTACAACACCTTGGACAATATTTACTCACTCAAACAAAACCGCAGTTTATCCGCCTTTATTTACCTATTATGAGTTGACCTTAAAATGTACCAAACTAAAAATAATAATCTAACATTGTTATCATTATAAAGCGTGCAGAAATGTTGTTAAAACTATGTAAATTAATTACTTTACAACACAGACTCAGTTAACTCGGTTTAGTATTTATATGTACCTTTTCGTCGTGCATTCATTAGTAAACTAAGAAAGAACTAGCGTAAAATGTGTAAAGTCAATTAGAAACAGTAGGTACATTTTAAATTAATAGAATTTTAATTTTAATTTATTATTTTATTTTACTAGGTGATAGGCCCGTATGTAGGGTCGTCTGGGTAGCCTTTCTTATTTCAGCCGTGAAACAGTTCGCTGTGTTTCGGATTGAAGGGAAAGGCAGCCAGTGTAATTACTGGGCATGGACGGCATTTCATATAAGGCCTCAGGCTGACAACGCACTTGCAATATCAAGTGATTTTTCCTTGTTATTGCAAGTGTCTAGAGGCGGCGGTA
Organism: Nymphula nitidulata; assembly: GCA_947347705.1. Lineage (NCBI taxonomy): Eukaryota > Metazoa > Arthropoda > Insecta > Lepidoptera > Crambidae > Nymphula > Nymphula nitidulata. The sequence continues at coordinate 10,118,459 of OX374633.1, forward strand.
CCCGCCTACCATCAGGTGGGCCGTCAGCTTGTTTGTCTTCTAGTAGTATAAAAAAGTAAGTAAATAACGGTTTACATAATGAGTTAGTGTATCTAATATTAATTAGTACGTCTGTAGCAGGCACCTACTTAGTGTTCACATGTTTCTAATGTGACTTGTTATTAATAGAAACCAAAGCCAAATAAATAATTTATACTAGGTATTGTAAATCAACTGTAAGTAGGTAAGTTAATGACGATTTTTTAAAAATATCATACCAGTTACAGAATTCCTAAATAAAATTTGAAATTCTGGGGTCGATAAGTGTGCAATAGTGCGCATTTTTTAGTGTTGCAACGAGCAGAAAAATGTTTTATTAATTTAATCGGACAATAAAAGTGGTCTGAAAGGTATCAAACTTTTAGAGGTAACTCTTGACAAGGAACCGAACCACCCCTTTTTTATTTCAAACTTTTGTAACACACTGTTTATGGCTTATTCGTTCTCAATACTTATTGTTGAATGGCACTTCAAATCGAAACCTCTTATAATAATGCTAATATAATATGCCGGCAATTTTAATAAGTGGATACATAAAATTAGGTAGATCCAAGAGCAAAATGAAAAGAGTGTTGAACCCCACTTACCATTTCACCGTCTGTCAATTTATCTCGAAACGAATTGGACTGTGAATTTCTTTATACCTACTCTTATGTCTGCTCTCTGCATAAAACTCCAGAAAAAATTAAGGAAAACGCTTTGACAAATATTTCTCTCAACAAATAATTACTTGGAGCTTCGATTACAGCCTCTGTCTGAAGTACCTATTTCAACGTAATCCTCAGAACATGTTTCCTTGGAGAATGTTATTTTATGTGTACAGTAAATAAGGTTTCGTATCATTTCTGGAATCTCCATTTTGTTGTTTGCTCAAATTTGTTTATTGCTTCATTATTATTTTCCCTTGTCTCGTACAAATCATCGTTATTCTTTGTGAGTTGTACTTACAGATATTTATTGTCAAACATAGATTATTTTCTATGTTTGACTCGCGTTTGTTCCTTATTATTACCCCAGTTTTTCAATTAAGCTAATACTAATTTTAATTAGTTGGCTCCAATATAATTTTCATTCAATCATAAATCACGTCATGGTAGGTATTAATTTTGAATTAATTTTACTATAAAATTATAAAATAATTGTTTGAAAATATTAGAAAGCATTTACTAATATATTTGAAATCAATGTAGAAAAGTATAACATAGAAAAAAGTATTCTTAATTTTTGATTTTAACATTATTATAAATGTTTGAAAAATTACTTAGTAATTTAAATATAAAACTAAAAAAATTTCACGTCCGGGAAGGAGAAGTGAGGCGGGAAAGGACTTGAAATTTTTCTAGTTTTATATTTAAATTACTAAGTATAGAAAAAAGTCCCAAGTCCTTGGTAGCTCAGATGGTTACAGCACCTGGATTGTGACAGGTCGCGGGTTCAGAACGGCCTGGGGACATAATTTTTACCTAGTTTAAATACAATAAAGCACAGTTTATAAAACTACTCGCTTGTGGATACTGCCACGAATTTTCTTATATCATGTCACTGGCCATTGGAAATGGCATGGTAACATTTACCCGTAGGATATTTTAAAAATACTTCAGGTAAACTAAGCAATCTAAATATTTCTGGCTTATTACATAAAGGAAGGTAGGAATAAAGGAAGCAAATTGCACCTCACACACGGGTACGGCAGGCGTCCGCCTTTACAGGAAATGCAATTTATCCCTTGAAAGCTATCCCCAGAATATTCTATTAGTTACTATATCGTCTAACAAAATCATACCTACCTATGAAAACTAAGCATAATTTTAAGATTTCTTTGTCACTACCTATATTTAAAATAAACCAGTTAATGTTTGTGGATAATAATTAATGTTTATTCTTTTCTTAATTATTATTTTAATAGAAATATGTGTGAAAAGTATTCAGAAATATCTCTTACACTTGAAAAATGTAGATATATAAGTAGATGCTCGAAGTGCAGTCCTGATATTGAAAGGTCGCGGGTTCTTATTTCGCCCCAGGACTTATTATGTAAACATATTTCATATTTATTCGACTCATTTTCGTCATGATCAAACACAACTATTGTGCATGACGTGCGTGGCCAATGGAACAACAAGTTTATAAGTGCTTACTTACCTACATTTAAATAAATTCATTTGTAATTAAAATATAATAAAACTAGAAAAAATTCACGTCCTGAGGCAGGAATCGAACCCGCGACCTTTCGCAATCCGGGCGACTGCTCTGACCACTGAGCCACCCAGGACTTGGGATATCCCTGTGAAATTCTTCTAGTCTATCTGTATTTGCGTTTATGAGCTAACGTCCACCCTACAATGTCGAAATATTCTATTTCAACATCCGAAACGAGTATTTTTACAAATACCGACGATTCGGTTAAGTTGGGGCAGTGCTTTCAAATATTCTTAATTTTTTATTTTAACATTATTATAAATGTTTGAAAAATTACTTAGTAATTAAAATATAATAAAACTAGAAAAATTTCACGTCCTGAGGCAGGAATCGTTTCGGATGTTGAAATAGAATATTTCGACATTGTAGGGTGGACGTTAGCTCATAAACGCAAATTGATGTAACGAATATATTTAGCAAACGAAGCCAAATTTTTTTTTTTTTTTTTTTTTTTTTTTTACACTCACACCTATTATCTAGCCCAAAGTAAGCATCATTAAGAGCTTGTGTTATGGATACTAGATAACGGAGAAATAATGATAATAATATGTATATAAATATTAGAAATATACTAAATAAACATATAAACATCCATGACTCGTAAACAAATGTTCGTACTCATCATACAAACATTTGTTCCTACCGGGATTCGAACCCGGGACCTCTTGACCGAGTAGCCTGGGGTACAGACCACTCGGCCAGGCGGTCGTCAAATATAGATAGACTAGAAGAATTTCACAGGGATATCCCAAGTCCTGGGTGGTTCAGTGGTCAGAGCAGTCGCCCGGATTGCGAAAGGTCGCGGGTTCGATTCCTGCCTCAGGACGTGAAATTTTTCTAGTTTTATTATATTTTAATTACTAAGTAATTTTTCAAACATTTATAATAATGTTAAAATCAAAAATTAAGAATATTTGAAAGCACTGCCCCAACTTAACCGAATCGTCGGTATTTGTAAAAATACTCGTTTCGGATGTTGAAATAGAATATTTCGACATTGTAGGGTGGACGTTAGCTCATAAACGCAAATACAGATAGACTAGAAGAATTTCACAGGGATATCCCAAGTCCTGGGTGGTTCAGTGGTCAGAGCAGTCGCCCGGATTGCGAAAGGTCGCGGGTTCGATTCCTGCCTCAGGACGTGAAATTTTTCTAGTTTTATTATATTTTAATTACTAAGTAATTTTTCAAACATTTATAATAATGTTAAAATCAAAAATTAAGAATATTTGAAAGCACTGCCCCAACTTAACCGAATCGTCGGTATTTGTAAAAATACTCGTTTCGGATGTTGAAATAGAATATTTCGACATTGTAGGGTGGACGTTAGCTCATAAACGCAAATACAGATAGACTAGAAGAACTTCACAGGGATATCCCAAGTCCTGGGTGGCTCAGTGGTCAGAGCAGTCGCCCGGATTGCGAAAGGTCGCGGGTTCGATTCCTGCCTCAGGACGTGAAATTTTTCTAGTTTTATTATATTTTAATTACTAAGTAATTTTTCAAACATTTATAATAATGTTAAAATCAAAAATTAAGAATATTTGAAAGCACTGCCCCAACTTAACCGAATCGTCGGTATTTGTAAAAATACTCGTTTCGGATGTTGAAATAGAATATTTCGACATTGTAGGGTGGACGTTAGCTCATAAACGCAAATACAGATAGACTAGAAGAATTTCACAGGGATATCCCAAGTCCTGGGTGGCTCAGTGGTCAGAGCAGTCGCCCGGATTGCGAAAGGTCGCGGGTTCGATTCCTGCCTCAGGACGTGAAATTTTTCTAGTTTTATTATATTTTAATTACTAAGTAATTTTTCAAACATTTATAATAATGTTAAAATCAAAAATTAAGAATATTTGAAAGCACTGCCCCAACTTAACCGAATCGTCGGTATTTGTAAAAATACTTGTTTCGGATGTTGAAATAGAAAATTTCGACATTGTAGGGTGAACGTTAGCTCATAAACGCAAATACAGATAGACTAGAAGAATTTCACAGGGATATCCCAAGTCCTGGGTGGCTCAGTGGTCAGAGCAGTCGCCCGGATTGCGAAAGGTCGCGGGTTCGATTCCTGCCTCAGGACGTGAAATTTTTCTAGTTTTATTATATTTTAATTACTAAGTAATTTTTCAAACATTTATAATAATGTTAAAATCAAAAATTAAGAATAAATTCATTTGAATCAAAACCAGCGATTTTCAACCTTTATACTGTGTGAGCCCGCCCGCTGACCGGTGAGCTGGTAGGGATGGAAGGTTAATACGGTAATACTTTAAAACTTGTCAAAATTCAATGAAGTCCTGACTTCTATATATATGCAATAGAAGAAAAGTTGAATAGCGTTTAGCAACCACAATAACATTATTTATTTATAACTTTATTGTACATACATCAACCACATGGACAAAATACAATGCACTTAGTTTAAACAACGTACAAAGGGCGGCCTTATCGCTAAAAACGATCTCTTCCAGGCAACCTTAGGATGGAAAGGATTTGTGTAAGCTTTAAATTCTGGGGTAAGTTGGGTTAAGTAACATTGTGAACAATAATAACAAAGCAAACTCTATCTGCCTAGCTAGCGCTTTATGCGGCGACTATTTTGCTGTACAACCGCCAATGTTATCTAGTATACGAAGCCTTCAGTGATTGAGTTAGACGCTTCAATCCTGCCTTTACATTGCGAGCAGAGTGGTCTCCGTGTTCCGTGAAGTTCCGTCTACAGTCAGCATCAAAATGTTATAAACGATTTGGATCCCTATAGGCCGCAGCACGGTACAGTACTATCTGTACTACTAACTATTAACTATACTAATGTAAGCCTTAGTGGTTTTAAAATGTATTCGCAAACAACACATTGTAAAAGTTTGTTTAGATGTTAAATAAATGAAAAAAACAGCATTGGTAGAGTAAAGTATTAACTAAAACTGGCATTGTACTCTGAAACTAGTAGAGCAGGTTCATTCTACCGTTTACTCTACTCGTGGACAGCACCCTTATCGCATTGATATAAGAGACAGAAAGTATACATCATTTTGCTGCTGACTGTACGGTTACATCCCCCATCATCCCTATCTCCGTTTACACTACACTTCTCCGTTCTCCGCACTGACAGGCAGATACCTTCTTTAAAGTTTATACCTTAGTACCATTTATGGAAAGTGAAAACTTTAAATACAATTTTCATTCAATCAAATTGCTAATTTATTTTTAGTTTATCAATGTTTAAGTAAGATTATTCATGATAAAAATCGTTAAGTATTTTTTGTTTTACATAAACGAATAATTTTAGATCTAATCGAGTTACATTGGAAAGAAAATGATCATTTTGATTTCATTCTATAGGACAACGAATCAATCGAGATCGCGACGTTTAGATTCGATTTAAACTTGCACTAGGGTACTAAATTATGTCTTAGAAATACTCATTTCCTACTGAAAATAGAAGGTCCGCATCGAGTTTACATCTCCACACAAGACTAAAAATTTAAATAAAACCGTGCTTAGAGAGGTTATGATAACTTATTCAAATATCTCCACTATAAGTTACAATAATACAATTACTGTTTCGTAAACAGTGGGTATAAACAACACTTTTTCTTTACTTACTTAGTTGTTTGTGTAATTTCTCCTAACTTCAACCAATATATACTTATTGTAATAATAAGCTCGATGTAGCATATCATTTTGTGCCAGTATTCAAGGTCTTAAGTGTTTTTCTTAATGTACCATAATTTTATTCATACTAACATGTTTATAAAGTGTGAATAAATAAATAATTTCCTTATTTTGCAGTGATCGCTTACGTGTCCCGGCTCATTCCCAGATTCACAATAATTTTAGTAGCACAGCACAGCGCTCTCGTCTGCTTTACCCTTAGCCCCATAGCATCCTGTTATTAATCTGTGCCCATAGTAACCCCAAGTGTGTTTCCTTGGGTTAACCAACTTTTAACGTAAATAACAACTTACAACTTACTTACTTTATTAGCAACTTATCATAAATTGGCTTTACTTAAACTACAATTTTTTTTATGACCTATTTAATGATAGTTGACAAACCACTTCCGATGAAAAAAAATTGTTTATCAAATCAAGTTTACAAAGACAAAATATTTTAAATCTTTAACTCCATTAAACTATTCCATATTCTTTACCATTTCGACAAAAAGTTGAGATTGATATTTCGTCGTAATTTCTTTTTTCTCCTCGATTTACGGTCTTCAATATACCTTATTCACTTGACTAAACTTCAATAGATACCTGAATATGTACCAAAGATGCCCTACATAAAATTTTGTGATGTAGGAATAACTCGTTTCGAAATCGAATAAATCCTTACCTACTAAATGAGAGAGGGCGTTTTAAGTGAGCTCATAAATTTATAAAGTTGAAATTATCTTTATTTTAAATAATTCATTAGAATTGTGTTGCCGAATTTCAATCAACCGATTATTACATTACTTTACCACTGTTTGTCTAAGCGGGTATAAAGAATCGAGCTACAAATAAAACCCAGGGTTACACATGTAGCTTCTTATATACCTACCTACTAGATTCAATAGAAATGTTAGTAAAATTTGGTAGGTACGAGATTGTATTGAGTCGCATTAAAATTTTACAAAAAAAAGTGGGTCAGTTAATAACTGATGTTGTCATTACTGGCAGAGAACTACAAGCAACAATTTGACATAAATAAAATTAAATCTTTATTCAATTAGGCCGAGAAGCACTTTCCAACCGTCTAAAATCCCTTTTGTATGACTATCACAACAAATGTGTTCAATAACTACGACATCATGTCTGTCTGTCTGCCTGGCCAAACTTAGAAAACTTACAAATTGATTTTCTAGTTTACAAACTTCGAGACCTTCAATTCAGGCTACAAATTACTTTTAAATAAAAACGCAGCATCCAAATCCCTTCTAAAGACCTTTTTCTTTCGCCTTGCAAGAAAATAAATGTCCAAGATATAATAGACAAGGCCATTAGTCTCGTTTGTTATTGTAAGATCGGCGACGTTAAGCCCACCCATCCAAATTGGTACTGTAATAGCTCAATCTTTTGGTTTCAAAATAAACTTATTTATAAAAATAGTCGTTAATTATAAAGGAAGAGAAGAAAATATCTATTGAGGTATAAGTCCCAATGACAACGGGAAAACTTTTTCACCTGAACAAAAGTGTTCTTAATTACTAATTTTGTTACTATCTTATAAGTTGTGGCATAGTAATGATTATAGTTTTTTTTTATGATTGTGAGAATATTAATAGCTATTTTAATTAGTGAAAATGTAAATTTGTAATATGGCAATATATAATGTCGAGCTAATAAAGTAATTTTACCAACATTGTTAAACCATGTTCTATGCGAATAAAGATTCTGATTCTGAAAAAGAACGAAATTGAATTTAAACCCTACAGTCAACAGGTAAAAGGTAACGATGTTCTTACATGTTTCAAAAGTAACGTAATATGATTTTCTTGAAATAATATTATCTAAATTTGTCAAGCCGCAGAAATCAAAAACCAATTGTGTCTGGAATCTGTGTTTATCTTCGTCATTATAGGATGCCTTGCCTACATTCTTCATACATCAAAATTTTGTTTGTTGAAAAGCATCCTAATTGAAGTCAACATAAATACTTTTTTACACAACTACGCGGTACCTGGAAAGAGCAGACGAAAAAGTATGCAACAAGCTTTTCGTATGCTCTCTACAAGTTGGCGCTAGTGGCATGCAGAGGTATGGCATTGACCGACCACGTATTTTGCATAATGTTGAATCTGTTCTGAGATATGGCTTGCTGGTTTCGGAAACAGAGTAAATAATCACTAAGTTTTTATAGTGCAGAAAAGATGCATACGCGCTATCTGTAACATCCCGCCGGACTTTTCCTGTAGACCTTTTTTTCAAAAACTGAAAATATTACCATTACCTTGTCTCTATATCCTCGAGATGGGTTCTTATGTAAAAGAAAATATAAATGGTTTTACAAAAGTTAAGGATAAGTATCAATGACAGAAACAAAACACACTTCCCAAAAGAAAGTAGTTTCAAAAAAACTGCTATGCTACCGCAGAATAAATTTAGAAGTGCTCTTCGAAAATAGTTGCTAGTAAATCTTCTACTCAATTGACGAATTTTTAAAGCATAAAACCAACTGACTTTCATATTCGATACACCGATGTGGTATTTAAAGTAGGTCTATGTATATGAATACTTTCAACCGCTTTATTGTACCTAATATTTGTTTATTTTTTTGCATGTTGTAGTTTACAGCTAAATAGGTCAAAAGCCACTTAAATATTATTTTTACCACCAATGTAAAACCTTATTTATCACAATCAAGACATTGCCTATGCCCACCCTATAAGAATTCAGAGAAAACGTTATGCTGACAGCGTAGAAAACGAGCCCCCTTTTTTATTTTTTGCGGGGTAGAAAATGCTTGTTCGCATGCCCTGCATCATAAGGAACAAAGAACTATGAAGGGGTACGTGGGGCTCCTAGGCCGAGATGTTATAGGTCAAGGCTACCCACTAAAACCGTTTTCCCTTACTTCTTTCACGAATTATCATAGATTAGATAATAGTTAAAGAATTACCTCAATGAACTCTGGCAAGGGCAACTTTACTCAGCGCAGGAGCACAACACTAAAGTAGTGTTATTTGACTGCTCAATACTTTTGACATTGGGTACCTACTTTGTTGGTACGTTGATATAGATTCTCTTCTAATTTTAATCATTTTTTTCGCTAGGCGGCACTGCACTGCTAAAAGTTATATTTTTTTTAACTACAAACATTGTAATTGAATATTTATTTTGAAAAGAGTGACTACACGAGTTTGTTGCCGGAATCTTCTCGGTAGTTCAACTTTTGGAACCGGTGTAAATTCAGACATGACAGAGACTATGACGTTGTTAATTAATATATTTTTTGTGATAGTTGTAAGAATGTGTTTTTTGACGATTTAAATGTGCTTCTTAGTGGCCTATTTAAATAAAATATTTTTTTCTTTCTTTTTTTCTTTCTGCAATCTTCTGCAACGATGCTACCCCAGTCCGGAGTACAAAATTCGACCGAAGAAAATAAATATGGCATACCTCTTTCAACATGTCTTCTTGTCTAAACATCTCAATCATGTAACATTCACTACTTTATCAATATCTAAACACAGTCTAACATACCTACATATTTTCTAAGATCTTCGTGTTCCTCTCCTACATAACCATCCACAGTCATATTATAATAACCTTCCTTGTGCGCTTCTACATTCTCATCATCTTTATGTGCCCACACCAGTAATGGGTCAAAATTTGTTAAAAAACAAACAAAAACAATATGGTGCATAACGGTTTTTTTTCATCGTTTTCGTTCTTTATTTGTATTCGTTAAAAAGGTGCAATTTAAACATTATTATTTTGTGAAAGTCTTACCCACAAATCAGAAAAATAGGAATTCTATCTTTCTTACTACAGAAATATCAAAATAGTTTTGAAGATTGTTTGTCTCTAGCATTCCTTCAATACTTTTTTTTTCGCTTGTTATGTCCATTTATTTCTGCTGTTTGCTGTACACACTTAAAGAAATGAACCAACCTCATTTCTAGAACCTTTTCTACCTTTCCACTTCGTGCAGATTTAGTATCGGCGAAACTCAATTAATTATGTTTCTCAAATAAACTACCTCATTTGTCTTTCTACCTCCACTTGTGAGATTAAGTTTGTTTAACTGTTGTACCCTTGTACACTGCTGTCTCAAATGTTACCTACTACGTGGTTTGAGCCAGCCAAACGGGCAGGTACAGCAGTGTTGAATTAACTTCGCCAATATTGGATCTCGTAACTAGTTCTCGGAAAATGGCTTAACCAACTGAAATTAGAAGTAGGTACATAATATAATTGCGTGGATCATGATTTGACGAAAGTTTTGATTAATCGTTTCCTTTAATTGTGACACGAAATTCTTAAAAATTAAAATACATCCTTGTTCTCTAGGTACTACGTTCGGACTTTTTCGTCTACCCACAAACAAAAGATTTCTATTGATTTTAGAAACAGCTTAGCACCATCTTTAAAAATCAATGATTTGAGGCAAACGTTTATTTCGTCGAGTACGGTCAATCTTCAAATGATTGATTGGTTGTGTTTGGCGGAAGCCGCCAGGCAGTAGAATCAATCACACCAGATCAGAATTTTCATAATTTGATTGTGTGCCGCCAATGCGCGTTCGTGCGCTATTATGCATTCATCGATTCCAGATGATGACTTTGCTTGCAACGTTGCATGTCGGCTTTTTAGTTTTTAAAGTTTTAACGGCAATGTAGCTGCTATCTAGGAAAGTAACTGCTACGGCACAAACAGTGGCCAAAACCAATGACATGAGGAATATGTCTATTCAGTTCCTCAGGGCGCATCGAAGAAAAATAATTTCTATGGTCAACTTTGTCTTTATTAAGTATCGGTAATTTTTTATACAAAGCACGGCAAATGACTCAACACCGCCTGATGTGAAGCTGTTAAAAGTGTCAACTTGAAGAGCAGTGTGCTCTAGCCGCCTCCACCTTGCCGGCCCAAAACGTTTCTGTCGAGAAAATCAAACACAAATTCCAAAATTATCGATTGGAATGATTGACGATATAAACGAAATAACCATTTACAATATGCACCTTTTGCTGTTTGATTTTAAAAATGTCTGAAGAGAATTAATCACATCAAATCAAAATGCTGTGACGGTTGAAAGCTGAATGAAGATTGGTGAAAACTCGCAAAATTCCGCTAGATCGAGGCGCACGCCTGCACAGTTACTTACTTAGCTAAATGGTATACCTACGACGAAAGGGACCAATTATGGTGTAACTCGCTTCCAATTTCGGCATTCCAATCACTTACCATCAGGTTACATGAATAAAAGAAATACGGAGGTACTCGATAAAGTAAAAATGTATGAGAAAATGTTCAATACTTATAAAATAAATGAAGATAGCACATCAGTAAAACGAACAGGTAAGCCCGAAGAGTTTGATAAGAGTAGTCGAACGAAAGTAAGAATAAATTCTCATTTTGTCTGCTATGAACGCCATCTATTCAAAGTAATCCGAAGCAGCAATGGAAAAAATGACAGTTATTTAAAGCACGTCAACTAGACGATTCTCCATACTTACACACAAATTAACAATTTTTAATAACACTTGTAAGCCTTTCTTGGATTTTTCTCATCATTCTTAAGCCAACCCGAATTAAAGTGGACAAAACAAAAAAGAATAATTTAATTTGTTTTTAAGAAACTAACGAACACTTTTGTAACAAAAAACAGCTGTATGCTGAATTTAATTTAAATTTAAATTCTCACGAAGTTAAAATACTTAATCGTTAGTTTTCCGAAATTATCCAATTTTCTGCGCAATTTTTTTAATTTTTCTTCCCGTAAAAACCTTCTACAAAGGATTAGGAATCTTTAAACTCATTAGGCTAAAGTGGGGTAATTCAGAAAGCAGTTTTTTTAATCGAGGGCGTATAAATCATGGATGATGAAAAGGATGGTTGAGAAACTCTTTTTACTGGCTGAGGGAGGCCTTTATGTTCAATGCCAGGCACTGAACAAGGGCTTGTGGTAGCGTGTAGTAGCTATACAAACCCGTTTTATATTTTTAAAATAATTTCTTTTTGATTGATGTCATTCTAATGGAGCTAATAAAATATCTATAATAAAATATATCTCTAATAAAATAAATTTAATTTTAATTTATAGTCATTCCCTGTACGCGATAGGCTCTTTATCCTTTTTTCGTCGTGATAGTTAGTGATAGGAAGAAACGCCCGCACGTTCGGAGTTACCTAGCGTTCGTAATTAGTTTGCTATAAGTACAGTGCGTGAGGAGCTCGGTGGCGTATTGGTTTGAGCGCTCTGGTTTCGAATACGAAAACAAAGCAACTTTCGCCATGGTCGACCCTGGGATGGGTCAACCAAAATTTATAATCTCGAGAGCTCCTCCGTGCTTCGGAAGGCACGTTAAGCCGTTGGTCCCGGTTGTTACTACAACCGCTTTAACCCACCAACCCGCATTGGGCCAGCGTGGTGGTGTTATGGCCCAAACTCCTCATGTGTTTCTTCCATGTAGGAAGGCCTGTGCCCAGCAGTGGGACGTATATAGGCTGGTGATGATGATGATGATGAAGTACAGTGAACTGTAAGGTTATACAGTTCATGTTGTAACAAAATATATTATAACCAAGACTTAATCTGAATGGTAATTAGGGTTCAAAATACAGTCCTTGCACGTTTTTATATACTTACTTAATTAGGTAGTTCTATTTAATTAGGTCCAGTTAATTGGTAAGCCACAAAAGAGTAAAATTAACCACAAAGAACGTCTATCCCAGCGATAATCCCAATAAAAGATGAAAGCCCGTTTAATAAAACATTATTCATTCATTCATCTTTGGGAAGGTATGCTTTTGGAAAATTTCAAGAAAATAGCAAACATTTAATGGCCTTCCTTTTAGGCAGTCTCATTAACTGTCTTATGGTTCGGTCCATAAGGCTGTTGATGAAACTGCTTAAAAGGAAGACGATTAAACGTTTGCCTAGTTAATTTTGTAATTTATGACGTAATATAACCTATCCAAGAACTTTATAGTTAATTGATAAAAAAATCACAAATAATTTGGGACTAAGTTTCTGAGTCTTCTGAATTTTATGACCTTTCAGTAAATGATTTCAAAAATATTATTTACCAAGTTTATTATTTAACATGTTCTTTGACATATTTTTGTCAATCCTGTAAAAAATATCTAATTATGTTTAATACCTAAATAAGTAAAGTAAGAAGCTCCTAAGAAAACTATACAATTACACCTTTTTTACATTTTGAATTGGCTTTTAAAATAAGCACGTATCTATAGGTATATATAAATTAGCTATTTTATTTAAAGTAAAAATCATTATTTGTATAGAATTATTTGTTTTGATGATATGTCACAGATAGGTGTATACTTACTTCTCAAGTTTTCGTACGATATTCATTCAAATTATTTATAGGTATTTACATATAATATGGTTATTTTAATTCTGCTTAAAAGATTTTGAATTGATGTATTTCACGACTTTTGAATAATGCTTCTTTGTAACTGAATTAACATAAGTACCATAAAATTTGTTAAATTTAAAAAAAGAAAAAAGATTTTTTTAAAACCTTCACACCTATTATCTAGCCCAAAGTAAGCATCATGAGGAGCTTGTGTTATGGATACTAGATAACGGATAAATAATGATAATAATATGTTTATAAATATAAGATATATACTAAATAAACTTATAAACATCCATGACTCGTAAACAAATGCTCGTACTCATCATACAAACATTTGTTCCTACCGGGATTCGAACCCGGGACCTCTTGACCGAGTAGCCTGGGGTACAGACCACTCGGCCAGCCGGTCGTCGAATCGAAATTTAATTTCGTCGCCGGTCGTAATTAAATTGACTACTTGATTTGCTCTTTAAGTTTAGTAGTCACTATGAAAATGAAAATATCTTTATTCAATTAGGCCCCCAAGAAGCACTTTTGAATCGTCAACAAAAAAACCCTTAAGTCTATCACATAAAAATAATATTAACTAACTAACAATTTCATAATGTTTGTCTCTCTGTCTTATCTGCATCTACGTAAGCTAAGAATGTTATGTCAGTCTGTCTATCGGTCTGTCTGTCGGTCCGTCTGTCTGTCAGTCAGTCTGTCTGTCAGTCTGTCTGAATTTACACCGGTTCCAAAAGTTGAACTACCGAGAAGATTCCGGCAACAAACTCGTGTAGTCACTCTTTTCAATCATTAAGTTACAATGTTTAATTACACAGTAATAGTATTTAGCAGCGCAGTGTCGCACAGAGTATAAAAAAGGTATATTAAAGTACCAATAAGTACCTAATGATAAGAATATTTACTGTATTTAAAGGCTGTCCGACAATGCACCTTCACAATATAGGTATTACAATACACAAAGGTCAACAATTAATATACAAAGACCTAATAAAGCTAAACATCTTTCATTAATTTTAAACACTTGTCTGAGCACGTCATTACAATAATAATTGTATTGTTTTATATATAATATCCTATAATGCCATATACCTCAAAAATCCCTTAAAAAATGATACTATTGATGAATATGTAGGTAAATTATTACAAAATCAAGGAAGCTTAGAGATGACCATTTCCACAAGTGGCACCTGTTCACAAGTATGACGCATGTGCCAGCCATCGCTCCGCTCAACCATATCATAGGGAACGGAGCGACCCGGCACACGACGCCACCACCGCAGAAACTTATAGAGAGCATGACATCTTCCAGCAACCACAAAATCAATGAAATGCTATTGGTGGAAATAACTATATGACATTATAAGTTACAACCAAGCATTTTTGTCATTTATATAATCGTTAATAGTATAGTAACCTTTGGACATTAGAATTTTCTTAATGTGAATTTTAAATTTGTCAAATGGCAAGTCTAGTACGTTATTAGGAATCTTGTTATAGTAAAGTATGCTTTGACCCATAAAAGTATTAAAAACTTTATGCAGTCTTAGAGACGGTAAGATCAACTTATTTTTATTTCTTGTATTTAATGCATGTACATCGCTGTGTCTTAAGTAGGAATTTTAATTTTGACGTACAAAAATTATGCAAGCATAAATATATTGAGAAGCCACTGTTAGTATATCTATTTCTTTAAATAAGTCTCTAAGAGATGTTCGAGCAGCAAGGCAGTAGATTGCTCTAATTGCACGTTTTTGCAAGATAAATACTGTTTCAATGTCTGCTGCTTTACCCCACAGAAGAATACCATACGACATAATACTATGGAAGTAACTAAAGTAAACCAAGCGCGCCGTGGCAATATCAGTATATTGCCTTATTTTTCTAATATTTTGCAAATAAGTACCCATCTGAGTATATATTCGGTTCATCTACTGTTTAATTATTTTAACTATGGCGTAAATTTACTGCAAGATGACAGTTTATGACATGTGGTCTCAAAATAGCTAGGTACAGAAGGTCGGCTCCATAGGACGATTAAAATCAGGTGCGAACCCACACAGACGCGTATGTATAGATCTCAAATCGAGTCAAACGAATCGTTCCTTTTTGTTTTGATTTACTATGTGTCTATGTTTGTGTTTGCCTGATATCGTCCGTTGAATGGAGCCAGCCTTCTCTACATATCTATTTTGTGGTCCGATGCTCATTTGTGTTTTGGGGGGGCTGAGGTAGCGTAAGAAATACCTAAAAGTCTGAGAAAGCCTGCCAAATAATTCCGATAAAAAAATAACGACATCAGACACAATAGATTTTCTATTGTGTATAAGAGTCGGCGCGGCAACTTGATAAACATTAACAGTATAAACACATATTACTTAAGATTTTCTTTACTGAAACGTGTGTTGTTGAGATAATTTATGATCTTTCCAAAAAAATAAATTATAAGATAACGAAAGTCGGCGTATAATACAAGTCTTGTCGGCGTCGATTTATGACGAAAACGTGATACCTCTGCTTCAATTGTAATCACGCATTCGGCTGATTTAATAAATTATGATCCAGAACATAATTTTGCTTTGTGCTTTTACCTCTTTAGAAATAATTTTGTACAATTCCTAATAAAAAAAATAGACTAATTTAATCACAATCATCGGACACATAGTATTATTTCTCCGTTATCTAATATCCATAACACAATGCTTACCTACTTTGTGCTGGGAGATAGGTGTGAGCGTGAATCTGTATTAAAATTCCATGACGAAATTTTACTTTATAATCATTAGGTTTCTGCAGTGTCCTACTTACGAGTAGGTATATGTTTTTTTTATAAAAGTCATTGATTACAAAACCCTGATGTTGAGTGTAATTGTATGCAGTGAGCACTTATCTAAAAGAACTAGTGTTTTGTAACCTATGTTTTTAAATAATTATTCTATCTATCTGTTGAATTTACTTATAAAAAATAAATATTTTGAAATAGAATATTGGGACATTGTATGGTAGACGTTAACTTTAATGCAAATAGAGATGACTAGAAGTAGAAGCATTACACAGGGTTATCCCAATTCTCAAGTCCTAATAGCTCAGATAGTTAGCAACAGTCGCCCGGATTGTAAAGGTCGCGGGTTCGATACCCGTTTCATGATGTGAATTTAACTGGTTTAGATATTAATATAATTACTTAAATATATTTTTTAAACACATATAAAAATTGTTAAAATGAAATTAAAGAATATGTTGTGTACTGAACGTTTTTATAACCATTTACTAAGTTTCAACCAGGAAAATTATTAAAGTAAGTAAAGTTCGGATTTGATATGCGCTGGAGGAAGAGACTTCGAAGGCCTCTAGCGGAACCTGACTACTGTCTACTTTCATACTTTGTTTTATCGATCATTCCTTGTGTCACAAAGTAATCTTTACCCAGTTCTAGGGGTTCCTCTTTGTTCACATTATTTGCATAAACATTAATCAGGAACAAATAAATACAATAAAGTTTGCTATCATTAAACGATTCATAATTTCATCCATTTAAAATTTACCTATATTTAATTCAACCCCTTTAGGATTTTGTTATCAACCAAGTTTATTATCATAAAATGGGTCGTTGTGATTGCTAAACCTCTATTACGAGAAATGACATCAAGCGATTGAAATTTACCTAAGAACCCCACTCAAACATCAAATGGAAGTAACTAGGCACTTAGATACTTGCAGGTTAAGGACGGGCGAACGGACGTCAAAATCACACCGGCGCGTCAGGGCGACACCCTAACTTTAACGGTATAAACAATGGTATGGTTTATGATTTATGACATCACATTATCATGTTGAATTTAATTATGACATTCACTGACAATGTGACGTCATAAACGAAACCCACGGTGTTTATCATTTTAAAGTAACTATAATTCATATACGATCAAATGCAATAATCATTAAAGTATCAACAAGGACCATTCGTTAATCTGATATTTAAATTGGTCGCCTTATAATGAGTTACAAATTAAGGTCCAGATCGATAGCCGGCGCTGTAATCATATTATATTAAAGACAGAAAAATATCTCAACCAGAAATATTAATTTTTTTACAGGTTCATAGAAATATAATGACACTATTAATTAAATTCGAGTATCAATATATTAAAAAAATATTCACACAAACTAAATAACTCGGAAATTTAAAAAAAGAGCATTTGGAAATATCGGGTCACTAACACTAACAACGTATTAAAGCGCAGCGCCATGTTTTTTATGGCTTACGCGTCGGGTATACTTTGCTTTGATTGGTTTCAATTTAAAAAACAAATTTTGTTAGGTTAGGCAACGTTGAATACAATTAAAGGTCTTCAACCTGACAGTGATAATGTATTACCAGGTACAGCGCGTAGAAAATGTTTAAAATAAAAAAATAATCCTGTGGCTAAATGATTGATTATAATTTATTTATTTTTTCTATAGTGATTATTAGCGTTAGTATGGTTACGACAATACGACAATAAATTAAAACATGGGCTTTATTAGTTTAAAGAAATGTTTTGCAACTTTCAAACACATCTTATTCATTTGATAATTTCATGATATTTCTATGAAATAATGCAGCCAAGAAAACAATAATCAATTTACAGAACAACTTACAATAATACAATAAAATGCAAAGACAGCCATTCGAAAATAATAAAGTCATGGTAACCGTCAAATATCAAAACCATAGGTTTTACAAATTACAATAAAGAGTTTCCATTCTAACATTTCAGACAACCAAAGTTAGTTACTAGTTGACACTTGAAAAACCTAATTGACATTTTATAAGGACTTCCTTGATGCGCGCGCTGCATGTATTCTTTGGTGCAACGCTAACATAATAAATTTTAAGTAGAATGTAGATTTGGCGCTATTTTGTGGATGTGTATCAATATCGATTTATAAAAAAGTCTGACGTTAATAGTGACTTATGTTTATGAGTGTAGATAAAGTATTGTAATGTATCTGCACATAACTTGGTAATAAAACACTCGAGTGATACCTACTATTAAAAAATTCGCCATGGCTCGTTTTAAAAACACCCGCTCGTGATTTAATAATTTCTATTATGTGACAATTACATAAACTACTATTATGTAACTGTTGATTTATTTATATTTAGTTTTCAAGAAAAAAATAAAATATTATTATGGAAAGAATTACCTGTAGTTTATCGGTTCAGATCACCAGATGTCGCCAAGTACGATACATGTACTATGAAGTGATGTCTTTTTACCGGTATAGAAAAAACTCTATGGTCATCGTATCTAAACAAAGAGTACATTTTTATACGGTTAGTCGTGAGTTCATTACAAAACCCATTTTTACTAGACTACAAAGATATAACATACCTACTAACCCTATTACATTACTCTTGCTTGTTCCTCAGCTCCTTCATTAACCAAGGGGATAAAGCAGTGTCTTCTGTCGCGGGTGACGATTTAAATCGCGAGCGCAACGAAGGACTCGAGGTTTACTCCCGAGCGTAGCGAGGGTGTTAAAAACTTAAATCACGAGCGAAGCGAGGGATTTAAGTCGAGTCCTGAGTGTAGCGAGGGGTTCACCCAATACTAAGACAGCTTTATCACCGAGGAAAATACTCTTCTTTTCGTACCATTTGCGAAAAAATTAACACAATAATAATATGAGATAAGCATTTATTAAAAATAATGACAATTGAAAGTAAAAGTTAGCATTCGAAACATTGGTCCAATTATTGATAGAGAGAGTTACATTTTTGTTTGTCGGAAAAGCAAAGGCATCAAGCTCATGCGGCCTCGTCGGTTTTCGTAATTTTATTTAATAATCATAACTGCACAATAAATGCGTATTCCTTTTTCAAAAAGATGTATAATGCTTTATATACAAACTCAATGGTGTAAACACAGATGTAGTGCAGTATAAATTTCGGTAAGTATTCCTTTAAATCACATTCTCCCCCTAGAGGATGAATGAAATTCAGTGCAATTTTCTTTCCCTGTTTTTAACAGATTAAAAATGACTATTGTTATGTTCGCTTTTTGTGGCATAGAATGTCACTTTTTTGAGCAAGTGGTACGAAAACGATATTTTCATCTCATTACTATGTCATTACCTCGTGACAGCCCAAAAGATATTGTAATTTTTTTTATCTACATTCATGTCGTAAAAATCAAGTTAGGATGAAGATATAATGATTTACTTTTTTAAACAGATAATTAAAATGAAAATTGAAAAGCAACCTGGGCCTCAATCGGGATAATATTCAACGTATTAACAAAGCCAAACCAAAAACGTTACGTTGCGCATAATTTGTGATGCGCTAAACATTTTAACGGCCACCAATTAGGTTGTTATCGTTTGCAATAATATTAAAAAATCATAAAACAAAAAAACAAAAAATATTGACGATTTGTGAAAAATTGCTAGGCACTAATGCAACGGCCACACTATCGCGACAACGCGAAGATTTGCGTAGTCGCGACATGTCTAGCCAAACTTTTCGTCCTATCGCGAATACAAAGTACTTCGCGCGGCTGTCGGTAAATTGCCACACATCAAAGGGTCTTTGTATGTAGATACTGTCAAAACCGATGGATATATTTACTCAATTTCAAAGCTCTTAATGATGCTTACTTTGGGCTAGGTAATAGGTGTGTAAAAAAAAATTAAAAATATTCTTAATTTTTTATTATAACATTTTAATTTAAAATGTTTTTTTTATTAATTTATTTAATTTAAAATAAATAAATATGTAATATAATTATAATCAAAAATATTAACGTATGTTCCAAAAAAAATGGTTATTAGTTGCCGTTCAAATGTTTAGCGCAATACAAATTATGCTCAACATGAAGTTTTTGGTTTTGCTTTAGTAAACACGTTGTAGCGCGATCGGGGCCCGGTAACCCCTTTGAAGCCCGATAAACTAGACACAATTGAATTTTAATTATCGTTTCAACATAAGTTGCCGTCTGGGCATTAAAGGATTAAAATGACCATTATTACCATCGGTTCTTCGACTCATTATATAACAGTTTTTTTTAAATAACAAACCTTTGGCAAATGTGTTTCAGACAGCCAAATTGAGTTACTAGTTGACACTTGAAAAATATAATTGACACCATAGAGAACATAGACCTTGATGCGCGTGTAACGCTAACACAGAGAATTGAATGTAGTTTTGACGCCATTTAGTTTGTTTATACAGGGTGGTGCCGTCAATACGACAATAAATTAAAAAACATGGGCTATATAAGTTCTAATGGTTTGCTACTTTCAAAAACATCGTAATAATTTCATGCCATTTGTATGAAATAATATAACGTTAGCTGCAATATTTCATAGAAATGTCATGAAATTATCAAATGAATACGATATTTATCAAAGTGGCAAACTATTTGAGTGGCAAATTTATTGTCGCATGGCCGGCACCAACCTGTATAACAATAATAATTTATAAAAATGACATGCTAGTTAGTAGTCACATAATTGAATGAATTGATGAATGTAGATAAAGTAGTGTATGTAACTGCACATAAATTGGTAATAAAACACTCCCGTGATACTATTAAGAAATCGCAAAGTGGCCAAGGCTTGTTTTTAAACTACCGCTCGTGTTTTCTTATATGTGAATATATGTATAACTAATAAGTGACAGTTACATAAACTACTGTTACGTCCATATTATATCGCAAGCCTAGCTGTTATCATTCATTAAAACTGGTCTGGTTGATGGTCTTTATTTATTTTTGCATT
This sequence comes from Nymphula nitidulata, assembly GCA_947347705.1. NCBI lineage: Eukaryota > Metazoa > Arthropoda > Insecta > Lepidoptera > Crambidae > Nymphula > Nymphula nitidulata. The sequence goes on from OX374633.1 coordinate 10,139,505, forward strand.
CAAATGGCTGCCTACACAGTATAGTTCTCACTAAACCCTTAAGATTGATAGTCCTTAATTACCAATAATAAAATCCACTTTTCGTTTGCATCTTGAATTTTAGCCTTCAAATCAACTTCAAATAAAACATTCTTCCAATAACCTTAGCAATTGCTAAAATCAAATTTAAAAACCTTCATTTTTCGAACGCCGATCAAATTATTTAACTGTCAAATTACGTAACAGCTATTGATTGGCTTTGGCTGTCCCGGCTGTCCGACGTTGTTATGTAATTGGATGTTGCCTAAGTTTGAATATTATTCACAAATTCGGAAAATATACGCTCCTGTTACCCATAAAACAATTCAAACTTTTAAGTTTGAATAAATGTTGCTTTTATGTTTTAAAAGATATGGAATATTGTTGAAGTCATACTGTAAAGAAGAATTATAAAATTAGTAAATATTTTTCCAAAATTTATCAAAAATGATGATGGTATTAGATTGCTCACATCAATTAAAACAACTATTATTAGGACCACTTTGAATAAAAACATACATATTACATAGTTATCATTGATTATGTCAATATGCCCATACATTTTGTAGTAATATAAGAACATGTGACGTCACCTGTTTCGTAGATTTTATATGGAGCGTTTTTAGACAATGCGCTGCTTGCTACACATCAAACATACCACTGTATCTCTGAAACTATTGATTATAAACATACTATTTCTTTTGCAATATTTCTTCATGAGTTATAAACTTCTTATCTATGAAATTTAAAAAAAAGTTGTCAACTACCCTTAATCCATCAGATTTCTTCAAGTTTATGTTACGAAAAAAAATATTTTGATAATCGTTAATACCTACCTACCTACACTCTCAGTTGTACCTGCAGAGTTCTAATCTAAATACTCTGGAACAGTCGGTATAAATCGTATATTAAATCGTGAATTTCTTCATGTTCATACTACGGGGTTTTATACGATACAGAAAAACGATTTTCTATTCTCAAGGCTTTTTATAGTATTCATGATAATATAGGTACGGTCAGCAACAGAAGTCGATCAACACTTTAGTGCCTTGTCACCTTGTCACACTATGTCATTCACAGTGTTCATACAAATCGACAAGAGTATGCCAATAGGTTATTGTGAAAAGGTACATAAGTTGTAATCGACTTCTGTTGCTGACTGTACCATTTCATTTCAAACAACTTCTTTGCTCACCGAACGAAGTGATAACGAAGTCAAAACACAAATTAAATTAATGGAGCTTCTGCTGTTATATATAACGGTCGCATTGTACTCAAAATACACAGATTACAAATAAAGATCATTGGTTTGTTGAGATGCCAGATGGCTGGGAATATTTAAGCTAAAGTTTTCATTTGTTCTTGTAGGAAATTGATTGTTGTATTTATAAGCGATTTCAAAAAAAGAAGTTCTTCCATTTTGAAGTCGGTTAAGCATTCAAATCATTGTTATCATATCAGCCTATGATGTCTACTGATGAACAATGGCCTCCCCCATCGATTTCCAAATGGAACGGTTCTGCGCAGCCTGTATCCAACGGCTCCCCGCGACCCTGACCAGGTCGTCTGTCCATCTAGTGGGAGGCCGTCCTACTTTGCGCTTTCCAGTAAGTGGTCGCCATTCTAGAACTTTGACGCCCCACCGGCCGTCTGCTCTGCTCTGCGTGCTATGTGCCCTGCCCACTGCCACTTCAACTTACTAATCCTACTAGCTATGTCAGTGACTTTGGTTCTCTTCCGGATGTCCTCATTTCTGATTCTATCTTGCAGAGAAACACCCAACATATCCCATTCCATAGAAAGAAAGAAAGAAAAAATATTTTATTTCAATAGGCCACAAAGAAGCACTTTTAAATCGTCAAAAAACACATTTTTATAACTATTACAAAAAATATATTAACTAACAACGTCATAGTCTGTGAGTCGTTCTGTCATGTCTGAATTTACACCGGTTCCAAAAGTTGAACTACCGATAGCTCGTTGTGAGACTGCGAACTTGCACAGAAGGCCCTTATTAAGCGACCACGTTTCACAGCCGTATGTCATTACTGGCCAACACACACTGGTCGAAGACTTTCAACTTCAAGCACTGAGGGATTTTGGACAAGAAGAGAAGAAGAAGCAATTTCAAATACTTAATCATCATTTATTTAATGTGTAAATAGTAGTACGTAACTTTACCCATAATTATTAATAAAGACTTATAAACTGTAATAGAAGAATGAAGATTATTTTTTTAATATTTTTACGGGTTGGTACAGTTAATACGACAATAAATTAAAACATTGACTATATTAGTTCATAGAAATTGTATGCCACTTTCAAATCATCTTACTCATTTGATAATTTCATGACATTTGTATGAAATAATATAACATTGGCTGCAATATTTCATATCTTGATTTCATTCGGTGCTTATTCCTTACTTCCACCTATAATAATTATATATATACTTCACAGCTGAAGAGGTTCAATTTTACGATATAAACCTACATAATGATTTAAATCCGTCAAGTGGAGGCGTCTGAGAAGTTCTATTTCTAGAACGAAAGCGTCAAAGAACTACTTAATTGATATTAATGACATTAATGCTGACGATTGTTAGTCCTGCATACATGACCTATCTACCTACACATTATAAATTGTTTTTTTTTACTTTGAATATTCTTGGTTTATTTATAAATAAAAATGTTGTTATATAAATAATAATATTATTAAATCCTAAAACCACAAAGTTATTTTTCCCTATTTATTTGGAAAAAACAATATTTTACAGGGAAATACAAATACATCATATAATCATAGTGCAGCTCAACAAATGTATTGAAAAAATTCAAGAATGTTCAAAGTGCTTGACTACATTTTCGGAAGAAATTCTGGAGAAAATTGAAAAAGTTCTTAAAAAGATTTTCAGTGTTGTATTTACTTACACTACCAGTGGTTATGTTACGAGTGACTTAAGCAGTCCAGTAAATATAAACATAACCGATCTCTATGAAAAATAACCGGTCTGTATACATAACGCCCGTATCAAGTATTGTTTTTATATTTTACTTTAACACTCTTAAATATAGCTATAAATGAAGCAATGAAAAAATTAACCGCGAAGTGTAAGGGGATCCTAAAGCGATCATATAGATTTCTAACCTACCACGGCCACGTCGGGCTTCCGAAAAAAACTCTGTCCTCTTACTGGGTGAAACCGGTCATTATTCATAGTGAATTAGTGACCAGATTTCTCAGGTTGCCCGTAACAGATGCATCAAGTCTTCGATAGGATCCTTATCTCCTTTGATAAAACTCAAAACGTCTCATCGATTCAGAAATTGTCTAATTCCCCATTTCATTAGTCATCTTTATTGTTAACGTTGTTCAAATTTCAATCTTTTTCCAAAATACTTTACTATTTTCCATTGCCTTGTTGCAGGGAACCCCCGCAACAAATGTGCCCTGCAGCCAGGCCACAGTCTTATGGACTGGATCCGGCTGGGCAACTCCGGGAAAGACCTGACTGGCGTGGGCGGCCGCATGCGATCAGTCTCGCCGCAGGAGCTCGCCACACACAATACACTAAGTTTGTTGTTATTTGACATGATAATAATTATTTCATGGAAAATCTAAATAAGATATCTCTAGCCATTCGGTATTAACTGGGCACTGTATGAAATATATTAACCAAAATATCAATCGATACCAATATCTTTTCATTTAATTCCAGACGACGCTTGGTTGGCTATTCGAGGTAGAGTCTACAATATCACACACTATTTACCATATCATCCCGGAGGTAAGAACTAACTCAACAATCGTCTGCTTGCTATTTCTTTAAGTGAACGATTTAAAGTAAGTAATTTTATATTTTTAGGCCCCGAGGAATTGATGAAAGGAGCGGGAATAGACGCCACACACCTATTTGATAAAGTACACCCGTGGGTAAATTTTGATTCACTTTTAGCAAAATGTCTCGTAGGACCCCTGCGTTTTAACTTACCTGACGCAGATGAACTCTTCGATACTTCCAACCCTTCACCAAAATCTGATCGTCTTAGAGAACCGTCCAAAGCACAGGAACTTGTTAGAAAATCTATGGAAAATTTAGCTAATTGTATCACACCAGTTAGAAAGAAAATCACATCAAAGAGCGAAGAAAATGTTAAAGGTAGTCCACCAAGTAAAATTATGCAAAGTTTAATACAGTCTAGTGATTTACCTGTAACAATAAGTCGTGCAGCTGGCTCGAGTCCTTTAAAAACGGTAGAAAATAATGACATACCGCCTCTCCGTTATGACTGGATTCAAACATCTATGAAGCTTACGATATCAGTGTATACTGGACCTTTAGCGAACCCAGGTGGATGTGCAAGGATTACAGAGGGTGTCTTACTAATTGAAGTGGCGAATAGTGGCTGGCTCAGAACGCTCAAGTTAGTGCCCGAAGCGAAATTACAGCCGCCCTTGCAACTGCGTGTCTACGCGGAGAGTGGGAAAATAGACGTAAGTAAGATTAATGTACTTACTTGACACAAACTTTTGCGAATTTTTTGATTTACACTTGAAATGAAACAAAATGAAATCTTTGTTTTAAGAGAAATTAAGTAGTAAAATTAAATGGAATTAAATGAAATTAAGGAATAACAATTAAAAGACATAACAAATATACTTGTTATGTCTTTTAATTGTTATTCCTATTTGATTCAAGAACTTTATTCATTATAGCTATATGTGGTAACCTACAAAACCTAATTTTTGAGTTTTTAGAATGTCTACTAAGGTTCTCTTTGAAGCGCAAAATTCTTTCAGATTCAACTCGTTTGCTGCTTTTTGTTAAATAAAAGCAACTATACGTAACTTCTTCAATTAGAAAATTTTATTGTCACACAGGTTATAGTTCAAAAAGTCGAACCGCAGGTTTGGAAGAGGTTCGGAGAAATGACGCTGGGTGTGGCAACCCGAATGTCATCTCCTCGTACAGTGGAATGCCGCGTGACTGCAGTGGACCCAGTTACTCATGACACTACTATGTTAGCACTGCAGCCGTTCTCCGGTCCCGTAATAGTGCCGATAGGACATCACGTAAGAGTGCATATGACAGTGTCAGGTACGATTTGCATGTCGTTATGGATATTTAAGAACTATAAATATTTTTTAAAGTTTCCATGTTATTAAAAGTATTGGTATGTAGTAAACTTTGCACAGCTGATAAGGTTTGATATAATCCACATGTTCTAGGTGCCGAATGTATACGCTCATATACTCCTGTGGGCGAAGGTTGGGGTTCCCAGGATGACACAGCCGCATTAAGGCTGGCTGTTAAGAAATACCCTTCTGGTTCACTCTCGCCTAGTCTGACTGCACTTGGAGTTGATGACATAGTCACTCTTTCTGGATCGTATGGCAACTTTCAACTTCAAAAGGTAAATTTCGATAAAGAATTTGACTGTAACTCACGATAGCTCAAACTATAATGCCCCAAGGTATGGTACTATACTGTGCTACCGAATATATTGATTATTATTGATATTGCTGCAGTACATAAAAATGGTTATAGTATATTTACGACAACATAATAAAATGTCAATAATATATATCTTTTTCCAATCTATCTTCCACTTGCTAGGCGACAGAAGTTTTTATGACCGCAATTTTACTCAAGGCGGTTTAGATTAATTTTAATGATTCACTCTAAAGGCTAATTTCTTACACCATTAAAAGGCGAAAAGTGATAAGAACAAAATGGAATCAGTTAGTGAAACCAAACTATTGCATTTGTTTACAGCTAAGAACGGTAAAGAAAATGTATTTCTTGGCGGCGGGAACAGGTGTGACGCCGATGTTGGGTCTGTTGAGGTTCATGCTCTCAAGATCTAATCCTAGATGGTATGTAAAATTTTTAATGTTCCTTTCTTTTTGTTTTTATTAAACATTCAGACCAGTCTCAATAGGGTTTCACTTTGTAATGAAACGGAAGAAGCTGAAAATTAGTATAAATCCTTATTTTGCTATTCTAAGTGTTGTCTCAAAAATCTTGTAATGTCACTAAGTGCGAGGTGTATCACTGAGCTCTCTGCACTCTTCGTGCTCTATCTTAGAAACGATTAAGCGGATAAAACATTACATAAGACAAAATTTGCAGACAATTTTACACCTAAATTTTTATATAGATACAAATAAGATTCGAGTTTAAAGAAACTAGAAATAAATATACTGATTTTCACGACCTTTGACCTTGAATATCTATGGACGCTCACAAGTGACCTTATGAGATTTTTGAGACAACGTTTAGAATGCCAAAATAAAGATCTATATAAATTTTCAGCTATCATCTTAGTTCGACCCGTTTTTAGCTAAAATGACTATATTACCTAATTTAAAAAAAAATGTCTGAGACATTTAGAAAAATGTTCAAATTAGAGACATACATGTCCAGAGATGAACCCCGCGTCCTTTCACAATCCAGGTGACTGCTCTAGCCATCTGCTTCACAATGTCAAATTTAGATTTTGTCGTAAGACTGTATAGATGTTAGCACCTAACTATAACGTAGATATAGAAAAATTTGCATTATATGGTCCCAATTCCTTCAAGTAGTTTAGCGGTTAGAGATGTCAACCTGACTGAAAAGGCGACTAGATGACAAACAAGCTGAGGGCCCACCTGATGGTAAGCGGTTACCGCCGCCTATAGACACCTGCAATAACAAGGGAAAATCGCTTGGTATTGCGGGTGCGTTGTCATCCTGAGGCCTAAGATGAATTGCCGTCCATGCCCAGTAATTACACTGGCTACCTTTCCCTTCAATCCGAAACACCGTGAAACAGTTCTCACGGCTGAAATAAGAAGGGCGGTGGTACCTACCCAGACCCTACATACGGGTCTGCCACCTAGTATGATGTTGTTTTTCTAGTCTAGACTATACATATAGTATTTAAGACGTTATAAAATTATGACAACGAATAAACGAGTCCCTTATCTATTTTATAGCCAACACTACTAAAGCCATTTGAAATTTTCTAAAAGTAACACTGACAAAGTAAACACATCTTCTTAATCAGGTAATATCTATGCGTGTAACAACCTGGGTGCCTACCTGACCCTCAATATCCGCTTACCACCGAATATCCTCGCTTAAATCATAGGCTTATCTGCAACAATACAACACTGAGCCAGTTAAGCCTGAACCGTAAAGGGAGTGAAACTATATTTAACCAGAAAAGGAAAACCCTTAAGCTCCTTTCAAGAGAAAATGTACATTATTATTCTGGCGAAAACCAATTCAATATAAAATTTTGAAGGTGGAAAATATATTAAAAATCTGGTGGAACATATTTTTGATGTCTATAGGTACCTACGCTTAGAAAATATTTTTATGTTGTCAACTATGATATTCTAATATTAAAAATAAAAAAAACAGTGAACAAATACTAGCTGACTGTATATAAGGTAAAAGTTTACTAAACTCTACGTAATATCACTCTACATTTATTTCAGTGAACTGGCGCATTTGATCTTCTTCAACAAAACCGAAGCCGACATTCTTTTCAAGGAAAATTTTGAAGTAATAGCCAAAGAAGACAGCAGGTAATAAAATAGATTTGAGCGCTGCCCCCTTATTCTCAACTGTCAGATCACGGATTCAATTCGAAAAGTCACATGCCATCTCGCTTTGACGCGCCGCGATAAAAAGTGACAGGTATAGTTTCCGAAATTCAAATGTTTTCCGACAGTTGAGAATGGGGCTGGACAAATTTTTATCAGTTTTACAGTCAAATTTAATATGGACATTAGTATCTAAACATCACGTAAATTTTAAAGGACTGCTCATTTTGACGTTTAACTATGCAAATTTATGACTTTGGCAAACTGTTTGAGAAGCGTTTGAGTAGGTATAGGCACAGATTAATATTAGTAATACCTAGGTACTTACCTATTTGGCCGTAACCATCAAAAGTTTACATACCTACTAACCTTAATTTTAATATTTGTATTTTTTTATATTTCAACATTATTCCTCAAAACAAAAACTTATGAAATTACTTATTTAATTTAATCATCAGCTTTAAAACTATGTATTAAGATTATAAAAATATCTAAACTAGAAAAACTTCACGTCCTGAGGCGGGGATCGTACCCGCGACCTTTCACAATCCGGGCGACTGCTCTAACCATCTGAGCTACCCAGGACTTGGGATAAACCTGTGAAATTCTTTTAGTCTATCTGTATTTGCGTTATAAGCTAACGTCTACCCTACAATGTCGAAATGAACATTTATAATAATGGTAAAATGAAAATTAGGCCTACAAAGATTAGATAAAATTCACGGATAAAATTAAACGCAGAGGAACGCGTGACGTGAGCGGGGACGTAAGTACCTACACATTCAGATCCATAAATATAATTCAAGTGTACACACGCCAACAGAGCAAGTTTAACTTTGACATTTTTGGTAGGTACATTTCCTACCTTAATCCGTTTTGGTAAGAATCATATTTCAACAAGCTGACGCTCGATTTGCGGTTTATTGTAATTATTTTCACAGCCTCTGTTGGATACATGTTACATTTGTATTTTGAGATTATACCTAATTTTGGTTTTGTACCCACGACAAAGAGTTGATATAAATCCATCTGTAAGTATACAAAAATTTTTGGACTTCACCGTTTGGAGCAATCTGTATACCTTCCATACCTTGGTATGTCTTTGAGCGAGTAAAAAGGAATTCCTTGCTCCTTACACAAAGACTGGACAAGGACTTCCACAAAGTAGATGCCGTTATGCCTACTGTTTTTGTGTTAGGTACTCTAGTGAGAAAGGTACAATAATTGTTACGTGAATAATTAACAGCAAGAGAAACATAATAATAATAATATATTCATACACTCACACCTATTATCTAGCCCAAAGTAAGCATTATTAAGACCGTGTGTTATGGATACTAGATAACGGAGAAATAATGATAATAATATTTATATAGTAAATATAAGAAATATAATAAATAAACATATAAACATCCATGACTCGTAAACAAATGCATGTACTCATCATACGAACTCTTGCTCCTACCGGGATTCGAACCTGGGACCTCCTGATCGAGTAGCATAAACCCAATAGTGTAAATAGGAAGAGCAAACAGAGTAAATAAAATATGTCGTTTCTTTCAGGTTTACTATCACAAACGTGCTATCAGACACGAAGCCCACTTGGACTGGATACAAAGGTCGTATCAGCTACGAACTTCTGTCGCAAATCTTAGGAAAAGGAGCCTTAAAATGTGATGAGCCTTGCTCACAATTTGTCGTCCTGTGTGGACCTACGGAATTCACGCAAACCGGCCTACAATTACTGAATAAGTTTTCTGTAAAAGACGATTGTGTACATGCTTTTATGGGTTAAAGTGCAAATAGCATATAAGTATCTATTAAGTAATAACATGTAAATAAATATCTGTCTTAATAAGGTCTGTGAATACGTAGGTAGATATGTACAATATTATTAATTCATGTTAAATATTTATCAAAAATGACACTTTAAATAAAATATATGTATGTATTGTATATACCTATTGTAAATATATACCTACCTAAATGGGATTCTTTCAAAAGACCTTAAAAGAACAAAATCGAAATGCACTAGAGTTCAATCGAAAAGGTAAGTTCATAAATAAATATATTTATTTATGAACTTACCTTTTTGATTGAAGTTCTTATAAATACCTATTATGAGATAGTTATCTGGAAATTTAAAAATGTTTAGTGAGAAAATAAATACTTAGAATAATGTAGATAAGTAAGTACGTAGGTACTTTATGTGGAACTTCATTGCAAATCACTATCTTTGTGTGAGGTGTGTAATTTATAAATAAGACATTTTGGCCAAACATTAAGCACTAATAAGATAAAAAATACGCATGTACGGTCGACCACAGAAGTAGCTGAACACTTTAGTACCATGTCATAACGACTAGCGTCAAAATAGTACGGTAGCAACTATAAAGTACGTGCACAAAATCGGTGTGACATGGTACTAAAGTGTTTAGCTACTTCTGCGGTCGACTGCACCTACTTCCTTTACATTTTAAAACATGTGATAATATGTAGGTTGTTAATATAAAGCGAGTGAAATATGTGATTTTAAATTTTAAAAAATTTAATATTAGTAGATATGATACCGCCACTTTGTACTAAAACTTTCATTGATCCGTAGCCATAGTTTTAATAGGTAGTAGAAAGGAACTTACCACGTGTCTTTTTGGAATATAAAATCAATAAGTACCTAAATAATTTTGATAGGGCTGTGATAAATGTAGAAATACCTACATATTCAAGATCAGTATGGTATCACTTTTTAATGCTAATTCAATATAATAGCTACCTACCTAATATAAGCATTAAAAAAGTAGTCATGGCACGACAACACATTATTTAGGTACATATACCAAAATAATCACATTAAGTACTTAATTATTGGATTTAAATGTGAAACTGAACTTTCTTTATTTATTGAGATGTATATACAGTGAGGGCTTATGGACTGCTTAACAAATAAGTACTTAGATTACTTATTTATTAACTTTATTTCATCATCATTATATCAGCCTTTGACATCCACTGCTTATCAAAGGCCCCCATCGGTTTTGGAAACGGTTCTCAGCAGCCTGCATCCAACGGCTCCACGCGACCCGACTATCTGCTATTTATTTTCCTTTACGAATCGGCAGCGATTCAGCATCTTTCGTGATAACAATCAAAAACGACATGTAAACGTGACTCAGAAGCGTGATGGGTCTGTACCTGTAGTTCTTCAATTCTTTTCAGGCTTGTGGCGTTGTACCCTCGTGTGAGACGGAATTGGATAACCTCTGAAGGACTTTTAAGTAGCGATGTAATTTTATTTATTTAACAATTAATGTACACGAATAAAATAAAATAAATGGATAAGACATTTGAGGTAAAATTGTGAGAAGGTTGTACCTACTTATGTAGTAACTACTAAGTAATTTCTATTCCATCCATTCTTTTTAAAAATATTTCAAATCCTGCATTAATTAGTTTATTAGGTGAAGGTAACTACATTTGTAGATATTTTATATTGTAATAATTGTAACTGTTTTGCTTTGAATTGTTTCTTTTTTAACTGCTTCATTTAATAACAAACTCTCTTGGTTTTAATAACAAATTATTAATGAATATTAGAAACAGGGCGAAGCCCTATATTCTAGAAATCGTATGCAATTTCTTATTTTTAAACGGTCTTATTGTACACGACAGCACGTCAAGTGTAACAGTTGCACTGCGAAAGTCGCCTTTATTACGTACGGGCATGGACCAAGGGTAAGGGTTGTCTCGAGGTCAAACTGTTACGCTTGATGTGCTGTCGTCTGTACATGGACTAAGTATGAAGCTATAGGTAAGTCTGGGCCAGACTTAAAGCTTTAAACTTGTCCGATCGGCGTTTGCCGCAGCGAATGAATTAAAACTATCTACAAACTGATTCCAATTTACATACGATATTGTATAAATACTACTTTATAATGACCAATCTTATTCAATCGTAATAAGTGTGGTTTTTCTCGGAAGCACTAATCTACCTACTTTTGTGTGCTACGGCAGTCCGTTTGTACAGTTACAAAATCGTGTAGGTAAGCAAGTAAAATAACTTCTGTGCTTAGTTTTATAATCCAGAATCTTGTTGATTTGTCCTTTCAACTATCAATAGCAGCAAGAATATGAATTCTTCCTTTTTAAATACCGTCCAAATACGTTTTTATTTAGGTATATAATTACCTAAATAATATTTATTTTATACTTATTCAAAATTGATTACATGCAGTTTAACATTGTCATCATGCACTTCGCCATGTCATTTATGTAAAATAGTATCTACCTAGATTTAAATGATTTATAAGTAGATTTCACAATTTCTACTGTGACATTTTTCTCCCTAAGAAAATTTCCCCCACGAAGTTTTTCATTTTGAGTAAGTGCCGTTACGTACTGCAAGTATAACACTTGATGTGCTATCGTCTGTAGTATCTGTGTGAACGTGCGCCTATTAACGCTCTTTAATTGTATGGAGCCGGCCTTCTGTGCTTAGATATCTACTTATTTTATGCGTATTGCGATCAAATAATAGTTTTAAAACTAGGTGCGATAGAGCACGAAAGACTTTCTGTTTTCAATGACGTTGAGTTAAATATATTTAAGCGATCTGAACTAGCCACTGATGCGGTACTTATTATCATTTAGTTCCCTACACCCTACATAATAAACTTAAGCGGATTTCGCTCTCGCCAACATATGGCAACTGTTCGCCCTTCTTACAGGGAATAAACAAAACCCATTTCGTAAAACGATAAAATCTACGTACCAAGTGCCACAGTTGCACTACGAAAGCCGCCTCTATTACGAGCGCAGTAAGGGTGGTCTCAAGATCAAACTGATACGATTGATATGCTGCCGCCTTAATTTGCGAAGATCCTTACAAACACCCTGTGGAAATATGTAAGTACAGGTAGGTGTCTACTTACCTTTTTTTCAGAGAGAATATCTGATGGCAGCCAGGTTTCGCGCCGTTGGAGATTACCTACCCAGTCACTTGGGCAGGTACATACAGGCATTTACCTACTAACTAACCTACTACACAATCCGTGACGTAAATATTTTTTAAGGGTGACGAGCTGTAAAAGTTATCATTTGCTGACGACTGTAACTAAGTATACAAAATAAATCCCAAAACCTGTTTTTAAACTTTGTGTAGGTCTAACTAAACAGTAACGCTAAAAGTAAGCCATTAAGTTAGTAATTATAATGTGAAAATACTAGAACCCATTCTGATGATTTCCCTACCCTACTCCTATGTATCGCCGACCGCTTATTATTGAAATAGAGGCGGTTTTGGTAGTGCAACTGGTACCCTTGATGTACTGCGGTATGTTATAAGAGTAAATCTTGAATGTAACTTTTTTCTTCTATTTTACTATAAATTAAAATCCAAATGTGTATATTTGAAGTGCCTACATTCCAGGTGTAAATTTAATGATTTTCTTTTAATTTTGAGTGTTATTAATTTCAAATAAATAGTTTAATGCATAAATGTGTTTTATTTAAGGATTTTATTTGGAGCTTTGAACTGGCAAAAGGGTAATAGAAAATAAAACAAATGAATACCGAAGGAACGTTATTATTATAAAACAAAACATAATTATCATACACATTTATAATTAAATGCTTGTACAGTCTGTGACTTAATGCTCCGCACCTCTGAAGCACGACTATAACGCCAATACCACTATTGCACGATATTTTATTAGTAAAACCGATATATGCACAATAAGAATAAAAAATACTGTCGAAAATAGCTTACACTGTAAAAACATATCTGAAACATCCACAAAACAATTTCACCTCTAAATACATAAAACAAAATATAATTTTATCAAGATGTGAAGCATCAGTGTATTATTTTTGTAAATTAAGACTTCATGGGCTCTTTTAATTTGCACTTGTTATTTTAGGCACTCCTAACTGTCGGTAACATGTGCACAATCAAATTCATTATGTAATTCTTTATTTTTAACTACTCATTCAACAATAGGAACAACAGATGGCAGCACAGACTGATAGGGGAATGCAAAATGAAGTCTTTCGAATCCAATCCAACAAATGTCAAACATTCAAAAATATTTTGACTTAAAATGCAAAAACCTGAGGCTATGTTTACATTAGGCTCACAATAATGCTTTATAATTGAGCATTTCACCGTTGAATTACCGACTCACTAAGCTGGTACTTGAATATCTCCCGCCGCTCAAATAAGCACTGATAGAGGCACAAAAAAAAATTGGTGTCATAGCGCCAATGTTAAGAGCGACCTATCTGTACTGTCTTTGCACACATACTGTTATCTATAACTATACATTGTTATATTTATTTTTAATTTAAAAACATATTTCTTTAACATCCCATCAGCAAGGTACAATCAACTACACAAGGCAAAGGAACACAAAAATGTAGGTACAAATAATTAACTGTAATTATCTGGTTTTATATCTAACTTATAATATAAAATATCAGGACATTTTACGAAGCATTTAATATGAAGTTGAACCAAACCAACAGTAAAGGACAAATAATAAAAGTCATCTATCACTAGACATCGTTATCTTCGTGGCTCAAGAGCAACAATAATTTACACACTATAAAACAGGTAAATTGTCTGTATTATTATACTTTCTCTAAAGGTAGTTTCAAAAAAGGCACGACAAACTGAACTGACACTGTAGATAACTTAGCGGCATTAGATAAATTAATATATTCATTTGCTTAATATTCTTCGGCTACCCTGAATACTTAGATGTTTAAAACAAGCCCGTCGATGGTTTATTGAAAACTAGCATAAAGTCCGCAAACAATCTAAATTATTATAAATTGATCATTCCTTGATCCTTTGTCAAACCTGTAAGTTTTATTAGGAGCATACTATTTTTTTTCTCATGGTTCTGAAACTAAGCCATTTACGGTGACTATCTAACAGACGTAACTTCTCTTCAATTTAAAATAAAAACTTAAGTTTCCTAGGAGACTGACATATTTTTAGACGTGTCTCTATGCATAAAGAATTAGAAGATCGGAACGTATTGCTACGCTAGAGAAAAGACACAGAAATTGACATTCCTGTTTTTTATTACTCTATGACCAATGTTATAATGATGTGTGCGCGATATTATTGTTAAAAATAATAAGAACGGTCTATAGTCATCAGCAAAAACAAGTAAACACAGAACAGCCCTCATAACCTTTTTAGTGATAAGACCCGTGCATTAGCCTGCGGTCTTATGTGATCTGATCATTTACGGCCTTAACAGTACACAATTTTCAGTTACGATATTTGTTTTAAATTATTCCACAATAATTAATTTTTGTTTAGTGGGATGAACCCCACTGCAAACTGCAGTTGTCTTTTATCATACAAAAGAGGGAGACCAAAGAATTACTAAGTTAGGCTAAAATTACATAAAGCTTTTATGTAACTAATTACGTAATTCAGCCTGATATCGAAATAGTTAAAAATCATAACCGATGTAACACCAGATAAAACGTAGGTACCTACCTATAAAATCTCGTTATCATTACAAGACTTGTCTTCAATCAGTCATGGTAATATGGTAGGTATTTAACTTCTACGCAAAGGGTTTTTTTCAAATGTGAAAAATAATGTTAAATTTATTTATACCTACTAAATTAGTAGGTATGCGAACAACTGGTGTCTGTTCTCATTCTATAGAACTAAATTTAAATTAACTGCCTCCCTTTCATTCTATTTCACTAAAAAGTGACAGAATTACCTAGAAACGTCTGTTAAGAGATCGCTTTACCTGACGTTTGTACTTTTCTTGTTGTATTGAAATAAAAGAGAAGAATACCTTTTTCGGTAAAAAATATAAGTAAACTAGATACACAATTAACGAAATAAAATTGCTTTTTCTTTTAAAAGAACGATGTGACTAATAAACTAAAGTGGCAGTTATACACCAAAATTTTACAACATACACCTATATTATAATCTATTGCGTTTTTCGACTATAATCGTGATTTGAACAGCGAGAGTTAAATATTAACAATAATGAATTTTAAAATAAAATCGAAGAGTTAATTTTTGTTGTTTAACAAGAAAGTATTTCAACAGTAAAGAAATAAAATTGTAATGATTAACAACCTAACCATAAAAACCCAAAACATATAAATTTAAAAGTACCTAGTTACCTACTTACATAGCGCAATGCAAATGCAAAAAAACCTCCGAATACTTTAAGTAAGTACAAAATTAATATAAAAAATTAAAAAGTATAAAATTTATTTATACAGTCTAGGTGAATTTATTACAATAAGTAATAGTAATTATACACAAAGGGAATACATCAGTGTCTTATGTCACGGGAGCAGACTTGAATCGAAGGTGTTATTTAAGAATAAAGTCCCGAGTGCAGCGAGGGAATCAAACGCACTCAAGATATAACGCTGCTTTTCGTACCAACTGCGAGAAAATAAGAACAAATTTACAAGAATGTAATTATTTGTTCAAAATAATATCAAATTAATCAACAGTAGATGTTTTCATTTTTAGGTTTTGTATTTTGAAAAACAAAATAAGGAAAACTTGGCTGTGTGCGCTCGATTTCTTTTTTTTTACTTAAAAATAATTTAATAACTGAAACTGTAAAAAACATGGTGGGACTATTTTTTTAATGATTTTGTAATATTTTAGTAACTTCACGGATTACTGAACAATAATATTGTCGATTCAAAATCATTATTTTATCGATTAACAATTTAAAACAGTTTTCAATCAACTTCAAATGTTCCAAACTCAAATTAATTTTATCGCTAGGGATAGAATGAAATCAGTACAATATTGAATCCCGGTTTTGTAAAGGCTTAGAATGACTTTAAGTTGAGTTTATTTTATTTAGAATATGTCATTTTTGAGCAGGTGGTACGAACAATATTTTGCAACCTTGGATCACTTCTTGAAACTATCATGAATAAAAATGTATTTAAGCTAGAAAAAGTTTCCCGCGTCAGGACATGAATTTTTTTTAGTTTTAATACATTTTTATTAGTAAATAATTTTTCAAACATTTATAATAATTTTAAAATCAAAATTAAAGAATGTATCATGAATGTTTTGCAAATGAATTTTCTTAACATTTATTTAAATCAATAACCTACGAATATGTGCTCTCATTACTGAGTAGTAGCAGTCTATCGGTATTAATATTTACACTAAATGAGGAGTTCTTTTTTGGTCAATTACATCTAAAGTTAACAATATTGTTTCCCCAAATTAATTTAATGGTATAACCTCAAAATAACAAGAAATCATGTAAATAGGTTATTATAAATTAACAACACAAAGTATAATTTTAAATACCGTATTCTTCGCGTTAATTCACACTCAAAATTCGACAAAAAAATGGATGGTGAAATTTTGCCGTTATAAATGTAATATTGATTCGCATTTTACTTACTGTTTCAGTAAACTTTTTTGTTTTTATTATTTATTTATTGCTTGTCTTCAATACGAATTCCAGACTCACGTCAAGGATAACGCGTACTATCTGACATTTAAAGGCGAGAGACATTATAAATCGACTCATGCTCGTTTTCACTAACATAATAATATGCTTAGCGTTAAGAGTTTCTTAACGATTTATATCTCAGTTTATTTAAGGAGATAGAAAGAGACAAATGTTGTGAAGAGTCACATAAGCCTAGGGAATGGTTAGTGAAAACGAACGTCAATTTCATACCCCATTCTTAATTTAATAGGCTAGATTTATACAGGAATTGGTTTCACCCTTCCTAACCCACATACGAGACACAATTAAATTTTAATTGTTTATGACCTAGATCTATGCCGTCTAGTTGAAGCATTAATAAAGATCAGAGCCCTAGCTATAGCTACTGATATAATTTGGGACAGTATTTTTGTTCTGAATGTAGTCACGTCTCTGCAACATTTTTAAAAGAAGAGATCTCGGAAAAATTTGACGCCAAATTCTTGATTTATCTAGAAACTAGATTTTTAATTAAAAGTAAAGCTAAATAATTATTAAATTATTATGTTAAGGTCATCAATATTTTTTTCATTTTAATCATTTTCTGGGTGCTTACTGTGAGCTTTTACAGCATTTTTAATGCACTTTTGGTTAATTGAATAACCGATCTAATTATTAGTGATATAAGAACGAGTCACCTATAAAGGAAATTTAGAAGCAACATAAATTAATGCGACACGATTATTAGGAGGTAGGAAATGAGGCCCATTTACACGATGCTAGCTTCTCACTACATCATACAATTAAATTAAAGCAAGAAATGACTTACATTGTCTAACGTGTTGTTTAGACTGTGCAAGTAATTTCATGCTTCAATTTAATTATATGCTACAGGCAAGAATCTTGCATCGTTTAAATGGGCGTTTAGATGGTGACATTGGACTTTCTGCTGGGCATTTGATAAATAAAATATCTAGATTATATTTATCACTTAGCAAAACAAAAATATGATCTAGATACTTTTTTAGTAATAAATCATTTATTTAAAATTTATTTTTAAAAAATCATGTTTGCTTGAATGCATATAAAGAGGGTTTTAAAAAAGCTATTTTGAAAAATAAACAGATAATTCATGAGGTGCACTGTTGCGGCTCGAAATTAAACATCTCCTTCGTTAATGGTACTCCTCTATTTCCTACAGTCAAAACTGTAAAGTTTCCGATTCATACCACAAGACAATATTTTGCCAAATACCATTTGGTCATTATAAACAAAGTACAGAGTGATGTTAATGGTATTACTACAAGGTATACAAAACAAGGTAAACATTGATCATATTTTATAAACTTGAATAGGATAGTCGACTGTATTTTTATATTGTCTCAATTTATAATGAAAATAAAAGTATGAAAGAATTTTTAGGATATCATCTAAATTAACGGAATTCATAAAGTATTTAAAAAGTAATGTCTTGCAGCAGTAATCATTAAAATAATAATAATTTTATATTCAGAGTATTTTAAAAATTCTTTCAGTTTTCAAACGATTGAATATGACCTCACATCCTAAATATAAAATAACATTCAACTTTCCTATTAATACCAAACAGTGTTCGAGTAATTGATCATCAAAACATTATACAAAAAATTTATCACCAGCGCAAACTGACTTCTTAAAGTATTCACTTCTCACAGTACCTACCATTAGCATCACTCCCGACGATTGACAATTTTGTTCGTTTTGTGACGTCACGTCGTGTCTAAGCGTTCATGTCGTTCACAAATAGCACGTCCCGGTCTTTGAGACCCACCTCGCAGAGATTCTCTGTGCCCCTCATGAGGACACGTTTGGGGAAATTCGTTGTGATTTCGAATTCTTCAGGAGATTGTGGGTGGCTAAATACGAAGTCATACAAATCCTGAAACAAATGGAAGTTGATAAGGATATAAAAATCGGATTCGTAGCGAAGCTTCTAGAACGGGAAATGGTTTGTATATAATCATCACCAGCCCATATACGTCCTGGGCACAGACCTTCTTACATGGAAGAAACCCATGAGGAGTTTGACCGGGACCAACGGCTTAACGTGTCTTCCGAAGAATGGAGGAGCTCGAAATAACAAATTTTTGATTGACCCATCCCGGGATCAACCATGGCGAAAGTTGCTTTGTTTTCGTAATCGAAACCAGAGCGTTCAAACCACTACGCCACCGAGCTCCTCACCTATATAGTCAACATCTAAAAGATATTAGCGATTTTGATACCTATCGCAATAACATAAAAGACTATATATACATTCGACAGCACATCAAGCGTAACAGTTTTACCTTGAGACCGGCCTTACTCCGTCCGTAATAGAGGCTGCTATCGTACTGCAACTGTTACACTTGACGTGCTGTCGTGTGTACATCACACATCATTTTTCTGCTGAATGAACTTAGAAGTGTAAAGACGCGACTGTCAACAACGATGTCACATTGTTGATAGTCACATACAGTCACAAGCACTAAGAAGTCAATCCCATGGAGTTGAATTTCGTTGCAAAAGTAGCTCAAAGATGTTGGGGTTGTGAGACCAGCATTTTTTGGTTAAAGGATCCGTTCGCAAAATGGTTAGTTTTAAAGTGATTATTTATTATCCGTCAATTTGGCCACCTTAGACTCCCGGGAGCATATGACCATTAAATACCCATTGTGTCTGGAGTGTGTGGCTTGACAGGGTAAACCATGAATTAAATTAATAATTAAAATAAAAAAATAATTTAATTTATAACAATTACAAATAAAGAAAGAAAACGATGAAAAAATATTTGCTCCAGGCGGGAATCGAACCCGCGTCTCCTGATTTCCGGCCAGACGCGATTACCACTACGCCACCGGACCACTAGGCATAACCTGCTAATTTCTTCACCGCTTTCTTTCCTTTTCTAACGTATATCTCACTACTCATTGAAGTTAACACCTTAAGTGATCCGAAAGAATACTTTTACAAGTATTTTTTTTTTCATCGTTTTCTTTCTTTATTTGTAATTTTTAATTGTTACAATAAAGAAATAATCAAAAACATTAAAATGTGATATAATTCCTAACATAAAATAACAAGCCCGTATATTGTGACGGGCAACTTTTTTAAAATCCTAGATTGCGCGTGGCACATCATGCACTTATTGGTATGAGATTTTGAGATGTGGCATGGTCATACTATCTGCAAGCTAGCATCCTAATAGTATAATAATGGGAACAAACCTGGGTGGTGTGAGAGAGCGTGAATCGCCTAGTGAGCCTCTCGCCGCCCGGCAGCCGGATCAGCAGCGCCACGGTGCCGGAACCGGCGACCGGTTCCGGCGGCAACCGACTCGCCATTGCTGCACGCGCTTCCACTAGCTACGAAACCAAATAAATGATGCCTTTATCCTGCTCGAAGGATCATGGTATTTCGCGGTCACCTGGTTAGATTAGCCTTTTTAGACGCCTAGGTCGTTTATTAAACGGCGGCATCCAATTAAATGGCTGAAGGACAACTAGCCAACTCATTCAACGTCATGTCAGCTAAATTAGCCAGTTATTTGGACGGCTATGCGGATCGTCTACTACGGAGAGTTTTTGTGTGACCGTTTGTGTGATTGGAGGTTCAAGCTGTTTTTATGACCACTTAAAATGAAATCATCTTGGTTTAAGTGGTCATAAAAAAGAACCTTGAATCTACCAACCTTACAAAAAATCTTTAGTTCAAGAGGTTCCGCCTAGGCATCGAATTGAGCGAAACTGGACGAGTCTTTTGTGTCTTTGTGCCACATAACAGGAGAGTGATATTTTTTTAAATAATTTTGTAGTGTAATGTAACCTGATAAGGAAATAAAAACTTTGAAATAGAAAATTAAATAGGTAAGTGTAAGAATATTATTATTACTATTAGTATAAACATTTATTACAAAGAATGACCGACAAGCAACTTATCACCAACCATTTCAGTCTTTAACCAATATTTATCTCTATCTATTGTAAGAGAGATAAATGTCGATACGAATCACCAAAGCCATGGGGCGAGCACATTTGGTGAAAAATTTGGTATTTGTACCTTTGATTATATTTAAACTATGAGGAATAGCGAAAAGATTTTGATGAAAACTAAAACTGCATCATTAAACTTTTGTAATATCAGCCAGGAATCGAAACCTATGATTTTGAAAAAATCAGTCTGTATTATTATTACATTTGATAGTGTCGCAAATAAAGAACGAATTCTGGGAAGTGATGATATATTAGAATATAAATATTTGTCTTTTCATCTTTTGCACTAATTGAAAATATAAAAATTAAATCTAATAGTATTTTATATCTACCTACTGTGATCTGTAATATTTTCTATAAAATTTAGATAGAAAGGGGTTTAAAAAATCAGAGGTTTACAAAGGGGTTTAAAAGTGTCTTATATAGGTACCTCTTGTTTGTGTCTCTCCTCTGCCTCCTTCTTGCGGAGACCTTCATTGATCTGCTGTTCCTTGGCCGCTCGGTCTGCTGCACGCCGTCGCTCCTTCTCCTGGTCGGCAGCTAGTGATTCTGCATATGCCTCGTCTTGTGCAGCACGAAGTTGAGCTGTTACTTCTCGTTCAACTCTACAATGTATAATAACAAATTCATTTCTACAAGCATATTATATGTATATACAAATGTGTACAGGCATTTTGGATGTAATGTAATGTAAACAACAACATGTTCTAGGGTGTGTGAACCCACTACTATCCACTATCCAGGTAACTGTTCTAACCACTGGCATAGATTAAATGGCATTCTTATAAAAACATAGAAAATCTTGTTTTTATAAGAATTATCTTGTTTTTATAAGAATCTTTAGTATTATACTAGTACCCGCCCACTACTCTACCCGCATGGATGTCGGTTATCGCTCCAAAAACGTATTATGAAAGGAGGCTGTGGCTATGCCAAGATTTTCTTTGACCCTTGGGATCTTCTGTGCTGTGTGCTTGAATCTACCCTTAATCATCCTAAGTCCTAAGGGTATCAAAGTATCTCCATACCAAATTTCTAAATCGGTTTAGCAGTTTAAGTGTGAAAACCAGACAGACAGAGTTACTTTTGAATGTATGTTATTTGTATGGATAATTAATTTTCCTTCGAATAGTTGGAGAACATACCTGTCAGCTCTCGCAGAAGCAAGATGAGGCTCATTGTCAGTAACTACATGTCTGAGCCGTTGCAGCAGTTGTGAGGCTGAGCATGCACCCTCACTGCGAGCCACCACTGTCATGCGATGGTCCCTCACACACACTACACATAAGAGCGGATAACGTCGCCCACCCACTGACTGCGCTACACGCCAGCCCTCAGCAGTGTCGACTGTACATCCCCAGAATAGGGCATGAGTATTTATGAATTGAATTACATCAGGGTCTGCTAGGGTTGTCCTGAAAAGTATTCACACATTATTACTACCACTGTTATTGAAATTTTATTTTTAATTAAATATACTATTATTTAACAAATCATACAAAAGTACAAAGAGTTCAACAGACCACTATATCTAGGTATCATTGATTATAGCAAAGCTTTTGACACCATAAGCAACAAATCTATATGGAAAGCCCTTAAAGCATTAAATGTCAGTCAGAAGTACATAAACATACTTATTTATAAACATTTACACAAACAGTGTCAACAATAGGAAGAGGAGTATGGCAAGAAGATCCCCTCTCACCCAAATTATTCATCAAATTATTCATTTCTGTACTAGAAAGCATCTTCCAAAATTTGAAATGGAAAAACATGGGAATTAAAATAAAAAATCGTTTCTTAAGCCACCTAAGATTCACAGACAATATTGTCATCTTCCCAGAGACAGCAAAAGACTTGGAACTTATGCTTGACTCAAACTCAATAGACATAGAAAACTCTAAGTTAGATTAAAAAAGAATGCTGACAAAACTAAACTTAAGACTAACTATAGCTACCAAAGATCAATTAATGTGAAGGGAAGAAACATAGAATATGTCTCAAACTACATTTATCTGCAGAAAATATATTTCAAGTAGAAGAGAAATGAAGAAGAAATTGAAAGAAGAATAAACATAACTTAGGAGAAGTACTGGGCCCACACAGAGATCTTTAAAGGTAACTACAATTTCAACCTAAAAAATGTGGTGGCTAATATATGGCTGCAAACCATGGGTCTTCACCAAGCACATACAGGCAAAAATCGAAATGTGCCAAAGAACAATAGAAAAAGTCTTCATAACATTACCAAAAGACATATATCAAACAGCCTAACAATTAAGAAGACTACAAATTTTGATGATGCACTGACACATGTGTCTTATATATATATATATATAGTTCATAGAAATGGTTTGCCACTTTCAAAAACTTCTTATTCGTTTGATAACTTTATGACATTTGTATGAAATAATATAACATTGGCCACATTATTTCATGGAAAGGTCATGAAATTATCTAATGACTTTGATATTTTTGAAAGTGGCAAACCATTTCTATGAACTAGTATAGTCCATCTTATAATTTATTGTCGTATTGACGGCACCATCTTGTATATAAAACTAAAGTGGCAATCGGCAGGAAACTTATCTCGCACAAAAGACATAACACAAAGATGGGTGGTACAAAGGAAAGCAGCAGGGAAACGAAAAGTAGATAGACCTATAAAAAGATGGTTAGATGACATCACCCATGTAGCAGAGACTGAATGGATGAACGCAGCACAGAACAGAGACATCTGGAGATGGTTGGAGGAGGCCGTTACTCCGCAAGTTCCCCAAATTCATGAGCAACAATGAAACTAAAATCTAACACAACTAACCTTAGAGAATATTATTAATTTGTTTTTATTAAAGAAAACACTATTAATAGTAACAAAAAACTGTGTAAAGTAGCAAGTTTGGGAAATAAAAGGCTTTATTATTATACTATTATTTCATAGACATTTGTTTGATGTTTCAAGTAGGTAAAGGTACACAAGGTTATGTTACCATTGTACTGACAATGAATAAACTCTACTCTATAATAATACCGTTGACTTCCAAGTAGCGCATAAGCTGTGCTGTTTTATGTAAAGAAAACATAACTTTTTAAGGTAATGTGTGGACCACAAAACTTGCATTGGCATATGCATAGACATTATCCTTAATGAATGTGTGATCTTGTTATTTTTTTTATTTATTTTTTTAGGATAGCTTACAGCGTTTTTATCAAAACACTAACAAAAATAACAACAATAAGCCATTAACTAGCTACCATGCAATCATTACCAAATTAAACTTATTGATTTCTAGTTAGAACAGCAAAAAAATGAACAAACCTGCAGAAGTTTTGTGTTTCAGTTGCTGAATCTGAATGTAGGTATACGATAAGGAACCTTAACTCGTTCTTGGCATCATTGAGGGCCTGTGCATATGTACCCTGGTAGAATACTGGATGTGGGTTGAATCTTGATTGATAGGTATTTATAAAGCTCATCACATCTCCTAGTGGATCGGTTACTACTGAAAAATGAATAAGATAAAATTATAGAAAATAATTAAAATATTATACATAATCTTTTAGCAACAATAATACAGTAAATAAATCTAATCAATCCATTTAAAGACTAATTAATAGTTGAAGTACCAACATATCAGACACAATAAAATTTCTGTGTAAGTGTCAACAGAATGGTAAGGGAAAAAAGGTAAATAGGAAGTGATCAAATTACTTGAGTAATAAATGTTTATGCTAGATGTAAATTAAATGTTTAAAAATACAATATTGTATTGCAAGATAATATATTGATAACATACATCTCCTTTCATCATTACGTATGAAACTCATCAGCAAGTTCAAAACTGATGATATTGTGCTATAGCACACAGAGACAACTAAGTTCACGACATAGCGGAAAAGGCCGCTTACGCCACCCCCAGACCCTTCTGAAGACTCATCTGTGAACACTTGCTGTGCTATATGATCATGCACCACTGGTGGCGCTCGTGCCTCTGTTGCAAACACCGACGGCCGACCCTCTCTAATATTCAATTGTTCCTGTATTGCAACCTATAAAATACAATAAAAGTTACAACAAAAATGATTCTGGTAACAGATCTGTTTATCAGTAGGTAAGTAGGTATCATATGGAAAAAGAATTATCACCTCGAGATCCCACTGATGCCTTTGCAGCACGTCTCTGCATATTGACATATCTTCAATACCAGTTAAATCTTGAAATTGTAGTATTTTATCAGTTTGTTCATGGGTTAGCCCCAAGGCATTGTCTTCAAGATCCATTGCTTCAGCTAAGTGGGTATCTTACAAATATTAAAATAAATACTAACTAAAATAATGTAGTTTTATTACAAGTTTACATTAACATTCTTAAAAATACATATTTCTTTAGATAACTCGACTACAAAAGATAATATATTTTGATACAATCACGTAAATCACAAATTGATTGAAATTGAAAGCACAGCCGTATTGAAAGACGGACATGTCATGTCCACAGATCACTAATAGGCTGCGGTCCGAAACAGATTACAGCGCTCACAGCGCTAACGATTATAATCACTCGGTTCGAAATAAAATGCGCGATAAAAGTGCTCACAGAGCTTATATCGTACTCACGATTTCGGACCGAAGTTTTAGCGTGTCAACCTGTCAAATGTCAATTTTCATATCGATACTATTGAATTTGAGAATTCGGGTCTAAAACAGTGTAATCTGAGTACTTACTTTTGTGTTTGTGAATTCATAATCACAATACAACTTCTCTTTTCTGGACACCAACAATTCCGCTTTTTTTTATATACAACTAGATGACAAACAAGCTAACGGCTCACCTGGTGGTCAGCGGTTACCGCCGCCTATAGACACCTGCAATAACAAGGAAAAGCACTTTATATTCCACGTGCGTCGTCATCCTGAGGCCTCAGATAAAATGCCGTCCATGCGATATGCGTCCGTCCGCGTAGAAATAACTTAAAATAAATAAACAAACCACAGTTTGACAGTTCGCTCACAGTGATTTTCCTCGAGAGCTATGATGTCATTGTTGATGTGTGCTATGATGTCATCGATGACGTCACGCGGTTCTCCACCTCCGGCTAATGTTAGCTGGAGGAGCTTACAGTATTTCGGGACGCATTTGAGCGCGCTAATATCGCTGATAGTTACTTTTAGCGCTTTTCCTCAGAACAATAACTAAAGCATTTTCGGACTGCGGTCCGTATCATGTATCCATACCATAGTATCATGTCATCCCTCAGAGCTGTCATCCACTCCATTGCTGTTTATATTTTTTTTCAGAGAAGGCAAGGGGAACTAATGCCTATACAGCCATGTCTGTAAATATATTACATTTGGGCCTAATTCTGAAGACTCTTTAATTCTAAATTTAAGTACAGTATATCTCTTTCTCGCAATAAGTCATAGGAAAAAGATAGCGAGCATCTGTTTAGAGCTGTCAAAGTCAAAGTCAAAGTCAAAACATTTATTGCAATCATGTGGTTAAAACTAACCTAAATGCATTTAGGTTACAGTAACTTATCATGAACCCTGTTCGGGCACCGCAACATGCATAACATTTAATTGGTAACAACAACAAAAAATTAAATTATAATTAATATTATTTTACAGAAAACACCATTATATTACAATAAAAAATTAAATACCTACAGATCATAGAATAATAAAATTAATTCAAGCTTAATTCCAATCAAGATTACATTAATCAATAATTCATTATAAATGTCACTTTTTAGATAGATTTCAACGAAACCATAGACAATTTTAGAAGGCATGTACGGAGGTGCCCCCTAATCGCTGCATTTGATCCAATGAGGTTTGATCACGTTCATTATGGTCGAAAATTGAACGCACGCTTCTAAATGTCAAATTATTTGACAGCCATCCTTTTGTATTCCTTTTGATAAAAAGAAATGCACTGATCTTAAATTTAGACCATAGAGGAATATAATACACCAATTTAGACTTAGCATGTGTTCACCAGAATTAGGGCCATTGAAACGCTAACACGTTTCAAATATCAAGTAACTCATGTTAATAATGCATCTAGGCGGCATCCAAAAATCCCATTGTTGGATAACTAATAATAGAAAAGGCAAAGGAATCGGGCCTATATAGAAATGTCAGATATTGCAAAATATTTGTCGTTACTGCGTTTAAAAGCGGGTGTAACAAATTTTTATGCATCTTGCTTGGGAGTTTGCTAATATTAAAACTATTTTTTTCGCATTTTTAAAATCGCACTTTTTCTGTTTTTAGGGCAAATAAATGTCACAGGGTGAACGAACGTTTTGCAGCTAAGTTGATACATGATAGTCTCCATGATGCAATTTTGAATATTTGGTTAGCTAAGATAAAACTTTCAATTGGCCCCATTCTGAGTATATCTCTTTCTCGCAATATGTAATAGCAAAAAGATTGCAAGAATTTGTTTCGAGCTGACAATTAAAGATTTCAAAGAATACATAAACAATTGGGATGTTGCTTAAGTTTGAAAATGGCGCTATTTTTCACAAATTCGAAAATTATATAAACAATTCAAACCTAAAAGATATGGAATATTGTTGAAGTTGTACTACTGTTTTGAAAATTATAAAATGTTCATATTTTTTTTTTGCAAAATTTATCAAAAATGTTTATGATATTAGATTGTTGACATCAATTAAAACAACTAAACAATTAATAAAAACATACTTAATACTTAATACATAGTTATTATCAATTTTGTCAGTATGCCCATACATTTCTTAGTAATATGGGAACATGTGACGTCACCTGTTCCGTAGATTTTCTATGGAGCTTTTTTTTGGACGATGCGCCGCAACACATCAAACATGCCACTGTATTTGTGAAACTGTTGATCTTAGACATACTATTTATTTTGCAATATTTCTTTATGAGTTATAAACTTCTTATTTATGAAATAAAAAAAAGTTTTCAACTACCCTATTTCAGACTGCGTGCACGGAGGTGTTTCCTAAACACTAAAGTACGGCCAACGAGAAGCGATACCAAATGTAAACAAAACCAATGCAAGGTCATTATGAATAGCAGGGGTGTGTAACTTTTTGATAGTTAGATAATTTATTTTAGACAATGGCCCTAATTCTGGTAAACACAAGCTAAGTCTAAATTTAAGTTCAGTGCATTTCTTTATCAACAGGAATACGAAAAGGATGGCTGTCATATAATTTGACATTTAGATACGTGCGTTCAATTATCGACCTTATTGAATGTGATAAAATGCAGTGTTTAGGAGGCACCTCCGTACATGCCGTCTAAAATTGTCTTTGGTTTCTACGAAATCTATCTAAATTTAAGTGACAGCTCTAAACAGATTCTTGCGATCTTTTTTCTATGACTTATTGCGAGAAAGAGATATACTGTACTTAAATTTAGAATTAAAGTGTGTCTTCAGAATTAGGCCCAATATACCTAGTTTTACTATCTGGCAAAGCACATAAATAGACTATAATTTTTTTTTTACAATTATTGTATAATGTAGATTGTATTATATTTTAATTACTTAGTAATTTTTCAAACATTTATAATAATGTATAATAAATAATATATATAATAAATAAAATTTATAATAAATTTTTGATTTTATCAAAAATTAAGAATGTAGATTGAAATTAAATAACGAGAATAATAATGTTTCTGAATATCGTTTGCCTTAAAACTGTGTGCCCGCTGTATGGCAACAGGCTTGCCATCTATTACATAGGGACTTACATATATCAGGCGAAATGTAAGTGTTAACATTTCTGCCTACCCCTTAGGGGATACATGCGTGATGATATGTTATGTTATGTTTATGGAAATGAGGATAAAAGATTTTTTTTTGGAAATAATTGTTTATTCACTCAGATGCCGATTCTTCTGAGACTGTTGAGTCAGAATCAGAAAATAACAATATTTAAATATACAACAAGAAATAACAAAACTTTTAACAATTTACTTGTAACACCACGAGCGCGTTCCGAAACGGAATGAACCACTCTAAAAGTCTTAAATGGACGCCCGAATGTTGGCGACCCCGTCTTGACGCTGACATGTTTTTGTCGGTAGAATGAGACATTAAGACAAATACACAAGATGGAAAGAGATAGATGATAGATTGTTAGCTCCATAGTCGTTTTTTAGGTAAATGACCTTTCGTATTGCTGCTAGTTGGCCGTACTTTACATTCTATCACGTTCAATAAGGTCGTAAACTAAAAATCAAATTATATGACAGCTATAATTTTCGTATTCATTTTGAGAGAAAGAGATGCACTGAACTTAAATTTAGACATAGCGTGTGTTCTCCAGAACTAGAACCAGTATTTTAATATTTAAATATCTCATTTTTCTAGGGACAATGTAATGAACCACGGGATATAAGGGTAAATTCATGCTTTATTACACAAAAACAAACAAAAACTTTTTTATTTTCACCACATACCATACAACGCATCATTGTAAAGCTACATTTTATCTATTCATTTCTTTTTCTTATTTTTTTCTTTATTGGATGGCGGTGGAGGAGGTGGTGGTGGGGGAGGTGGCGGGAGAATGGGCTCAGGTTCTTCTTCAATTGGTTCTGGTGGTACAGAAGGATCTTCATCGGGATCTTCATAAAGGTACTCGGTCTATAGTTATCAAGGATAAGTTTTAATGTTTTTAACAACACATATTTTCATATTTTAGCTGACAGCAAAAATCAGATGAAATTGCTCGTTGTTCCTGTGATTTGAGACTGTAACACTTGATTTTACCGTTTCAGATAATTCTAGAGTGTGAAAAGTAGGTACATACATGTTTGTGATTATGTCAACCTAACCTGACCCGCTTGTCGCTTCGCTCCTCGTTAACCAAAGCTAGTGCCAGAAGCGACTCTTAAAATAAATTCACTTAGGTTAGCGAGGAGCGAAGCGACGAGCGGTTTAGGTTGATATAAATACAGCCAGAAGAGACTTTAGGGCGTTTCTCACATTAATATACCTACATCACTTTATACACAGAACATTTTGCTCATGACAAGTAAAATATTTTTGCAGCACAAAATGAATTTTTTTGCTTACCCCAGAGGGAGCACTGAGAAGTGCTTACCAAATTTTTATAAAACAGGAGCAGCTCATTGCAGCTTATATAATTAATATTACATACAAAAATAATTACAGCCATCCAGAATGATATAAATTGCTGATTGGTTTTGAAATGTTTGCTGGCCATGAGTTGCTGATCAATTAGCTATTTCTGCTCACAAAAATACGGAACTACGTATGCTAACCATTTAAATAACACCCATAATTTAAATATCTAGCTAGACTTGACAGTTTTTAGCCAACCTAAGGAAAATCCATCACTCATACAGCATCAGCAACTCATAGCTTAGGATTCGCTTGATAAAAAATGGTTGGTGAAAATAAAACTGTCACTTGGGCCTTTGCTTAAACTAGGAATTGCCTAGTTAGGAACCGCTTAGTTGCATGTTTGTGAAAACAGGCATTTAAGTCTAAATTTAACTCTTTCTCGCATTATGTAATAGGAAAACGATAGCAAGAATTCGGTAACAGTTGTCAACAAGATAGATCTAGCTTGCTACTAATATCTGATCTGTGGATAGATCACAGATAGATTTCCAAGAAACCATAGACAATTTTAGACTGCATCTCCGGCGGGGCTTTCTAAACACATCGTTCTATCACGTTCAATAAGGCCACAAATTATAAATCAAATTATATGACAGCCATCCTTTTCGTATTGATATTGAGAGAAAGAGTTGCACTGACCTTAAATTTAGACTTAGCATGTGTTCTTCAGAATTTAGTGCATCTCGTTTTCTCAGTATGTATTCGTAATGTAATATCGCCAAAGGGGATAGCTGTCACATAATTTGACGTTTAGAAACTTGCGTTCAATTTTCGATCATAGTACAAGTGATAGAGTGCAGTGTTTATGAAGCACCTTCGTATTATGTTACCGGCCGTCTAAAATTCTGTTGACAGCTCTAATCAAATTCTTGCTATCTTTTTCCTTACATGTTGCGAGAATGAGATATAAGTACTGTCCTTAATTTAGATTTAGAGTGTGTCTTCAGAATCAGACCCATTAAGTCATTATGAGATAAGTAGATACCGACTTTTATTAATGTAAATAATATATATGTAGGTACCTTAATTTCATTCAATTCGGGCGCCAAACTGAACATACTATCGATAAATTTTTCATAATAAACATTGCCATCACCACGAACATTTGCATCCCGAAGCAATTCACAAGTTTCACCAGCATCAAATGTATCACCGAACTGCGTTACAATTGATTCGATTTCATCGACCTCAAGAAAATATCTTTTCTCTGTGTCAAACACCTACAATTTTATTATTGGTTGAATAACTGAATTATATTCAAATATGTAATCGAATGATGAACTGCAACAATCTATCACGAGCTCTTAATCGTATTTTAAAGGAGATGTTCGATATTGGTACTCGAAAGCCCCCCACGATAAATTATATATTATGCGAAAGCTTATGCTCAGAGGATCTTGAATATACCCTTTTTTCATTTTAATACCCCTGCATTTTTGAGTAATTTTTAAAAGTGTATGCAAGAATTCTAAGCTTCTTATCCAAGTTTCTCTGACAAAATACAGTAAAAAATAAATTGAAATCATTATTATTAGTTAGAAACAAGTGCAGAAACTAATTTGCCATGTTCTTCTAGCATTTACAATAAAATATAATTGCAAAATAGTCGTAGGCTGAACCAAATCAACCCCATGCCTAGTTATTAAAAAAATATTTGACCAGACGATAGACAACATTGACGTTTTATACTATATCTGGGATGAGTCACATTTTTTAAAATGGAATTTTACATCTCTGGATAGCAGTTTTTTGACCAGAATATAATGTTATTTTTTATTTATATGCAGGCATTTAAAATTATAGTTTTTATCTCATAATATTCTTTAATATATACTCTTTCTTCCCATATAACTTTTGTCTTGGGGGATAGCTGAGTACCAGCCCCCATACATTTTCAGAACATGTCCTTTCGACTTGCCATTTACATAATAGTGATCTGTGACATTTACTATGTTAGCCCGCTAGGCGAACTTGTGCACTATGGATAAGTGCCGAAAACGTTTACGAGTTCTTGTTAAGACTGACCCATTGTATATGTATAAATAATGTACTCAATAGACTGACCGCACTAATATGCTTTCCTGATTAGATTTTTCCAAAATAAGGCTTCAATATTTGCCTTCTACGGTTACCTTTCGGTCGGACAGCCTTTAAATTTTAATAAAGTAAATATACTTGTCATTGGTACGTTAATATACCTATTTTTATACTCTGTGCGACACTGCACTGCTTGTAACTTAATAATTGAAAATAGTGACTACACGAGTTTGTTGCCGGAATCTTCTCGGTAGTTCAACTTTTGGAACCGGTGTAAATTCAGACAGACTGACAGACAGACAGACAGACAGACAGACTGACTGACGGACAGACGGACTGACAGACTGATCGACAGACAGACCGATAGACAGACTAACATTATAACATTGTTAGCTTACGTAGATCCAGATATGACAGAGAGACAAACATTATGAAATTGTTAGTAAATATTATTTTATGTGATAGACATAAGGGATTTTTTTGACGAATCGAAAGTGCTTCTTGCCCCCCCCCAAGAATAAAGATATTTTCATTTTCATTACGGCTCATTTAAAATAGTAAGAAAAGTACTTAAAAGTACTTACTTGAAAAGCCAATAACAACTCCTTTCTTAAATTAGTTTCCAAAACCCATTTATCTAACATATAAATAACTTGTTCTTTAGTTAAAACTCTTTGCACTCCAGTTTTTAATTTTTCGGCTTCTGTCATGATCTCTGCATATGAGGGATAATGGAAATGTCTTCTATGAAACCTAGAAGTAATACTAAATGTAAAAGCAGTATTAAAAATTATTTTTAACAAATGAAATAGATGTTTATAGGTAGGTACACTACTTCTTCATGTTAAGAAAATCAATGAGCTTTTCTATTGAAATTACATTTATGGGTTCTCCATCGTTTATTATGAGTAGGGGCTTTGCAGTTGTATCGAACCATTCAACGATTTCTTTTAATTGATCTTCTGTGAATTTTGGCGTAATATTTTTAAGTGGGTCAAAAACATCGAAAACAGCCATTGGAAAAAAATATAACTGTAATTCTGTTACAAATAAAATTTAAAAGGCCTAACAAATCGTTGCTATCTCATTACAATTTATTGTTCTGAGGTCGAATTTCATAGTTCATAGCAACCAAATACGATATTTCAAATAATTCAATGCTACCAATATAAATAAAACAAGAAGTGTGGTAGCACGATAAAAATATCGATATAGTTTATTTTTTAATTTTGTTTAGAATTGTTTCAGTTTGCAGTATAAAAACAAAAGTAATTGAATATCGTGCCATAATACGGTTTTTAGAAAAGTTCTAGAAAGTTTTTTATTATTAGACAATGTAAGCCCATTCTCGAGAAAAGTTCATCTTTTTTTTTATTATACTAATCTGAGGAACTAGTCAAGATGCCATTTAACAATCAATTGTTCGACACCGCCGACAATGGGCCGCACCTCGACCTCCATAATATTGCTCCTCTTCCCCGTAGAGATATCGACGCCCCGCGACATATTGTCGCCACCTATGGCGGAGAGGGAGATGTCATCGCCATCACCTCTAGCTGCATCCCCGCGACGAAGTAACCCACCCCGATTGAGACTGCGTATCGTGTACGGCTCGCAGCGTCGCAGCACACCACAGGACCCTCACCCCTGTGCGCCAAGCTCGCTATACATGAAATGCCACCCACCGGATTTACCCGTGCTTAAGTACGCGCCCATGAGGCTGCTACGACGAGCATTGAAATGTGTAACACCAGCATTTCAATGCAATAAACAAAGAAATAAAGAAATACTAAGGACGTGGCTGTATGGGCATTAGTTCCCTTCGCCTTCCCTTTATCAAATTCCTTACGGTCCAAAATATACAATCAATGCACACGTTACAAACAGTGCAAACACCTTGGGCCGAATTGAATACGGTGCGATGTGCGCTGTTTGCGTGCCGTAAGCCCTTATGGCACGTCTGAGGTCTGAGGTAAAATTGACAATTGTCTGTCTTTCTTTCTGTCAAACAACTGTCAACCAATGAAAAACATAACAACCGAGTTGGAAAATATCATTAGAAAGTTATTTATCCAGACATTTAGTGAACTGTGATCTACGTAAATATAGTATTGTACATAAATGTTTAGGATATTAGAACATACAAAAAATAATTTATTTTGTATTTGCATTGTTCACCATGTTCGAGTCCGATGATTTTGATCAGGTATATGATTTTGATCAGGTATCTGTACTTTTATTTTAAAATAAAGCGACTTACAATTACAATATCTAATGGTTTATTTTTACATATTGCAGATTCTTTCTCAATTTGATTTCCCTGTTACGGAGTCTTCGAATAGCCAAACAATAGTAAAACATGATTCCGAAAAGAATAAAAATCCACCCGATATTCAAAAAAACTTTATCTCAAAGTCTGAAACCGAAAATGATTATTTGAGCACTTTTATTCCAAGCCTAACGACCAAACCTAAAACTGTTGAATTATCTGATAATGATAGTAAATCACCTAAACACATAAAAAGAAAAATATTAAATAAATATTTTGATCACAACAGCAAGAGAAAATTTCCAGGTCCAGCAGGCTTGCTTACAGGGAAGTTTCAGGAAAATAAAGATGAATATATTTGTGAAATGGAGTTGCTATCACAGGTGATACTATAAAATTTCATTCAGTACATATTTTTAATGGGTTCTTTTATAATAAATAAAGAAAATTTAATCAACACTCATTTTTCAGGACATAGATTTTTCCCAAAACTGTATAAATAAAGATGCATTTGATTCCCCATTATGGCATAGGCTCCTTGAAGAAGTTGAGGAGTGGGATTTGTGTTCTGTAGACACAATCAAAGCAATTAAACAATGTTCTACAGGTGGTAGCATAAGAAAGAAAAAAGCACAAATAATTGCAGCATTTATAGAATCTGTTGATAGATCCATAACAGATCCTTTGATTACACTAAGAGATTCTACTGGTAAGTTGCAGAATATGTAGAAGAGTAAAAAAAGTCAGTTTCTTTTTAAAGTTAGTAACTAAGTAGTTTGTTAACTATTTCAAATAGGACTTTCTTCTCGGGGCTTATGAAGTATCAACTAGACTTCATCATCATCATCATACCAGCCGATGATGTCAACTCAATGTGCTCTTGGCTTTTTTACTGCCATTTTCCATCACAAACCTTACCGCTTGGTAACTGTAAGTCCATCCATCTTATCTTGTTAGTTATGTGGCTGACCTTTACTATAGTTATTTGACTGCTATCTTCCAGAGGTCCCAGTGTTTCGTAAAATATGCAGTTTTTATTATTTTCACTGTATCATATTTTACATTATGTATGAATGCCATAAATTTATGGAGTCACACCGATATGCAGAGACGTTTCCTCGAAACCGCCTCCACTCGACCTTAGTTGAAGTCACCTCAAGGAAATCTTAAAAACATCCTTGAAATCGGTATGTTCAGTTACGGCTTCATCCTTCACTGAGGAAACTCCAGTAAAGTCGAGTTGAGGTTGAGTGAAAGAATGACGTCTTGAAATTTCTTATAATTATGTTGGCAAAGTGTTGATAATATGTTTATGGTTCACTTTTTTCATCTGTGGGCTGTCCTCCTGTGAGATTGTGTTCTACTTCTGTGACGTATCTTTCAGGTCTTCCATTATTTGTCATTCAACTCAACTGTCGACTGCAATGCTTAATTTTGATTTATTTGATTTCATTCGTTTTTTGCGTTCAGTATGAAAATAATTATGGCCGGAAGGCAAATTTTTAGTGAAATGGAAAAGGCGTGCTAGAAGTAATTTATCATAAAGTATAAATTAAACACCACTGTCGGTTGACATAATTATATTTGCATCACAATATCTAGGTAAATTAATAAAGTTGTATCTAGCACATATACTCACTTGAAAGTTGGTCAATAAAATCATGGAAATCAGTCATTATGCTAATAAAACTTGAAATAACCTCTGAAATAACGTGAAAAGCACTGTTGACAACCTTTGAGGAGACCTCAAGGTAGATCGCGACATACCTTGAGTTTGACAGTTCATTACTCGACTCAACTGAGGAATTTGCTCAAGTCGAGGATAGTTTTTTGAGTTCTGCATACCAAATTTATCCTTGAGGCTGAGTCGAGTCACAGACGAGTGGAGGAAATCTCGAGGAGCCGACTGTGCATATGGGTGTTAGACTTTCTTATGCTATGTGTCTAGTATGTTTCCTTTGATACTCATTTCTATTTAATGAGTTTAAAAAGACAAAATTTATTTCATTAATTATATAGTTTTAATATAAAATACATTTAAAATACTTTTATATCACATTTTACAGGTAGCATAAAATGCACTTTACACAGGGATGCCTGGTCTAAATTCTCACCATATGTTGTTGCTGAATACTGTGCCTTAGTGCTATGGAAACCTACTATATTAACTACAGGCAGTGCATTCAAAAAGCATTATTTGAATATTACTTTAAGTAATATATTTGCTGTATACAGTTCTGCAGTTTTGGATAGTAATATAACTAAAGATTTGCCTGATGGCTATGTTAAAATTTATGAAGGTGATTATACTGTGATAAAAGCTGATGAGCAGACTTTGAAGTCAGGTAAATCATGATATATATAGTTCATATTTATTCCAAAAGAGATGTTCAAAAAATGTATGGACACCCGGCCAGGTCTATGTACACAATACTGAAAACTAGGTAAAAATATGCAGAACAGTGTTCAACTTTCCTATTTTGTTTTTATTTGCTTTATTGCATGGTACAAAAAAAAAAAAATATAGAAAAAACTGCAACACAGCCAAATATTCATTATGGTGCCTATGTCACTTTAGTGACGTTTAGATGACTTCTATGTCGCCTGCTATATTGCCATAGTAAATAATGGTGAAATCTACAAAAAAAAACTACTTTTGTACAAACAAACTATGCAAGATAACAAATTACCTATTGGTATTTTTTGCTGATTCAGGAGAATTTTCTGATATTTTGTGATACTGTACATATACCTGGTCGGATATGAAACATCTCCTTTATTTTATAAAAACTTTTTTTTTATAACACAACCCTATTTAAAAAAAAAAGTTAATAATTAAATATTTATTTTCCATGACATACAAACTATCTCAATAACCAGAAATCTTTATCATTAAACAACCTTCTTTGTGAAAATTTTTGTTTCAATGGCACTTTGGTTTTATGTATTTCAATATTTAAAAAACTTTCAGGTCTGAGCAGGAGCATAGTGGAATCAACACCAGATACGAATGGACTATTAGAAGGTTTAGATAGCATTTTCTCAGATGAGATTTTCTAATTGAATAATAAATAATGTCAACTGTATAATACTAATTTATGAGGTATAAATAAAAAATATCTTTTATGATAAATAAGTAAATTTTTATTTAAATTTTAATTTTAATATGTGTAGAGAGTATGTGTTTTGACAGTGTTGATGGGTGAAAGTAGGAGCTTGGACACATATTGCATTTATAAACACCACTTGGAGAATTGTCGCCTGTCTTTGATTGGTCGCCAATTTTTCGTACATCTTGCACACTGTGTGTTCTTAGATGATTTTTTATTGTACTTAATTTTAGAAACTTTTTCTGTAAAAAAATACAATAAAAAAATTATAATTATCTTAACATCATCCCATCTGTTTCTCAATGGCTGAAGTTTAGTTTAAGATAATGTTATCAGCAAAACTAAGTGATCACTTTTGACAGTTCACGATTCTTGTTAGGAAAACAATAAAATTAAATGTCTAATCTTTTCTTATCTTATTATGGCCATAAACACACGCACCTTTTGGGGTCGTTTGTGCTTTTACATTCCTGTGTCCCAAATAGAGCCATTAGTCTCACTCACATGCTGTCAAAGTTATTTAAAATTTGCTCATGACAGCACTATGGATTTACTAGTCCGAATCATAAATTATCCGAGTGCTCAAAAACAACTATTTAATATTGTTTTCGAAAAGCAACCATATGACTAGAGCATTAGAATAGCTTTTCACTTATTGAAGGTTTCAGTAATGCTGCAATAAACATGATTCTATCATTGTAGTTAGTTTCTTTTCTAAAACAGTGCAGATGTTTTTGATCACTCTGAGGAGTCAGATGATTTTAATGCTGACTGTACTATTTTCATTTATTATAAGAGGAAGAAATATTTATACATACTTTGCAGAGACTACATAGATATGATTTAGTTTTTCCGTCGATTACTGTATAATTGTTGTGTACTGGGCTAGTTGTTTCCGTATCTTCTGTCACCATAACGTTATTCCCCAGGCAATTATCCTGCAAACGTTATAATTAACTACATTATTCTATTTGATTTGTACAAATAATTTGATTAATTTTTTTACAATAAATACCGTTTGATGTTCCTTTAAAAGTTCTTCAGTTTTGAAGACAGATGCACATGCACTGCATGCATACATTTTTGTTGATTTATGTATATTTGATATCAAATTCATTGGTATACCTTAAAATTCAAATAAAATGAAATAAGCACTTTTTTCAAATAAATAGAATTAAGTTGCCCTGGAAAGTCCACAAAAGAAAATGGGTAAAACTAGGCCATCATTTATCGATTAAAAAACGATCCAAAGTACTGTCATAATCATAACGTATTATTCACTGCATTATTTAGTTGCAAAATAACTATCTTTTAAAAGCAGACGCAAAATTAGAAAGTTCATCGCGAAATTTCTTCAATTACGACTTTACAAAACTTCCCCTTTGCTCAAATTATTATTTTAATGTTAATCAACTAATTTAAACTATATCCAGAAACACGTATATTAATGTCGCCCAAAATCACGTAGTATATAAATGTCGCAGTCATCTGGTTAAATTAGCCAGCCAATTGGACGCCTAGGCGGATCGTCTTGTGCTAAAGTTTTTGTGTGGTTGGTACTTGGTAGGTTCAAGGTTGTTTTTATGACCACCATTTTAAACAGCCCATATAAGTCCCACTGCTGGGTACAGGACTTCCGTCATGGGGAAATACCGCCTATCTGTCCTATGCAGTTTATATGACTACTTATTCTTCGGACGACCGGCTGGTCAAGTTGTCTGTACCCCTTGCTATACGGGCTGCTCGATCAAGAGGTCCCGGGTTCGAATCCCGGGAGGAGCATATGTTTGTAAGGTGAGTAAGAGCATTTGTTTACGAGTCATGGATGTTTATATGTTTATTTAGTATATTTCTAATATTTATATACATATTATTATCAATATTTCTCCGTTATCTACTATTCATAACCCAAGCTCTTAATGATGCTTACTTTGGGCTAGATAATAGGTGTGAGTGTATGATTATTATTATAATTATATTTAAAATCGGTTTTAAGTGGTTATAAAATACGGTGTACTAAACCATCTGCCTAGGCGTCCAATTAGCTGGCTATTTTAACAATATGGCTGCGACATATCATACATACAGTATTAAAATGTTAGAAATACGTAACTTACTTCTTTTATTCACTGTTACAGACACTTTGATGACGTTTGTCCCACTCTGCTTCGATTCTGATATCTGTACATGTAGCACATGGAATATTCTTTTACTTAAATCAATTGTTTCAACATTTTTGAACTTTGTTAAGAGTTCTTCTGTAATTTGCCAAAACATGTCATTTTTTAAACAAATTTAAACCTTAAGCTTACATCGTGTTGATTTACATTACCTGTATCCTGTGTCATCTTCTGTAACATATGAGGCAAATGAACAAAATGCCATTCGCCGTTAACTGATGTTACTTTTCCCGTGACTACAGCAGACAGATCTTTGTCTAGGGCTTTCCCAGATGAATCTTCATTTTGGACTGTCTGAAATAATTTAAGACTAATGAAAACCGAATAGCACTACGCCGCAGTTCGAATGGCATATTCAACTCGGTAACACTAGTTTACGCAGCTCTTTTGACTCTTAGTTTCATTCATCAAAACTAAATCAATATCAATACTTTCTTAATGAATATGTTTACAAAATAATAACCGCTTGAAAGTATTTATAAAAACATCCAGACAAAAAGTCAAAATTAAGATAAAAACAAACTCTCAAGCCGAAATATTGCGATATAATGGTGAAGCTATAAGTCTCGACGTGTTGCTATAATCCGGTGCCGCAGCCGTAATCGGAAAGAGACTGACACGCGATAGAAAGTGAGTTTTTTTGACGGACTATAGCTGTTAGCCGCAGATGGCCTTGACAGCGTAACCGGGGTTTTAAGCTGGCGAGAACCTTGGTGAGTCCTCAAGCCTTGAGGGGCGAATTCCCTTCTGGAGGATTTCTAATTGCCTGGCATCACCTCCGGGGGAGGTGTCCCGCTGACTCATTTAAATAAATAACGACTCTTGCTATGACATAATAAAGTGCAATTCAGGTCTCACAGCGCTATTGTATCTACCGATAAATTCACCTCTTTGTTGCTTTTTATCCCTTTCTATTCCTCTTAGCTTGAGCGCCCTGGAGACTCTAACCCCTTTATTATAAAACGCGGACTAAAGTTAGTACGGGTCTAAAACTGATGCTGTCATTGTCTTTCTTTTAACAAATATATGTGACAACATTAGAGGTGAATTTATCGGTAGATACAATAACGCTGTGAGACCTGAATTGCACTTTATTATGTCATAGCAAGAGTCGCTATTTATTTAAATGATTGTGCGGAGAGCACCTGCCCCTATTAATGTATTCTGTGCCGATTCTAACAAAACTTGCCATCTAAAAAGTTATCAGAGGATTTTTCGAAAAGTCTAATACAAAACTCAAATTCAAATTTATAGTCATTTTCAATTCATTGTCTAACTTTTTGAATACATATTAATGTCATTTCTTTTCCAATACAGTATGTAGTACACAGTTTTGTTTACTATAGACAGAGAGATGACAATTTCTTATGACATGTTTACAATAAAGACCATTTATCAAGTAACAATTAGTTAAAGTAGCCTTAAACAGAGTTTGTACGCCTGATCAGGCAGGACACATATTGTAGGTACCTATACCTACTTAATATAATCACTGTGTAACATCCCTTTTACATGTGTACCACAAACTTATTAATAAATGATTATGATTATGATTACCAAATGTTCACTCAGGTTAAGAAATTAAAAGTAAAAATATTTATACTGGAAGGTTCACAAATAAGTCAATATATAATATGAATGTTTTAAACATATAACTGTTTGTTCCAAATAATTTTAAAAAAAGGAATTACGTATTAGCGATTTATAGTTAGTATGAAGAGCTCAAAATCGCTTTTACTCCACACATATCTTCGGTATTTGCGGAAATACTCTTTCGGGTGTTCAATTACCCTAACTTTGACATTGTTAGTGTAATTGACTACACTATGTGGTAGGCCGTATATGTATATGTAGGGTCGTGTGGGTAGGTACCACCGCCTATTTCAGCCGTGAATCAGTTCGCTGTGTTTCGGATTGAACGGAAAGGTAACCAGCGTTATTACTGGGTATGGAAGGCATTTCATCATAGGCCTCAGGATGACAACGCACCTGCAATATCAAGTGATTTTTCCTTGTTATAGCAGGTGTCAATAGGCGGCGGTAACCGCTAACCACCAGGTGGGCCGTCAGCTTGTTTGTCATCTAGTTAATACCGAATACAGGATTAAAAATAGTTAAATATAAAATAATAAAAAAAGTCAAATATATTAATTACACAATTGTGTTGTTGTATTGAAGTCCATATTCACAAATGATTATTTTTATTTAAATTTAATATCTAAATATTCCTTCACATTATAAAATACATGCTGTCTTAATAAATTCCATAATCTAGATTTAAATATGTGCATAGACAATATATCGCTTGATATTTCGGTCGCGTGTAAACGCCACTGTAGTTTTAGATTTCTTTGAGTCACTAAATTTGGATACTGGGGACTATTGGCTAAACAGCGAGCGGCAACTAGGGGCTAAGCTGCGAGCGGCAACTAGGGGCTAAGCAGCGAGCGGTGACTAGGGGCTAAGCAGCGAGCGGCAACTAAAGGCTAAGCGGCGAGCGCCAACGAGGCGCTAAATTATTGCTCATGCCCAATAGCGTTTAGCGGCAATGACCGAGGTCGACGTAATTACACAATTTTTTAAACTCAAGAGTTATTATCTCAAGAGAAATAATTTCCGCCGCCCGGAGAGATTATATGCCTATATCTCCAACAAAATTAATCTTTTGTAGACTTATTTATGGTACAATTTAGTAGTAGCTGTCAGTGTCCTATTGTATCTACAATGGCGAGTGAAAAATTTTATATTATAATTTTTTAACAACTTTTTTTGAGTATTTTGATTACATTAGTAGGAGACACGATAAAGGTACTTTGTGATTATATTGCTTCGATCAAAATAGTGAGCTTGAGTCGATCTGAAAGATAATAATACACCTGCCACTCATTCGACATACATTTGTTCTCGCCGCTTGCCTGGCCGCGTCACAGAAGCACTTTCAGAAATCCGTACGGTTTCCTTAGTCCTTATTACCTCAGTAATCAGAGCAGTCACCTGTTTTTCTCATTTCAATATCTTACCTTTGTTACAACTAGATTACTATCCATAACAGTAGCTTTGAATGCGGGAAGTTGCAGCAATTGAGCTATAATAGTGTCCGCTGCGACAATATCGTCTGCAGTGCATTTATAAATATTATTATAAAGCAAATGCCTTATCAACGTAAGGAATTCGCTTTCATTTAATAAATTACCTGAAAGTGGAAATACGAGATATTATTTTATGGGATTTTTATATACCTACAACAGTCTGACGTATAACGAGTTTGAGAAAGGATTTGTTTACAGATATGTAATTTTTTACAATTCTTAAAGGGGTAGCTCTTTCTTGGCCTTCATCTCACCGAGCGAAGCGAGCTACTCCCGGATTCCTCAAACAGAGGAACTGGCTATCTAACTTCCAACTGCCGTAACGCAACAATGCTGTTAACATTTTTGTTATGGCAGCATACAGGTAAGGCATT
Organism: Nymphula nitidulata; assembly: GCA_947347705.1. NCBI lineage: Eukaryota > Metazoa > Arthropoda > Insecta > Lepidoptera > Crambidae > Nymphula > Nymphula nitidulata. The sequence continues at coordinate 10,182,800 of OX374633.1, forward strand.
TATGATAAAATGTTAAACGACTTAGGGCCAAATCACACTTTTAAAATAGTGATGCAAAATAAAACTTTATTTACTTACTACACAAAAAGATACACATTTCACTAAGAGAATGTGTAGCCTGAAGCCATTGTGGCGACTTGCCTCTATTGCACGATGCGTCTAGCATTAAATCACTACTGGCTACTTCAAGCCTTGTCGTGTCGAGTATCGGTGCGATTTGACCCTTAGTTATTGAGACTTCATCTCTTATAGGTACATTAGCTCGACAATAATGATATTTCCGTGTAGGCAAATCCTTTCTCTAATTCTTCATACTATGCGTTGCGAATAAGTAACCAACAGATTACAAAAATATTTAATTTAAAAAAAGATAAATCAAACCCGTCAAGCATCAGATTCCAGACACAGTTGATTTTTCAATTGTCATACCCTCCGGAGGCATAACGCCGCTTGACAGATTAAGAACAGATTTGTGGATCGTCAGATATTATTTACCATCCACATACATATACACGAGGAGCTCGGTGGCGTATTGGTTTGAGCGCTCTGGTTTCGATACGAAAAACAAAGCGACTTTCGCCATGGTCGATCCTGGGATGGGTCAATCAAAGTTTGTTATCTCGAGCTCCTCCGTGCTTCGGAAGGCACGTTAAGCCGTTGGTCCCGGCTGTTCCTGCAACCGCTTTAACCCACCAACCCGCATTGGTCCAGCGTGGTGGTGTTATGGCCCAAACTCCTCGTGTGTTTCTCCTATGTGGGAACGCCTGTGTCCAGCAGTGGGACGTGTATGGGCTGGTGATGATAATGATGACATATACACACACACTTATGTAATCGAAATTAGTATGTATTAAGTGTATTTTAATGTTCTACTTATTTAGACATATACCTACCTAAATGTATGGCAGGTAGATTCTTGTCAATTTCCCATTTCCGTTCGTTCACAGCTTTGCGCGACTTGTCTTTTGGTTCAACTTGCACAGGTTCTTGAGCGCCGATGTGCAGTTTGACAACTTTCGCTACTAGTTGCTTCCCGTTTACTGTTTTTCCCAATACAATTTTTGCTGGAAAATCTGAACATAAAACGAGAAGTATTACATAATGCGTGCACACATTTGTAGATATTATTATGCGCAAAATATCACCTGTCACAGGTTTTATTTATAGTGGCGCAATTTTTGCGATAATTTTTGAGACCAGTTAAATTCACATCTCTATTACATGATAAAGACCATAGCACCACAGAAATGATGGCATGTTTTTTTTTACAACCAATTTCTCTATGTTAAATAGTGTCTACTTCTCCATTATATGCTATTAGTTTTTATTTACTACTAAATCAAGCCAGTGGCGTAACTTGCTTTAGATGGGCGCCGTATCAAAATTTTGTTGAGGGCGTCAAATGAAGCAAAGATTTCTCACAAAAGGAACAAAAATGCTCGCTTTGAATTAAAAGAATTACACAGTGTCAGGTTTCATGTGGTCCAAAACGAAAACCATTGATGCAGGAGCCCATGGGCTAACCGAAGGACCCCACGGGCTAACCGAAGGACCCCAGGTATGTTCCGCAAAATTTTTATAGACTTCGATAACATAGCACTTTATTTTGTTCACTTGGGCACGCCTAAGTTACAGATCAACCAGGGCCAACGGCTTAACGTGCCTTCCGAAGTACGGAGGAGCTCGAGATTAAAAACTGCGATTGACCCATCCCAGGATCGACCATGGCGAAAGTTGGTTTGTTTTTCGCATCGAAAACAGAGAGCTCAAACCAATACGCCACCGAGCTCCATATTTAGCTAATATTAGCATTTTGCATACAAATATTAATTCAATTAAAATTTACAATGTCATTATTAATACATTCTTTACATTGACTCAAATAAAATAGTAAAATAATTAAATAGTCAAAGAAATGATGCTGTAGCGTATTTGTCATTTTAAATATTGATCAATTTTATAGAAGGTGTCATGCAGCAACCACCGGCGCAGTACTTGCTTAAATCTAGTCAATGTTAACACTTTGATGAAATTAAGAAGCTTTTTGTAAATATTTATGCACATGGCGTAGCAATTTTTTAAAAACAGACCGTTTTGGGCGTTTCCTCTAACTAAAACCAGCCTATGGGGGTTACTGGAGTTAGTCCTATAAAAGTCCTTCCCTTCAGTGAAAATGTTAGGATTTGTTTTCAAAAATCGCTAATATGTAAATGGATGGCAGTGTTTGTGTTCCAAGCATTCTAAAGTACGTTTTACCTGAAATATCTGATGGTATACAGCACATTGCCTTTATACATCCTTATTGAGCAATGAATAGATTATTGACGTCTACACTGTTTCCCCATATTGCAATGTTATTCAAATTAGATTCGACATATGCAAAGTAAGCAACTCTAGCTACATCTTTGTTCGCTATAGTCGTTACTTTGTATAAAGCAAATGAGAAACTGTTGACTTTATTGCACTATTTTTCTACCTGTAGCTTCCAATTCAATTTTGTGTCTATAATCGTACCCAAGAATGTCACTTTTGATTAATTCTCTGTTAATATTCATACCACGTAGTTCAGACATTCCATACTTTGATAGTGATTAGTTAGACGATTCGTGTTCATAGCGAACTAGAAGTTTTGCGCATACTCTAACTAAGCCATGGTAGGCCTATCTATATCTGCTGTAGATAGTATATTGGGGCCGGCCAATACTTACTCTTAAGTGACAGTCCTGTTTTGATTTTCAGTGCAGTACCCTCTCTACGTATATCATTACTATCTATGACAAGAATTCTCGTTACACTGTCATTATCTTGAGGTGTTTGTTCAGTTTGCATATGTACATCCTCTTGTTTAATTTCTGTATAATTTACATCTGTATTTGTTGCTTCCATGTTTTGATTACCAGTTGATTGGCCTAAAATTTTATATATACTTTAAACTTGTTTAATATTTTTGTAAAGTAAATATTAGTTGAATGAAACCATATCTCACCTTCAGTATTATTTTCTTTAAATGGAAAGTTTTCTGAATTATCTGTATTTTGGTCTAATACTTCAATACTTGTCACCAAATTAGGTGGCTGTTTGGATAAGGTTTGACTGACATCTTCTATGGTCTGTATTTGATTTTCTAATTTTATGATTCTGTAATAGTTTAATTTGTTAACAATACATCTAGTAAAATGTGAAAAATATAAGGAAGTTAAGTAAATATCACTAACCCATTGTTGACCTCTTGGTTTATGTTACTTTGGCTTTCATTCTTTAATTTGTGTATTAATTCTGTAAAGGAATAAGTATAATATTGTAAGTTTTGAGGTACCAAGCATAATTCTGGAGTACATTCATGAGCATAACATGTACCCACTTCTCGCTGTTCGTGACTGTTAATGTAAAAGGAATAAGTGTCACAAACAGCGAGAAGTGGATACATATTATTGCATATGACTGTAGCTATATGATGAAACTAAATTTAATTGCAGTGCATCTCATTCTCTCGATATGAATGAAAAAGGGTTAGCTTTTCAATATTCAACATTAAGAAAGGGGTGTTAATTTTTTCTATTTTAGTGAACTTGATTAATGTATGTTTTCGGAAGTGTCTACATGCCAACTGAAAAAATAGTAGATACCATTTTTTGTTTCCAGCATATTTTACAAGCTAGAGCTATTATTAGCCAAATATTTTACACATAAAATGTCTCAAATAATTGTCATATAGATATGTAATGCAAATTTCGTAAACACTTACTATCATTAGTACTGATGTCATGTAGTCCTAGTGTATCAAGTAAATATATTTTATTATTTAACTCTAGCAAAATCCATCCTTTTTGTTCCAACATTTGATACTGTTCATCACTCAGAGTGATCTATTAAGAAAAATAGTTATTCATTTATTATGTGCTTAGGAATTATAAATCAGCCTTCTAGTAATAATTAATTACCACCAACGGTAATGGCAAAGAGTTGCACCAGCTTGTTGTGATTTCACTGCTGTTTAGCAATAAAATCATTGTGATATCGTACCACAGAACAGATTGTTCTTGTATCTCACCTTGTAAGGCCGCGCTCACGTACTCAGTGGCGAGCGGGGAGCGGCGCGGCTCGCCCTGCTCGTCGCAGACTTCGTGAACGCGGCCTAACGCACCAATGGTCAGGCAATAAAATTCAGATAGATTTAGCACGGGACTTAAGTAATATCATAAGATTGAAAATAATCAAAATTCCCTTCAGTGAAACTATGAATTTAAAATTTGAAAGGCCAATAATCATCAACTAACAACATCGTAAATGCAAGTTGACTGGGTAAATCATCATATCTTACATTAACCTTATCATTATATTATAATACCTCGGTGCAGTTATTAGCTTCTTTATTGCTTTGAGCCACTACATCTAAATTTAACATTGTTTCATTGTGTTTGCAATGAGAGACAGCCACATTTTGCTCCATCTAAAAATTGAAATCATTTCACTGTGAATAATAAGCAAGCAAATTTTACATTCTTATGTTAGTAAAGACAGTAATATATGCAGTAGTTATTGTAGTATTTACCTGCTCAGTAGATGCATTAGTTTCTGGTTGTATAAGGTAGCCATTTGTGTACAAATTGTTATCCCCTTCAGGCAGTATAAATTGATCTAAAAATAGCATCACTTTTATTCAGATATTTTAATGTTAGTATATTTTATTTCTATAAAAAATGGTATGTCACCTTTGACTTCAAGTAGGTAGTAGATTAGTGACAATAAAAATTAATAGATTAGTGACAAAAGGTAATGAAACTAAACTACACAACTAGGCAGAAAAATGGTCATGGGATCAACACTTGTATTATAACCGCATATGAAAGGTTGTTGATTTGTCATCACATTATTATAAAACTAATGGTTTAATATGACTACTCAATATAATTTAACACAGGTAGATAAAACATAATATTATATTTATTATGTACAGGGCAGGGTCTATTCTCTGATTTTTACTAGTATTGAGTATTTTTCTTCTTCTTCTTTTCTATGTGGCAATGTGTTATCTAATATTGAGTATTTTTATATCATAACCAAAAGTAATGAAGGAAATACCAAAACCTTGATAACAATATGACATTGCCATCTTCTATTGTGCCAAATAGAGATGAAACAAATATCTGGTAATTATCAGCTATCTGGCCTAAAATTACTTATCCGGCCAGATATCAAATAGCAAATGCCTATCCGGTCAGATACCAAAAACAAGTTAACTACTTATTTATGTCACTCAAACAAAGACAAGTGACCACAAAATTTTACAACTTAAAAAAAAAATAGTATTTGTACTGCAATAAGGGCAAATTGTGCTGAATGGGGAAAAGGAGGTAACAAGCAGTACTGCTGCAGGGTGAACAATTGCGATTAATTCGCACTGACTTTGAAAATAATTATGTTATTCTTACCAGAGACAGATATAAGCTCTGGAGAATTTCCTACATCCACAAGAAACTGCTGTGGGGTTATATCATACACTACATTATCCATGACTGGCTTGCTATTTTGCATTTGTGATACATATTGCACTTGTCTGTTCACTGAAAACCATAATATTAATTAGTGGTGAATTAAGAATACAAGGTGAAAATTATTAAGTTAAAGGTTATTATGTTTTTAATCATAAACATGATAATCATGAAAGGTAACAAGCCATATTTACTACTTTCAAAGGATGGCTTGATTCCTCTACTAAAATGAAAAAATAGATTGAATTAGGTAGTGTTTATAAACCTTTAAAGTCTGTAAACATAAACTTACTTAAAAAAGGGGCATCATCTTGAACAATAAAAAAATGACCAGTTTCGTTATCATTTGCTGGTAAGTATTCATAGGTTTCATAAGTGTTTTTCTCCATTATAATATTCAATTTCTATTTATTTTTATTAGAGATTAAAATGAAAATATTTATTCAAATGCTTGAAGAAATACTCTTTCCTCATTGGTCACACGTCACACCACACTGAGAGATCCACAGATATAGGACCACTTAGTGATGTAAACCGGTTTCACAAAAACCTAATAAAAAACGGTTTTATGAAATCCGATAATCACCGGTTCTTATTGGAAAAACCGATACCGATAAAAAACAATCACAAAATATGTTTCCGAGTCTTTGAACATTGCATTACATTTAGATTGCTTTCAGTTACACTATGCTCTAGGCGCAACTTTTCGCTCTTAAGCCGTTGTGAAGCTAAAAGCGTAACGTTTAGTTGCAACAACTCGCCTATTCAATACTTCAGACTCAGACACAACTGAGGGCCTAGATAAGATGCCTGTCGACAATTGCTATCGCTAAGCAGAAAAAGTATGGGATTAGACATCCTATACATTTTCTATTTAGCGATAGTGATTGTCGAAAGGTATGTTGTCTAGGCGCTCGGGACAGAGAAGCGAAGAAATTTTTGGAGCAGCAAACAAACACCTAAAACACCTAGTGCCATTAAATTTTTGAAAAGAGTGACTACACAAGTTTGTGGGTTCAACTTTTGGAACCGGTATAAATTCAGACACCACAGACAGACAGATATTATGACAATTTCAGACATGACAGACAGGCGATATTATGTTTTCGTTAATATATTTTTTGTTATAGCCATAAACTGTGTTTTTTGACGATTTGAAAGTGCTTTTTTGAATAAAATTATTCACATTTTAAAATACAATAACGTTAAAGTATCTGGCAAGACCAGCGACATCGATTCCTTCTGAGAGGATGTTCTCTAAATCAGGATATGTGAGTAGTCCACTTGCAAAGTCTGCTATGTTGTTGATGGTCAGTTAATGGAAATCTGAAGAAAACCTATATCTCTATAACTAAGTTGCAAATAGAAATTGCATTACTTTTTATTACTAAATTGAGTCACTTTGAACTATAGTTTAACATTAAATGAAATCAGGGCGTAATAGTAATTATTTAATTTGCGTTTTAAATTTAAACATAGACAGTTTTGCAAAATTATTTTTAACATAAACAGTTTTGCAGTTTTATGAGATCAACTTAAACAGTTTTGAAAGGTTTTACACATTAAATTTTAAGACTAAAGAGTACTCCAATTGTATATATTTAAGCACTTCAAGTTTTCATTACACTGTTAGTTCTGTATCTTCATCCATAATTGTTGCCTCGCTGCCAGTTTCTTCTAAATCTGTCTCATGTTGTTGAAGAAACCTCAATCAAATCAGAAGCAGGTATTATAAAATAAAAATGTGAAAGGTGAAAGTAAGAAAAAATGTTCCTGCATTCTGAAAATATGTACAGTCGACAGCACATCCAGGGCAACAGTTTGACCTTAGACCGCCCTTACAGCGTTCGTAACAGAGACGGCTTTCATAGTGCAACTGTTACACTTGATGTGCTGTCGAGTGTACAAGTAAGGTAAACAACTTAAACCTTACCGTTTAGATTTTTCCACTTCTCTCTTCCACGTAGATTTATAAATTACTTTTTTACGCTCTCTTCCAACTGGTGCTACAATAACTTCATTTTCTTGAAACTCCATGTTCAAAACTCAAAAAAGGCAATCATAGAAACAACATGGCGGCGTTAGCACGAGTATCATCGGAACTTAGCGTCATTTGCAAGTTAACAGTAACATATAGAAACTTTTGAAAGTGGACAATTTACTCCTAATAAAGCGACTTTTGAAGGATTATGATAAATGTTGCGGAGAGTTATTTGAATTTCCCGCAAAATGGTGGCCATAGCTTAAAAAACATGTTTTTTTAACTTGACGCCATTTGCAAGTGGACTACTCATGTAATGTCCTCTAGAAGGAGTAGACTGCAAACAGATACTGAAGAGCATATTTGTTTTATGAACCAGAACTGCGATTTGTTAGAAACAAACAAAATAAAAAAAAAAAATGTAATTTTTGTTTAATACTACTACTTTCTAAAACTTAAAAAATAAACAAAAATAAATACAATGCCTATGATTAAATCTAGCACTTTTTTTTCAAAAACCTAAAACAACCTTATAAAACCGTTTTTTTTTAAAGTAATCGGTTTATTATGTATTGTTATGTGTACCGGTCTTAAAATTGTAATCGGTTCACAACACTAGTACCACTTAATCCTTCCTCATTGAGTCTAGCGCAAGTTCGTAAGAAGAAAAAATTGTATGAAACGTGCACGCTCAGTAATGGCGGTATAATCCGCCTCAATCCGAAAGAAGGTATTATCCATACAATCAATATGGTGGTCGACGCTCTTCATAAACAGGTGATTTATATCTGTCATCTGTCTCTGTCGCTGTTGTCTTGTTTTCAAAACGTTTGACATTTCATTTAGTTGGTTGGAGAATTTTCTAAAATCATAAATTAATGTAAATTATTATTAAAAACGAGTGTTTTGCCTCAAGAAATAAGCTTGACCCAAAAAGGATTGTGTGTGATGTGAAGTGAACTAAATGAGTAAACGAATATGATAAGAAATATGTAATTTAAAGACACGCCGGCGGCCAATGTAAAACGAACATATTATGTCTGAATTTCCTCTCAATGATGATCGGTAAGTACCAATGACTGTTAATTAGTTCTATTCTAAAGCTATTATTGTTTAAATAGTGATTTTAGTACAAATATTTGTACATAAAAGTAATATTTACCTACCGACCTAAGTAAAAAATAGTGCTGTCTGAACAATTTTATTTCCCTATCGATGTCGTGCCCATTAAATAAACCACTTTATTTTTTTCGCAGATGTAAACAGTGGGTTCAATTGACAGAGAAGGATTTGGTGTATGTACCAATCGACAACAAAATCGCGACATATTTTTGGTGTAGTCGGAACCCAAATCGGTGTTGATGGCCGATCCAGCCCCCTTATTCTCAACTGTCGGAAAGTATTCGAATTTCGGAAACTCTATACCTGTCACTTTTTATCGCAGTGCGTCAAAACGAGACGGCATGTGCCTTTTCGAATCGAATCCGTGATCCGACAATTGAGAATAAGCGGGCTGGACGATTCACACGCCTACCGTCAACCTAACAACCTACCATGTTGTCATAGTAGTCAAGCTTGATATATAGTATATTATACTGAATAAAAGTTTTTCAAGTACCATTGTATATTAATTTCAAACACCTATAACTATCGATAAAAATCTAAAGTATATCTCTAATCCCTACTAAGCACATCCCTATTTTATTGCTTATGTTGTCATTATTGTTGCCAGACTGTTGGCTGAATTTTTATTATATTGGTATGAGTCTGGCGTGCACGTTCTATAGAATTTTTTTTTCCTTGAAGTCCCGTCTCTTCTAGCGTAGCGTTTTATATTCTCTTTGCTCATTGAATACCACGGACTACCTAAGAGGAACAGTGACAGTTGACAGTCTTAAATTAGAGAATCACAAGTCAGTAAACTATTTGATCTAAAGCTGAGGATTCACAGATGCAGACGACTAATGTAAATGATTGTGTTTTTCAATGTTTTTAATGTTTTTTGTTGTTGTTGATAAGTAAGTTCCCTTATCCCTTTAATACAGAGAGGGCAAGGTGAACTAATGCCTATACAGCCATGTCTGAAGTATATAATAATTATAATAATATTCATACACACACACCTATTATCTAGCTCAAAGTAAGCATCATTAAGAGCTTGTGTTATGGATACTAGATAACGGATAATTAATCACAATAATATGTATATAAATAAACATATAAACATCCATGAATCGTAAACAAATGCTCGTATTCATCATACAAACATTTGCTCCCAGCGGGATTTGAACCCGGGACCTCTTGACCGAGTAGTCTGTATAGTAAGGGGTACAGACCTCTCGAACAGCCGGCCATCATCTTTAATTCTGCAAATATTGCTGTAGTGTTACACATTTCAATGCATCTTAAGAGAGTTTGTTACGAAACATATGATGACAGTCTTCATGATGCCACAGGTGGATAGCAAACATTAAATTCTAAAAATCTCATCAAAATTGATCTTTCAATTGCACGTCAACACAAACACTCATTATCATCACCAGCCTATATACGTCCCATTGCTGGGCATAGGCCTTCCTACATGGGAGAAACACAGGAGGAGTTTAAGCCATAACACCTCCACGCTGGCCCAATGCGGGTTGGTGGGCTAAGGCGGTTGCAGAAACAACCGGGAACAACGGCTTAACGTGCCTTCCAAACCAAGGAGGAGCTTCAGTTAATATACTTTGATTGACCCATCCCAGGATCTACCATGTCGAAACTTGCTTTGTTCTTTGTATCAGTATCAGTATTGTGCAGTATATCTCTTTCTCGCAATATGTAATAGGAGAAAGATAGCAAGAATTTGTTTAGAGCTGTCAATAAAATTTAGATAGATTGGAAAGAAACCATAGACAATTTTAGACGGCATGTACGGAGGTGCCTCCTAAACACTGCATTTTATCATGTTCAATAAGGTCGAAAATTGAACGCACGTTTCTAAATGTCTAATTATATGCCAGCCATCCTTTTCGTATTGATTTTGAGGTAAAGAAATGCACTGAACTTAAATTTAGACTTAGCATATGTTCTCCAAAATTAGGGCCATTGTATAAAAATTTTTCACTAACACCTTCAAATCCCCCCATAAACCCCTTTTTTTATTAATTAATGAATAAAAAAAGGAATAAAAAAAGAAACTAATGCCCATACAGCCATGTCTTCAGTATTTCTTTATTTCTTCTTTTATTGCATTAAAATGCTGGCATAACACATTTCAATGCTTCTTGGGAGTATTTGACACGAAATATATGATAACAGTCACTTTATGTGCTACTTGATGAGGTGGATAACCACAAAAAAGTTATCATCGAATTTCACACCATAATCACTTTTATTCTAATAATCTTTTAGTTGCACGTCAACACAAACACATGATTTATAAAACTACACCAATTTTATAACACATAGTTCCCTCGGACTCAATTTTTAATTATTGTAATAAAAATCTTGACTAACACCACAATATCTAGCCAAACACAGGGACAAAACAGGGAGAATGAACAAAAAAAAAAGGGTGTTTGGCTGATTGTGGTGTCACACAATGGCCCTAATTCTGACGAACACATGCTAAGTCTAAATTTAAGTTCAGTGCATTTCTTTCTCTCAAATTGAATAGGAAAAGGATGGCTGTCTTAAAATTTGACATTTAGAAACGTGAGTTCAATTTTCGACCTTATTGAACGTGCTAAAATGCAGTGTTTAGGAGGCACCTCCGTATACATGCCGTCTAAAATTGTCTATGGTTTCTTTGAAATCTATCTAAATTTAAGTGACAGCTCTAAACAGATTCTTGCTATCTTTTTCCTATTACTTATTGCGAGAAAGAGATATACTGTTCTTAAATTTAGAATTAAAGTGTGTTCCCAGAATTAGGCCCAAATATCCAGCCATACACCCTTTTTTTTTGTTCATCTCCCTATAATGGGAAGGCAAAGGGATCTAATGCCCATACAGCCATGTCTTCTGTATTTCTTCTTTTTAACCCTTAACGAAAAAAGAGGGGTGTTATAAGTTTGACGTGTCTGTCTGCACGCTGCGTGTGTGCATCTGTGTGTCTGTCTGTGATATCGTAGCGCCTAAACGAATGGACCGATTTTGATTCGGTTTTTTTTTGTTTGAAAGCTGATGTGACTACGATGGTTCTTAGCTATAATTTATGAAGATCAGTTCAGGCGTTTGATCCTCTACTTGAAGTAGGTCGGTTGACTGAACTAATGCAACTTTTTAGTAGCAGAAGTCCGGTTGATTTCAATCACCGAACTGTTGCTACCCTCTAGTTGCGGTAGTTCGGTTGACCGAATTAAGTTAATGTCGAGAAAACAACTGAATACCGGAAAAACAAACAAAATAATCATAAAACAATACATTTGTTTTTTTTTAAGTTCATGACTTTCATTTGTTTTATGATTATTTTGTTTGTTTTCCCCCTTTGTTCCGTTGAGTCACACCATTTTGTGTCGCACTGTTACACAACGGGAAAAATATTCCCGTTGAGTAACACCGTAACTCAATGCCACTATTTTTTCCCGTATGTATGTAGCTGGATCATCCCCTGAAGTACCAGGCTACCATATCATGCATACCATGTAAAATGTAACATGTACCAAAGTAATGTACAAAGTGTAACTGTAACTCAGCCTTTAGATTTGATAAGCAAACTAGATCAACATCATCCGCCTTTATTGGTCAAAATTCCGTCAAGCCCGAATTGTACTTTAAATTTGAAGCCAAACGACAGAGAGATTCTTAATTTTTATAAGGCAAATTATGATGATATAATACGTGAATTAAGTGTTTTAAGCTGGTATGATATTTTCAGTCATTGTAATGATGTGAACGGGATGGTTTCAGTGTTTTACAAAATTTTGAGAGAATTAATCGATAAATATGTGCCCACTAGATTGATAAGAGCTTCTAGAGTCCCCTCGTGGTTTAGTTCTCAACTTAAAAAACTATTAAAAGAAAAAAGTAAGCTTCGCAAAAAGTATTTGAAAAATGGCAATCCAAGAGATAAGTACGAGTTTGATCTACTTCGAAAGCGCTGTCATAAACTAATAAGTATATGTCATAGTAAATACTGCACGGAGATAGAATCAGCTATTTGCAAGGATCCCAAAAGATTCTGGAGCTACATTAAAGACAAACGCAAAGGCCTTTCTGTACTCCCTGCTGAAATGAAATTAAACAATTCCTGTGCTTCTTCGGGCGCAGAGATCGCTAATCTCTTTGCCGATCATTTTTCTGCTGTTTATTCATCTATCAATGTAAATAGTGCTCCTAATAGTTATAGTGTCAATCATATCACTAGCATTAAAATTAACGAAAGGCAAATTGTGAAAGAAATAAAAAAATTAAACATACAAAAGGGCCCCGGTCCTGACAATATTCCACCGTTATTTGTGAAAAGATGCGGAGGCGTCCTTGCTCTCCCGTTGTCAATTATCTTTAATCGTTCGCTGAGCGATGGCGTGTTCCCAGATGAGTGGAAAAACGCTAGAATAATGCCATTGTACAAAAAGGGAGATAAATCTTATATAGTAAACTATCGACCTGTATCTATTTTGTCATGCTTTTCGAAACTATTTGAGTCACTGGTTTACCCCACTATTTACAATCATGTTGAAAATGTTATATCCGATGTTCAACATGGCTTCAGGAAGGGACGTTCGGTAGAGTCAAACCTAGCATCTTTCATAACTATTGTATCAAGAGAGGTTGACAAGGGTTATCAGGTGGATACGATTTATACTGATTTCACTAGTGCATTTGACAAGGTATGCCACCCAGTGTTACTCTCAAAGCTAGCAGGAATTGGAATATGTGGAACACTATTGACGTGGTTTAAATGCTATCTATCCAAAAGACCTCAGGTCGTAGCGGTAAATGGATTTGAATCAAGGCTCTTCATTGCCGAATCTGGCGTCCCACAAGGATCCCATTTGGGTCCTATATTATTCTTAATATTTATTAATGACATTGTGTCTCGAATTCAGTACAGTAGAGTATCATTATTTGCTGACGACCTGAAGTTAAGTAAAACTGTTAAGACCCTGGAAGATTCGAAACTTTTGCAACTGGATTTGAATAGCATACTAAATTGGTGTCTATGGAATGGTATGCCATTGAATTCCTCAAAGTGTTTTCATATTACATATACAAGGAAGAAAAATCCAATAAAATCTGTTTATACCCTTGGCGGAATGGCTTTGGCGGAGGTTAAACAAATTCGAGACTTAGGCGTCACACTTGATAGCAATTTGAAATTTACTTCTCATATTGACAAAATTACAAAAAAAGCTGCTCAAATGTTAGGGTTTATAAGACGAAATTCGAAGGAATTCCGACAAGTACAAACAAAGATTGTTCTGTATAACAGCTTAGTGCGCAGCCACCTTGAATTTGCCAGTGTCGCATGGAATCCAGTTTATAGTGCTTCCTCTCAGCGGGTCGAATCTATACAGCGAGCATTCACAAGATACCTAGCTTATAACACTTCTGGCATAAGTCACAGACAGCCTTACGATCAGAGACTTTCTTTTTTCGAAATGACACCTTTGCGTAGTCGTCGCTTGGTTGCAGATTTGATGTTTTTGTATAAAATCCTAAACAATAAAATTAAAAGTATTGAACTGCTTAGTAAAATCGATCTTAACATTCCCTACAATTGTCCTAGACACCCAATACGTAAATTATTCAGCATTCCAAATCATAGAACTAACTTGGGCTCTCATTGTCCCTTGTCAAGAATTTGTTCCGAATATAATGAGATATCAAATAGGGTGCCTTTTATCGATATTTTTAATGACTCTCAAAAAGTTTTCAAAAATGAATTGCTTCGCCACATAGTTGACACTTAGTTCACATCATTATTTTATTTAGCTAATAAAATAAATGTAGGAAATTATGGAAAAAATAAGAGCTTACTCAGTTTTTTGTTTTGAGCATTTTAATTTAAAAAAAATACGAAGAATATAATGGCAAGTGTTATGTATACCTGTAATTGGCGAACATTTATGTATAGGTACTAAAACATTGTATAGATGTAAGTGTTATTTTATGTATCGCTGTTGGTGTACTTTAATAAATAAATAAATAAATACCATTTGATGACTATCAGCTTATTTTCTACATTATTATAAGGTTTTACTAACTTCTACAGATCCGAATGATTTGAAATAGTATGTCATGGGAATGTCACATCGGTGACATTCCCATGACATACTATCCTTGAGCTGATCCTATACCATTAAAAAGTCTGCGAAATGCTTAATTCTTCAGAAACTTACAGCAGATATAGCGTGTTTGGGCTCTTATGAATGGTCTCAATGAGATGGTGTTAGATACATGATTAATAACGCCGCGCCGGGGGTTACTTAAAATTTATAATTTTGTATTTATTTTTATTGCATTGAAATGCTGGTGTTACACATTTCAATGCATGTTGAGTGAATTTGACGCGTAATATATGATGACAGTCTCCATACGATGCTTTTTTATAAGATTAACCAAGATAATCACTTTTATTAAATAATCTTTTAGTTGGCCAGACTACATCACATCTAGCGTAACAGTTTCACTACGAAAGTCGCTGCTATAAAGAACGGGATAAGGGCGGTCTCAAGGTCAAACTGTTATACTTGATGTGCGTCAACACAACACTTACACTTGGTTCATAAAACTACACTAATCTTCTGCTATGATGTCAAGCTGTATTATATCTGGTTCTACAACGGAATAGATGATTTTCAATTGTTTTGTAGGTTCTTCCCACCCGAATGGGATGAAACATCCTTATATTTAAAGTTGGACCTAAAGCTACTAAACAGTGAAAACCGCATCAAAATCTGTTTAGAATATTTTTTTGGGGCATGTTTTCGTCCCCAGTTCCAACTGTTTTTATGAATTATCTTTAATGTATCTACAGATGCGGCTGTTTTTACATTTTTATAATAGTATTGAATATAAAGATTAAAGATGTTACGAAATAAAGTAAACATCGAAATATTGCTGCTGTTTATTTTTATGAAAATTATGGCAGAGTAAAATCGAATACATAATTATGCGTGGAATATGCTTCACAATGAACAGTGTTTCGAATTGCATGGACATAATTTCTTAGTTCTACAGCTTTATATAAAGGGCATTTTACTTTTGAATGAATATCTTTAAAAAAAAAAAAAAAAAAAATGATCATACCTTTACGCTCAAGTAATTTTAGCATAACATCTTCATATGGGCCTCCCAAACAATTTAAAGCCAAGATCGGCCTCGAAATTGAAGTATCAAAACAAGTCAATTCTTCTGCTTCTTCTAAAGTCAAAACAGTATTCGCTCCTAAGCTCAAAAGATGTGCTTTTACAGTTTCAAACTCACAGTGGTTGGCTACAATATTTATGGTATTGATACCCCAAGCTTTACAAAGTTGTATTACGAATTGTCCACAAGGACTGTTAGCTGCGTTCTGTATTACCGTTTCTCCTGGTCTTACGGTTATAAAGTCTTTTAACATTCTGTAAGCCATACACGGTGCTATGCTGAGCATGGATGCTTCCGCAAGGGGAAGGTTCGGAGATATAACATGGACATCTCTTTCGTGGTACAATCCGTATAACCGCCATGTTCCAAGCAATCTAGACGTTAGAACCACTCTTTTGCCAGGTTCTACTGTGCAGACGTGGTTACCAATTTCAACAACTTCTCCGACACCTTCATCTCCTGGAATAGCTGGCAAGGTAGGTAAAGTTACACCTTTTCCTGAAATTTAAATAATAGCAATATTGTATCGAAAGATCTTTGCTGTAATAAAAAACGTAGGCAATTACTTTTGCTGTATTAACGGCAAAATGGCGGTGGACCCACTAGGGCAGGGATGGCTAACCTTTACATATCAACGTGCCATTTTTTCAAAGAAATGTTGAATGAGGTCATAGGCGTGCTATCAATTAATTTTACCCATTCAATGCGGCGACGAAATTTGCTCGTATTAGCTGGGTGCGCAACTGCGGACCAAAGAGAATATAAAACGCTGCGGACCGCTTTACAGACGGAACGCCGATCAGCGTGTGCCGCACCTAGTTTGGATATAAAATAAACGCCGATGTGTTTTCCTCACCGAGTATTGGATTTGTAAATTTTAATGCTCAATTCATAAGTAAACACCGGAAGTAGATAAGCAATTTGTTTTGCAGTAAAGGACATTTAAGGTGAAAAAAATTTTTAACGAATTAGTCATATTCACATAACTGCCATTTCCTGAAACTGCCATCATAGGGCTCTATGATCGCCGTTTCAGGAGATGGCAGTGAGTGAATGTACTCTGTCAAATGACAAAACACATATTGAAAGCATTCTTTTTTATGATTTTTTTGGCAGTAATGAGCATATTACGTTTAACGCCGATCGGCGTTTGCCGCGAATCGGTTTTTAGTTTAATATTACCCTTCAGTATTTTTTATTTCTGACATGTAACTACTATGTTATGTACAACAAATAAAGGGATTACATTCTTCAAGTATTTATTAACTAGGTAATAATAAGATTTTGTAATTTTTACTTACGTAACTATAATACATATAAACTAACATCTTAATTACAGTGATAACATAAAGAAAATAAATTATTAACTAAAGTCCAAAATATATTTACATCCAGTAAATCCTTTAGAACTTAATGCATTGCTTAAAGCCTCTTCATAATAATTAAACTTAATCATTTTATGTACAGGTGCATGTAGTTTACTATCACACATCAAATCAACAAGTTCCGTAATCATCTTATCTTTATCAGCCGGAGAAGCCTTTTCATTCCAAGCTGTCATCCAAAATCCATGAAACGATAGATTCTTAAAAATAAATGCTCCTGTTGGAATATTCACAGGGTCTCTTGACATTCCTCCATAGGTAACCATTTTTCCAGAATGCTGCAAGTGTCTTAACACTTCCAAGGCATTTTTCCCTCCCACACAATTCAGGGCTAGACTAGGTTTTTCAATTTTTTTTTCTTTAAAAATAGTTGTTGAACGAAGTTCCTCTTCAGTTAGAACAAAAGTTGCACCTAAGCCTTCTAGATATTTCTTTAGTTCATTAATATCAGGCCTATTTCTCACTATACTAATATTTTTGATGCCCCATGCTTTGCAGATTTGGATAACATTTTGCCCACAAGCTCCATTAGCCCCATTTTGAATAACAACTAAGCCATCTTTTGCTGGCATAAAATCTAGTAGCATTCTATATGCAGTACAGGGGTTAACTGTCAGAGTAGCAGCTTCTACATTCCCTAAAGCATTGGGTACTACTCTTAATACATCTTTGTTAAATGTAGCAAGGTCCCGCCATGTCCCCTGCATTGGCTTAACAACAATAACTTTATTTCCAGGACAAATACCACTGACACCTGTCCCAATTTCTTCCACAACACCCACACCCTCATTACCAGGCATAGAGGGAAAGTTCACTTTAACAGGATATTTTCCTACAACAAAACAATTTATGTGTATATCTCATTATGAAATTAATTAAAAGTAATTTTATAATATCACTCATTTACCAGAACAATGTGTGTTCATAAGTCATTTCCTTGATCGCGATGTCGGATCTTACCCTTAGAACTGTTTTTTTGTTGCCTAAGCATTTTTCGCAATACTACATTATCCCAATAAATGAGTGAAGCTATTGCAAACAAAGAATTAGAAAAAATACCTTTGTTTTTTTCTTGTATTTATGTTTCATGTTTAACTGAAAAGAAAAGAAGATTCAGCTAAATGTATTGGTAGGTACCTTGTATAGTATTTATGTCAGCCGGGTTCACTGGCGCAGCCAGCATTCGCACAAGCACTTCCTGGCTCCCTAAGGGCGGTACTGAACATTCTCTGTACTTTATAACATTCAGAGGATCTCCAAACTCATTGTACACCAATTGCTTAGACATAAGATTTCTCAAGCCGACTCGTTTCGTCGAAAGCAATAAACTTTTAAAGAAGGTCATTGTACTTGGTAATAGTGCCATGATACCACTGTTTATTAAAAATTTCTAAGTGAATTTTGTATTACTGTAAGTTGTCGGCAATTTTGGAATATTCTTTTTTTTGGAAATTTTTGACATTGACAGATTTTTTTTGGTTAATTCTCCCTATAAAGGGAAGGCAAAGGAAACTAATGCCCATGCAGCCATGTCTTCAGTATTTCTTCTTTTATTGCATAAAAATCCTGGCGTAACACATTTCAATGCTTCTTGGGAGTATTTGACACGAAATATAGATGATTGATGACAGTCACTTTATGTGCTACTTGATGAGGTGGATAACCACAAAAAAGTTCTCATCGTATTTCACACCATCATCACTTACCCCCGTATTCACAAACGATACTTATTTATGTAAAGGAGCAATACATAGCGAAGTAAGGCATTTCTCGTGGGTTCACTATGTCAAGCCTTTCAATTCACAAACAATACTCAAACTGGTGTAAACCCGTATTCACAAACGACACTATGAGGTCTCACAGTGCCCGTGGACGCACAGGGTGCCAAATTCCTATTAATAAACAATACTTGAGTGACGATCGGCACTATGCGTTTGTCATAATGAACACTTAGCTAAGGGAGCCTGATAGCTATATTAATCAACGCATACACCCGTATTCACAAACGATACTTATGTAAGTGAAGGAGCAATACTATGCGAAGTAAGGCATTTCTCAGTGGGTTCACTATGTCAAGCCTTTCAATTCACAAACAATACTCAAACGAATCTTTACTATGCGGACGCATAGCGTTGAATATAGCTCTGTGATTGGTTGATTAGTGTTACGTAGTTCACTACATTGACTGACATTTCAATTTTATTGTTTATTTGATTTTTATCGTAAACTCCGTAGTGATTACATTCTCTTTGGTGAGCTCGACACTATGCGTTGATTAATATAGCTATTAGGCTCCCTTAAATAAGTGTTCATTATGACAAACGCATAGTGCCGATTGTCACTCAAGTATTGTTTATGAATAGGAATTTGGCACCCTGTGCGTTCGCGGGCACTGTGAGACCTCATTGAATACGGGCGATAGTGTAGAGCTCACCAAAGAGAATGTAATCATTACGGAGTTTACGTTAGAAAGCAAACAATAAAATTGAAATGTCAGTCAGTGAAGTGAACTAAGTAACACTAATCAACCAATCACAGAGCTATATTGAACGCTAGGCGTCCGCATAGTAAAGATTCGTTTGAGTATTGTTTGTGAATTGAAAGGCTTGTCAAAGTGAACGCACTGAGAAATGCTTTACTTCGCTATGTATTGCTCCTTTACTTACGTATCGTTTGTGAATACGGGTGTTAATCTTTTAGTTGCACGTCAACACAAACACTTGAATAATAAAACTACGCCACTTTCATAACTTAATGTTCGCTCCGACACAATTTGATTGTAACGCTACGGCTGCATTATCGCGATAACGCGAAGATTTGCGTTGTCGCGACAGGTGTGGCCAAAGAATTCGCCCTATCGCGAATCAACATCGCGAATACGAATGTCAAGCGCTTTACTTGTGGACACCAAGTGTCCAAACACGCTGCGAATGTGTGCGTGAATACGAGTGAAGTTAGCATATAAATTTTAAAAGATGGAAATAGGTATAATAATTTAATTATTATCAAATGAGATCTGTAAAACTTATTAAAGTTTAGTAACTTAATAATAAATAAAATAAGCAGATAAGTAAACAAAAAATAAATCATGATTTTTTGAAGGTTCATAAACAATAAGGGCAAAATAAAATAAGACCATGTTACTTGTGTTATATTTAATTAAATAAACCAGAATAACTCGAATAATTATCAGTTTCATCTGAATCATCTTGTAATTATACTACAGGGTGTTAGGGGGACGCTCTCGGAAATAAAATCAGGTGGCAGTGCTCGTCATCTTGAACACAAATTGTTGGAAAATAAATTATAAATCACGAAAAAAAAAACAAATGTTTCATACAAACAAGCCGTGTAGAAATTACAATTTGTATGAAACATCTGCTTTTTTTCGCGATTTCAAATTTATTTTTTAGCAAGTCGTGTTAAGGGTGACCAGCACTGCCACCTGCCTTCGTAGTCCTCCTAACCACCCATCCTTTATAGTAATTCCGAAATCATATAATAGTAATAATAATAATAATATTCATACACTCACACCTATTATCTAGCCCAAAGTAAGCATCATTAAGAGCTTGTGTTATGGATTCTAGATAAAGGATAAATATTGATAATAATATGTATATAAATATTAGATATATACTAAATAAATTTATAAACATCCATGACTCGTGAACAAATGCTCGTATTCATCATACAAACATTTGTCCCTACCGGGATTCGAACCCGGGACCTCTTGATCGAGCAGCCTGTATAGCAATGGGTACAGACCACTCGACCAGCGGTCGTCTTCTTGTTCTTTTCTTTCTCTACTTTGAAAAGTTTAGTTCAAAAATATCTCGTCTTTGATATTTACCGTGTTTATTTTGTCATAAAATAAAATAAATTATAACACCAAAAATAATTATAAAACTCTTTGTCACAAAATTAAAAAAGATAAACAAAAAACTCAAAAATACTTAATCAATCTCACTATGACAATGCATGGTCGACTTTTCGACGTTTAGTTTTCAATCTTTCCAATTTTCCATACTGACGCTACTCGAAGCGACGCTTGAATACAGATTAATTATACACGTCTTTCTTACTTCGCCCGTGTCTCGGACGGCACTGAGAGCTCCTATATTATCTCTATGTTATCTCTAATATATGGCTCCTGTGCTTACCCACACATTCGCAGCGTGTTTGTATACTCACAACGAAGTTTTATCGCGACAACGCGAACACGAATCTTAGCGATTAAGTGTGGCCCCACCATAATAAAAATCTTGACTGACGCCACGAAAACCCGCCAAACACCTGACATTGACGGATGGTTGTGTGACGGTTTTTTTTTAGTTTTCCCCATGAAAATATTTCAGACATCATTCTGTGATTTTCTATGTAAATGGCAAAGGGTCAAGTCAAGTCTATACAGCCTTGTTTGATGTAACATAAATATTTCCTCTGCACATGTTGCTCATGGCCGGGGGCCGGTGCCAGCGGAGATGCACCCGGCAATGTGCCCTCCATGGCAATGTCTGTATCCAGGATGATGCGAGTTAAAAAACCGATTTAAATGCATCTTGCTTGGCGCCAAAAATTTACGATGAGTCTCCATGACGTTACATCAATGAGATGACACAAGGATAAAATTCTCAATGTCGTTTACACAAACGTAAATCTCTTTATTTGGCGAAGTTATGTCGCAGCCATCTGCTTAAATTAGCCACTTGTTGAACGTCTAGAGAATGACATGCCTAGACTAGACTTTTCATTTTCTAGACGTCCAACCAAGTGTCTAGGCCGATAGCTTATTGAACTAGAATCAACTCAACGCTTAACAACTTGGCGTATTGAAAGTCAGTTTCATTGGACGTCTAGGCGTTTTTGTGTGAATAATAGGTTCAAGGTTATTTTTTATGACCGCTTATAGGTAAATGATTTCGGTTTAAAGTGGTTATAAAAAAGAACTTCGAACCTGCCAATTATGTCCAGTCACACAAATACTATTCCAAACTATTCGAACTTCACGACACCCGCCTAAGCGTCCAATTGAATGGCTAATTTAATCTGATGTCTGCGACATGCATTTATTGCATTTTGAATACGGGTGCTCATTGCTCACTAACACATTTCAATAACCCTTGGGATTTTGACGCTTAATAGATATATGACAATCTCCTTGGTGCTTCTTCAATGAAGTGAACAGCCATGATAAAATTCTCAGTGTGTTGCATTGCAAATAAACAACACCAATTTATAACACAATATTCGCTATCAAGAGGAGTCGGTGGTTTGAGCACTTTGGTCGATTACGAAAACAAAGCAACTTTCGTCCTGGTCGATCCCGGATGCGTCAATCTAATTTTGTACTTTCAACTCTCGTCAAGCTGTTGGTCTTGGTTGCTACTGCAATAGCTTTGACCCACCAATCCGCATTGAGCCAGCGTGGTGGTGTTATGGCTCAAATTCATGTGTTTCTCCAAAGTACGAAGGCCTGTCCTCAGCCGACGTAGGCTATTGCTGATGATGATGATCCCCGCTCTAACACCTTTCTAGTCATCATCACCATTTCAGTCGAGACACGCCCACTGCTGGGCATAGGCCACCCCCAGGGATAACCAAACCGCTCAGTCCTAAGCAACCCGCATCCATCCATGTTGACCGTCGAGTCGCCATTAAATGCCACCAAAAAAAAAACTACAAATGTTTCTACAGGGAACGTGAAAGAGTCAAGTCCAGTTTCAACCAGTCCAATACAATTTTGTCCAAGCTGCTACAAAGCGGGACAACATTTTTTTATATATAAAGCACGACAAATGACTCAACATAAATGAATTAAAGCGGTAAGAAGAGTCCATATGCAAAGACAGCTAGTGCAGTTTAGACACTGCTTTAGCTGCCTCCACTTTACCAGCCCAATGGGTGCTTTTTCACGACTCTTTTGAAGGAACCCATGTTATACGAGATGTGATGTGTGAGATGTGTTGGCAAAGAATTCCAAGTACTGGATGTACGGCAAAGAAAAGTGGTACTAAATTTCTTTGTGCGTGATGTTGAGGTGGACAGGTGGAAATAGTAAATTGATGACTCCGAAGACCGGCACGCGTGCTCCTGAGTAGGAAACGGGAAGGTGAGATGGGGCCAAAAAGCTCTTCAAAGCACTCTTCGTGAAAATGTAAATTTTAAAATCTAAATTGCTTGTGAATAAACTCTTATTAGTTTAGACGATATCACCCCAATGAAAAGAGCCATTTTCTACCAAACAGATTTTATTATCTTAAAAGTTACTCATAAATCAGTTTGAAAGTTTCACGTCTATATCAGTAAGGAAACGGCTCACGCGTAGGTCTAGGTCTCTTTGAGCTAATGGCGCGGCTGCGGTAGGAGGTGCTGTGGCTTCTGGGGGCGGTAGCTGAGGTTTTGGAGTGCGAAAGCGCCGAGCGCGAGTCAGCTGCCAGGTGGCACTGGAGTTGCGGAGTCCACCAAGCGCGAGGCCAGCTTCTCGATCAACAGCCGCTACTACAGGGTGAGGCACACTGAAATGATGGAGGTATTCTTAATAACTTCACTTTTATGTAAGACAGGAGAAACAATTGACAAAGTAATGTTCACTTACTATCGCATAGTAACAGCTGATCTTAAACGAGCTGGTGCAATAACTGATGGGAGTTCTGATGAGGAACTCCTTTTCAGACCTGAAACAACTTCTATGGAATATATAATAATATATTATTTTCATAAAACTGGTTTAAGAAACAAGTTGGTAGGCCCGTATGTAGGGATTGTCTGAGTAGGTACTACCGCCTTTCCTATTTCAGACGTAAAGCAGTTTGCTGTATTTCGGATTGAAGGAAATGATAGCCAGTGTAATTACTGACGGACATAGAAGGCATTGCATCTTAGGCCTTAGGCTCAGGATGACAACGCACCTGCAATACCCTACCAAGAAGTGATTTTTCTCTATAATTGCAAGTGTGTATCTATATGCGACGGTAGCTATTTACCACGAGATTGGCCGTCAGCTTGCTTCTCATCTAATTAAAAATAACATAAGCAATTTTCTTATAGTAAACACCTACCAGAATATTTTATGTTCCTGATAGAGCTCTTGTCCCTCCATCTTTGTGAGCAGACTGGACAGACAGCACGTCTGATCGACCATCGAGGAACCTGCTCTTGCTGCGGGGTATTGACTTTCATGAAAGCAGGAAGTCCTAAATGTACCTAAGGTAGTCAAAATAATATGTTTATGTCAGTGTCGCTACGGAAGGATTGAATTTCTTACCACAAGCAAATATTGACTGAAATCTTTCATAAGCATGTTGTTTGTTATTTGTTGATATAGGTGGATAATACCCCGAGTTGAGGAGTGCCCTGCGTGGGCAGAGAGCGGCGGGCGCTGACTGCCGTGATCGCGGATGACCTCTCCCTCTCGACCGTCGTCTTAAAAATGGCCGAGAGCGAGAGGTCGTGGCAGGCGACTCTCGCATTCTGCGAGACAGTGATGGGTCGCAAAGAGGAAGTGGAACGTGAGCGGGAAAGAGGCTACCGTCACCTGTAGACACCTGCAAGACCAAGGCTAAAATCACTTGGTATTGCAGGTATTCTTGGCTTGGTATTGGTATTACACATGCACCTGCATGTGTAAGAACAAAACAAAACAGGAATAGCTAAGTCGGGAATGATCCACTGAGTACTTTTTTTTTAAAAGCTAGATTATGTGTACCTACCGATGCTGTGGTGGTAGTAGTGAAGGCTAGTATGGATGGTATATCCATATCCCGACGTGTGGACATCCGCGACACTCGAGAACGGGACATGCTCCTCTCAGTCATACGCATACTAAGGCCATGAATACACGCTTCATTTGATTGACTAGAAGTGTAACGGATTATTTATTTTTATTTGTATAGTAACACTCTACATTATACATTACATTTAATTACATACATTTGTATGAAATAGACATTGGCTGCATTATTTTATAGAAGTGCCATTGATAATTTCATCAAACGAATAACATGTTTTTGAAAGTGACAAACCATTTCTATGAACTAATAAAGCCCATGTTTTAATTTATTGACGTATTGACGCCACCACCCTGAATATTGCTCTGATAGTTGACTAAATAGCAATTTCTTCTTATTCAATTGACATGTAAAATTTGCACGCTTTTAACTGCCTAGGACATAAGAACTTTGATCATGTAAAAGTGTAAACCGACGTATACAAGCAAATAAATGATTTTAATGCTAAAATAAAATTAAGAATATTATATATATGATAAAAAAATCATGGTAAGGTAGAACCTTTGATGATGTTTAAGATTTTTAAATATTTTTTATATTTTATATTTTTTAAATATTTTTTAACCAAAGGAACACAAAGTTTTTCAATATTGAAGTTTGAATAACATAATGACAAGACTAGCACGCGAATGCTTCTAGACAGATTGAGATAGCACAAGAAAACTGCGTGAAAGTTCTAGTTAATAGACGTAATTCAATTGAGGGTGAAAGTTTTGTGGGAATATTGCAATTTTTTACTAATCTCTCATTGTACCCTTGATAATATACCTACATTATTGTGTCTTGAAGTCAAAACAACAAGTCGGTTAGTTACGTTACGATGACTTCGCAAAATCAATGTAGTACGTGTTCATTTGATTATACGTTATTATGGCACAGACGACACACATTTTTTATATTTGTGATAATCTGTGGAAAAATTGTTCAATGATGTCGTTGTACCTTGTACCTGAAATAATTATACGTAGGTTTAAGAGTACGTACATTTGTGGACTAAAATTATGTGTGTTACACATAAGGGTCTATAACTTCTACCACGTCTCAGTTTTTTAATGAATTCATATAGGTACCTACCTACCTACTTATATTATTTTTATAAGAAAATGAGTTGAATTATTTTTATCTAAGGCTTTTAGAACTCTGTTGTGATTGGTTGTGAATTTAACAACTGGAACTACAGAGCACTGCGGCGCATACGGGTTTAATTTTGTCATCGTGATGCCAAGATAAGTCTCTATATACTATACAGGTTGGCACATTTAGATCGGTCAGTATGGGAAAGTCTGAAACTATAAGATACCTACACGAAATCATCGATTTTAGTAATAAGAAAAACTGCATTCATACATTTAAAAAAAAACTTGTTGAACCCGGACGTTTTGTAAAATAAAACTGTACACTATTTCTATTTAGATATCGATTGTGTAAGCAGTAAACGTTAGGTACTATGAAACATGATGTCTAAAATGAATAAAATGCATTGTTTTCATATCCTTTTATTTATTTTAGTAAGTGTTCGATGTTACCACCATTTATTTATTCAATACAACTTTCAACTCGTTTAGGTGGGTAAAATTGTCTCTATGGTTGTTTGTAGCTCTTTGCTGGTGTCGCAACTTGTTACATACACTGCTTTATATATTGTTATCTGCGATAATATTAATGTGATTGTAATTGCTTAGTTCTATTAATCATACTTACACTAATAATCATTTAAAAAGCCCACTGTAGATACAAAGACGTCATAAACCTCATTTGAAAATGGAAGTTCTTGGTTTGAACAGAGACGTGATAAACCTCATATGGTGGTAGATAATGGTTCTAATTTCGAGCATTTACTAAAATAAATTAAAGGATATGATGATATTTTATTCATTTTAGACATTATGTTTTATAGAAACCTTTACTGTTGCCTGACCTACACAATCGATATCTAAATAGAAATAGTGATAGTTTTATTTTTCAAAACGTCCGGGTTCGATTCCCGAGCTGAGTACATGTTTTTTTAAATGTATGTATGCAGTTTTTCTTATTACTAAAATCGATGACATGGTTCCTAAGAAGAGATTTTCGTATGTCTTATAGTTTCAGACTTTCCCGTACTGACCGATCTAAATGTGCCATCCTTTATACTACTTTTATTGGGCACATATTTAAGCCAAAGTTTGACAGTATATGTATAATGATACTCACTACTCTGAGTAATCGTCATCTGGTAAATTCAGTGTTTGATCTTGAACTTCCTTCTGAAAGTCCCTGCTGCGCGCGCGCACCATATCCAGCAGTAATGTTTCATGCCCTCCTAGGTCATTCCAAACTAGGCGTTCTACTCCTAAATTGGTTTGCAATCCGCTGCTGGGGTTAGGAGAGCAAGAGGATGAGGTTTCTTCAGATCTAAACGAGAAGATAATACTTGTATAAAAAATATTTTTTTATTATTGTTATTTTTTTTAGATGATACCTACATATTATATACCCTTAGAATATAACATGTCATAAATTAAAATGCTATTGGAAGCAAATAAAGAAGATACCTACGTGTCGTTCGTAGTTAAGGATATAGCAAATTTACATTTATATACCTATATTATCTTTAAAGGAGATGTCCCAAAAACGTATAGAGATCCGACCAGCCCCTTATTCACAAGTGTCGGAAAATATTAGAAGATCGGAAACTCACCTGTCACTTTTTATTGCAGTGTGTCAAAGCGAGACGACATGTGAGTTTTCGAATCGAATCCATATTGCCATATTGAATAATAGCGAAAATGACGAATCATTTTGAACTTTGAACAAGTAAACCTATACTACATGAAATCGAATTATTTGAATTTTTCCCGGAATCAGCAGATATTTCCTGATTTGAGATGTGTACATACACCTGGCCAGATATGAAACTTCTCCTTTATTTTAACATTTATACTAAAACCCGTGGTAGATCAGTGCTCAGTAGGTGGTGAAATGTTGTATTCCGCTATTTTTCTTGTCTAAATATTTTTCTAAGCATACAATATCTAATCTCCTAGTTATAATAAGTTGCCTTTGAGCAACGCACGAGAAGTTTTGGACGTTAACACCACCGGCTCAAATTTCCCACCCAAAGATGAAAAAGGCAGCAACGTCCAGGAAAAACGCGTAGGTGATTTGTGAATTACTCACATATCTATAAGCACGGAGGAAGTTCGAGACAAAAAAAACTTTTTGATTAGTTTTAGTTATCAAAACGCTCATACCACATATCGTCCGGTCAATTTAGACATTCGAAGCTACATAAATTCCCACCAAGCTGAAAATAAGTAAGATTGTTTAAAATATGATTAAAAATAAAATTTGAAATTCCCCCATATTTCCCCTGTATGGAAAAAAATATTCAAGGTCAAAGGTCAAAAAAATGAGTTTTTCGCGATTTTCAGCAAAACGGTAAGTTTTTTCATGAAAATACTTAAAACAAAAAATGTAGATCATAAAATTGTCTACAAAAAATGTATCAATACTTTTTTCCTACGAGCCACCGTTTTTGAGATGTATCGATTCAAAAAATTGTAAAAGTTGTAATCATATTTTTAACAATCTTACTGATTTTCAGCTTGGTGGGAATTTATGTACCTTTACTCTTATTTTTTGGTCTAATTTGACCGGACTAATACAGCAATGTGAGTTCCTCACTTAGTGCCGCGTCGTTCCGTTCCCTATAATATGGTTGAGCGGAGCGATGGCTGGCACATGCGTCATACTTGTGAACAGGTGCAAATGGTCATCTCTAAGCTTCCTTGATTTTGTAATAATTTACCTACATATTCATCAATAGTATAATTTTTGAGGTATATGGCATTATAGGATATTATATATAAAACAATACAATTATTATTGTAATGACGTGGTCAGACAAGTGTTTACAATTAATGAAAGATGTTTGGCTTTATTAGGCCTTTGTATATTAATTGTTGACCTTTGTGTATTGTAATACCTATATTGTGATGGTGCATTGTCGGACAGCCTTTAAATAAAGTAAATATTCTTGTCATTAGGTACTTATTGGTACGTTAAAATATCTTTTTTATACTCTGTGCGACACTGCACTGCTAAATACTATTACTGTGTAATTAAACATTGTAACTTAATAATTGAAAAGAGTGACTACACGAGTTTGTTGCCGGATTCTTCTCGGTAGTTCAACTTTTGGAACCGGTGTAAATTCAGACAGACTGACAGACAGACAGACAGACTAACTGACGGACAGACGGACCGACAGACAGACCGATAGACAGACTAACATTATAATATTTTTAGCTTACGTAGATCCAGATAAGGCAGAGAGACAAACATTATGAAATTTTTAGTTAGTTAATATTATTTTTATGTGATAGACATAAGGGTTTTTTTGTTGACGATTCGAAAGTGCTTCTTGGGGGGCCTAGTTGAATAAAGATATTTTCATTTTCATTTTCATTACTCTTTATGTCCTAGCCATATTGTAGAACACGCCATGTTACAAAATGGCGAACCGGATTGAAAAACGTCGCTGTTATGTTATGAGACCGTTCAGCTAGATTTCAATCGGGCTGAACGTAAGCCTTAGAATATTTAGATTTAGAATTTTTGAATGAACTTTCAAAGTGGTCATAGATAGCCAATGCCGACGACATAGCTAATTTTTATTTGAAGTACGATTTTTCTATGAAAATAAAAACTTAAATATACTGTTAGCTCTACCTGGTTTCGACGGGTCATGTTATTGGACTTTGTTTTTGATGGTGAACTTCATATTCTCTTAGTTTGGTACCTGTATAATAAAGGTGTTTTTTTTGAGAAAATAAATATTAAGTCTGTACACCTTTATTATACAGAAATACCTGTAAAATAAAGGTGTAGCAGCGCATTAAAAATATTCAAGCTTAAATGATTTTAAACGTGTGAAAACCATATTAATTTTGTTATTTTCTTATATCAAAAAATTACTATAATTTATTTAAATAACTACTGATTAATGATTATTCATAGTCATCGTTCGAAAAGAACAACTACCTATCCTCTTTTGAATATGACTATTTTCGGATACACGAAAATAGTCATATTCAAAAGAGGATAGGTAGTTGTACCTAAATGCAAAGTGTTAACAATAAAAGTTATGAAATTCTTCAGAGAGAGAGAATACTAACAGCATGCTACCAGTGCCTGTATAGGTGCCGTACAGGTCACTTTGTTGGGACAGTATGGAGGTCAGGAACCGAGGGCTGGGCGAAGTGGACGAGGAGTCGCGACGGTTCGCCCTCACCTTCATGAGCAAGGACGTATATGGAGTGTTCTCGTTCGTCATGAACGAGATCCGATGCCAGCGCTCTTCATTCTCCTCATCTGTAGACCTGGATAGTAGAGTTTATTTTATCTATTTTCTTATTATTTCAAAACATTTTAACAAATGTCTGAGAGATGTTAAGTAGGTAGATAGATTTCGAATTATTTGGAAATTGTAATAAACTGAAGTATTAAATGATATTTAAAGAGTTCTCTCACGTCCTTGGTCGCAATGTGGATTTTGAGGCACACCGCCCAAGTAACTACATTACGTTTTTAGTCCAGATATTTTTATGAAAATATGTTCAAACATCTATTACAGTAATTTAGTGGAGATAAATACATATTAATATTATAAATGGGTAAATAACTGGCATGACGATTGATTACATAGTGTAAAAGGACATAGGCATCTTTTGGCGCGATAGCCGACATACACACAGGTGCAGTCACGGAGGGCCACTAGTTTAAAATAATAACGGCTGTTGATAAAAGTTTAAAAAACTAGTCAAGGAATTAAGCAAAAATCAGCATTCGTCATAATTTTCATGTTTTTATGGCCAAGAACGTAATAAAGTTCGTATGAAAAAAAAAAAGCAAAAAAAAATACAAAACGTCAGTGAGCATCCATAAGTGTGAGCTCTATCTAGGGTGCTCTACCTTAGCACTTCGACTTCACAGGGAATATCTCTACAACATTACGAAGAATTATGTGACTGTAATCTAGTGTATTATGGACTAAGAATCCAGGCTGTTTTTCAGATGTTTATTACAGTTTGTGACTAATTTTGAAGCAATCACACGGTACTCAATAGGCACCCAAAACCATTTTAAATTTAAATGGAGAGCTCCACATAATGCGTAGATAAGTTTGACTTTTCCACACGCTGACACATAACAAGTAAGTAGGTCGTTTTGTAGAGTATTTTTTAATTCTATTTTTTAAGGACTTTTGTCTATAAGAGTCATGACAGTCCTATCATAACCTAACCTAGATAATAATTAAAATAATATATATTTAATTACTAAGTAATTTTACAAACATTTATAATAATGTTAAAATCAAAAACTAAGACTAACCTAGATAAGTTAGTATCATTGTATTAATTCTATCTTAACTATTAATATTGCTTATTCTATGGTAACATTTACTAGGAACTAAATTACACGGAGTACAAACATTGTAACGTACTGAGCATTTTAGCTGACTCCGACAAGTCGACTGCAGCTAAGAAAAAATATATGTATAATATTTTTTCTAAGCTGCAGTCGGATTTTCGCTGTGTTGATAGCATATTTTGTATTCACTACTCTAATTTTGAGCGCCGTCTAGGTTAGGACCTCCATCTTACAGAAGGTCGCACCACTTTATAAGTACGTAGAGTGCCTGTGGTGAGTAAGACCGCCAGAGTTCGTTGAAAAAGCGTGCACTGAAAAAAATATTTAACCAAACTTCTTCGGTTATATTTGTAATAACCAAAATTTGGCATGGTGTAATTATAGTTTCTTTGATTTAACAAAACGGTGCATCTCTATCCGTTTGAAGTCACTTTTTTGAGCTACAAGGAGTCGAAAGTTCAGTTGTCATTTTTAGGTTGGGATGGGAGTAAGAGACTCATATCCTATTGTTTTCAGCGTATCCCTTACTCTTGATTTTACACGGTTGGCAATGCGTGAGTAGTGCCCAAGGTGCTTCGAGCGACTATATGCTATGGCAACCATTTGCCACCCTTGCCGTATAGAAATAAAACATATCCTTAAGCTTTACTTATAGAAAAGAAACACCCTGTCACTAACAGCCTTAGCGATTGCTGGGCACAGGCGTTCCTACATGGGAATGGAAGGAGTTTGGGCCGTACCGCTACCACGCTGGTCCAATGTGGGGTTGGCAAAAGCGGTTGCAGTAACAACGGGACTAACATACTCGTGTCTTCGAGGCACGAGGTTCCAAATTATGACTGTCCTATCCGGGAATTAACCATGGCGAAAGTAGATTTGTTTTCGTAATCGAAGCCAAAGTGCTCATATCACTACGCCAGCGAGGTCCTCTTAAGAAATCAGGAAAACTTAATTGCATTTACACTGAACCTTCGGATGTCAGATGAGCAATAAAATTTTATATGTGGCACAAACGAAGTGGGTGTTCATTCATACAATGAATAAGCTTTATAGCTTTGAAAATTGGTATCTTACTATGAAATAGGATTATTGACACATAATTCAAAACATTCTATATAAATTCATAATCAGGTAGATTATAAATATGTTCAACCTGTTCAGTGTACTATTAAATAATTATGAATTTAGAATTTTGACAACAATATTTTGTTGGTTTTCATATTTTTGAGTACCTAAGGCTCGGTCTTGGATTTTGAAAAAAAAAACAAAATAAAAATAAATGCTATTGTTATACCTAATAATAAATTCGGCGTGTTTAATTAACTGAGCATATTATTTTGTGGTCCTTCGAGCCGGATATTTTCACCTTTGGTACAGAAAAACACAGTGTGTAAAAAACCCCTGTCTGAGCCAGCAAGTACGTATCGGGTATTTAAAAACTGTCACAAAAAATATGTTTCAAATTTTGTACGAAACGATGCTCGCAGTAATAAAGTAGCGCGTGCGTGTCATTAGTAAAACCACGTACTTAGTTTCTTTAGTGTGTACAACGCACAGTAACTATTTTTACCCCAGTTTTATTCATAAAATATCCCTTTCACCTTTTCCCACAAATTAATCACATAGACGTATCGTTTTTCGATACTGAGTACGGGGTTTTTGGGTCTGGTCGGAAAGGGGTTTCTTTACACTCTGTATGTTTTACACATAATGAAAGTCAATGTCACCCAATGTCGGGGTTTCTTCGGGGAATCGGAAATGATGAAATCCGCAGGAAAATTAAGGTCGCTAACATAGCCTGACAAATGGCGAGCTTCAAGAGGCGTGGGCAGGCCACATTGCAAGGAAGACTGACGGCCGTTGGGGCGGAAAGGTCCTCGAGTGGCGGCCGCGTTCAGGGAGACGCAACGTTTTGGTACAGTTGACGGGATGTCGCTTACTCTTTTCGTAATAGAGGCCGCTTAGTAGTGCTTCGTAGTGCTACGACTTTTACACTTGATGTGCTCTGTCTTCTGTACTCTTTATTATAGCTGAGATCGATCTAAAGTCCAAACGCCACTTGATGAATCAACTGTTTATATATTGTTAAACGAAAATATTTAAGCACTTCCATTTTTATGCACCGGCTTTACATTCGCGAAGACTTCAAGAAAATATCTCTAGGTATTTTATGTGGGAATTTTGGCTATAAAGAAGATGTATTATAGGTCATAATATTTTTAATGATTCTTGTATTTTAGTATTGAATGTTTTACAGTAAAGTTATTCGTCAATAAAGTATTATAGTAGGATGCTGAGCCCACTTACTATCTGTGACTCACAACTTATGACTCAGTCATTTTATCATACCTAGTTTTCATTTTAGTGATGTGTTTGATTCGTAGCTGAACACATTATTGGTGATCTAGGGTAATGACTGGTTTGTGTTAGATTATGTAGAATAGGTATACTATTAATGATTGTTTCAGATTGGTTATAATTTCAATATTTTTAAATTTATAGTATAGGACAATAACAACAACTTTTGTAAAGATGAAAATGAAATATAAGTACTTAGATTTGAGAAATTTACCAATAAAAGGTATTTGTATATATCAATGTTGCGAATCAATGCGCTAATTAATTTGTGGAGTCGCATGACTCGACTCAACCTACGACAGTTAAAAAGCAACTGTGTCTGGGCTGGATCGTGCGGCTTGATAGGTAGGAGAATATTTGAGATTTATACACTCTTGCTCTACCTATTTTAATTAACACTTAAAACAGTTTGTCTTTTTTATTTGACGTATGAGTGAGAGATACAAAACATAGTTTAACAATGTTTTGACTAAAACAGGTTTATAAGTGGATAGGTAGCACTAGCTCAGAAGTAATAAAAGTAGCCTGAAATCAAATATTAATAGAAATTAAAGTAAGCCTTATAGGTTGAAGAACAACACTATGAATTAAATAACGAGTACTTTGGTTATGCAGTGGTCGAGACAAGAAGCTACGTAATTATTACTCTGTAGACCTTGACGCCTATCACTAGACTATTCTACTGAACAATTTACCGCAAAAGACTATATTTTCAGAGTTGCTAATTTAAGGTCACATAAATAAATGTCAGAATTTTTGCAGTTATTGCTGTTTATCTTAGGCTGAGATGTAAAAAACATTTTAATTACGAATTTATTCTCAATTAACAAATCGAGTAGGATGAGTAAAATACAAAGAAGAAACACGAGTAGGCTTAGTTTTATTTTAAGTCTTATAATCACTTTTTACCATACGGATATGGTACTCATTTGAATTTGAATGTTAATGAATCTCAGTTTTAAATAGTTTTTGAGCATTTAGTGT
This sequence comes from Nymphula nitidulata, assembly GCA_947347705.1. NCBI lineage: Eukaryota > Metazoa > Arthropoda > Insecta > Lepidoptera > Crambidae > Nymphula > Nymphula nitidulata. The sequence goes on from OX374633.1 coordinate 10,217,502, forward strand.
TAATAGGACATGGTGCAAGTTAATGTACCTATATTACCTCGTCTAAAAAATAAATTTATGAAGTCTTTATTGTAGTGGTTTGTCTACTTTTATCGCTGTTATACAGTGAATGTAAAATCTTGTGAATTATGACAAATTCTTCACAACTTATCATCTAATCCAAATGACTACGTAATTTTTCACTTTGTCTCTACCACTCACGTTGTCTGATGTTGTTTGCCGTAAAGTTTTGAGTAGCGATTTTTCCAGTCTTTATTTTTCTTCCAGCTAGATTCATTGTTGTTTGACTCCCTGAAAACAAATGAGGAGGTAAAAGATGGGTATGTAACTTTCATATTTTTTATGGGAACAGAGGTTTAAGTTTTTTTATAAAGGAAAAAAAATGTCTAAGCTAGAAAAATTTGCAAAAGAAAGAGAGCCACACACAAAATACTTACAACATATGTATTATAGAGAATTACATATCTTGTAATGTATATGGGCCCTTTGGGTTGCACAAATAGTTTTTTGACTTATTATAAAAGGAATTATAAATATAGATTCTTGAGTTATTGTGAGGTTACTATAAAATTTTGATTTTATGACTAAATTTTGTTATGATAGTGTTATGGAACATTGATTTCTTAGAAACACCAGTCATAAAATGTAGGTGGGTGAACCGCCTTTGATATTCACCTCCTCAAAGAGCACTATGGCTCTGCAACGTATATTGCTGCTTACTGCTGATTGTTTTCAAAAAGAATGGTTTGATGTGATTTTTACAAATTATAGAGTAGTTATTTTCTTCTATTCGCACGGTCTCGAAAGTTATCTATTAGTAATGACGGCAGGCAATACTTGCTATAATCAACTCCCGGCTGAGTGACCGATTGAACATTATTTCGAACTCTTGCGTGCGTCGGAAGCCATCTGATAATTCTAGCTGCTATCGTATGATAGCAATGGATTAAATAGACTACGACTAAGGCTAGAACAGTGGCTAAAAATCTCATAGGTACACCATGTTAGGATGTTGATGAAAATGTAGGTTTGAATTAAGAAACCTACATGTCAATGATAAGAAGAAGATTCTACTCGTAGTATTACACAAGCAAAAAGGAAACGATTTGTGTATGTATCTGTAATTTTAAGTCTATAGTTACAATGTTGCAGACTTGTAGTTTGAGTACAGACACACGCCCACTTTTTGCGGGTCCTCGGGTAATCTCGTAGCCAGTGACGAAGGTCGTCTTGGCACGTCCATAAATGCACACAATGTGTTCACGGGTGAATAGTGATAAATGATTATCAATTCAAGTTACTAATTTACGGTACACGCATTTTGAGAAGTGTTAAATTATTAACGGACGTGAAATGTAAATAAAACTTTAAACATTACCAACTAGTAATATATAAGTCAAAGCATCAACATTACATGGATTTTTAGATGTAGTTTTCTTGTACTTACTTATTTACTTAAATCTTATTGGTGTTGAAATTATAGTGATGAGCAATAAAATATATTTCTCAAAAAATATCATATTAAAAGAGTTTCTAGTATAGTACTTACGCCATTATCTTAAATGATACAGGTATTAATGAAATTCACCAAAGTAAAATTAATAAAAATTATGAAACTTTATTGTATGACATAAACGCCGATCTATTCCACTGGCTCCATTTTGAAGTTTCGTTTTCTTTTAATTTTTTTACGATTTAAATAATTTCATATTCGAACTCTTTAATCGCTAAAAATGACAAGGTCCAATGCCTACCACCTTCTACATACATTGGTGTTTAACGCTACAATAAAACGAAACGTTTCGTTGTGAAACATCAATGTAAGTAGAAATAATAAAAAAAATATCCACTGCGGGCACTTTTTTCATACCACTAAGGTGGCAATCATGCATACGGCCCAACTGATGGTAAGCGGTTACCGTAGCCTATGGACTTTTGCAACACCAGGGGTATCACTTGCGCGTTGCCGACTCTGAAAAAACCTTTAAAGCTCTTTTTGAAGAACCCCATGCTTGTCACATGCCACGAAGCCACTTGTCATTTAAGTTGGAAATAAGGGAGTAGTGCCTTTTATAGGACTGTTTTGTAGGAAATCTAAGAATTCAGATTTTAATAATCAGATTATTTTAACAGGCGTCAGGCAGCACCGTAAAATATTTTAATTAAGTAGACCTGTTTCTCTATGTCAAAGTAGAAAGAACAGAAAAAATCCATTCAAAATCCACAGTATAAGAAAATAAGAAAGTACCTAAACTTACGGAACACTAAGGGATTGTAGAACTACTTATATTACTCATTAGCGCGTAAGGGTATATGTCGCGGCCGTCTGGTTAAATCAGCCGCTTAACTAGACACCTAGCCCGTTAATTGAGCGCCGGCATCGAATCAAACGGCTGAAGTACAACTAGCTAACTCATTGAGCTCAACGTTTAACCAGATTGCTGAACGAGATGTCTGGTTTAAATTAGCCATTCAATTGGACGCCTAGGCGGGTCGTTTGAATTGAAGAGCTTTTCTTTTTGTTTGTGTGACTATTTGAGTGATTCGTAGGTTCAGGTTATTTTTTATGACCACTTAGAACCAAAACGATATCGGTTATAAGTGGTTATAAAAAACCTTGATCTAACCTTGAACCTACCAATCAAACCAAAACTTTTCAGTACAAGACGATCCATTCAATACGCTAAGTCGTTAAACGTCAAGTGAGTCTAGTTCAATTAACTATCGGGCTTTAATTCAATTGAATGCCGGCGTTTAATCAACGGGCTAGGCATCCAGTTAAGCGGCTGACTTAACCTGATGGCGGCGACATGTACATATATTATTTGCTTTAAGGCATATTAATCTTCAAATTCGTAAAAAAAGTGAATGAAATAAATTACAAATTATCTATTACAACCAATATCAATTTTGGACATTATATCAAAAGTAATTTATAAAATTTACCAACTTCAAAACACTTTGAGATATGATACAAATAGCCATACTATAACATACCATACCTAAATACACTAGTGAAATTTGGCACCCATTTCTGGTATAAACATGTACAATAATTCTGACAATATTATATACATACGGGTCGAATTGATAACCTCCTTTTTGAAATCGGTTAATAACTATATTAACATAGTCCTGCACTCACCTAACATTCTCGTCTCCAGTCCCGTACCGTACGTAGTACTAAATTTTAAAGGCAGGCGACACTCTATTTATTTTCAGTCACTTCGAAATCTATAATGTATTCCGTAATTTATAAAATTTTTTTAACAGTGCAACAGTTATCTTGAAATAAATTTAGCATAAGTAAAATATTGTCCTGCTTAAAATTAATTTAAGATTCTGCACTAGCAGTATTTTTATAACTATGATGCAAGCAATAAAAACGGTATAAACAGGTATAATTTTATGGAAACCATGTGAAGACGTTATTTTGTACAAAAAAAACTTATTCGAGAATTAATTTGCCTATAAGATTTTCTATGAGTTGCACGGTTAAAAAGTCAATGATATGTATTTATTCAGTTTTGACAAGAATTCAAATGAATTTAAATCATTATAACTGCGATAAAATTATCAATGAATCGTGACAAAAATAGTAGCATAAAAAGGGGTCGATTACATTATAATTCTTACAATAACTGTAATCGATCTAGGCATCCAATATAGGTGTCGTAACACTTTTAAGTGCACCTGTTTTGAGTTCTAAAAGTGAAGCAACTTTCACCGTGATTGTTTGGTGACCGAAATAATGAGAACCTAATAATAGCGTATGCAAGTTACAATAGTGGTAAGAAATCTGCGACTCAAGAGCGACATCAATGATATATCCAAAAAGTAATTATTATTTTATTGGTTGATATATTCTATCATAATTAATGTATTGTTGCTATTTTATTTTAGGTAGGTAAGCAAGTAACAATAGATAACAATAATATAGAGTTAAAAAAAACCTAAAGTGTATAGGTTTTTTTAACTTTGTATTGTTGTTATCTATGTAAATACTTGCTTACCTAACTAAAAAAGATGATTTTTCTATTGATTTTGTAAAGTTCAGCAAACATCACTGCTTTGTTTAGTTTCAGTCCATATGAGTATGGTAAATTTTTAAGTCGTCTGATGTTTTTTTTTCTATGACGTTTATGTACATACGACAGCACATCAAGTGTAACAGTTGCACTACAAAAGCCGCCTCTATTATGAGCGTAGTAAGGGCGAGCACTCAATTTTCTAAGGGTAGTTTACTATAAAATTCTTTCCCAGCTAGAATAGTGGAGAATAGTACGATACCACTGCTACACCCTACCTCTTTCTTTAACCGACTTCAAAAACGAGGAAGCTCTCAATTCGGTTACTATGTTTTTTTTATGTATGTATACTGATTACGCCGAGATTTCTGATCCGTCTTACGTGATTCTTTTTTTGTTCGATGTGGAATAGTTGCCATTTGGACCCATAATTTTTTTTTCAAAATCAGCTGGGTAGTTCAAAAAAAACTAAATTGAGAAAGTCATCTACGTATGCGAAATTGCGGAGTTTTGCTTTCCTATGACTTTTTAACCGACTTCAAAAAAAGGAGAAGGTTATCAATTCGTCTGTATGTTTTTTTTATGTTTGTTAGCTTAGAACTTTTGACTGGGTGAACCGATATTGATGATTCTTTTTTTGTTCGATGCGGAATAGTTCCCATTTGGTCCCATAAAATTTTCTTGTAAATCCATTGGGTAGTTTGGTTTTTAAATCAAAAAACTGGAAAAATGAAGTCGTATACATATGCGAAATTGCGGATTTTTGCTTTCCTATGAATTTTTAGTGAAATGATACGATAGTAGAAATCAATTTAAGCTCACGGTCACCCATCTAGCTTTGACCTTCAAAAGTTATCACTAAAAATTGTGAAAAAAAAAAAAAATAAGCAAAAATTAAAACCGACTCCAAAAAACTGAAAAGGATGAAATAATTAAATTTTAGTAGGTACTTATCCCCTAGGAACATATTTTTGGAGTTGGTGCTAAGTTGTTTCCAGAAACCTTATATAGTGAAGCACCGACTCCAAAAATATGTTCCTAGGGGATGAGTACCTACTAAAATTTAATTATTTTATCCTTTTCAGTTTTTTGGGAGTCGGTTTTAATTTTTGTTTAAATATTTTTTTTTAGTGAAAAGATACGATAGTAGGAAACAATGTAAGCTTACGGCCACCCATTTAGCATTGACCTTAGAAAGTTATCACTAAAAATTGTAAAAAAAAGTTTAAACAAAAATAAAAACCGACTTTAAAAAACTGAAAGGGATGAAATAATTAAATCTCAGAAGTAAGTTTTAATTTTTGTTAAAAAAACTATTGACATCGAGTTGTTATCGAAACCTTTCATGTATTTCTACTACGGACAAAGACCTTTTTCTACTGTAAGATGTAGTATTTAGGCTATTGTTTGTATATTTTAAAGTATATTATTTGTATATTATTTAAAGTAAAACTTGCGCAATACATTTTAGAAAGTAATTAAGATATGTGCTGGACTGAATGTTCGAACGACATATTATTAATTTTATAAGGTATATGATGTTCTCATGTAAGTGACTGTTATTGTCTTTTTTGGGAATAAATTTCTTTAACCATATATTTTTAAGTCGGATAATAATTGTACTACAGAAGTTAATTGAGTAATAAATTATTCAAAATGAAGATATTTATCAAAAATATACCTAAATATGACACTCTACGAGTTTACTGTTAAATAGCGGAAGTATTAGTTATTTTTACATAATTACTAGCTCCCGGCTAACTTCGTACCGCTTCATAAGCAATAAAATTAAATCTTAATATTTCTATTAAAAATAAGGGGTTTGTGGTAAAAGGGTGAAAATTTTGGGTTATGAGTACTTTTTAATGCCAAATTATAAAAAAATAAATCTGGAGAGGGCCCTTATCACTTAGGGATATAAAAATAACCTACTGCTCATTTTCAAAACTACCAAATACACACAAAAAATTTCATAAAAATCGGTGAAGCCGTTTCGTAGGAGTTCGATAACAAACACTGCGACACGAGATTATTATAGATTTAATACTTCAACTTCTCCTATTATATACTGAAATTTTAATGCACTTTATTTGTACAATTGGTGGAATTAATGCGATTAGACGTTCTCTACTAGTTAAGCAGAGAGTTCAAAAGGATTAAAAGAAACATAGTGAGGAAAATAAATTGGTTTAGTAAATAGAGGTATACTTAATTTTAATTTTGCTAAAGCATTATAATAAAGCTTGAAAGATATTCAGAAAAATAATTAAAGTAGATATAGACAATACGGGCGACTGTTCTGACAACTGCCAAGGACTTGGATTAACATTTTTTCTTTCTATTATCTAGTCTAGAAGAAATGTTGTAAAAAGATTTTTCTAGTTTACATATTTTACTAATAGTGGTATTTTGAATTTCAATTTTGAGGGACTTTACCATGAGGCCGTACTTACGTTTCTTTGCAATTTTGTTATTTAAGATAAAATATTTATTATTGTATGGTGTATAAATAAATCAATTAGGTTCTCTGTATAAATCACGCAATATGGCACTAAATTCACCCTCGCAAAGTTCTATATAAGATAGGTGTCTTGAACAGGATGTGATGTAATAATTATTGGCAAACGCTTATTGAATTGTTCGATTTCTATGGTTACATTGCCTCGGCTTATCTTCTAAGTATCAATATGTAGGCTTGATGCAATCGTACGTGACTCGGTCGAATAGCTGCATCTATTGACGTATTCTTAGTATACAATATTGTACTCATTGGGGTAATTTGCCTCGCAGTATTAGTATTACAGTAATCTGTTAAGTGTTATTTTTTTTAATTAATATGTAAATATTTATTTTTAGCATCAACGTGTAACAGTGTAACAATATACAACAAGTACCAACAATGTAGAGTAGGTACCAAAGTAAATAAAATTAAATCTTTAGCGTCACGTTTTTTTGATGAGATAACTTGAGTATTATTTCCGTTAATCCATTGTCAATACATTTTTTACGTTAAGAATACAACATATTAACATTATTATTCCTGTTTCTATCTTTAGTATTTTACATAATTTTTCAGGAAGTATTTTATGAGGTGCAAAAATCATTGCATCATTAATAACTTGCAAAAATATTATCCTCTATAGTAGTAGAGCCTTATTTAGAAACATGCTCACCTTGAGATCTATTGACCTGTAACCAGCCAGCTCTACCTACCTATTCAGTCGTTACAATATCATATGAAATTGAGCGTAGGAATTTGAATTCAGACTTATAATTGAAACGTGGGAGATACAAACTTGTCTCTACATTTGAATATAATTATTTATTATACAGTTTGAAAAAAAAATAACATACTTTACCCTTTTTTAATAATTTGTTTCCAAAAATTGGTCATTTATCAATATACAAAGATCATTGTAGAGCCGCATGATATAAAACTTATTATGTAATGTGGCTCTGCAAGGCTCTACAATAATGAACTATTTTTAATTTAGTCTAATCAAACTTGATTGCAAAAGCAATACAACAAGTTTTAAGATAAACTTAATAAGGTGTTCTCGTGGTATGTTCCCGTGTTTTTACAGGTATTTCTGATCTAATTGTACAGGCCAAACATCTCGTGGGAGTGTTAGTCAAAGCATAACAAAACACAGCTGTACATTTGTTTTGTGTCATAGCGTTTAGCTACAATGCGATTTGATAAGTAATTTGATTTGAGCTTGTAGCGGTGCGGGGGCGGCGCTCTCTACGGCAGCCTGCGTCTCGGCGCTCGGCGCTAGTCGCTCCGACCGCGGACGAACGCGCGCACGTTGCGCCTTGCCTCACCACAGAACACGCTCCATGTTAACGCGCCCCATTTGAACGCATTCATTCTAGCTACACAATCGACTCATTCATACTTAACTAAGTAGTAACGCTTTGCTATTGATGAATTAGGCGCCGGTCGCCGGTGATCCCGTTCACACGAAACCGGCTCCGTGGCCATATGATCCGCATTGTGCCCGTCTGATCTCCGGCTTCAGGGCGCAGTCACGATATGGACCTATTGAAACTGTCTAAAAGTGCATTCGTCTTTGTCTAGACATCCGCGTGAGATGACTCAGTGACAGAGAACTTTCTATGTGCTGTGTTGTGATTGTGACATGATTGTGTTGGAGACGTGAATGTTGACAAGTTGGAAGTTGGTGTTTAGATAGTGCGATGGCTGGTGCTAGTGAGGAAGGTGGAGGTGTTGAGGAGGTGCCTGGTTCTAGTGAGGGCCGTAAGCGAGGTCTGAGCGGGTCCATGTCGATGCGCACGCGCAAGCTTGGTCGGCGGCTATCTCGCAGCATGTCCATTGTTGCGCTTAAGCTGCCCGAGAAGGCGCACAACATCACCAGGACCTCGTCCAGGCTTATACGTTCTGGAAATCGGGACAAGAAAAATCGCTCGTTTGAGTTGTCTATTATATTACCAGACAAAACACAGAAACAGGTAACTTAAAAAATATAGAATAAGATTACACGAATGTTCGAAACTAATTTATCATCCCTTATTTTATTTGCTCAGTCATTTATTTCAACGATATAATTACACAGAAGCAATTAACAAATTACCACTTGACTCTCCATTGCATTAAACTGATAGAGTAATTTGCATGTCCCTCAGTCACGATACTCAGCCCAAACTACTGAACATAATTTTGAGCCGATTAGGTAATTTATTAATAACATAATAATTAATAATATATCAAACAAATCATAATATCGGTATCGAGAATGATATCTTTATTGATAATAGGTTTCCACTTTACTCAATATCTCCAAATATATATAGAGTGGCGAGGTCATAATATAAAAATATATTGTTTCAAGCCTAAATATTTTAAATTTCTAAAGAATAATTCATGTTGGTTATTGTAGGAAGGTAAACTCTTGCGTAATTTCGTATTGTTCTATTAGAATATTATACAAACTTGCTTCAATGTTTGCAATTATAAACTGTGATTGCTAAAATGAAATGGGTCTGTGAACTTACTCCTAAATTTTATTAATACATGACAATATTCGATTAGAAAAAACTTTATATAAACCGTAAATTATATTTGAACTAGATCTTTATTATTTTTAGTCGCTACTCTCTGGCGCTGATTTTTTTAAATTATAATTTTACTTACCCTTTCATTCTAATATGTGAGATACCTTTATACAGTTTGGTGCTATCAATACGACAATAATAAAAAAATGGCCCATGTTTTAATTTATTGTCGTATTGACGGCACCACCCTGTATAATATATGAAGGCATCTCGTATATTACAATAATATGATATTATCATATTATGAGCTTTTAAAGCACTAATTGGTGCACATCCACAACGCAACACAGTTTTAGCACTGATAGCTTTACTAAAAGTAAAAATTTTCGAGTGTTTTCATTAAGTATTTTATTTTAGTTTATTTATATTATACATATAAACATTTTTATACGACTAAATTCTTTTGGTAGGTAAGCAGTGAAGATGACTATCACGTTGACGTGGGATTTTATTACCTCTCTGTAAGGAACATTAGCATTATAAAATTAAGAGTCGGCAGCATTTACCTATCTTAGATACCAATACTGCTACCAAACAGGACCTTATAGACTTACAGATATTGCTTATTCACGTGGTACCTAATTAAAGAGTGACAAAATTTAAAATCATAAAATAATTAAATCATCTTGAAAATCCTATAGTAATTATAACCTTTTAAAATTTGAAAATCTACCATAGTGTGATTAAGTAAATAAAAAATAAAGGATTTAAAAAAAATATTGACTGTATATTAGAGATATGAAGGAGCGGAGTCTCCTGGCACAGGCATCTTCATGCTTAAACTTCAATCACTAGAGTTAAGAAAGTTTTATTATAAGAAAATAAACTATCTTTGATTTTTTTTTGATAAAATATGTTTTGAATTGGAAAACACAGTGAAAAGATCTTATGTCAAATTTCTGAGAGTTCTTCCTAAAATATTTATGCATAGTCAATTACATTTTCAGATACCTTATCGTATTTCGCTCAAGTCTTTAAGCTGTTTCTTCCAACTTAAATATAACTACAGAGTGGTAAGGTAACGACATATAATTAAAACATGAGCTATATTAGTTCATAGAAATGTTTTGTAACTATCGAATACATCTTCTACATTTCATGACATTTGATTGAAATAATAACATTGGCTGCATTATTTCGTAGAAAAATTATGAAATAAATAAGATGTATTTGAATATTACAAAACATTTCTATAAACTAATATACGCCATGTTTTATTTTAATGACGTAGTGTCGTCACCACTCTGTATAAACATATTGCTGTTAGAAAAAAATACAAAAATACATCATATCTTTTCTTGGAACTTAAAACTCAATTGCAGGAGGTGATTATTTTAAAATTTTTATTTCTAAAGAAATTTCAAGCGTAGAGCAACAGCGCCTGTGTCAATATTTCGGCTCTATTTAGTCATACCACGCGCAAGACAAGTATGCGTCGCGTTGTGCATTCAAATGCGTGTTATTCAGTCAATGCATTTCGCCTCTGTTTCGCCACTCTGCGGCTGCTGGCACCCACACCTCAGATTTCTCCATTGATACAATAATGACGTGGAACTATATTGAATTTGATTGTGTACTTGATACTTACGGGTTATAATGTGTTTTTTTCTGCAATATCGCTGAGCAAAACTGTAAAAGGAATAGTGAGTTATCTCGCCTTGAAAATAATGTCATATTGGATATAATAAAAATTTGCAGTAAGTAACTATAAGTATATTTTCCGGTCTGAGTAATGGTGTGTAACGGTACATTATTGTTAATGATTTAAAATACGAGTAGTTTACTGTATTATTTTAAAGTTTGGGAAACTAATGCTGGTAGTCAATTTATACACGCTCATATGCGTTTTTATGGCAGCTAATTGCTTACAGTTTTGAGTCAAATAGCAACAGTCTTTAAAATATTTGTAATTATCTTCAAATGGCTATTTATTGATTTCACGAGCTCGGTGGCGTACTGTTTTGAGCGATCTGGTTTTGATACGAAAAATAAAGTAACTTTCGCCATGGTCGATCCTGGAATGGGTCAATCAAAGTTTGTGTGTTTGTTATCTTGAGTTCATCCGTGCTTCGGAAGACACACTTTAACCCACCAACCCGCATTGGGCCAGCTTGGTGGTGTTATGGCCCAAACTCCTCATGTGTTTCTCCTCCCATGTACGAAGGCCTGTGCCCAGCAGCGGGACGTATATAGGCTGGTTATGATGATTGATTGCATATTTTTATCGTCAAAAAATCGCAATGAATGATATTTATATATTTTTTATTTTACTTATATTTAAATTCTACCAGTTCAGATAAAATACCAGTTCCCGGTAAGTTCAGTCAGGCTTTGTTTCCATTATTATTTGACTGAATCGTGCTGCATTGTCGGTGAGCGAACGCACGACAATGAGATTAACCCGTATATATTTTGTTGGCTGTATATTTCCGGTTGGTTGCGTCTGTCGATATTTGGTTCGGCAATTGTTAAATAGCATCTCTACCTAAATCATGACTGGCAGTCGTAGCAGTCTCAGTGATCTAATTATTACACCAGCCTCAGATAAAGTTGAGGAGCTCATTTTCCACAAGCAGCCTTAGGAAGGTAAAGCTGACTGCAACAATTATCCTACTAGCTCATATCATCATCACCAGCCTTGTTTTTGGCAGTCGCAACGCTTTAAGCACTGTCCTCTTTGTGTCTTTTCTGGGGGAGGAAGAGCGGGAAATTTTAATGTGAGATGCGCACCCACTAAAACCCTTGCCCGTGCCCCGTTTTCTGCCAGCTGAAGGACTGCCTGTTACTTGTCGCCCACTTCTACAATAAGAGAAATACAATAGGTGATGGCATGAAGTTTGCGCCATAACGCCACCATGCACGCTGGCCCTGTATATAGCTTTACACAAATAAAGGTATGATAAAATTATCAAAAAAGTTTCCATTAACAGTTTAAAGTTGTATGTAAATATATAACGCCAAAAAATAAGCAAAAAAACCTAGTTTATTAAACGCAAAATAACGTTTCAAATATAATTGTGTATATTTATTTTGTTTATTTAATTGACGTAATTTTCCATTAAATCTTGTTTTATAATACTGTTTTATTTTCCTAATAAAGTCAGGTAACATTATTTTATTTACAATTGACAATATAAACTTAAAAAAAATATGTAACCCCCGCCTCGTTAATCATCTGTCTAACGCGATCTCATTGAGACTATTCTTTTAAGCCCGAACACGCTATATCTGCGGTCAGTTTCTGAAGAATTGTACATCCGCAGACTATTTGATTGTACAGGATAAGCTCAAGGTTAGCATATCTTGGAAATACTACGGAAGTAACAGTAAACCAAATTTCAAATTAATCGGGCCTGTGAAAGTTAGTAAAACACAATTTCAAGTAAGTAGGAAATGAACATCAAACACCTGGATCAGATCTTTATAATTTATAGGTAAGAACCATCTTGATCACGTTATATAGCTTTCAAACAAAAAACCGAATAAAAATCAGTCCAGGCTAGGAGCTACGATGCCACAGACAGATACACAGACACGTCAAACTAATAACACCCCTCTTTTGTGTCGGGGGTCGAAAAGTAGGTAGTTGGTTAGAGCAGTCACCCGGATTGTGAGAATCAGATCATGTCCTCAGCCGGGGGCGCGGCTCCGTGGACATGATTTTTTTCTACTTTAAATACTTTTTAAATCAAATACATAAATTAGTCAGCTAAGTACCTATATCACCATTTTTGCAAAGCTAAAAGTATGTGGGTGAGGTTGCGTCTAGCATTCACTAGTTATACTCTCTCCTTGTCCGAGAGGGTTTAACGTGTAGTAACGCTGATTGTACCAGCGCCGATCACAATTTTCAAAGCTATAAAAAAAAAATTGTTTCTCTCATATGGTAACACTAAATGTATGTCATTACGTTTTTTGTGCACAGCGCTGTCACTTGGTTCTCTCATTAAAATTATTAATTTAACAATTTAAACCAATAAAAAGTACGATCTGTGATCAAATTTTAAAGAATTATTAATCTAGTGTTATTATGTGTTCACTAATAACAGGATATCGATGCAGTATTTTATTCCCAAACACGGTCAGGTATTCGGTTAGCAAACAAGGTCAAGGTTTGTTGTGAAAACGTTAATATTATTTGGAGATTGAAGGTATGTATTTAATATTACATTATCGTTACGTTATCCGGTGAGAAATAATTCTCACCGGATAACTGGTAATATGAAACGTCACAGAATTAATCTGTTAGAATATTATGACATAACCTAAAAATATCAAAATAATACTACTAATATCTAGAAAATCTAGCTAAACTAATTACCTAGCAATATAACCCTCCAGATATTATTGTAAGAATTTTTACAAGGCTTATGATTTCCGATATTTTATAGGTTTTATCAATTTACACACTATTTTTTCTTGTATTGCCAATATTTGCCAATGGCATGTAAAATATTAAAAACAAATAATAGCTCATTTTGAGCGATAGACAAAAATGTATACCTATTTAAAGTGCTTATGCAGTGTTTTATTAGTGTTTCTAATTAGATTTTTGGAAATAAAAGGGAAAAAGAAAAGGAGTAAGTAAATCACCTACTTTGGACAGAAAGAAGATTACAAAAAGTGAAAATAATATGACTTTTTGGATAACTTTAACTGTTCTGTGGTAACTACAAGTGTCATATACCTATCTATTACCTAAATCTTTAACACCCAGATGTCTTAAGTGACAATTATAACATAACAAAGACAATTAAAATTATGTCTGGCATATAGGGTTTAGAGAGGAAATTACAAGAAGTAAATTTTTATGATGAGAAATACCTACTCAAGGCAGGAAACAGAAGACTCATATTAAGTGCCTTCATTAATAGGTGAATGAACAGTAAGATTATGCCTTAATTTAAAACTTCTACCGTCAAGTACATATAATGGTTACCACATTATTTACCGGAGCATGCGCTATCACATTGCGGTTAGACAACGCTCTAAATGGTATGAAATTACATGAAATAGATTATAACATTTATCTGAGTATGCGCAATCACATTGCGGTTAGACAACACTCTAATTGATATGAAATTAAATAAAAAAGGTTATCACATTATTTACCAGAGCATGCGCTATCACATTGCGGTTAGACAACGCTCTAAATGGTATGAAATTATATGAAAAATGTTATCACAATATTTACCCGAGCAAGCGCTATCACATTGCGGTTAGACAACGCTCAAATGGGTATGAAATTATATGAAAAAGGTTATCACAATATTTACCAGAGCAAGCGCTATCACATTGCGGTTAGACAACGCTCAAATTGGTATGAAATTAAATGGAAAAGGTTATCACACTATTTACCTAAGCATTTGCTATCACATTGAGGTTAAACAACACAGTGAAATGAAAATGATTATCACATTACTTGCCTGAGCAAGCGCTATCACATTGCGGTTAGACAATGCTCTAATTTAAATGAAAAAGAAATGAATGCTAATAGATAACCTGGGCAAATGCTATTACATTGTGTTAAGACAATGCCCGTACTCTTGTTTTAAAACTTCTACAGTGAAGTAGAAATGAATTTATTGATAACCTGGGCAAGTGCTATCACATTGCAGTTAGACAATGCCTGTAATCTTCTTTAAAACTACTATCACACTGCGGTTAGACAACCAACTATTTAGCTGAACAAGCATTATCACACTAGAGATATACACTGCAAATGAAATGCAATATACACTGAAAGAAACAGTATAACTAATACCATAAAGTAGATTTAAAGGCAATCACTTGAACAGGTCTAGCTACTATGGCTAGACCCTTGCACTGAAATAGAAACTTCTACTAACTTCCATCAAGTAGATATACAAAGGTACAGAGATAAAACAAACACAATATGCCAAAAAGGCAATCTTATTGCTAGAAGCGATCTCTACCAGACAACTATAAGGCAGAGAGATTACTCAATATGAATAATTGTGATAGCTACAAAAATGTAAAAATAGCCATTAATCATATTTAAAATATGTAACATAAAGTACCAACCCGCATTGGGCCAGCGTGGTGGTGTTATGGCCCAAACTCCTCATGTGTTTCTCCCATGTAGGAAGGCCTGTGCCCAGCAGTGGGACGTATATAGGCTAGTGATGATGAACATAAAGTAGCTGTACATGTAATTTAATAATCAGAACAAGCCCCATCACCTTGCGGACTGACTGACAAATAATTCTACAATAAAGTACCGGTAAAGTTTACTTATTAACTTGGGCCAATGTTTGTCACATGGGGGCTAGATAATGCTGCCGCATTTAATTAATAATTTTAACATCAAGATATATATTATGTTATTCTATAACCTGAATAAATGTTATTCTATAACCTGAAAATTGCTGTAAGTTATATAAATGTTTATCAATAGCCTGAGGAAGTGCTATAAAATTAAGCTACACAATGCCTTTATGGTTCATCAAAACTTTACCCTCTAGCATACCGAAATGATATTCAATGACCTGAAAAATTGCTATCACTGTATGAATGATCAGCCATTGATAAATACTTAATAAGATTATACTATCTGTCAAGCCGCGATATACCTCCGGGTGGCTATGATAATTGAAAAATCAATTGTGTCTGGAATCTCATGCTTGACAGGTTAAAGCTACACAGTGTATTCAAAAATCAAACAGCTGTTCAAACATAAAGAAAATTTATAAACCTTCAGTGACCATGACCAACAGATCATTGGTTGCAACAACCAGTTACACACAGCAAATACCATAACTTTCCTACTTTATTTAATCAACAAAACCACCAGAAGATTCAGAAACAAGCTTTCAGATATTGTTTTAATAATTCCAAATAAAAACATTACTTTAGAAAAAAAATTACAGTTACACAGATAAACTAGTAACCCAATTGTAATAAAATGATGGGATTTTTTTTCATTGAAATGTCACCTTATGAAGTACCTCATTGCACAGATTTTATGAAATGAATAAATGAAATAAGACAGAGAAAATATGAAATGATTATTATAACTAATCATTATTTCAATTCCATTGCAATATTTTCTTACAATACAGACCTAATAAAGTGATATAAATGATGCCCTATATTTTTAAAAGAACTTGAAAATTAAGAGTATTTTCACAATTCTACTTGTACAGAATTATATAAAATAGCTAAGTTGAAATTAATAACTGTTGAAATAAACTTGTCTATTAGAAATGGAAATGGGTCTTAATAAAAAGACCATTAGGTATAATAACTACTCAGAATTAACAACTATATTTTATGAGTAAAAATAATTGTTATGATAAAATAAGAAACATTATCGAGAGTACATAATACCACAGTTGTTGGATACATGAAAAGCGAGGGGGGGGGGCATAGATTGAATCCCCACAACAATAATAAATATTAGACATTGTTATACTTAATGATAGTACCGATTGAATTTTTACAAATTTTATTTGTGGTATTTTTATAAAAAGTCATCTTGCTTGACACAATACGAGAAATTGATTTATTGCTATGTACTTAATATATAAAAGTGTCCATATGAAGTACCTACTACCGGGTGCAATTCACACAAGGTTTTTTATTTTTAGTTCTTTTTTAGATACTGAGCTTAAATCAATGATTTATGTTATTAAATTTATATCCAGCTTATCCTAGCTGCAAATCAACTATCGGTCAAGTATAAAAACAAGGAATTGCAATATTGACAATTATTAATGTTGAAAAATGACAATATGATTTATTATTAGAAATATAATGGCCATTTGGTACAATGTACCTATACATAATATAAGCATCATAGTTATTTATCCTGTACGTATGTTGCGCATGCAGGCATAATAAATAATCATGCACATAGGTATCGAGTAGTGGCCTTTCTGCAATTATGAAATAAAAAATTTCACATTAAATTTCATCAATAAGAAGTGAAATATTGGGACAAAATAATAATATGTCCATGACATGCCAGCAAAAGTTTTTTGTATGTACTAAAATAAAAGTCAAATAATTAAAATATAATACATCAATAATCAACCTGATCATGGTAAATACCTACCTACTTAAATATATATATATATATATTAGCTCTAAATTTCAATATCATAACACCTGTAGGTATAGTAGAGCATTGTGCTTTATATAACAAATAAAAATGCCTAAGTCAATGTTTTGTAAAAACAATATCATTACTTATATGGTACCTAAACTATATAAAATGAATAATACCAGGTCAACATTACAATGACCTAAAATTGAATTGATTTAAAGATAAAAAACATTTTAATCGAAGGAGCCTCTTCAGTTTAGTGACATACATATATGATTTGGAATCCAGAACTGGTATTAAAAATATTTAATGCAATAATAAGGCAATGATAAATCAAAAATGTTATTAAAGGACCTCATCAACTGATTTATTACAATTCATGACTTGAAAGCAGAAAGACTTCATTAAACATCAAGTAAAATCATTTAAAAGTGACAATCAGTAGTGACCACTATCGAAATAATAAAAACCTATGTAACTAGGTACTTTACAGCCATATTGTATCTAAAAATCTTTTTAAATGAGGATAGAAATGTATCCTATCTTGTCACTTTCATTAAATCATAATAAGACAAGTACTTTATGAATACACTTATATCATAAATAAATCAATAGAAACAATTATAAAAAACACAAGATTTCATCAATTCAATCTAAAATTCATTTGGATCAAACTAATGTTGCAGGAAATGAGTATTAGTGGTTTTAACTGTCTTCTCTACTCTTATCACAAGATATGCTTCGGTGTCGACCGCAAGCCGATTTGGTTTAAATATTGATTGAGTCAAAAAGCCAACAGGAGTGTTTACATACAAAATTCAGTCTATTCTGAAACATTTCCTGCAATAAGCATATAAATGTCCCATTCGGCATTGCTAAAAATTTTAAGCGATAGTTAAAATAACAATTGTGTTTTTTATTTTTTTATAGGGTTTTGTATAAAGATCTAATTATTTTGTAAATTAATTAGTAAGGTGTTTGACTAAACATCTATACTAATATAATATAGATATCTAAATTCTATTTTTTCACAACCCCATCTTCAAACATCTACACGTTAAACCCTCTCGGACAAGGAGAGAGTATAATTATAAGATTAAACGAACTTACCTTAAGTGAAGTTCTATCTTAATTATACGAAGCTCCTTGTCCGAGAGGGCAGTCCCAAAACCCGCCCACTAATACAAGTATTATCCCAATTGTAGGGTTGTTCCAAAAATAATCTTCGAACGTAATGACATACATTTAGTGTTACCATATGAGAGAAACAATTTTTTTTTTATAGCTTTGAAAATTGTGATCGGCGCTGGTACAATCAGCGTTACTACACGTTAAACCCTCTCGGACAAGGAGCTTCGTATAATTAAGATAGAACTTCACTTAAGGTGCGTTCGTTTAATCTTATAATTATCCTAATAAGAAATAGAGGTTCTTACAGCGTGGGTGCAGCAAATTTGTGATTGTTTCCTATTTAGACACAAGGTAGACAAAGGTAGCCAGTGTAATTTCTGGGCATGGACGGCATTTCATCTTAGGCCCCAGGATGACAACGCACCTGCAATATCAAGTGATTTTTCCTTGTTATTGCAGGTGTCTATAGGCGGCGGTAACCGCTTACCATCAGGTGGGCCGTCAGCTTGTTTGTCATCTAGTTGTATAAAAAAAAAAAAAAAAAAAAAAAAAAAAAAAAAAGATATTAAAATTGCTTGTATTGCTTTGTAAAGGCATTAACCTAAATACAGGCAAAATAATACTTTTCTTTTTTATACTTAATTGAATTCGATTTTCTCATTTTCTAAACTAGTTTTGAACATGACCTCAAATGTGAGCACGTGGTTACAATGTTTGTTAAATACAATCGTGATACAGCTTGCGGTTAAAATCACAACTTAAAATGCCAAGGATCATGGTTACCTAATTAACCAAACCAGTTGTTTTTGCTGCTAATGCATTTCCCTAAAACTATAGGGCAGTTTGATTCCGGTGCAAATTGTCACACTAATTAACGCGAACTAATTAAATAAACTACCGTATCTGTTTTTCGGCGACTATAATGGAAGGTCACGAAAATGTACGAATTTAAACAAAGCAGATTTCAGAGCCATTCGCAAGTTTTTGTGTGATGACGACAATCACAGAGACAAATGATTATTTGTTGTTTTTTACGCTTTAGTTTTTGTAAGCAGCTACGAACGTGTTTGCTACAAAGAGAAAACAAATTTTACCTTACCATTGTCGCGGAGCCTTCACCCAAATGAAGTTTAATCAAACAATATGATTTTGATTCTGTACTCAGACCAGGTGTAGGCGGAAACTGTTATAGTCATAAACAACACAAACAATAGACCTAGACAAAATATAGAGTGTCTTTGTTAAAGTAATCTCAATACCTAGTTGAAGGAGACAATACCTTAGTGACATAACGGAATATTCTATATTTTTCCTTCTTATTAGCTGGCTACTTCAGATATTTATAAAAGAATACTTACCTATTGTTGGTTTTACTGGTTGTTTTTTAACACACTGTATTTTTTATATTATGTTGTCAGAAAAAAATACTGTAATAAGAATATAGTTGGTACATTAACTCCATAAAGTACTTATGCTTGTGCCTATGGTTACATTAAATAATTTGTCAATCTATAAATTGGTTGTGGAATTTTAAAGCATGATTGGTAAGTAATGTATAAATACTATTAAAAAATGATCATGTCATTTTTATGCTATTCGGAGCTTAGATGTTGTTTTGTACAAATATAGGTAGGTACTTGTTAAATCTCGTTGTCAGAATAAGATTAGTTAAGTGCAGGTAGATTTATATTATGTCACAAATTCATTGTAGCGTGTGCTCCGTAGCTCAATACCTATATGTTTAATACTTAAAAACGCGTTTTAATTGAACATAACAACTAAATTCATTTATTCATTTAAACACACACATTTTTTCATTATACATTTAAATAAATAAAACTAATTTACTTTGTGTTCAGTAAAGTATTTTTCATATAATTTTTTTAGTAGCTGACATCCACTTAGTTCGCAAATCACAGTTTTAGCACTAAAGTGGTAACTTTTGAGGAAATATTTTTTTCAGTGCAAGGTTTTCAGGTAACACATTTAAATATAGCTTAAACTCGCGTCTATCTTTTAATATTACTAAATTTCATAATAATGTAGGTAACTAAGATATTACAGTGTATTTTTTTATTGGAAATAACAATACAATACTCTAGTCAGTAAAAATAATAATTCAGATAAGTACATAATACTGAAATTATAGTTATTTATAGTTTGTAATACCTACACATGAATTACTTGAAATTTATGTATACTCATGAACACAGGAGGTTGGTTAGTTAATGACAACCAGTGGTATTTTCCATACAGTTCTCGACCTTTCTGAGAAGTCAATGTTCACAATATTAAAATTCGCATTCCGTGCGCGACAAAACACTTTGTTTTAACACAATAATGAGACTGGAGCAGACGAAGTATCGTTTAGTTCCAATGAGGAAGACCGCCCACTTGCTGCACTGGCCGATGCACCTCATTCATCCAGGATACGGCATATAAAGACGATTTGTGTCCCTGTATCTTCTTTGTATACTTAATCACGGAGCTAAGCAGTGAAACTTATACATTGACCCGCATCTAGATACTTTCGCTGCAAACATATGCCATCTTAAGCCTATTTTTTATGCCGCATACTTATGTTAGTGATTTATGCGTCAAATGATGCATTTTTGTACCTACGATCGTTCACATTTTAGAGTTTGTTATTAACACAAGGAATATAGTTCGGCCATGTCGTGGTCGTGGCCATCTTTTCGTCCGTATGTCGTAATGTCACACATGTATTCCACATTCTGAAAGGTAATGAATCAACAAAGGTATGAAAAAAATTTTTATAAAAAATCTACAATGATTCATTTGCTATTTTAAGTTATAACAAATGTTATAATATAATCATAGATATTGGGGAGAGTTCTGTCTCACCTCAGTACATATTTTTTTTCTAGTTTAGATACTTAAAATGGCTAATACAAAAATAACAATTTCAGATTCCAATATTTACCTATATCTGAAAAACATTAATAATTTAAACTACGCGACTGAAATAGCTATAGCAACTTTATTATTTTGTAGGAATTAAGTAAGTCTATGGTAAAATCTTATATTTTCCATATCCGTTAGATACTTACACATACAAAAGAGTGCATATTTGTCTCTTACAAGAAAATCATATTAGATATGCATATTTTCAATTCTATCTTAGTAATAATAATAATCATAAATAAAAAAAACATACAGACGAATTGATAACCTCCTCCTTTTTTGAAGTCGGTTAAAAAGAACTTAAGTCATGTACATCTACCATAAAATCAGGAAGTAAAATGAAGTGTGAAATTAGCGATCAAAGCAGTGTAATAATAAGACAGTAGCGACGGCGACGTATGCTAATAATTGCAAGAGAAAGTGATGTCGCAACTCAATGAATTAGGCACACGTTAAGTGGCATGGACGCGTGCTACATGCGGGCCTAATAATGACACGGTCATTAAATAGTTCGAAAACTAAAAAAAAATTTTGGCGCGTTATTTTGACAATATCTCCTGGAATTGTTAAAAAATTCTTTTTAGGCGCCATTTTTCCATTATGGCGGCATGAGCGGCAAAGACACCCGACGACAAAGTTAAAATTCAAAAAGAGCATATTGTCGTTAGAGTCATCATCATCACCACCACTCTATAAACGTCCCACTTCTGGGCACAAACCTTCCTAAATGGAAGAAACACATAAGGAGATTGGGCCATAACACCACCACGCTGGCACAATGCGGGTTGTTACAGTAACAAACGGGACTAACAACTGAACGTGCCTTTCGAAACACGGAGGAGCTCGAGATAAAAAATTTTTGATTGACCCATCCCAGGATCGACCATGGTGGAACTTGCTTTGTTTCCGTAATCGAAACCAGCGAGCTCAAACCACTACGCCACCGAGCTCCTCAGAGTATTTATGTATATTCTTTGAGATTCATTATCATTATCATCATTAAAATCTATAAAATTATTCAATAACAAAACCCCCCGAAAACTTTCCAGGTAGAACTACCAAATGACTGTACTTTATTATTTTTTTTTTTTCATTTTATCTGTATTTACTTCATTGTATCTAAAAAACTGTAATGATATAAGCTTCAAAAAATGTAGTCAATTAAATAGCTAATAACTTAAATGATGCTAAAACCTATTATAGAGGTAGATACACATTTGAAATATAGTATACCTACTATTATTAATGAATGTCGCAAAATTTACCTTTGCTTGCGTCCTATTCAAATATGTAATTACGATGCGCTTGGAAAAGCTCTTCGAAATTCAAAATATTTGAATTTCGAAGAGCTTTTAGAAGAAGAGCTTTTAGTAGAGTTTCGAAGAGATACAATCATGGTTTCAAGCAGGAGTGCTCAAATCTATATTCCAATTTGATTCCAATCTATTAACCCTTTCGTTTTGAGTTTATTTTATGTTACTAAAAAGTATTAGAATGTAAGAACTCTTAATCACTGCGATATTAGAATGTGATTGAGACAAACTTTAAATTAAATTATGGCTAAGCAAGAAAGTACGACAGTACTTTCTCGCTAGTGAATCAATTATCAAACATAATTTGAGCTCAAGTGTTTCTATAATTCTATTGATAACGATTCCATTTGTGGCGGCGATGTTTAAAAGCTTTGGCACAATGCATCAATAAAGGTGTATAAATAGAAAACCCATTATATTTATATTTGCGATGGTCTAACAAACATAATGGTTAAGCTATAACCATTCGTTTAAAGTTGTAACAAAACTATTATAACGAAGATGCTTCGTAGCTATTTGAGAGAAGCTTTTATTTATAGATAAGATAATTTATATTATAATTAGAATATGATTTTCAAACACATCACTTACTTGTAGCGGCAAGAGAGAGTAAACGGTAATAAATAAGTAATTTCTAATATTCAATATGCATTTGCATGAAGAGTATTTATATAAAGTTGTAGGTATAAAAATTTATTTCCTAAATCGTTTATCCTTGTCTGTATTCCAAATTATGATCTAACTACGAGAATGTACCAATAAGATATTGGAAAGCATGATTTTCAGTTTCGTTTCAGAACGCAATTATCTTATCTTTATGTTATAATAACTTTATGCTTATCCTTATGTATCCCACATAGAGCGAAAAAAAGTATTTCAAATGGACATCTCTAAGCTGTAAAGATTAATAGTAGGTATAGCACTAGGAAGAAAATAAGGAATGCCGCATACTTATGTTTGATTTAAAAGGTTATAAAAACTTACCGAAGAACCTGCGGTCGCGTCTGATTTCATATTATCGCAAATTACATTGTCTTTACGCCTTATTTTTACTATTCGATGTTTATTATGTTAGTGATCAATAAATACATTTACTTTTCAACTACATAATTACAAGAGTTAATGTTTTATACTTCGATCTTTAAAGTTACTAAATTACTAACTCATGGAACTTTGCATAACATTTCAAGTTTTAAAGAGAATAATTGCAAATATTGATATTTTGACCTTCGAGATCTTTCTAGGATGGTCTTTTATTGCGTCGTAAACGATAGAGCTTCAGGTGACTATCACTTTTGAACCTGTGTCTGGACTCGAACCGGTCCCACGCGTAGAATGCGTGCGGCGCGGCACCACGCCCCGTATGCAGACGCACCGGTCATTGCAATCTTGAACTGGACAGATAAAATCTGGACCTCAACTCATAGATTATCGTAACATCTTATTCACTGCTATACATGCGTCTTTGTATGCATACACAGATAGCCACGACGTTATACGTTTATGCAGGAAATTCTGTGGTAGTACTTTCAATTTGTTTGAGCGAACCCATACGGCGAGCATGGCCAAGACATAAGGTAAGTGGCAGTTTCTTTTGATGTTTGTTACGGAGACATCCAATCCACGAAAATATATATTAGAGATATAATTTTTCATCTCTCTAACTATTTTATTTACCTATTCAGTGCTCAGATTTCGTCCTAAATCAATATTATTGGATTAATATTTATTTAATAAAAATTCCGGTTGGGTGTAGGAATAAAAGAAAACTATAATGAAACTTATCTTGTCTATAAATAGGTTTCTGCTATTGACGTACTGGTTAGTCGTTAGAAAACCGTTTCCATCACGGCACATTTACATGTTGTCATAGACATAGGCGACAAAAACTGAACGTACGCGAGATACAAGCCTGCATCAGTTATGTAAATACAGTGAAAGGATGGCTTTACTTGCAATTTTATTTCTAAAACTGTACAATCGACGTCAAAAGTAGATGATTACAGATAGACCCGTATTACACAAAGTTATTCAATGCAATATCATTTCTTGAAAATTGACAATATATTAATTACTTATTTAAACTTTTTCAATTTAAATGCAAATTTGGCATTCAAATAACGGCCTTAAACGACAGACGTGATCAGGTAGTATCTTTTGGTGAACGAACTTGAATTTAAGTATTTACATAAGTACATAAATTATAACTAGCCGAGAGTAAAACGTTTTACACAAGTGTTTAGTGATTGAAAAATTATATAATTAATCACGCAAAAATAGTTAATCCAAACTACTTTGGCTACAATAACCTTTTGGCGAGATGTAAGCACAGTTTATTCGAATTAACAAACCTGTACATCTCTATGTAATTTCATGTTTGGCATTACGCTGAGTTATGTACTCACTATTTTAGGCTACAGATACTCGAAAGTTCAGTTGTCATTTTTTTCACTGTAATATTGAATTTACAACTGAAAACACGGAGAAATAATTCGTTTGCTTACCTGAAATATATTCCACGCTCGTAGCAAAAGTCTAAGTTGGGTAATTATTTAATATATCGGATTTTATCGGAAAATTTTAACAAAGTTAAATATGACTATGTCCCATCTGTAATCTTATAATTATTCGTATCATCATAGGTATCCGATAATGGTGTCTTGTTATGAGCTAACTGTCAAAGTCAACATCGACTTTTGGCGTCGACTGTATCATAATATTAGCTGAGGTGTGAAAGTAACCCCCAAACTCTGACCTTAATTTCTATGTATTTATTTATAATATGTATTGCTTTTTCCAATTTTATTGTTATTAACAACCATTGTATAGCTATACAATGGTTTATCTTAACAATATAATTCTTTTCAGTAGGGATCTATGGTACAAAACTTCGATTCAAAGCTACGTCGTTAGATGATCGTTACGAAGACTTTGAAGACGATTAAACTGTCACGGTTCTTCTTACCCATTAAAATTTAAGCCTCCCATTTTTTAGATTTCTGAGTAAGTCTATTAAATATTTGACTTTAAAAGTTGTGGTGCGTTCAACGATTCATGATTGCTTACTAGTTATTAATAAAATGAAACGGTTCAAAACAATTGTTTTCAATTAGTGCCTACACACGTCGACGATGTGATATGATTATAATTACTTCATTTACACGAATTGGTTGTAAATATAGAATTGCCATTAGTAAAAAATTGGCAAAACCAACTGATACTTTGCCAAAAATTTTACCCGTTGAGTTTGGCATGATACTAGAAACCTTAATTGTTTATTAGTGTTTTTATAAATAAAAAATAAAGGCTTAAGTAACTATTCAGGAGTTATGAAGGAGAGCGAGTCAATGAACGACAAGGACTCGCTGCCATGGTTAATCAAGTAAATCTTAGTTCCCGAATAGTTATTTCGTGCAACTTTTGTATGCATGTCATAACTCATAAGTCATTTCTTCCTACCTGTAATTTTTTCCTAGGATTACGCGCAAAACACTTGAAAATGTCACTGCCCGTAGTTACAAAATTTTACACTTGTATGTATACCGGTCCTTTAAGGCTAAAGCCCAAGCGATACTTATAGTATCAACGATGTAGTAGATCGCTCTCTTTTTGCTGAAACGCGCGATTTTGATACTATGTTTTTCTATTCTAACCCTTTATCCATGACTCCACCACGGAACCTGCAACCTGCGTCCTTCGGACTCCGCGACTAGCGGCGAAGCGAACAAGAATAAAAGATTGTTTAGAGCGTGCTTAACCATAGAAATATCATTATACTTTCGAGCCTCTTGCTTATCTACCAAAGTGGTGGTGCAAAGTAAAAATGCATACACAGCCTTAGACACCCATCATAAAAATTGACTGCCAGTTTATTTGGTTATAGCAATATTAATTTATGTTCTAAAACATGCATATTGTTTTTTACGACACGGTTATTGTCTAATTAGTTCTACGTACATAATGCGATGCTGTCACGTATTACAAACGATTGCAACATTGATTATGCAATTCAGTCAAAAATTTATTCAATTGTATTGTGATTGTTATTGTGCGTCTTCAGCTAACAAAATAATTAATCACACGTGCGTCTATATGAAGATGCAACTGGTGTGCACTTGTTCTAATAAAAGATCGTAGAATATCTAAAATAAGCGTATACCTTTAGTGGTTTGGGCGGTAAATGCGGTTTATTATGAAGCAGGATGCAGTTGGCTGTGGCCCAAAGTGAGGGACCAATAAACTTGTTATTAAATTAAGCGTCTAGATTAGAATCTTACTTTGACGATGAAAATGGCGTTGTTTCTATTTCATACCAGAATAGAAAATTATTAGATTTTGTTAAGCTAGTGGTTATGGCTGAAAACAGAAACCGGTCAAGGGTGTCTCGGATACCTACACATTAAGGTTTCGTTTTCGTAGATATTTCGGACAAAATAAACAATAGACAAAACAAAACAATCAAAAGAAAAATTACCATTTTAACAGTTCATTTTGTCGCTTAGTGTTCATAAAAAATAATTTAAAGCACCATTCCAAAGACACGATACTTGATGAAATAGCTTCAAGAAGAAAAGCTGTTTATTATTTTTTTGTATTCTTTTATTTTAGAGAGACTAAGTCCTAAAGTGGTTATTTCATCTCATCTTACTGAATAGTGTGAAACATGACATAATATAAAACTTAAATATATAGCTTCAGTAATCGATTACGCATCTAATCGAGAGGAAACTCTTTAATGTTCAACGATGCGAGTAATCGATGTTGTCGTCGAATCGCTGGTTTCAGGGGCATTACGGTTAATAAGCACTGGTTCCTGCTTGCGCTGTATTTGCTATTTTAATTGACAAAATGTATATTTTTGGGAGTCCGCTGGCGGGTATAGATATGAGCGCTTTGGTTTCTATTACCAAAACAATGCTATATTCGCTTTGGATAAATCCGGATGGGTTAGAATTTGTAATCTCGAGCTCCTCCGTGTAAGGCGATTAATCAATCGTTATTCCCTATTTTATGTTAAAGCCCATAGTCTTCGTGTGTTCGTCTAATGTAGGTGTCTATGTCTATACCCAGCAGAGGGACGTATGATTAGGGTGATGATAAGGTTTTTATGAGCAAAACTAAATCTTATTTTAGGACTAAGTACTACTAATTAGTTTAATCTGAGATTTAGGTAGATAAACCTAGAGATTTAGGTAGGTTTGTCTACCCAAATCTTATAGGTTTAACTAAACTCAATACGCATAGTTACCTACATGTTCTAGTATGAACAGTTGAAAAGATGTATCAGGACAGGACTGAATAAATTAGATTTTAATGTAAAATCTAATTTACTGAGATAGCTAAGAAATAAAAGGCTATTAAAATCATCTGTATCGAACATAAAAGTGAAGTCATTAGCGATACACATTCAAACAAATCACAAACAAAATGTAACATATTTTTCTCGTGTGACGATTGCCGGGTGATTCCCTCATTGTTTCAGCTGTCCGCCGCACATAGCAGAGATGATTAAAAAATTATGTCACACTGAAATAGAACAGCCGGTGAAAGTAGTTTATGTTAGCCTGTTGACAAGAAGTCTCAGGCAGTTTTGGGTCACTCGTGTAGTAGGTACTCCCGAATACCAACGATACATCATTTTGTAACCGCAATGTTACGTCTGTGGAATGAAAAAAAAACTAGGCAATTTTTTCAACGAAAACTGGTAGTAATAATACACAAAGCGAGTTTTGTTTTCAGTAGTATTGTTATATAATAAAATCGCCTCATTAGATTTAAGTGTTGTTTTAAAACTGTAGTAGCTCCCTATATTCTTTTTTTTTTATAAGGTAGTAGCAGCAACATTATTGCG
Source organism: Nymphula nitidulata (assembly GCA_947347705.1). Classification (NCBI taxonomy): domain Eukaryota; kingdom Metazoa; phylum Arthropoda; class Insecta; order Lepidoptera; family Crambidae; genus Nymphula; species Nymphula nitidulata. The sequence continues at coordinate 10,245,894 of OX374633.1, forward strand.
TATTTTTAATAAAGAATATTATTCAAAAGCTTTTCATAGAACTGTTATGTTGTCATAACATGGCGACTCAACGTCGTCTTGATGTCAGACATGACATGACAAAAATGTTTTTTCATTTCATCATTTGGCTAAGGAGCCGTTTTATTTGATATCATTAATCTAATATAAGCAACAGCACGTTAATAAGCAGTACCTCTGTACAAATTTTTAGATATTAAGTTTTTCTACCGTATAATTAGGTAGATACAGTAAGGTAAACGCTGGTAATGTCGACAGTGTCCCGGTACTCGTCAGTTTATAAAAAATAACGAATAATTCTTTTTCTCGCGTGGCACTGTAAGAACTTTCTATGGCACCATAATCATTTTTATATACTACAAAATCAGAACCACAACAGTTAATTAACAAAGCAATGGCGACGGAAAAAATTGCATCAAAGTATAACACTCCCAAATTTTGATTTTTTTTGCTAGTTTAGGTACTGAATTTGAACTCTAGCATAATACATTAGTTTCTAAATCTTGCAGAATCTATCGGCAGTTCGATGATAGTGATTATTTCATAATGTAGTCAAGTGAAGTATCTAATGAATTTTAACCTTTCAATTAATATTTTTTATTTATTTTGTGGTATTTACCTGTGTGACATTTATTGGTTCCTGAAAATCCCTCAGTGACCCAATCCTCGTCAATAATAACACAATTGTGACGGTTACTGGTCCACGTAGTGTTCGTACGAAAAAGATGGTCAAAGCAGTAAGGAAAAGAATTCGAAGAAATCCTGTCCGAAAGCAAAAGATTTTATCTCGGGTGTTGAAGATAGGACCTAGAACCATGTCGCGGAATTTGAAAAATGACTTAGGACTTGCAGCCTTTAAGAGACGTACTGGTCATATCTTAACTGATAATTTAAAAAAGAATAGGGTGGTAAAATCGAAACAACTACTGAAGCGGTACGCAAAGGGAGGTCACAGAAAAGTTTTGTTTACGGATGAGAATATTTTTACAATTGAGCAACATTTTAACAAAAAAAATTACCGTATTTATGCTCAAAGCTCTAAGGAAGATTCCTAATCAGTCGACAGAGTGCAACGTGGGCACTATCCTATCATCACTATCCTAGTTTGGTGGGGTCATCAGATCCTGACTTGGTGACAATGAGCCCACCTCAGGAGTATACTGTATAGAATAATAAAGATTTTCGAAAATCGGTTCATAATTGACAGAGAACACACTTACAAAAATAGAATTGTAAAAATTGCGATCTTATACCTAACCGTCGACAATACCAAAAAGGTATAGAAAGGGCCCCCTTCACGAAGGTTGTGTGTTTCGCCAAGTAAAACATTTATGCTAAGAATCTGAGACGCTCTTGTCGACATCAAAGAATACGATTTCAAAGAATTCTACTCGACTTTATAAAATGTTAGACCTCATCTTTTCAGAAAACCTAAATCCTTACCTCTTCAAATTAAAGGCTTCAATGCAATAACAATGCCCAAATTCAACAATTATAATAATAATAATAATTTTAGCAACATTTTAACAAGAAAAATTACCGTATTTATGCTCAAAGCTCTAAGGAAGATTCCTAATCAGTCGACAGAGTGCAACGTGGGCACTATCCTATCATCACTATCCTAGTTTGGTGGGGTATTAGCTATGAAGGAGTGACTGAGCCATACTTTTGTGAAAAAGGTATCAAAACATCGGCACAAGTGTACCAAGATACCATTCTTGAGAAGGCAATGACGCCCCTTAACAACACCATGTTCAATAACCAAGAATGGTCCTTCCAGCAAGACTCGGCGCCGGGTCATAAAGCTCGTTCTACGTTTCCAAAACGAACGTTTCGGACTTCATCAGAGCTGAAGACTGGCCGTTGTTTAGTCCCGATCTTAATCCGCTGGATTATGATTTATGGTCAGTTTTAAAGAGTACGGCTTGCTCTAAACGCCGTGATAATTTGGAGTCCCTAAAATAATCCGTACGATTGGCAGAGAAGAATTTTCCCATGGAAAGAGTGCGTGCTTCTATTGATAACTGGCCTCAACTTTTAAAGGACTGTATTGCAGCCAATGGAGACCACTTCGAATAAGCTTTTATATTTTAAATTGTTTTATATTTATGTATTAAACTAACACACTGTAAAAGTAATAAATGTTATATGCAATAGAATTTTTTCTTCTTTGTTTCAGTATTTATGGCAAGACTAGGTATGAGTACACATAGACTCTTTAATTCAAAGCCCCGTTTATTCCCGTGGCTTTCGCTAGAGGTGACTAGCCTATCAACTGCTCCACTGGTGGTGGTAGGGTGGTACGAACACCATCATGTTGGTGACCACCGTACGCATAACGTAAAACCAAAGTTTGAAGAGACGTTGCCGCGATGCATGCGGTCAGTGATGCCTTCCGTCTGACAGTGCCAGGTGGAATGCATTGACTCGCCTGCAGAAAGACCCCAAGAAACGGCTGTTCTGATGTCCGCCGATAGCACACTATAGGGGCCCAATCTAACCTAAGCAGTTCGTGGGGCTCTTCACCATATGACGCAATATCTCGGAGTGGTCCGTCGTGCAGGTTTGAGACCGGGTGACTTGGGGTGCACGTGGACCTAGGCATACGATGACGTGTCAACGTACGCCTTTACAGATCCCACGACGGTGACATGAAGACAAATCGACCATTTGACCATTTTAGTCACATGGCAAATGTCACGCAGGAGCAGTTATCAACCGCGGAATTGGTATTTTTGGGGGACTTCAGTGCTCACTACGAGTTTAGAGTTTAGAAACAAGCTTTCGCTGTCACGCGTCACCTAACTCAACTGGTTAACCAGCCCACCAGGATGCCAGGTATTGTTGTAAGCGCGGGACCATCTGCTGAGAACTTGCCTGGCTGTATATCGGATAGAAGTCTGAGCTGCATTGGGAACATCGGACCACAGCTTAATAACCGACGAGATGTTACGGGCGTCGCCTTATTAGAAATGAGATACTACACATCCCGCACTGCGATCTCGTTAGGAAAGGTAGGCGTAACCGTTGGTTTATTCGCGAGTGTCCCTTAGATGTTGAAGCAAAATAATCGTCATACCATACCATGCTTGGATCAGAGGCCAAGCTTGTCGGGATTCAGATATTGACTCACTGTAAACAATGCTTTGAGGCAAAATAATTGTCATACCATGCTTGGATCAGAGGCCGAGCTTGTCGGGATTCAGATATTGATTCACTGTAAACAATGCTACCAAGTCCTGCAAAAAAGGCCTCCATCAGAGTGGTTACACAGCGTATTTCACGAGTTGAGCAATAATTACTTACGCATCAAATCCCAGAGAATTCACGGAACGCCGTAGCTACTGTCGTTTAGCCAAAGCCATGCAGTCAACTCTCGCTGCCCCTGTTAAGCTGTTCTGACTAAACGCTAGCTCATAAGCCGCAAGATTGATGAAACTCTTTGCTGCTCACTCAGCTCACTCTCAAATCGATGACTGAAATTCACAGCCACCAACTCTATACCACTGCCAAAAAAATATGTCAATTGACGTTTGAAAAGCTAGTGGACCTGATGGCATCGCATTTTAACGCAGTTTAACCGGCGAATAAGTCTGTTATATATATTATATATAACAGACTTATTCGCCGCTGGCTAGACCCAGCGTTAATGACGCTGACCCACTTAAACTCCTCGGTAACTCCACTGCCCTTCGCGGGGGTAGCCTAGATTCTACTAAAGCAATTTCACGAGCCCACCCCCAGGCAACCTGCCTACTGTTAAGGTTTCGTACCGTTGGATACCCAGAGTCACTAGGTTGGCGGCGAGAAAAGACCGCGACCGAGCACCGCACGAAGTTAGCGGCGCTCGTGTCATCAAGTCAGACACTTTACAAGAGTGTGCTCGGCCGTATCGTTTGGGGGAGTCGCAGTGATGACAATGCGGCGTTTCCTCCCGACGGGCGATACGGTACAATTAGTGACCGAAGCAACCATTTCTCGTCAGTAACTGTATAATGCTGTAGGTGAGGCTGCCCAGCCGGCGCCCGACCTACTCCTCCAGCACCGGACGAATCAATCATCCGGTAGCTGGTTGTTGGAGTGACACGAGCCTCGTCCAATTGGCAAAGAGCCACCCTACACCAGGGTGCGGATCTATCTCGCTTCATCGAGGTCGGATCACTCCCCCCGCTTTCTTGCTGCGACCGTGTTTGCGGTGTTGATGCACTCTGGCCAGCACCAGGGCATCAATCTGCTACGGAAGCGTACCTGCTAAAACGCAGGCAGCCCCACTACTAACTTTGAGGTAAGTCCACATAGCACGGATCGCGATGACCCTCTGCGGCTGCCGCAAAAGGGCCCGTGCGCGGAGTTAGAGGCACACTGTCCACATCGGAGTTACATACAGTGCCATACACTTTACCACCCTGAGGTAAAATCGACGGCACGACGATGCGCTGGACGACCACGGTCATGCCGGCCAACGCATGGTGAACCGCCTACTCCCATTCACGTGCCCTTGCCTCGACCAGCGTGTCATCCGCTAAGTAGACGACATCCATCTGCGGCAAAAGCGCGCCGCATAGAACCCAGGCGTATGTAACCTAGTAATGGCCCTAATGGGCCCTCGTCTTCGTAGACGAAGAGGAGCCACCACCTGCCACCTTCTGTCCACCTGGCAGGCGATACCTTACACTACGTTTGCTGAAACGTGGTTTCAATTCGAGACCTACTTACTTCACCGCTCATCAGTTGTACGAGAGTGTAACCGTCATTTATCCAATGTCAATTGCTTAGGTCTATAGGTGAATAACAAAATTTCCACCATTGAATTGAAAACGTGGAGCTTCATGTCGCTCAGCAAGCAATAGAGAGCAAAGCGACATGAAGGTCCTCGTTTTGGCTCCATTAGTCATAACAAGTGCGACGGAAATCCTACTCTGCAGATTTCTGCTGCCTTCTCCAGTCCACTAGTCCTCCAGTCGTCCAGTACTTCCTGCTCTCCAGTTTTAGGAGCAGCTTATCTAACTCAGTTATGGTAGACTTTACTGCATCTATACCAATGGGTGATTTTTTTTAAATACAACTTGCCACCGTCGTTTATAGACACTTGTAATAACAAGGGAAAAATCACCTGGTATTGGTACATTGTCATGCTTACTTCTTATTTTCGGGGAGAAATCTAATAACAAACTTTCCCGTTGCTAGTAGGGCAGGTAGGTGACGGGCGTGTGTTGAGGTCGCCCAGCGCTGATGATGCTAATCACATTTAAGCACTCCAGTAACTCCACTGCCCTTCGCGTGGGTAGCCTAGGCTCTGCGAAAGCAATTTCACTAGCCCACCCCCGACATGCTGTGGCCTAAGATGAAATGCCTTTAATGTCCAGTAATTATACTACTAACTTTCCCTTTAATCCGAAACACAGCGACTACAAACACCGCGAGAACAACGTCTAAGGATGTTCAATTACGAAATAAAATCATTATGGACCTTAAATAAACATAAAAACGGTTCAAATTACATTGTGCTTAAAATTTGACGAGTTTTGGTACCATTTGCCGATAATTAGGACATATCTGTCGAATACTGGTACAAATGGGTGTTTCTTCAAATTATTATTTATTTGATTTTTTCCTTAATCTCCTTAATAAAACGAATCATTATGTCTAAAAGAGGAATAAATTCTGTACCTCATGGTGTAACTACAACTTCGTAAGAGTAATGATGTTTGTGTGACAAGTCGTCAAAGTCAGCCAAGTTCAATTTCCGACGAGTATTGGGACGTTTACCTTAAGTATTATTCAATAGAAATGGTTTGCCACTTTCAAAAACATCTAATTCATTTGTTAATTTCATGACATTTGTATGAAATATATATTATTTCATGAAATCTAATAACAAACTTCCCCGTTGCTAGTAGGGCAGGTAGGTGACGGGCGTGTGTTGAGGTCGCCCAGCGCTGATGATGCTAATCACACTTAAGCACTCCAGTAACTCCACTGCCCTTCGCGTGGGTAGCCTAGGCTCTGCGAAAGCAATTTCACTAGCCCACCCCCGACATGCTGTGGCCTAAGATGAAATGCCTTTAATGTCCAGTAATTATACTACTAACTTTCCCTTTAATCCGAAACACAGCGACTACAAACACCGCGAGAACAACGTCTAAGGATATTCAATTACGAAATAAAATCATTATGGACCTTAAATAAACATAAAAACAGTTCAAATTACATTGTGCTTAAAATTTGACGAGTTTTGGTACCATTTGCCGATAATTAGGACATATCTGTCGAATACTGGTACAAATGGGTGTTTCTTCAAATTATTATTTATTTGATTTTTTCCTTAATCTCCTTAATAAAACGAATCATTATGTCTAAAAGAGGAATAAATTCTGTACCTCATGGTGTAACTACAACTTCGTAAGAGTAATGATGTTTGTGTGACAAGTCGTCAAAGTCAGCCAAGTTCAATTTCCGACGAGAATTGGGACGTTTACCTTATTTCTATTTTTTGGTATTAGAAATTGATATATTTGTAGTTTATGTGTCTTCGCCAGTAATCACTGAAGGGTTTAGTGGTTGAGAGCTCTAGAAAAACTACTATGTAAGGCATAGTTATCACCATCATCATACATGGGAAAAACACATGAGGAGTTTGGGCCATAACACCAACACGATGGCCTAATGTGGGTTGGTGGGTTAAAGCGGTTGCAGTAACAACCGGGACTTACGGCTTAACGTGCCGTCCGAAGCACGGAGGAGCTGGAGATTATAAGTTTTGATTGACCCATCTTAGATTCGACCAAGGCGGAAGTATTTTTATTTTCGTAATCGAAACTAGAGCGCACAAACCACTACCCCACGGAGCTCCTCATAGGGCATAGTAGTTTTTTTTGCAAAGATGCAATTTTTTTTCTTCTCCATCATTCATATGACGGAGGAGAAGAAAAAAAATTGCATCATCATCATGAGAGGAGAGGACATAGTGATATTTTGTACTCGCCAATGCTCCTCGCGGTAGTTTTGTATTTGATGAGAATTTTATATAATTAATTAACATTGACTTGATAAGTAGTTGTTGACGTGGAACAAACTAATGCTCGTTATCACTAACATTTGCTTAGCGTTAAGAGTCTCTTTGCGATTTTAAGCTCGTCTATCTAAAGGAGATAGAAAGAGACAAATGACAATAAGAGTCACCTAAGCCTAAATGGCTAGTGAAAACAGCAATAACACGTCAAACAAATTAAATCATGACACAAAATACGTATAAATAATAAGACTCTACGGTACTGTTGTCTAAGGAAATGATGTTAAGATCTGTTGTTTTAGAAATTTGGGAGAGGTATTATGTACTGTGTAAAAAAAACCCGCAAGAAACTCAAAAAGGGTGTCATAAATTTTCCATCTCATTTTCAAATACATAAATAGAGCAGGATTATAAGTGGTATATGTTCTCAACACAACTCTACCATTAATTTTAATACGGGGAGCCTTTGGATTTATGCCTTAAATACGCTAAAGCTCTTATCATCAAGCTTGTTTGCCACCCTTATTGTATAAAAAATGTAAACTCAAACTCAAATTCAAAATCGTTTATTCAATTGAGGTATAAATTATACTCTTGGACGTCAAAATCTATTATCCTCCATTCGAAAACCCACTACGGAGTTTTTTTCTTTTAGAAGAACGAACAAGAAAGTGTAAGGTTTAAGATTTCAGATTAAAATGGAATTGGTTTTCCTACCCAAGAACGATTTTTTCAAATTCTTCATTAATAGTCTGAGTGGTCCAATGCATGTGCGCACGTTTAAGTCGTGTGGCAGACAATAAATAAATGCAGTTTAAAACGGCAAACGGTTTTAAATCACAACAAGATGTCAGTCACACGCGTAGATATTTGTTTATTCGAGTTCATCATCTTTTCATCGAGTACATTCACGTACTTATTTGTAATGCTTAATTTATTTTACGCAATAAGTTTTGAATACTTAATATTATAAAATAATTTAAACATTTTAATGAAATCGCAATAAATTAAAAAAGAACATTATTTATTCATGATTTGTTCATTGCTTTTAAAAGCATATATTACAAAGTTTAAAGAATAAAACTAACTACAAGGGAAATATGAATATTTATTCGAAGGCAACTGGAAAAGGCTCAGCCTATGCTGCCAGAAAATACATTCCTGTACAACACTGATTTTCAGCCACCCCCGCCTTCCCAAACTCTCAAGCGAAGATAATTTATGATGACTTCCATAAACACTGCCCGTGCATAGTATATTACACATATTTACTGATGACTTGCCTTAACTATTCAATATTACTGACTGTGAATAGTCAGAAGTCTAATTATACGATGTCAATGAGAACAGTAAAAGACCTTGCCTTGCACACGATAAGTAAAATGTAGCAAGAATTAATTAACACTAGTCGCTGGTTACTGCATTATACAAAGGCATTCCATAATTATCATAGACTCCATTCAGAATCTGCGTTGGTTTATAATATTATTATAAACCAACGAAATAAATAAACGTTTTACAGATAAGTGTGCTTCCTTTTTATGGGAAAGAAATGTACCTTTGGGAGTTGGCCCAGTTTAAAATGAAAAAAAAATGCTTGCACTTTTGCTTTTCAGTTCCTTTTTTTCATCAGGTTTTAGTCTTAAAAACTGAACTGATATAAATATCTATAAGTATTTCTCACCATGAGTTGGGTAAAACAAACCGATTGGCACATTATTGACTCTCTGGTTGGCTAGTAGACTAGTTGCCTTAGGGCATTAAGTGCGTCAAATGTGTCTTATTTAAATAAATGTTTTAATGTTTAAAGAAATAAATAAACCTAAAGTACTCTATTTTATTTTTTAATAGTTCTCTACTTTTAGCAGAGCTTTTGTAACAATGATTTTATAAGTACATGTTCCAACATTTAGCAAACTAACATATTCTTTTGCTATCGAATTTGTATTGAGCTGTCCTAATCATGATCTATAAGACAATACCATCTGTAAGTTGTTGACAAATAATTATATAAAGCGTAAAATAATGGCAGATAAACAAAATATCTCCACGGTTTGGTTACGTTTTCATAGAAAATTGCAAATGAGAATATTCACGCAGTGTTTTTCAGACAGCTTTGTGGTCAATGTAGTTCTTCGGTAATATCGTAATTACTCAATACAACCTGGTTCTACTTTTTCACAAATGGCATCAATTTTATCTCTAATTTCTGTAATAGATAAAGTTGATGCTATTTGCGTAACTGCAACTTGCAATTATTTAAGAAGAATTAGAAAAACATTAACTAAACATTAATGATAAAGTACGTTAGATATGTAACAGTTCGACTTCTATCGTTTTACATTTATTATTACTCTTGACAACTCTAAGGATGCACAGTTAAGCAATTAGTTGAACGAATGGCGTTATACAGCGTCCTCGTGTAACGGTTTTTTGTGTTACTTATACTATATTAGCATAAATGACGAATTTCGAAGAGGAGTTTTACGAGGCTGTACTCGTAAATCGGTCATTGGGCCAATTATCGCATATTACGTCCTCTGAGGTTGAGGTAAGGGTTAACAGCAAAGCAAAATCTGCCATACCTGATAAAGTCAGGTTATATTTGCAAATATTTACAATTATTTGGATGTCACGGGGAGTCGTGAAGCGCAGGACCGATTGTCGTGGAAATGATGACGACGGGTATCGAAAATGTAAGTATTTCGATATCAATTGTTAAGGTAGGCGTTATATCTAATAAGACAGGTTTAGGTAAACTTAAGAAATGCGTAGGGTTTTACCAATTAGAGTTGGTACATGGATTGTATCGGTGGTGTATTGGTAACGATATGAATTTTATCTAGTCATATAAAATCAAAGTAGCTGTCTCTTTAAATAGAGATATCTACATGTAACGGATAACTTTGAATTCCTAGAAATGGGCTTATTAGAAATGACTCAGGCGCGCTCCTGTTCTTTGAGAAGCTCGGATGACTCGGTTTCACAGTGGCATAATAATTTAATATTTATGTCACTGGGAGACCGAGTCATCCACGTAATGATTACAAAATAAATAGTTTTGGAGCCAGTATATTAAATTTATCTTCGTCGTGGATTCTAAGAACAAGCCTCCCGGCCCGTTCTTGACGGATACTTATACACGAAAAGTTTCATTTACTAGCTATTGAAAATTATATTCTTTTGAACTAGAAGTACAGGCTTGGGAAAATAACTATTATAGAATGATCCGTTATTTTCCCGAGCCTATACTTACCCATATCGCGCTAATATTATTTTTCTTCCTTCTATATTATTAATTGTGATACAAATGATACCACTATTGGATATCACTTTTTAAATTTAACATTTTGATGCGGATATTCATAATGAGCTAAATTAGAAGTAGATTGGACTTATAATTTTGCTTTACAGTGAACTCTATTAACAGTGTCATACCTAGAACTCATGCTGTAGTAAAAAATAAAAATACTTTAAACTTATTGCAAAAAAGAGCTCTTAATACATCCCCTGTTCTACAGATTGGTGCCGTCAATACGACAATGAATTAAAACATGGGTATATGAAGTCCATAGAAATGGATTGCCAGTTTCAAAAACATTAAATTCATTTGATAATTTTATGACATTTCTATAAAATTATGCAGCCAATGATATATTTTACTTAGTGGTAGACCCATATGTAGGGTCGCCTGGGTAGGTACCAGCGCCTTTCTTATTTTAGCCGTGAAACAGTTCGCTGTGTTTCGGATTGAAGGGAAAGGTAGCCAGTGTAATTACTGGGCATGGACGGCATTTCATCTTAGGCCTCAGGATAACAACGCACCTGCAGTATCAAGTGCTTTTCCTTGTTATTAGGCAGGTGTATATAGGCGGCGGTAACCGCTTACCACCAGGTGGGCCGTCAGCTTGTTTGTCATCTAGTTGTATATATAAAAAAAATAATAATAAATTATTTCATACAAATGTCATGAAATTATTAAATAAATAAAGGGTTTTTGAAAGTGGCAAACCATTTCTATGAACTAATATAGCCCATATTTTCATTTATTGTCGTATTGACGGCACCACCCTGTATATCCAGAAAAACAGAACAAATAATCATACATCATCACACTTTCTGAAGATTTTTAAAGGGTAGGCAACGCGTGAGTGTGCCCAAAGTGCTACGAGCGTTACAATAGACGCTGCGGTTACCACTTACCATTAGGCGCTCCGTTGCATTTTGCCAACCTTGTAGTAAAAAATAATAACTGTATTCTAGAGTTCATAAAAGTTGCTAGCATCCATATGCTACAGTAGCAGTGCCACATTATTGCCATAAAGAAATTTAGCTTATTCTGCTAACGTAATATGGCTACGATTAAAGTGAGACCTAAAAGGCACCACGCCGGCTGTTTCATAATTTAGGTCTGCTTAAGTCAGTAAAATGTCTCTAATTGTCCTAACACAGATTCAAGAAAGTTTTTATATTTTAAAGATTGTCGAATGTGAAGAATTAAAAATTAGGTGTCCGAAAAATAACGGTCTCTGACCCATGGTAGATAGATGGATGGTTAAATATGGATATCGTTGTTGGAAATTCATATAGGTACCTGTAATTCCTATTTGACCCATTGTATGTAAGGATGTTTTGGTCCATTTATAATGAATTTTATTAATTTGACGCGATATAGCGAATTGTTTTTTACAAAATGTGTCATATTATAATCAATAATTTAAAGATCTGCTCTCGAAATATTGTCATTCACCATTTTGTTGATGTATAATTCATCCTCGTGCAAAGCGAAGCAGTATACATAACTAAAACCAATCAAGGCTAGCCTAGATAGACAGTTAGTCAGTTAAATAGAACGTTCTTTTAAGCTAAAAACTAATATCTGATTGTTACATTACAATTATTATCATGTACTTAAACAATTATTAAGACTATTAACTGAACATTGAAATTGTAACACGTGCCGAGATCATTTACATTACTGTTGTGAATGATCTGATAAAATATTCCATATTGAATTTGAATTTCCATAATTATACGCAGATTACAGATGAAAAAGAGAAATCGCATTATTTCAATGTTATTAAACTTTGTAAAGTTTACATGCAAAGAACGCAATATTATAGTAATACTTGTTAATAATATATGGCCTTCGTGGGAAATAGTAAGAGTCATTGTTTTCATTCTTTATTTTCTGCATGAGCAATTAGATTAGTCATGTATAGACAGCGTAGACGACGTAATACAAATTTATTATAGGCTTTTTAAATATATACCTACGTACACGTAGGGCATGTTTAACAACATAAGCATAGGAGTCATATTTCGAAAAACCAGGATGAGGGATACTATCAGAATTCAGAATTACTGACTGACATTCAAAAATGAAGTCTCTTCGAACTGTGTGCTGTGATTTTCATATGAAACAGAGAGCACGACACTCGCAAAAAGTCAGTTGAGGGAGCAATGCTCGGAATCAATGGGAGAGGAGGATTGATTACAGATAAAAGTTTAGCCAGCTAAAATGGGGAAAGGACTTTGTAGTTCCCCAATTACTAAAATATAATTATCATACTAAGAGGAGAGTACTGAACTAATAAAACACTATAAACTGCCAAGATACAATTATCTGCCAATTACATAAGTCTCTCATGAAGAGATCGTAACCATTACATTGAGCAGTGGAGTTAATTGTATGAAAGTGAAACGCGCGGTAGCGAACATGAGATCTTTTTCATTGCTGGGAAGTTTTAAATTCTAGTGTCCGATTGGTTGTACTGTCTAATTACTGTCCGGTCAAGCGAAGGCAGTTATTTGCGATGAAAAAGCAGAAAAAGTTAAATTCCTATGTGTTAAATGAAAACGAACGCGAAGGAAAAATGTTAGATAATCAGTGTGTAAATTATATGTATAATAGTAGCTATTGCCCGCGGCTCCGCCCGCGTGGATGCTAGCTATCGCACCAAAAATATACAGTCAAGTGTCCTATGTTCTTCCCAGGATTTCAAACTATCCCCATACCAAATTTCATCTAAATCGGTTAAGAGGTTTAGGCGTGACAGTGCAACAAACTCAATTATAATATTAGGTAGAAATGAAGGCTTTAAATTAGTTCTAACTTAGACTACGTTTCGTAATAACCCAAAAGTTATTGATGAATTAATCTCAATTCATCAATAACTTTTAGGTGTAGTAACTACATGCTCTTTATATCATAATGAAACAATATTACTGTAATAATTTCGTTGCCCGAAGATTTGTGGACGATGCGGAATCTACTTAACACAAGAGACACCATTAAATAAGAAAAACTTAAAGTGACTAATTTGCGTCACGGCAAACTTATCTGTGTTTAACAAATATGGAAGTAATTAGTTATTAGAGAAAAATAAAGAGTCTAAAACATAAACACCTGTATATTATAATCATGTTTTGCCCCCATAAGTGATTGCATAGCAACGGTCGAATACACCTGAGCTTACATACATCTAACACTAGTCCCAAACTCAAAGTCAATTAAAGTAAACACGGTAAAATAAACCTAGATCTTCAATGAACCTTACATGCTTCTTAATCGAAAGTGGTTTTGATAAAATGTTGTGAAACTCTTGATTCACAACATCCCGTACTTACTAAGGAACCCAATAGCACTTGTTATTTAGCGTTAAAGAGCGAACTGCACATACCTACGTGCTCCTTCTGACTTTGGAACTAGGATATCCATATTGGGATCCCGTTTAAAATTTTTAATCTTTCGACCCTTACAACCCGCCGGCTTTCCTCAACAATAGAAAAGCTATTGTGTCTCATGTTTGGTGGTATAGTAATTCACTTTATAGATTAATTTTAAGACATATTTAAAAATTTTACGACATGAAATCCCGAATATAGTATATCTACTTTTAGTATCACCGTGGTTGGTCGGTTTTTTTTGCTGTATTTTTCGTAAGTGGTTTATTTTAGTCATGTCTTCGGGGCCGTTGAGCATGAAATGAATTGGACTATATATAACTATTTCTGTTTAGAGTCACCTCCATAATATAATCCTATGAGAAATAAAAATAGATGAGGTTGAATTTTTTTATGACTAACTCCATTTACGGAGTGAATCTTTTATGGTAGTTGTTATTATCATTTACAGAGTGTATTTTATATGGTCGCTGTCCAATTCTCCATGCGTAGGTATTCTTTTGTTGCCTTCTTAGAAGTCAATGTTGTGAGAAGGCGCGTGCGTCGCAAATTGTCGTTTATCTTCCGCAACGGAAATGGGCGAGTCTCCACGATAACATTTTATTAAAGTCCTGCACTATCTGTAATTGTTCAAAACTATGTTGTGATTGGTAAATACTACGGTGTGATAAAACTGCTTTGACAAAAACTAATTTAGTAGTTTGAACTCACAGGACACTAAAAAAGTTATTATAAAAATCTTGCACTCTAAACACGGAACATAAACTGAACTCAATTTTCCGCCAAATTGTATTATGTCCGCCAAATTGTACCTTATTTTGTGCAAGAAACGCTGAAATAAATACAAAAAAAAATTTTTTTTAACTGTTCCGTGTTTTACACTAATCTATGCAGTCATAGATGCAGTTAGATAATATAATATTTAATATGATAAAAATGTGGAACATAAGTGTTCCAGTCAACTAAGTGGTAACAATGTGTATTCGTTTAACGTATTGGAAAACAATTATTTAATACTAAAAATATGCTAATAATCATATGCTTTTATGTGTTCTTTTTTGTGGGTATTATCTTAATTAAATATTAAATAGTTAAGACTTAATATTTTTCAGTACAGTGTACATACATAGACCTGGCCAGGTCTCCATACATTTTTGGAACATCTCTTTTATTTAATTAAATTAAAACTTCAATCAGAGCCAATTAGAGTGGCTTACTACCAACCAAGGCTTTCATAATGTACATAATTTATTGTAAAAGTCCATGAATGTTTTTTTAACAGTTAGTTATTTCAGAGCGACGTAAACAATAGAAGAACCACTGTTATGTAATTATAGCGAAAATAAGAGCAGTTTTACCTTTCATCCCTTACCACCCCGCTAATAACTAATAACAGTTAAGAAAGATAGTGTCCATAATATTAGTGTTGGATATAAAATTAAAACACACCTTCTGGTTAGACGTTTATGTTAGGGCTCTAGTATCAAAAGATATAACGTAAACCAGCCAGCCCACAACAATTGGTAATGTGACGAGTTTTAAATTCGCTTTTTTTTCACAGCTCAGTTTTTCTTTAATTTCTTATAGAAAAAGCAATAGTGATGTCCATTTTGTAGTAATTTAAAAAAGAATAAAATAATGGTTACAAAAAGGGCGTCAAAAGATTCGAATATCGGAAACTCTTTACCTGTCACC
Source organism: Nymphula nitidulata (assembly GCA_947347705.1). Lineage (NCBI taxonomy): Eukaryota > Metazoa > Arthropoda > Insecta > Lepidoptera > Crambidae > Nymphula > Nymphula nitidulata. The sequence continues at coordinate 10,261,306 of OX374633.1, forward strand.
TTTCATCTCGGTTCGTCAAAGTTTTCGACATATTTTCGAATCGAATCCGTGATCCGACGGTTTCTGAACAGGGGGGCTGGTGTTAAGTGACCCTAGACTTTGGTAACCCGCTTACCATCAGGCAAATGCTTGATTGCACTGAGAGGATTTTGTTAGTGAAAAAAATACTAACGACACGTCGTTGTTTATGTTTCAGAACTGAATCTAAACACTTCTCATACTATAGGTGATTATTATTACTTATTAAAATAAATCATTGTAGGTCTTTTCATAGTTCAATCATCTCAAGGATGCGTCACACTTAGGACATAGATAGGTTCTGGATATAATAATATTATCTTTAGCGATGGTCGGTCACGCAACTGCGCCCAAGTTAGCCGTCTCCCTCAGGCTCTGTGAGATCTCTTTCTAATTGCATCGTAATGTCTTGACTCATGCAAATCGATCATTATTAAATCTTAAAATATGAGCACTATAAATATGAGTATGTCACAGGAGTATGCTATAAGTGCTTAATGACATAACTTTATTTATAGGCATATTAATATAGCTGATAGTATGAATTGTTATTTAATTACAGTCCTGATTGCATTTTGTCACAAGAAAAGTGCTCTTTCATTCTGTTTTGAATCACACCAATAAAAATAAAATAACACAGATTAATATTTCTTACCTAAATTCAAAGTAATAGTTATGACTGAGACAATTTTTTTAATTTTTTTATAATCATGGGAAAAAAATTAAGCACATAAAAAAACCTGTATTTTGATGAATGGTACCTAATCATTTATCAAAACACAGGTTTTTTTAAAGTTTTTGTCAAATCCATCACGGAGTTATGCAACTAAACGAAAGATGAATAGTAAAAAATATGCTATTAAGAAAAAATACGTATGACACTACTCACGTGACAAATGTTTATTTTTACTGTTCAAACTTCAAGACTCGTAAACGAAATTCAAGCAAGATTTTTTATTAAAAATTTACCTAAGATGTGATTTTTATGTGGAATATTTATATTTTAATAGTAACTTTTTTTCAAACCAATTGGCATTATTGTGGCTATTTAAATTTTATGAAACAATATCTTCTGTTATGAGTCCGATGTGATATGAATCACAATGATCATAACATTAACAGACCAATAATTAGGCATGGCAATACGCGGTCTATCTGTACTTTAAGTATTTTCATATTGATTGTTTAATATACGTTTTAAAAAACATTAAACCTTTCAAAAGCTTCACTTTGTATGTGTTTATGTCGAATACCTTCAGTTTAAGAAGTTTGTTTCAGTAATTTCAAAGGATTTATGATATTTTGTTACTATTGATGTCTTCATTTATATCTATCTCATCATTAATATCAACTTTCATAGCCTGTTGAAAGTAAGAGGCATACTAAATTAGTAACCTAATAAGGAAACTCAATAAAATTGTAGTTATAATAAATCAAATTCTTTACCGTATGACAGGTTTTCTACTTATATTATTTGTTAATCATTTTAATTAGTTTACAAAATTCGATTTTATCAATCAACATTTTCGAGCAAGTAGATGTTAATTAATAACTATTAGCTCGAAAATTTACAATGAATACTTAGTTAGTGTTTAGTACTTAATAAAAATATATTACAAAATTCTCTTATGTCATGCAACTTGTTTCGCGTCGTCGGATTAGTCAGACTTATAGCTTTATTCTTACAATACAATGCGCCCCTGAACGTTTCATTCGCACAAAAAATGTTTAATGTTTCATTTTGACAGATGTTTGTTCGGAATTTTAACCTCAATTTGCCGAAGCCAAAAGTGTTATATACCTTTGACTTTGTTTTGATTCGAAAACTCACATCCCGTCTCATTTTGACACAACGCGATAGTGTGACAGATGTATTATTATAGTTTCTGTGATTTGAATGGTTTTACGTGAATTGGGATCTTATTATAAAATTAGAATTTATCTAAATGAAAGTGTGTATTTTGGAAAAGAAAGTGACAGTAATTGTTAAAAATACTACAAAGGTTACATGTACTCGTGGTTAGTGTATACATCTATTCTTTGCTCGTGGTGAATTTGATAACATTGTGATATGCAGTCTCCCAGACGTTAGACCTGTGGCTCGGTAGTGGTTATGCTACACCGCATTGTCTAATAAAGTACAACCCAATTATCATCATAACAAAGGCGTAATAGTTTACACAGTTCTCACATATCAACTTCTACTTTCATCAGCTGACAATAAATACTTTCCATAAGACACGACACTATATTTTAGGAAGTTATTACGAATTTACTAGTACTGGACGGTGTTTTTTTTAAAACAGGGTGGCAAACAGGCATGTCCTTATAAATTAGCGAATTTATTAGGACCGTTAAAGTAGGGATTACCCAAGTGACTCTGGGTAATCCCCATCGGCGCGAAACCTGGCCGTAAGGTCGGGTTGCCTGGGGGTGGGCTGATGAAATTGCTTCGGCAGAGCCCAGGCTACCCGCGAAGGGCAGTGGAGTTACCGGGGAGTTTTAGTGGGTATTTCCAGTGCTGCTAGCGCTTGATGACACCCACACACGCCCGTCGCTTAGCCAGCGGCGGGTAGGTCTGTAAACGGATTTCTCCCCGTAAAAAAAGGGGTGTTAAAGCAATAAACGCCAAGTAAAAATTGCCTATCCGTCATATTTAAGATACGACAAATATTATTTTGTTCAAAATAAAATTAACTAAATATCACTATGACAAAATGAAAATAATATTATCTAAACGAATAGGCATCATAATATGCGACGAATACGAATACTTGTAAATAGACCAATATTCGACGAATAAGAATTATTCCTTGCATCCCTATAATAAAATAATAATGGATCTGCAAATAAGTTGGTGGCCATCACTTCAGCTGTCAATTGTTACATAAGCGAGTAAGCTCGCTTATTATGATTAGCCTTGCGGTTACCGTGGCCTACTCAAGTGCTCGCTGTAAATATCAAAAGGAAACATTACGTTGACAGCGGGGAAAATTCCCTTTGTTCCCAGCTTCTAGATTAGTAATTTTTTATACAAAGCATGGTAATGGTAACTGACTCATTAGTTCATTACCACCTGATATGAAGCGGTAAGAAGCGTCCAAACGTGAAGCGGTAATAATCCAAATGCTAAGCGGTAAGAAGAGTCCAAATATGAGAAGACAGCTAGTGGAGCTTAACATTCTGTTGTAGCCACCTTCGTCCTGATGCCGGCCCATAAGGTGCCTTTTCACGCCTCTTTTGAAGTAGCCCATGTTATAGGAAGGAGGGAACACTGTCATGTGCTGGCAAGGAATTACCAGTTTCAAATTTAAAGAAGTGTGTATTTGCTGCGGTCTAAATGAGGGGTTATGTCAATATTTTTTCCCCGTTTTATAGATTACTTTAACCTATTCAAACAGGTTTTCAAAGTGTGTTACTTACGACGATGTTCTACTAATAGTTTTGTAATGTTTTGGAGACGAGTAGGTTTCATTATGTAAATATGGAAAATGGAAACGGATGGTACGGAAACCTACTTAGGGTGGTGCCGGGTTGCATAAGCGATATCCGTACTCAACGTTGGTTCTACAATAATGTCAAAATAAACCAATTTAGTAATGCAGACTTCACGCTAGGTGAGTGGTCAGTGATCCGTCTACAACCCAGTCCCGGGTTCGAGTTCTGATAGAGGCAGGTAGTTAAGTACGATAACATTCTTTTTCGAGTAATGAATTGTCTCTGTAAGTTTATTTAAAAAAAAAATTATTGGCTATGTACAAGTTTACTATATTTGGCTGTAACTCACCTATTTACCCATTCCTTACATTCTGTAAGACATTAATTTTCTGAGTCATTATATTGATGTTCACAGTGCCTCCCTTAACGAGTCAACCGGTTCTGCAAAGCAATTTTAGACAAAGTCCTCATTTGTAATAAGATCGTAATCAGTTCAGATTATTATTCGTAATTATTAGTTTAATAAAATTAACTTTTTGTTAATCTGGTCCACCTCCTTGTTTACCCTTATTTTATATTATATCCGCATTTAGACTAGGATAAGAATTGTATGTATTAATGTGTTATAAACCTCGGTAAATCTTTAATAAATAAACATTTTTTTAAAGAGTGTAAAATAAGAAAAATAATCATTTTCCTCTATCTGCTTACATTACGTTTTTTGATAGCGGAGTTTATTATTATTATTTATTACACAACACTTGTGTGTGTTGTGTAATAAATAATAATATCATGATTATGTTATAGCTCTTTTGTAAAAGAGTAGAACTAATACCAATTTTAGCATTAAGGCGGTCGCATCGCTGATATTGTGAACTCTGTACCATTCGGTTTAACGAATAGTATTGATTGATATTGCAATAATTTCTCCAAACGGTCGCACAAATCGTTAGTTAGGGTTTCGCACATTTTGTTTCCTAAGCTATTGTGGCAGCTGTTCTCACCGTGAACGTCATCTTACAGCATTGCTAAATTACCACATTGTTTAGTTTTTACACAGTAGCTATGAGCTACAATGACATGGTAAGTTACATGTTCACTGGTTGTGAACAATGGTACAACGTACAAGTCGTGCTTACTCATAAGACTTTCCATTTCTAAACTGTTAATTCTAGAAATATCGGAATTTTATTTATAAATTTTGAAGCAAACTTACTAGTCACAATCTTATTAGCCACTGCGTATAAATATGTCTACACGTGGGCATAGGCTTTCATACATGGAAGAGACATATGAGGAGTTTTCGGCCATAACATCGCCTAGTTGGTGCATGAAAGTTACGTGCCTCGCGCGGAGAAGCTCGAGATTACAAATTTAGTTTGACCAATCTGGGCATCAACCATACCGAAAGCTGCTTTGTTTTCCTAATCGAAACCAGACCACTCAATACTTCAAGCCGGCGAGCTCTTCAGAATACATTAATTTGTATTAAATACATTAAGTGGATTCAAATAAGGATGCTACAGTCTATTATAGTCAAACTAGGGTATTATTTATGCAGGACTACAGCTAAAATGCACATACGAAAGTGAAACCGCCTATTTCAGACATATCGAAATCTAGGACAAGTGTAAGTATAAAACCACTAATATGGGGTGAAAAATATATCGGCTATTCACATCCCAAAGTGGATAATTAATTATCAATTTACTTTCACGCAACTATATTTTCATCGACAATATAAAAAAGACTTCAGTTCCTTTAAATAAATTATGAAAATGTAGGTATCATAATCTAATCTTTCGATTTTCTTATTCGATGTTTGGGAAAAAATATTGTAGCTAATTTAAAGCTTACATTGGGAAGTAATTAACTATTTTGATAACAAGTACCGTATCATTTTTAAATGGTATTTATTTATAAAGTTTGTGTATAAATTAATGAAGAAACGGTCTTTAGCTTGCGGTTTTGACCAGAATCTGTTAAATAATTTTCCTTAAAACCGTTTTAAGCATCTTATTATAATTAATTTAGCCCAAGTGTAACTGACTCTACAAATATTTCGCATTCTAAAAATAACTATTTGTGACGGTAATCTACTTTGTGTCCAGTATTGGGAATATTTATATAAATGTATATATTATCATCCTATTACAATTCGATTCTTTCGTAACAAGTTCTTGACTAGAACAAGTTATTAAAAAAAAAACTAAAAACTACACAGTGTTGTTTTTGTACTGTAATTGTGATAATCCTAGCTTTTGACCACGACTTCATCCGCATAAATGTCGGTTCTATTCCACGTGATCCGTACATTTTCTAAGATAAAAGTAGCATAAGTGCTACCCCAGGTCCAGGCTAAGTTTATATCTGTGTCAAATTTCATCCAGATTAGTTCAGCCGTTCCGACATGATTGTGTAACAAACATCCATTCAGACTTTCGCATTTATAATATTACTAGGTTTCGGCCGCGACTTCGTGTGCGTGAATGTCGGTTCTATTCCGCAAGGGTCGTATATTTTCAGAAATGAAAAGAAGCCTATGTGCTATTTCAGACTATAATCTACCTCTGTGCAAAAGGATCCGGCCAGGCCAGGTGTATGCACACTATCTCAAAAACTCAAGAAAAATCTCCTGAGGATTATGTATAGGTCACTTGTACAAAATTCTAAACGATTCGTCGATTTAACCATTACTCAATGTGGCAATATGGCGGGCGATGTAGAAGTCAACTAAACGTCTCCAAAGTGACATAGCCGCCATGATAAATATTTGGCTGTGTTACAGATTCTAATATTCTTGTTTTGTACCACATTGAAAATTGACAATTGAAAACTGTTCTGCATATTTTTGCCTATTTTAAGTAGTACGTAGACCTGGGCGGGTTTTTTTTGGGACATATCTTTTCATTCCGTTCTGCCGTTTTCTGGTTTGATTGAGTAACAAAAATCCATCCAAACTTTGGCATTTATAATATTATATAATATTGTAAGTTATTTAGCACTCTTCCATTTAGGTACACCAAATATTAAGCATATTAAGTGCTTGTGTGATGTATTGCAAGATAACAGAGAAATATGTCCAACCAAACTATCCCTAGTGGAATTTAAACCACTCAACACAGATCACTCGACCAGCCGGCGCAGTGGAATAAAAATTAATAGATTTGAATATTGTATATGTGAAGTGTATTTCACACAAAATACAAAATATATCTAAAAGATTACTACATATATTACATGATAGCGGTGGGTAAATCTAGTAAATCGTGTACCTATAATGATGTACTATTAGCGTTGAGAAGCAAACACGGGTAATCTGTGGCAAGGTCAAAGTCAATGATCACATCGAATGTACCACCGATTATCTTGGTATTCTGTATTGTGTCCACTGTTATGATTAAAAGTACACAAGCATACATTTTTTCTGGTTAACTCTAAGTGGGCTCTTACTTTGTTCACGATAAAAAAAACATAAAAAAATGTAGCACCACGTTAGTGTAAGTGTCATTGCCAAATATAAGTCCCCACCTCTATTTATTCATTAAGATAGGGATACTGACATCCCCATCTTTATACTCACACGACAACTCTACACTTACTTTCACTATTTTATGCATCGCATCTTCTGCTTTTCAGTAGTTTCTGCTTTACCCTTTTCCCTCATGGCTCAAGCGCCCTGAAAACTAAGCGACAGCGAGGCACCTCCTCAGGCTCCCTCAACTTGCTAGGTATGGAGATATGTTGCGATCTGAATTCCAGGAACTACATCGAAACCGTGATAAAAACAGCCTCACGGAAGCTTGGTGTCCTGAACAAGGTGCGTCGATTTTTCACGCCTGACCAATTATGCCTGCTGTATAAAACTCAGGTCCGGTCTTGCGTGGAATATTGCTCGCACTTGTGGGATGGCTCCGCCAAGTACCTACTCGATGCCCTGGACAGATTGCAGCGTCGTGCTGTCCGTATCGTTGGCGATGTAGAGGTCACGAACAACCTTGAGCCTCTGCAATTGCGTCGAGACATTGCGTCGCTTAGCGCCTTCTATCGGCTATATCACGGAGAGTGTTCTGAGGAGCTATTTGACCTTATCCCACCTTCCCCCTTCCTACTCAGGAGCACGCGTGCCGGTCTTCGGAGTCATCAATTCACTGTCTCCACCTCAACATCACGTACAAAGAAATTTAGTAGCTCTTTTCTTTGTCGAACTTCCAGAACTTGGAATTCTTTGCCAGCACATGTGTTCCCTCCTTCCTATAACATGGGTTCCTTCAAAAGAGGCGTGAAAAAGCACCTTTCGGGCCGGCAAGGTGGAGGCAGCTAGAGCAGTGTCTGAACTGCACTAGCTGTCTTCGCATATGGACTCTTCTTACTGCTTCACATCAGGTGGTGTTGAGTCATTTGTCGTGCTTTGTATTAAAAAAAAAAAAAAAAAAAAAGTGATACCTGTCGATTAGAAATCCTCCAGAGGCGATTCACCTCTAAGGCTGAGGAATCACCCAAGTTCTCGCCTCCCTACAGCCTCGGTTAGGTTGTAAAGGTCATCTGCGGCCAACAGCAATAATCAGACAAAATAAAGTCTGCCATATACCGAAAAAGAAGAGAGAGAGATGGAGTTATTTTTTAGACTTATTGCTGAACATAAAGAAGATTTTAATCACAAAATTAAATTGTTTCTTTTCATGTTGTCAGTTAACTTCTTATATTGCGACCAATAAAGGAAGGAACGAAACATGCGGAGTTTCTCATTCGTTCTTTTTAGAAGGAGGCCTTCCGATAATTTTGTGAATCACGTTCATATGAGATCTATATTAATATTTACCTAAAGATTTGAATTAACAATTTATATATTTTTAAATAACACGGTCGCAATATTGTAACTTAGTACCCAAATAATGAATAAAAGGGTAATCACCATACGTTTGTAATTAATAAGATTTGTCAGTCAACAGTCCTATTTTAAGGTATTATGAATGTAGTTAAAATATTGATTTTGACTACCTTTTGTACTTCCAAAACTTGGAATTCTTTGCTAGCACACGTTTTCCCCTCTTTCTATGACATATGGGTTCCTTCAAAAGAGGCGTGAAAAAGTACCTTATGGGCAGCTAGAACAGTGTGTTTCAAGCTGCACTAGCTGTCTCCGCATATGGACTCTTCTTACCGCTTCACATCAGATGGTATCGAGTCATTTGCCGCGATTTGTATGTATGAAAAAACCGCCGTAATAGGACTGATAACTCCTCAACGAAGTCAGTAGAAGGTTTGTACGTATTAGTAGCATGCCACTGGCTATTTATCATCCATGCAACTGGAGCAATGCATCCTTCACATCTTTATACGGATGACAATATCATTGAGATAAATAAGCAGAGCGGGGCGGTAGACCAATTGTCAAACTATTTGACCTAAAAATCAATAGGTTCGTTGCATAATCCCCGTTCAACCAGGCACAAATCTTTATTGAGTAATTCACAATTCATCAATCTCCAACCTATTTTTTAGGGTTCTGTAGTCCACAAGGAACCCTCATAGTTTCACCGTGTACATCCGCGGCTTAGTAAATTTACACATGCGTTCGGGATGAACTCATGTTCTATATCTCTTTCTTTAAGGTGTGAGTTGTTGGAGAGGTCGTTAAAATATTGAGGGGTGCTTAAAAACCATTTTCGATTCAGGGATCCGTTTGCAAAATATTTCAAGATTTACAGTGCTAATTTATAATAAGCCGTTTAACTAAGTAACTACACTTAAAAAATATATTTTACCAAACTACTTCGGTTATATTTGTAATAACCAAAATGTAGCCAGGTGTAATTATAGTTTATGTGCATCTATATGCAACTTTATTTTTGGTTAGATGTTACCATATGTTATGTAGTCACTATTTTTCAGTGTACGGAACACTGCATTGTTCGTGGCTCTACACGCACTTGGCTGGTTTTTTAAATACCTAAATATTGTATCTCTGTGATCAAAATCATGTCTAGGCCTTTTAGCATCAGATTAGTTTGCAGATAAATTGTTTACTGCTCTCATGGACCAATACCTATATCATCCTTGCTACTCTATAATCAGTGAGTAAAAAAGGAATTCCTATTAATTTTATCAAAGTATTAAAATGATTCTATAGCAATAATTTTCTATGATTTACAAAGTAACTGACGTTCAGGCCACAGTCTGTTTAGGTTATGTAGTACAGTGTTCAGTGGTCGACGTAGGTTGACCCAGTTCGCGCAGTAAGATTCCATTACAATTACTCTGTACACCTATGAAAACATAACGAATGACTATTATTATTCATCTCTTTTTCATTGTAACTGTTTTGGTATGAGATCGTAATTATTAATATACATATCACATAATAACAAATCAACGGCTCTCTTTACGTAACTGCAATGATAATGTCAATAGGCTGCATCTGAAGTTATTTTCATATCCACTGCTGGTATACTTTAACGTCATAGCGATTTCTGTACTAACATCGGCAGCAATGGATTAGCTTTATATGACCCCAGCGAGGCGATTGCCTAACTCAAAACATAAAAGTACTTTGTGCTCAAAGCCATATCAATAGTATTGCCACAGTATTGCTAAAGTCACATTGTTTTTATAGGCAGTACAAAATGACGATGTTCTTATGACGTCATAACATAAACAATATCAATTTTAAAACCCGCAGTTAAAAATGCATTTCTTGACAAGAGTTGATTGGCAAAATACTGGGCATTTATTAATATACTACCTACTTTCTTTAACTCGCCAAATATTCTAATTCAACAGTTTTACTGTTTTACTAAACGTTTTACGACAATGTGGTTTTACTAGGTGGTAGGCCCGTATGCAGGGTCGTCTGGGTAGGTACCACCGCCTTTCTTATTTCAGCCGTGAAACAGTTCGCTGTGTTTCGGATTGAAGGGAAAGGTAGCCAGTGTAATTACTGGGCATGGACGGCATTTCATCTTAGGCCCCACGATGACAACGCACCTGCAATATCAAGTGATTTTTGCTTGTTATTGCAGGTGTCTATAGGCGGCGGTTACCGCTTTCCATCAGGTGGGCCGTCAGCTTGTTTGTCATCCAGTTGTATATAAAAAAATAATGTTCTTTAGACTTAATTTATTTAGACTGTATACATGTCTAAAGTATAGCGATATTAAAAAAGGCGTATTAACTGAATGTCGAATTATGAAAAGTAGTGTTAATTCACCAATGGGTTTAGTTGGTTATTTAATTTTAATTTACCGTACTCTGCACGCCGCCGCTATGATCGGAACAAACCAGCATATTATTATGTAACCTGCCATGAGATTTGGCTATCTTTAGGCATATGAATTAGTCAGATACTAATAATCCTAAAAAAATAGTGTCAATAAATTGTTTATCTTATGGATCCCTCACAATTTAACTGAGGCTCAAAAATAGCTTGGTGCAATGCGATGCTTACGAGATTTAACGATGGAACCTCTTTGGCGTGAGATATAGCGACAGGAACGTAGAGTAGAGAGGCCTACCTCTACTACTCTACCTTCCTGTCACTGTATGCCAAAGAGGTCTCTCCTAACTCTAGCGGAAAATAGCTAGAGTTAGGGGTGATTGAATTGAAAATTACTACACAATCAGATTAATATGACGTCGTGATTAAACATATAAAATTGCAAGAAAATGCTACACTATTATTCCTATTACTGTAAACATGTAAGTTATGCTGACTGGACAGTAAAAAAATAGAAAATCGTAGGTAAGATTTGAAAAACTACTCGTTCGTGTGTTGAAATAGAATATTTCGACATTGTGAGGATACTCGTAATGTAAATACAGATGGACTAGAGAAAATTCACAGGGTCATCCCAATTCCTCTGTAGGTCAGATGGTTACAGCAATCACCCGGATTGTGAAAGGTCGCGGGTTCAACCCCGCCCGAAGAAATAAATTTTTATATTTCAAATACTATAAAAAAAGTTTAACAGTAAGAATCTGCTTGTTATACCATGTACCAAACACCGTGCTTAAGTGACATAGTTAGTAAAGTAATAGTATCATATTTACAGAAGATATTACAACCAAACTTTTCTTCCCGTGGTGTGCAAGATCAACAATTCACCAAGTTGTTTTAATAACTCTATCTATTGTTGGTGGTTTCGGGGAATCCCTTTTATTGACCTATTTATAAAAATATAAATATATTTTCAGCTGTTATTGTTGCGGCACTTGGTGATTCATTCATCGATCGCAATTAGTTTCTTTGTGCCATTAATAATTATGTCTTGTGTTAGTAATGGGTGTAGACATTTGAATATACAGTTTAGTATTACTTTTGAGTTGATCAAATATATGTAAATATTATAATTAGCCAATTTAAGTTTGAACTCATTGTTTAACAACGTCACATGTTTTATCTAATATTACAAAATTGTAGAGTTATTCATGAAATGTTTTAATTAGTATTGTAATCAGACTTTATATTTTACAATAACATACGTTTCTTAGAAACTGTTGTGTACTAAGTCGGCATAATTGTATTACGAGGTCTAGGTCTTCAGTGTTTACGTAAAATATACATGAGCTAAGAAACTATTATTATATTACAATAAAATTTTGAAATTTTATGTTGGTTACAAAGCCAGAGCTCATATTAACGCTATATTAACGTTATTGCGACATGGTACTAAAGCTTACTAAAGTGTTAAGCTTCTTCTTTGGTCAACCCTTGGGTGTTACAAGCGCTCTAATAAAATGTCCAGACTAGAACGAGATATGGTCTAGATCAGGAAGCGAACCCACGATTTTTCACAATCCTAGTAACTGCAGTGTGCTCTAACCAGCCGCGCTCTTCTGTGACAATTATATCTCTCGCATCTCACTTCACAAGTCACTTCCAATTCATATGTATATATATATATATATATATATATATATATATATACATATGAATTGGAAGTGACTTATATATATGTATATATGAATTCGAAATTAATTGCCAAGTGAGGTGCGACATTCGTTACAGAATAGCATAGCAATGTAAGTTCATTTTTTCTAAGTAATCTATTAAGTAGCTACTTCATTTTCTTAATGAATTGCACAGAAAAAAGCAAATAAATAAAAGCATAACTACGATTAGGTCATACATATAATTTTCAGATACGTACAACCTAGTGTGAAAAAGTTCCAATGCCAGATGTCGTTCTACAAACCAATATGTGATTGCTTGTGTTTTGTGTGCTTGATAATTTGTAATTAAATATAAAAATAGGTTAATGGTTTATGTTCCACCAACAGTATTGAACAGTTTAAAACCTTTACACGCGTAGGTAATATAAATAATTTTGGTTGGCGCGGAATGTACTCCTGACATATAAAAATAATATTGCGATAGGTTTGGATCCAGGATTGCTCTATTTAAAATGGCATCAACATATTTAATTATTTAGATTTCAAAATAGTAATTGGATCAAATTTTCATTCAACCTTCAATTTAATGCAGTGTGGATTTTGAATAGTGAAAAAGTAATCTTAATTATTAGGTAATAACATTTACATTTGCTAGTAATTAGACTGACAAAAAGAAGCAGTTCGTTGGCCGTTCATGTTTGGTTTAGAGAATTTGTTTTAGTTAGTGTAAAAGAAGCACGCATATTCTCGTCATGCTCCAAATTACGCAAACGAGGTCAATACCGGTCTCGACGATTATACACAATATTGAGGATGTAACACTACGTAATTAATACACAGTTTCTGGAAAAAGAAAAATAAATTGCCAACATTACCCTCCGCACATAAATTTCGCCACCAGTAAAAATTTAAATGTTATTTAACTTTTTCTTAATTTTAAAACGATTATTAGTTTCGAATGCCAGATTAAAACACTCGCAAAATGATCAAATTAAAGTAATATTCAATGTGAATTAAGTTAAGGAAAGTAAAACTCATCTTAAACAAGATCATTTCGGTATGACGCAGTGAAATTATTATAACTACCATTTAATATAAGTCTCCAAAGTTTGTCATAGTTATGTTAACAATACCCGTAAACTGAAAGTCTTTCTACACCGAAAAACAGTAATAATCATAATGTCGTTGATATTTTTCATACTATCTCTAAATAGTTTGTGCTCGCTGCTACGCCTATTTGTAGAGATTTCAATTTTTTGAAGGTTAAGAAAGTCCTTTTTATCTATTCTATTTCCCAAAATTATAGCCATCAAAGGACAAATTCATAAATGTGCGTGTAGAAGCACCTTTTGGGCCGGCGAGGTGAAGGCTAGAGCAGTGTCTAAACTGCACTAGCTATCTTCGCATATATGGACTCATATCATGCAGTGTTGAGTCATTTGCTGTGCTTTGTATATAAAAACATTGAAAATTGTGCACTCAGGCACTTATTAAGAGGTATCAGGTATTTAAGAGTATTCAATCAATTTTTGAAACAAAGATAATGATGATTTTGTACTGATATTCCTAAATATGCTACTATCAAAATACTCTTCAATACAGTTTGATTTCCAAGAAATATACAGTACCTATCTAGGTAGTTACTGAAGTAAATCATTTTTTTAAAATATGTACATAAGCACAAGTTTAAGTTTGTCAATAAAAATATATGTTTAAATACATGTCTATGTTTGTCTTAAGATACTATTAAAAATGAGTCACTAACAAGGAGTTAAGAGTAATTCATTGCCTTCAATACCGTCTTGAAAGCGATTGCAACATCTATTAAACTCCTACGCGCCCTTTCAGGCTGGCCACCTAAATACAAATACTTATACAAATATTTCTAATACGTTATATATTTGAATGTCCGGAATGCTTTGCATATTGCGCCGGTAGTAGATGTAATGTTATTTAAATTAGAATTCGCTAAAGTAGGTATTGATATAATAGCTTCAATATTTAATTATAAAATAATATTCGAGAGAGATGGTTGTGTTTGAGATGCTTACGTGAATATTACGTGACGGATTTGATAAGACAACATACTGTTTAGCAGTGTTATTTAATATTAAAATTTAAAACACTTTTGCCGTCTTTAAAAAAGAGAAGGTTCTAATTTAGATTTTTTAATCAACTGCTGTCAGTCGACATATATTTACAGTGACACTTGGTGCCGCAGTCACATAATATTGCTGTTCACGCCTTGCCTCAAGACTGAGTAAACGTGACATCACATCATATTATATATCGCCCTTTTTTTAAGTATCATACTTAAATGGGTCACATTGTACTCAAACTTATAAGTAACTTATTAAGACTCATAAATTCAATTATGACTTACCTAAGTACTTGTTAACGTCAAATATGACTATACTATTTAACAAATAATTTATTATAATTACCTACCTGAATAATAAATAAGCTACTCTACCGCTGGTTTGAAAAGGGAAAGTCTTTACTGAGAAGAACTAACAAAAAACTTATGTTCAAAAAATAAAATAATAATGATTAATTTGTACTATTTTATTATTACACATAAGAACAAATAGAGAAAAAGCTTTGGCATAAAATGATTACAGCTATTAATCGATAGATTCTCTATATTAATCTGACTCGTTGACCTTAATTTCCGTAAGAGTAAAATAGCAAAAAACAAGTTAGTATGAACTTAACTAGTAGTAGACATCAATTTAGCACTTGTTTGAAAAAAACCTTGGACATTAACCATTCTATTACAAATATGGCTCAAGCGCATAGTGAGTAATGTTTACAAAGAAAAAAGACTTCGTTGACTACGTTAAAATAGAGTGAGAGTTCATGAAAGAAACAGAACAATGGATATTAAACCTCCATAAGTTGCTATTCAAACCAATAATTATATTTCGTTTACTTGTATTACAATGGAGTAGGTAGCAAATCAATTTTCATTGCCTATTACAGTGCATGATATTATTGTATACCTATTACACATTCTATAGCGCAATCTTTATAGAAACATCGCATAAGATTAAACATTACTGCTAATCGATCACTTTCATTTGGTTTACCTGAGACAATCTTACTCACTATAATAACCCAATTATCTAAGCGGAGATTTGTTCGCGCAATAATACCATTCATGGTGATTTGTTCGCACAATTGCACTGACCGCTACACTACATTCTTGAATAACTAGAATGGTTTAAATGTATTATTATCGTTAGTGATACTTGCACGCGTCATAAATTCCTTATATGATGACCTTTCTATGATGTTTCTATCAAAATACTAAAATTTTTTTCTTGTAATCTGTCAAGCGACGTTATACTACCTGGGGGCGATGACAATGGAAAAATCAATTGTGTCTGGAATCTCATGCATGACGGGTTAAATATTTTTTAATACATTTAAACATTTATATATTGTTATAAATAAAATTAAGAAAATACATCTCTTACATCTCTCTCTTTACATTTATAATAGAACCAATTTCAATTTCCTTACAATAAACTGTTAATAAAAGGCGGGAAACTATTAGGTACGTCCGTTAGTTCTAGAATTCACCTTGGAAATCCATTATACTCTAACAATGTCATAAAAACAACTATCAAAAAAGTTTAAAATGGTATATAATTGCGCCAAAAAGGGTCGTTACTGAAAACTTACCCACTACTTGAAATATTTTTACTTATCTATAAATTGTTTAGAAGACAAGTTCAAAGCACATAAACTTTACTGTGATCTATACATAACATTATTTATCTTATTTAACAACAACTAAACAAGCAGAACTAAAAGTTATATTATTAATTAATAATTTAAATGAGTTCCTTAATCGTTATCGATGCTCGATTCACTTTTTAAATAATTTAATGCGTGTAACACTTTTAGGTAAACCTGTTTTCATAAAAGTGGAACTCACAAATAAACATTGCTATAATTTTTTATCATTCGTCATGACTGTCATGGCGCTTAAAAGTTATCAATAATTATGACTTAATGAATGAGAACTTTTGATCATGACATGATATTTATAATGGATTTATATGAAATTATATAGGTAATTCGGTACCACTGACAAAGAATATATACACTAATACCACTGTTTCAATAGATACTTATAAAATAAATATAAAGAAACAACTTCATTTCAATATTCTTGTCGTTTAAAATTTGTCACCTAAAGCATTCATAAAGAAAATCGTTGTAGTGTGGGGTCGTGTTTATATTGTTCGTATATATCAAATAATTGTAGGTATCGGCGCTTCGCTTTTGTCACAAAAACAAAAAGCCTTATTATTCCAAATGTGTCGATCTGAGGTAGGTGGTCTAAACCAACCACCAAATCACAGAGGCAGTTAAAAGATATATGCAAATAAAAGAACAAATGGTTCTTCAGGCCGGATTGTTTGTCCGGTTTCTTTGCATGAACAAAATTAAATGTACTCAAAATTCATAAAATAGGTTTTAAAAGAACAATTTCTTTGTGTTTATTTATTTAAGTACCAGTACCGACTCCATATGGACCATATGGAGTCGGGCCTTGGGCTGATTGTCCAAACGTTTATTGTTGATCGACTGCAGCGCTTAACAAGATCATTGGCCCCATATATGTATGTCAGAATGTAAATCAATCGCGTATATCATGAGTTCGCTCGTTCCGTTTCTGTTCACGTATCGGAGAATTGTTGCCGTTATTTTGTGCGAAATAGATAAGGATTATAAAATCCTGTAATGCTCTTCTGTAAGGAAATGAGCTCATAGTATTGTCTAATATTTTCGCGAGCACTAAACATTTGGAATAAAACCACCACTTTACCGGATTTACCGCGCGTTTGATTAAGAGATAAATTATTTTTCTATGCCCGACTTTCCGAATACTTTACCAGGATAATGGTCACGGGAAGACTGAAGTTATTTTTCTTTTCCTTCAATGTTTATAAGTATAAGTTAACTGCCGTCACATTGTGTCATATTTTGAGTATTTTGATTCACGCGTACTGAGCTCACGGTGTCCTTTGATAGTAATGTAACGTCTAATTGAGCGCGAAACAGTGGCTTTATTTGAAATAAGAGGCTCACTTATAAATTATCCGCCGAAATCAATGTTATTTTCGAAGTAAAATATAACAAGCATATCAATGCCACGCACTTGCTTCACTGAGTATACCATCTTTCCCAGCAAATTTCTTACTGGGCTACTATCATATGCTAGCGTTTTCTAGGGTCGACACTATACAGTATTTTGTTCCTTCCTATAAAAACTGGTTAAGGTAACTTTTTTCTCTTTATGGTAAAGTTTTATTCTGTCTAATCTTTTTTTAATATACTGAAGTTAACGCAGATTGCAAGATATACTTATGGATTTCCCGCCTTGTGTCATATCGTGATTATGATAATAATTACACTGCTAAGCTATGGAGTGTAATTACATCCAGAAAGCATACCATAAAAGATGATCTCGGAACTGAATCCAGTGAGATTAATTGTTGAACTAAGCTCTTAGTATCTTTACTGCGAACTTGGCTGCCCCTTAACGTGGGTGGACAGTTACCGTGGAAGCGGTAATGGGTCTGTAATGGGTTTCAATTTAATCCTGTCCTGAACTAAAGCTGAGTTAGTTTTGTTATATCACAGTAAGATATAGAGCATTATTACAGACATTTTTGGTCATATAAAAGAATGTAAACTCATTTAAATTTCTTCTACACTTGATTTTAGATTTATTTTAGTTTTTCGCACAAATATTTATTAGTAGTAATCTGTGGTAATGCGACCACCTCATTGGCACAGTAAGCCACAGAAGTCGATTTACACTTGAATACCTTTTCACAACAACATATTGGCATACTCATGACAATTTGTATGAACACTGTGAATCACGTAGTGATAATTAAGGTACTAAAATGTTCAGCGACTTCTGTTGCTGATGTTCGGTCAGACCTGTTTTAGAAGATTTAGGAGACGTCTTTGATTTATAAAAAGGTTTTTTTTATCTTGTTTAATTATTTATATGAGGTATGAGAATTATATTTGCATTATTACTTTATGCATAGTTAATCTTAAATTTTTGCTTAATACCGGTCTTATGTTCCGTTAAAGAATCTTTTAACGCAACACTAAAACTAATTCTATTAACGTTGTGGTTGGGCTGGCACCTAATTAGGATCTAAATTTCATATTTTAATTTTTATATTCGACAGACAGTAATTAAAGTGTAATGCTGATTGCCTCAAACAGAAAGCAATTCCGGGTAATATACGCCGCTAAATTGCTGTGAATTGTTAATTACGCATTTAATTTGAACAAGATTAACCTTTTTTCATTCGCCACAATTGAGCTAAATTTGGAATTTAGTAAATATCTTATACCAAAAGAAACACGAAGACTTTGTGAATAGTCGTCAGTTTCAGGACGTGGAAATACGTGTGGTACGTCAACATGCTACTAAATAAGTATTGTGTAATTATTACTGTTCCTTAGAAGTCATAAAACCATTTTCTGTCAATTGTAAAGGAATCATTGAAATAAAGTGTAGGTTTACATTTAAAACTAATTTTGTAACATACCGAAAGTGATTGTGCAACACAGAAACTATATCACATGTTAACCATAGCACTTTGATTTTATGATGGAACGTGATACGTCTGAACGATTCGGTCAATTTCGATCACGCGAACTGCCATGGTTACCGTAATATTTGACCGTTATACATGATACGTCGGATCGATGCTTCACGCAATATTTTACAAGTAGTAAAGAGCTCATTAAAAAGTTTTACATACTCTGGGTCGAACACGAACTTTAAAATAGTTTGAAGTTCCGATTCCGCAGTTCTGTTTACGAATTAGAATAACTTCCTTACTTGCAAAACTGGCGAATAAATTACTTGAAAGAAAAATAATTTGTTTTCTTTTTTGTTTCAGGTAATGTCTACTGGCGTAGCAAGTTATTTATACGTAACGTGGCTGGTAACTTTTTAACATTTTGGACCCTTACCAGCTCACGCTTAATAGATCTGTTATGTTTGATTTGTGGCCACTTCACTGCTTAAATTGTGATTGCATCTTGCATCTATGAATTAATTAGGTAAAATTTAGCATTGCATCTCAGTATACAGGCTGGCACATTTAGATCGATCACTCAAAATAAGTATGTAGATACAAAGACGTGATAAACCTCATTTGAAAATGGAACGTCTTGGTTTGAACAGAGACGTGATAATCTAAGACCTCATAAAATATGGTGGTAATTTGGAACACTTACTAAAATAAATTAAAGGATATGAAAACAATGCATTTTATTAATTTATGTCTTATAGTTTCAGACGTTCCCATACTGACCGATCTAAATATGCCACCTGTATATGGCAGGAAACATTTTAGTTAACTGTTTCTAGCGGAATTGAAAATATTTTATTTGATAATATTTTATGTCAATTCATATTTTCTGTGAAATTAATAGTGCTGCATTTATAAAACATTCAATTTGCATGATTCTTACATTTATCCATAAATGATGCGGTAGGCATATCATTTATGGATAAATGTATGTGTCTTACGGGATGCCGATAAAGTAAAATGACAGCAATAAATTTTATACAGATTTAAAGATAAAAAGTTTATTTGCATTAAAGGCACACACATAATATAAAATCAAACAATCATTACATTAGAATCGACGACATAGTGGAAAAGTTATGAATTAAAGACAAATAGATCATAGGTATACATCTGCAATTATTAATTTAAATAATCATTAGAGAATTCATCGACCGAATTTAATTTTACTCACTAGGAGGAGTTTTTTCAGTGTGCTCTTACGTGTAATTCCGATGCATATAAATAAATAAAAATCAATGTTTTGATCAGATTGTGATGACACTTTGGCCGGGTATTTTGGGGACGCCCGCGAAGGTTTCGAACTGAATATTATTCTTTTTATATTGTAAAACCTAACAGTGTTCTCTTTACGAGCATTGCTATACATTCCGGGTGCAAACTTATGTAATAGTAGCTATTATTACATAAGTTTTTTTATACTGACAAACAAGCTGACGGCCCACCTGGTGGTAAGCGGTTACCGCCGATTATAGACTGCGTTGTCATCCTGAGGCCTAAGATGAAATGCCGTCCATGCCCAGTTATTACAATGGCTACCTTTCCCTTCATTCCGAAACACAGCGAACTGTTTCACGGCTGAAATAAGAAAGGCGGTGGTACCTACTCAGACGACCCTACATACGGGCCTAGTGCTAATATAGGAAGCTTTCTTTAAATAGATTTAAAATAAGTTATAAATCAGCATAACAATCTTGTTACTATACTTATGTTGATTTGCTTATCATTGTAATTCTTCTCGTTACAAACAAATGTAACTGGGTGTTATATTAATTACTTGACATATTAATTTACATATGATCACTGATGTTAGCTTTGATGTTGATGTTTACATAAATCTGCCGTCGGAGTGACAGTTCTAAGTAAGTATTACAAATCTACCGGTCAGCGTTGTTCGTATTAAACTGTACTCTCCAATTTATTGAAGTAACTCAAAAAAAAAATTCTCAGACCCTATTTACAATTTCTTTTATAATTTGTGTTGTACCCATAAATCTGACAAAATAGTTTTCTATTGTTGGAAAGTATGTATACTTTAGAAAAAGCTCTTTAAAATATTTTAATATTGTTTGGTCCCCGCCGCAGGATATCATTTGTTTTAGTAAAGTCATTTTTTCTAAGTATGTACTATATTTTTCATCATTTGTTTCTCCCATGTCTAATATAGACTTGTAAGCCCAATACAGCCATTACAATTGCGAGGTCCTATGCTAGATTCAGAGTAAATCAATGAGCCTGGTTCTCCTTTTCAAATGGTACTAACATGTAATTTTTAAAATAACATTTACATGATGTTCACGGACCCCTGAATTCGTCATATCATCACCGAAACGGTTAGCAAACAATGCCTTACTCAACTTTTGGCTGAATCCAATTCGAAGGTGAGGTGTGCTTTGCATGTTGATAGATATACATATGTTTATTGCTTTGTCTTGATGCTAACCAATATAAAGCCAATAATATTTAGCTACACTATAATATCTGTAACGAAATATTTAGGTAGACGACCCTTTGTGATTTATTTAATATTTAAAATTATGATCATCAACATTTCAGCCGAAAGACGTCCACTGCTGACAAAAGCCTCCCCTATTTATAATTATGTTACAATGAAACTTATGAACATTTTATTATTATTTTATTTTTATTTTATAATACTATAATTGAGGGGTTGAGAATTTATAGCATAGTAACTAAAGTTGATTACTTTCCTTTTATAGTAATTAAATTGCAGCAACTTTTTTATGACATCTTGTTTCAGGTAGCATAAAAAATAAAATAAAAAAAGGTATCAATCGCTCCATAAGGTAAAAGAAACCTTAAAATTAAAGAGCGAGACCGAACGAGGACAATGCATAGATATTAGTGACATAAATCACTGTTTGAGTGAATATTTGAGTCATAGCAGTTAATTGAAGTGGTTATGCAACGAACTCCTTTATTTTTAGCCCCTGACGAAAAAAGAGCGTTGCTATAAGTTTGACGTGTCTGTCTGTGACATCGTAGGTCCTAAACGAATGGATCGATTTTGATTCGATTTTTTTTGGAAAGCTAATGTGAACAGGATGGTTCTTAGCTACAATTTATGAAAATCAGTTTAGGCGTTTGATGACTAGCAGCTCATTTCCCATTTTCCTTATTTCTTATTACGGGTTTTACTAACTTTCACCGATTCGATTGATTCGAAATTTGCTTTATTGTTGCTAGTGGTGGAATTTCCATGACATGCTAACCTTGAGCTGATCCTGTAACATCAAATAGTCTGCGGGATGCTCAATTCATCATAAACTTACAGCAGATACAGCGTGATTGGGCTCATATGAATAGCCTCAATGAGATGGTGATAGATAAATGATTAATGAGGCCGGGCGTCGTAAAATTTTCAATTTTATATTTTGTTCAATCTTTTCAAACTTTTTTCCTTATTGTGATGATATCTGACTGCTTTACCTTCATAACATGGAATAGGTACCATTAATAGTGATCTTAGAAAAGGTCTATGGATTTAAATACTGTCTCGGATGATGTAAATAAATCACTCTTATGATTTGTTGTGGTATTACATGACATTTCTATGAAATAATGCAGACATTGTTATATTATTTCATGCAAACGTCATGAAATTATCAAATGAATGAGGTGTTTTTGAAAGTGGCGAACCATTTCTATGAACTAATATAGCCCATGTTTTAATTTATTGTCGTATTGACGGCACCACCCTGTATAGGCTGATGATGATGATATTTTCAATACTAATGTACGAATTTCACGTGAAATTTTTAAGATCCTTTTAGTTTCATTTTAAGATCCGCGTGCAGAGCAGCTATTTTATTGGATAAAAGCGATTCTCAGAAAACGAGGCTCCGAAGAATAGAACTGGTTTTGGAATTAACCAGAAAAGGGAACAGCTCATCCACACTAGGGTTGCCTGTTGCAGGCTTATAATTTTCTGGACATTTCTGTGATTATGTACGAACTAAGCTGGAGTCCAAGTTTCAATTCAAAGTTCGACGGGCGAAAGAAAATTTATTCAAATCGCTATAAGAAAAAGTAAAGAAAAATTACACTGTTAATCACAAAGTTTAAAAATTAAGTACTTACCTTTTATAAGCTTATCAATTAAACTTTGGTCATATATGTTATATAAAAATAGCTTTTATTTTGTTTCTTGATTGTGGACAGGGAAATTTTATAACAAAAAACTAACCCCTTCTTTTTTGTGTTTAAAATGTTTACCATTCGATTTCGTCATTTTCAAAAGAATGTCCATGTACAGCCGCCAGCATATCAATTTGTAATAGAGACGGCTTTCGTATTGCTGTTACACTTGGTGTGCTGTCGATTCCGAGACGTATGAATATTATTTATTAAATTTCAATCGAATATTAATTAAGAACTAACCTACTAATTTTAGTGATTCAATTTAATCTATGCAAATTGTTTTGGCTTGTATTTAACAGCCTCACCATATTAACCTAACCAAACTAAATTAGTAGTTTACACCTGTGTTCCGGTGGCGTAGTGGTAATCGCGTCTGTCCGGATCCCAGGAGACGCGGGTTCGATTTCCGTTCGATTTCTTTATTTGTAGTTGATAGCCAAACTAACCAAAGAATTGAGAACCTAAAATATTTCTTTGCGACTGTTCACAAATTTTTGCTAGTCGTAAAAAATGATTCTCTTTTAAAATCACCATTTGTTTTTAATGTTTCATTTGATGCTTGCTACGAAAAATCAACTCTTCTCATGGAATTCGAATCACGATTTATATTAAAAACGTCATTAATAAATTAACAAATATAGTTATTTTATTCTTTTTATAGCGGGTGTTCCGGACAAATCTTGACGTGTCAGTGTTTGAGACGTTTGAGACCAATTATCTTTTGCAATTTCAGAATTGCTCCATTTGAATATAAAGTACATAGTTACATACATAAGATATATTTAATAACAATAATGAATTTAATATTATTTACTTAAGAAAATTCCTACTATAAAGTACCTAAGTAATGAAAATTGTGTTCTTCGCGAAACATACACCTATTAGGTACTTTATAGTCTTATATTATAATAGAGCAAATTTAAATAAGTTTATAACAAGTTAACCTCACCAGCTTGATAACTATCTGTGCATTTATTATGTAAAATACACTACAAACTGGTCAGGTGTCTCATCGGTTAATAGGCACGAGCAATACAAAAATAATATAATCACTACGTTAACTTACAGTAGACCTATGCTCCCAAAGATCGTCATCATTTTAATACGACGGGTGTATCAAATGGTTTAAAATTATTTTGTGACAAAAGTTAGGTCGCTTGTCATTGACATTCACCGCTGGCTGTCATGATTCATGAATTTCATTGTGTTGGGAAGGTATATCCGAGTCTAATCCATTATTTCTCGCTTTTGAATTATTTTCGCAAAAAAATCAACATTATATTGTTTGAAAATCAAATATGGATTGAAGTGATGTCAAATACTAGAAGTACCTACATATTTTATCTGTATTATGTTCATTTAATCACTTTTTGATGATTGTAATGAAAAAGATTATCATTGTAAGATAAACCTTTTTCAGGTTTGTTGTAAATTAACAAAAAAAAATTGAAGTATTCGTTTTGATAATGGTCTTAGGTAGAAGGGTCACTAATTAAAGGACTTCAGTCTTCATTAACAAACGTTGGAATCATCATCATCATATTAGCCTTTGAAGTCCACTGCTGAACAAAGGCAGCGACGTTGGAATAATTGATTATTCTATAGTAGCTGCAGGGGTTAAGAGGCGACCGTGGTTAAATCGGCCATGCACGGAAACTCGCATTAGCAAGCAAGCTGCGGCTTGGACCATGGCTCAAATCAATAAGGATACAAACATCGCTGACGTGAAACGGAAGTTGAATGCTGCTTCGAGGTTCTTGTAAAGAGTGATTGCCAGAGCGAAATTTGATTTTGTCGACAGAATTGGCGATCGGCTTGCAAGATACCCTTCTGGGAGTCGCGCAAGCGTCTATAGGCTACGGTAACCGCATACTGCCCCACAATTCTGCTATTTATTTTCTTAAACGAATCGGCTGCGTTTCGGTATCGTTACCAATGCGGTTGTAATACAAAAAGGTATTCCACTAACATTGCTTATAAAGCCGGAACGCTAACGAAACTTTCTCGGTTGGTTCAACTTCGGCTCGATAATTGTTAGGAATATTACAAGAAACTATAATTTGGCTTAGTGGCTTGACAGTTGTCCACTTTTGGCAATTCGAACAAAAAATTATCGATGCATTTTGGCTGCCACAGACGTTAAACACTTAGCAGAATACGAAACAATGATTGAACCGAACGGTTCGCGTTACGTGTTTTTCTTTTTTTATACAACTAGATGACAAACAAGCTGACGGCCCACCTGGTGGTAAGCGGTTACCGCCGCCTATAGACACCTGCAATAACAAGGAAAAGCACTTGATATTGCAGGTGCGTTGTCATCCTGAGGCCTAAGATGAAATGCCGTCCATGCCCAGTAATTACACTGGCTACCTTTCCCTTCAATCCGAAACACAGTGAACTGTTTCACGGCTGAAATAAGAAAGGCGGTGGTACCTACCCAGACGACCCTACATATGGGTCTACCACCTAGTGTTTGTTAGTAGAATACCAAACTGATGCGTTTCGGTTACGTTTCAATTGCTTTGAGTTAGCAGAATACGAAAACGTTTTAACTTAATTCCGATTCCGATTCGTTACAGATCAAAATACAATAGCAGAATTGGGGGCCAGTTATAGGTGTTTTTTTTATACCACTAAGATGCTTGACATATTCCATCGTATTTAGCTACAAGTAGGCACTGCTTATATCTTATACATATGTCAAAAGTCATATTCATTAAAACTAACACGTAAATTAGCACCAAACATTAAAAGGGAATGACTAATAGCTACTGCGAAACAAATAAATATTTAACTAAGTACCTACTTACTAACCAATCAATGATTCACGCATTACGGAAAAAAATATAGAACCCATTGAACCAGCTTCTTAGTATTATGATTATATTGGTTGTTGTTATATTTACTCTATTAAATTTACCCTTTTCTACATTAAAAAAAAGGTTTATACCTATATGTCTTACAACTTTATTATGTCATAGATAAATTACGTAGGTACCTACACTTAAACTTAAACATATCTTTTTTATATACCACTCAGGTGGCAATTAAGCATACGGCCCACCTGATGGTAAGCGATTGCCGTAGTCTTTGGACGATTGCAACACCAGGGGTATCACTTGCGCGTTGCCGACCCTGTAAAAACCTTTTCAAGCCCTTTTTGAAGAACCCCATGCTGTACTCGTTCAAGAAAACCCCTGTTCAACGATGTTCAAATAGTCTAACTGTGGCTCAATTTTTTACACTCTTTTATGATAAACTTGGTCGCCTCATCAGAAACACTTGTGGAATAGTTTATTTCTAGGCTTCACTTTCTACACCTTTTTCTACGATTCATGATAAATAAAACCGATAGTTTACGCGCGAAAAACGTTGAAGGAATTGCAGGTGTAGCGGAGCGCGAGCCTTACGTCGAAAGGAGATAGTAAAAGTTACTATGGGATTTGGGCCAGCTCATGAGCACTATTTTTTCGTACAGCTATTTTTGTAAGAATCCATCTTACTTTAACATTTCCATAAATCTTGACTGACAGACGCGGCCAAAAAATATTTTAATTTGCTGAAAACATCACAGATGTCGCTATTTTGAAGAAAACAAAATGTCAATGTCTCACTCACTACAATTTTGTTATTAACGACTGTACGTTGAATTTTTTCGTTTTATTTCTTCGTAGGCAGGGCAAACAATTTCGAAAAACACTTCAAGCGCACCCAAAACATTCACAGATGAAAATATGGAATGACAATTTTAATAAATTTTAACTTTTTAACAGCGTTATTGTGGCTATGGCCTATGCACTTTTGGGCACTTTTATGACTTTTGTTGCCATTTTATACAATATTTATTTTATTTCGAATTTTTTTTGCAATAAAATAAAAGGGGTTTGTGTTATTTAATGGAAACCATGTTATTCAGTACATTATTGTCTACAATGTGTAATGGATTAGTTCCTTTTTCGCCGGATTTCTGATTCGCCGGATTCTTGTTTCATTAAATGTTACATTATCATTTTATACCTAACACGTTTTGATTACGTTACAGCGATTAATTGAAGTCACGGAAAGACTGATAATGTCAGTTGTCTTTGATAACTTTATACGTGTTCCGATTGATGCATACGGAGCTAACGGCGGGCGTCCGTTAGTTGGGCAGTGTGTACACGGGCTTGAGACTTTGTAATTCGCTCGATGAGATCCCAAGCTAACACACCAACCTCTTCTCTCTTGTCATTAGGATGTTTTTATTTATTACAACAGCCTCACGTACCATACTAGAGGTTTTTTCATACAACTAGATGACAAACAAGCTATATGTCGCCTAATAGACGCCTGCAATAACAAGGAAAAAATCAGTTTGTATTGCAGGTGCGTTGTCATCCTGAGAGCTAAGATGAATAGCCTTTCATACCCAGTAATTGCACTAGCTACATTTCCTTGCAATCCGAAACACAGCGAACTTTTATTTCGAATGTCATTTATTTTAGATAATAGATTTCGGATGCTGACTACCGTGTGCTGGACCGTGGCGAAATCCAGCCATATTTCACCAAATGACTCTTCGAAAAAATGATTTCCTCTGACTAGATATACCGACAAAATTACTCATGGATTTGAGTTGTATCCATTGTTTGTTCCAAAAGTATATTGTAATTTTTGTACCAAAGATAAATTTGATTGTCCTTTCACAATCCGGATGACAGCTCTGACCAATGAACTACCAAGGACTTGAGATAATCCTATGAATTTCTTCTAGGTACTTTTTATGTTTTTGCGTTATAAGTCTGGTTTCACAATGTCGAAATTATTATTATGTATATTAATATCGAGCGACCAATTAGTTTGAAAATCGATGGGAGAGGCCGTTTTTCAGCAGAGGATTCATAGGTCCCAGGACATTATTTTTTCTAGTTTTGATATTCTTCTAAATGATAAACAACTCAATTAAGGAAGGCTTTTAATTTTCTAGAACACATGAATCTGAATATGTAATTAAAATGCTCATGATCAATAACATGTTGTGGATTCTTGCTTGTTGTTGCTTTAGTTCCGATTACGGCAACAAAGCAACTTTCGCCATGGTTGGTCCCGTTTGGTTCAATAACAATCAAAATGTCGGTGTTTACAGCCAAAATGTCGCCGTTCCTTCCTCTTTCCACTCTTCAGAATACTACTCTTTCGGTACAGGACTCCATCAACTTGCTTTGTATGGAGATTTGCTGCGATTTGAATCTTAGGAATACATCGAAACTGTGATTAAAACAGCCTCACGGAAGCTCGGTTACCTGAGCAGGAGCGTCGATTTTTCACGCCTGACCAATTATGCCTGTTTTGATGGCTCCGCCAAGTACCTCCTCGATGCACTGGATAGATTGCAGCGTCGTGAAGTCAGTATTATTGGCGATGTGGATGTCACGAACAACCTAGAGCCTCTACAATTGCGTTGTGACAAACATGGCATCTCTTGTTGGACACAGAAGGTTCGGAACGAAACAGTACTCCCGCGCGTCGGCAAAACCCGGAAATTAACGCATTCCGTCAAGAAACGCAACATTAAATACCTCGGGCACATGCTAAAACAATAGGTGCTGCTACAATTAATTATGATGGCCAAAGTCGACGGAAAGCGACGCGTGGAGCGCAGGAAAAGTCTTGGCTGAGAAACATCCGAGAGTGGACAGGAATTACATCCGTCGAGCAACTGTTTGGTCTCGCGATGGACAGAGAAGGGTTTGCAAAGCTAGCGGCCGACCTTCAGTAATGAAGAGGCAGCAGAAGAGAGAGATGGATTCGCTCGTCGCCTTCTATTGGCTTTTCATGGAGAGTGTACTAAAGAGCTTTCGACCTTATCCCACCTTGCCCCTTCCTACTCAGGAGCTCGCGAGCCGGTCGTCGGAGTCATCAATTCGCTGTCTACACCTCAACATCTCGGACTAAGAAGTTTAGAAACTCGTTTCTTTGTCGTACTTTCAAAACATGAAATTCTTTGCAGCAAAATTAGTATCAGTATTAGTTTTTGGATAGATTCTTAACTTCAAGTACGGACATGGAGAGACGGCTACCAAACCAGTAGCTAATATCGACATCGTGGATTCTGAATAGAACGCGTCATTACCCGCTGTAATTGTCTGTTGTGAAACTATAGTTTTGGAAAAAAAAACTTAATGTTCTATGTAGATATAACTATAGTGTAACCGTAGGATGTACGAAACTTAATGCAACTCTGACCATTTAGGCTACGGGTCCATAGAAAGTGACGCGACGACAAAGGTCGGAAGTGATTTTCAACCATGTGTAACGACCCTCGACGTAGGAGCGGAGACGCGAATTTGCAATGAACGATTTCTAATTTCTGTGACATCCTTTGAGAAAAATTTCTAATTCTGCCTTATTTACTTGATTAAAAATATAGCCTAAATGCCCGTTTTCACTAACATTTGCTTAGTGTTAAGAGTCTCATAGCAATTTTTATTTCAGTCGATCTAAAGGAGATAGAAAGAGACAAATGTCGCCTAAGCCTAGGGAATGGTTAGTGACAGCGGACATAAGTGTTACATATCGGAATCGGCGGATTTCAGAATGTTAGAATTGCGAAATACATATAATTATTATGGTCCACTCTTCGTTCTTATACCACACATACCTTACAATCGCGAGCATTAATATAAAACACTTAGTTATAACAGCTTGTGCCTCTTATTAGTTTACAAAAACCTTTCATATACATACTTTGTAGCTATCGAGTTTACACACGCAAAGTTAGAATAAAAAAGAAAAACCTTGTTTTTTATTTCAATTCAAAGCAGAAGGCTTTCAGTGTAATTTATAATTGCTGAAAAAAATAAACTCATACTTTATTATACTAGTTTTATTGTATTTTAATTACTAAGTAATTTTTCAAACATATATAATAATGTTAAAATCAAAAATTAAGAAGAAGCAATTCCTTCCACGTATCAGTGGTTGCGTTATAAGCACGCGCGTCCTTGAGAAAGTCCCATATCCATATAAGGTTCACATGGATCCAACTTGGAGTAGTACAGGCACACGGCCTTCAAACAATACATTTAAGACACGTGCGTGAATCGTGCACGAGCATGCTCTGATTACTGTACTCTTCACATAAATTACACCGGGATCGAATCGTCTTCAACGGCGTTATTTGACCTAACGTAACTATTTACTCATATTTGAAATAGAACAAAATAATGAACTCTACTAATAAAAGTAACAAGACTAAATAACTCAAAGTAGTCTTTGTTTTAACCAGCACGTTTATTTTTATGCAACAAATGTATGCGTACAGCCATTCTGATGACAAAGCGTTTACCGTAGCCTGTATACGTTCGTTGCACATTGGACACTATGTATAATTGTGGATAGTTCCTATGTTCCCAGCATAACGCTTTCTCAATGGTCCCTGTCTCCCAGTCACGGTTGTACTGCAACAGCCTCAATCCATCAACCCACAAACTCCTCATGTATTTCTTTCATGTTGGAACGCTCAACCCAGCAGTGGGACGTATAATTGTAACGTGGTACTACAACATTGCGATGTTACAGCACCTCGTTACACCTTCCAAATTTCCTGGCAATATTTAAAAACATAAATTTAAAAAATTCTAATTCATACTTTGTCTCCTTATTATCATACCACTGTATATTTTCATTTTAGATTACGTACCTCACCTCATCCATTTTTGTATTATTATGTTTACTTTTAATTTTTATATACAAAATGTCACATTTTTTGAAATTTTGTTTCAAAAAAAAATCCTTTCGGTCCCATCCTCCCTCAGGATTTTTTCTTCCAGGGCGGACCGGGTATTGTAACGTGGTACTATAATATTGCGATGTTATAGCACCTCGTTACATCTTCCAAATTTCCTGGCAATATTTAAAAACATAAATTCAAAATTCTAATTCATACTTTGGCGTTTGATTCGGTTTTATCTTTCAAATCATTATTCTTCTGACCCTGAGGGGAGACGTTCCTCCATTGATATCAATGTCTCGCTCTCGACTGCCTGCTAATAAGGCTTAGACGATTTAATATTATTACAGTAACTTTATAACAGTCCGCATATTAAGTTTATTAAATTTTGTCGTCTCTATATCAAGACACTTTTTGTGCCTTTACTTTACAATTTTAAAAATATACCAAAAGTGACGTATTCTGGTGTATTTATTATTCTTGGACCCCTATCTCTAAAAACGTCACATAATGACTGGTGATGAGGTGATGATACCTTATTATATATTTTATAACGTAATACAGCATGATATTCATTAACTAAGTATAGTATTAGACTTTTCTTCGAATAAATATTGTTAAGTTATTTATTTATAATATAAAAAATTGTGACTGATCAAGTCAAACAGATTATGACATAACCCTTTGAACTAAGAGTCATATCAAATCACATGTTATTTATAGATTTGGGTCAAAGGTGATAATTAAGTTCATGATGCTCACTTTATTTTGCTGATTACCTACTGCACAATAGAATAACCTAGTACCTACAACTCAATAGCTGGTGTGACATGGTACTAAAGTGTTAATCTACCGCTAAGCTTTGATACGTTTCACTTTTAAAGGAACAAAGACGATCGTTTAAGGAACAAGTGTGTCAAAGCAAATAAAAAGTGAAAATAATGCATGCTTGGTTAGTTCGTGTCATATGAAATTTATGTTTGGGCCGGCATATGTTCTGGTATTGATAAAATGTAATTATAACACCGCGAGCACACGAAAGTGTGTCAGTCGGCGACCTGGCGACATTCATTTAGGCGTTGTTTACTTTTTCCATCATCGGCGACGACACGTTTGAATAACCGAAAGGTCTAAGTATTTTTTAAAAGTCGTTATATAAGTCACCACTTAAGATTTGAATACCGATAAAAACACCCAGCATAGAAGGAAGATTACTCTCTATATGATATGGATTTCCTGAAAAAATGTAAGTATTGTTAATGTGAAGAAAAAGAACATGTAGAACATGAACATGAAGAACATGTGTGTGTAACAAGTAGTAATCAGAGTGAAATCGCGTGCAATAATTCAAAATTGATTATAATATCGTGTGTATGGTACTATTTACTTACCGGCCTGATAATTGTGAACTTATCATTTGTGTAGTGAAGCTTGACCAACAATGAGGTATTGGAACAGCAGAGCGCTCTGACGGCATGACTTCCGATTTTGTTCCGTTGTGTTACGTGAACGCGCACGCATCGATGTTGCGATTTCGAGTTCGAAGAATACTGCGTATGATCAACACGGGATTACCACACGAATAACCTTTATTACATAGCGCTAAAGCTGAAATTACAACAACATATAAAACTGTTATTGTCACCACAAACCGGCCGTTCACCCTCACGTCAAATATGTTAGTCACGTAATCGGAAAACTATTTGAAAATTGGAAACACATTTTGTTTGCGCTATTATACTACCGAAGATCCCATTGTATGACGAGGCCCATCTGTTTTTAAATCAAATACAATTTTTAAAGGCAACCATACTTTTTTCTCACGGAATAAATGTAAGCAATGGAAAATAAATTTGGCGCGAATGAAAAATAATTTGTAATTAGTACATTTTTTAACCGACTTCAAAAAAAGGAGGAGGTTATCATTTCGTCTGTATGTTTTTTTTCTTAACCACGAGAAGTTCGCCTCCTTTAACCACTCTTCATGTATTTTTTACAATCATCATTTTTGTTATCGTAAAACATTTTCGTAAATCATATTACATTTGAAAAACTGAATTTTCGTATTATGTTTATTTACATTACCGACAATCCTACTAGGGCTCATAAATGTTTGGAAATAATAGTGATTGTCTCCACTGCTCAGAAGAAAATGCTAATTTGGAACATATAATTTTAAATTGTACCCACTGCTTTCAATATCTAGCGATTTGTTTCACAGAACACTTTTACTCACAGATTAGAAAGGCTTCTTGATTAGTTTTGGCAAGTGACTAATGTGACAGTGTCAATCCATTTGACAGTCTTCCCCGCCGCGTTCAGTACCTCATAAAATACTCTGATTTCTTTGTTCCTTTATATATGTTCATATATAGTACAGTAGAAAAAGTTCAATGTCTTCTATGTCTTAATTTTTAGTTTTTTTCTTTTTTTTTATATATACAAAGCACGACAAATGACTCAACACCACCTGATGTGAAGCGGTAAGAAGAGTCCATATGCGAAAACAGCTAGTGCAGTTCTTATTTTGTAATGACAACAAATAATTTATAATTTTAGTTTTAAGATTAAGAATAACAACATTTATTTTTAATATTAGTTTGTAAGTATATTCTTTAATTTTGATTTTTAACATTATTATCATCATCATCATTATCAGCCTATATACGTCCCACTGCTGGGCACAGGCCTTCCTACAAGGGAGAAACACATGAGGAGCTTGGGCCATAACGCCACCACGCTGGCCCAATGCGGGTTGGTGGGTTAAAGCGGCTGCAGTAACAACCGGGACCAACGGCTTAACGTGCCTTCCGAAACACGGAGGAGCTGGAGATTATAAATTTTATTGACCCATCCCGGGACCGACCATGGTGAAAGTTGCTTTGTTTTCGTTATCGAAACCAGAGCGCTTAAACCACTACGCCACCGAGCTCCTCAACATTATTATAAATGTTTGAAAAATTATTTACTTACAAAAATCTAAACTAGAAAAAATTCACGTCCTGAGGCGGGGATCGAACCCGCGACCATCCGCAATCCGGGCGACAGCTCTAACCATCTGAGCTACCCAGGACTTGGGCTATCCCTGTGAAATTCTTCTAGTCTATCTGTGTTTGCGTTATGAGCTAACGTCCACCCTAAAATGTCGAAATGTTCTATTTCAACATCCGAAACGAGTATTTAGATTTTTATTAGTAAATAAAAAGTATTTTTAAGAAAATCATCACTTCACTTTACTTTTTTAAATTATGGCAATCGGTCGTTCTTATCAAAACAACCATTTCTGCCAAGCTGAAGTTAGGAAAAACACTTGTATTGGAGAATAACCGGTGATAATGGCCACACAATAGAGATGTTTTGGGTTACCTGGAATGAGGACGAAACAAACAAATGTTTGGCGCCCCTATACTTACATTACTCTTTGGTTTGGCGGCTAGTTTTGGCAAGTGACATAAGTGACAGTGACAATCCATCTGACAGTCTTCCCCGCCGTGTTCAGGATCTCCTAAAAACTCTGATTTCTTTGTTCCTGTATATAAGTTGTACAGTCGAAAAAGTTTAATGTTTTAATTTTTAGTTATTTTCATTTTATATTAACAAGAAATAGTTTATAATATTAGTTTGAAGAACAATAACATGTATTTGTAAGATTAGTTTAATAAGTAAAATGTATGCGACTGAAGGACTTGTATCCAGGTTATGAATAAAAAATATCAAAAAAATATATAAAGCTATTTTACTTTTGGATATGCAGCATTATGTTTACGTAGCTAGCAATACGACATACGATATTCACATGAAAAATTAATTTGTCAAGTCGCGGACAAGACATCCGGAGGTCTTATCACAATTAAAAACTAATTGTGTCTGGAATCTGTGCCTTGAAATGAGAGAAAAAATGATTTTTTTCATTTATGAAAATAATATATTTCCAAATAAAATGTCATAATTGACAATGACATAACTTCCCCTTACTTGTTAAAATCTGACTGTACATAATTTATTTAAAGAAAATTACCTATTTTGTGCCGCTCACAAAATATGGCTTTAAGCTCTTAGGTGAAAAAAATATATGTTTCAGAAAAAAATGTAATATCGCAATAACTGTAATAAATAGCCTCCGGCGCGGCTTCAAACGCATGGATGTCGGTTATCGAGGCAAAAAGTTAAAATCATGCCAAACATCTAAATTGCATCAGTAGTTTAGAAGTAAATACGTAGAAGATAGACAGACAGACAGAGTTACTTCTGTATTTAAATATTGGTATGGATAATAAAAGTTCACTAGCATTGATTATATTATTATCCTTTCTCCATTTTTGAGGCATCTGATGTAGGCAGGTATCTGGTTAAAAGTTATTTATAACCTAGTTACATAAAGTACCCATAGAAAAGGCTTCGACGTCACGACTCTTAATCCATAATTCCTTTACAAGGTTTCAAGATAACCTATGTTTTTTTTATTTAATCTACATAATAGGGATAAGGGTCGTCTATAAGTCTCCAATAGCCCCGAATAGTTATCATTGTTTTTGAATAGGAATAATGCTTTAAAAATCATGTTTTATAGATTTTGTATCTTACGCTTCATAACGCCATTTCATGTCGGTCACGTGACCAATATGGCGTCACCTGTTCCCAAATACTAATATTTATCATGGCGGCTATGTCACTTTGGTGACGTTTTAGTTGACTTATATGTTTCCCGCCATATTGCCATACTAAATAACTATGAAATAATCTAACTATTCATCAACTTCTGTTCAAACAAACTATGCATGAAAACGAGTTATTAGTATTTTTCCCGGATTCAGGAGATTTGTCCTAAGTTTGTGAGATAGTGTACATATTATTTTACTTGACCGGATATGAAACATCTCCTTTAAGTTCAGTGCGTCTCTTACTCTCACTGTGAATACGAAAAGGATAACTATCATATAATTTGACTTTTAGAAACGTGTGTTCAATTAATAACGTCATAAATCATCATCATCAAAATCCATCCATCATCGTCATCTATCCAAAATTCTTGAAGCTGTAGTTCATCGCCAATTGTCAACTTTCCTCCATAAGAATCGTATCCTCAGTCAGTTTCAATCCGGATTCAGGCCAGGTCACAGTACAACGACTGCTCTATTAAAAATCACTGAGGATTTGAGAATTGGAATGGAGGCCTCGAAGTTAACGGTGTTAGTTCTCATTGACTTCTCCAATGCCTTTAATGCCGTTGACCATGATCTCCTTCTTGCGATTCTCTCTCATTTGAGAGTCTCGACCCTTGAATTAAATTGGTTCTCTTCATATCTTCGGGGACGGCGGCAGGCTGTTCGTACTAAAGACATCCTGTCCGACTGGTGTGATCTGGCTGCCGGCGTTCCTCAAGGTGGCATACTTTCCCCTCTTCTCTTCTCGGTGTTTATCAATTTGATCACTCCTATTCTCCGTAACTCTCATCATCTATATGCTGACGACTTGCAAATTTATGCTCAGGCTGAAATCTGCAATTTGGATGCTGCAATTCTCACTATCAATGAAGATCTCCAGCGTATCTCTGAATGGTCCAGTAGTTTTGGTATTCGCGTTAATCCAAGCAAGTGTCAGGGTCTTATTGTGGGCAGTTCACGCACCCTATCTAAACTAGACATGAGTATGGTTGCAGCACTGTCCTATAACAATGCATCTATTGAGTTTACTACTCATGTTAAGAATCTGGGTTTGGTCATAGATAA
This sequence comes from Nymphula nitidulata, assembly GCA_947347705.1. Lineage (NCBI taxonomy): Eukaryota > Metazoa > Arthropoda > Insecta > Lepidoptera > Crambidae > Nymphula > Nymphula nitidulata. The sequence continues at coordinate 10,297,899 of OX374633.1, forward strand.
CACGTTGAGTTGGATTCCTTATGTTGATTCTATCAGTCATAAAGTCATTGGCATATTAAGATCATTCTACCATTTTAAAAATTTCCTTCCCATTCCAACTAAGATTCTTCTTGTCCAAACAACAATTCTTCCAATCTTTGATTATGCTGATGTGTGTTGTGCTGATATTACTGAAGAACTTCTAAACAAATTGGATCGCTTACTTAACAATTGTATACGTTTCATCTTCAATCTTCGTAAGTACGACCACATTTCTTCGTTCCGTAAGGTATTAAATTGGCTGACGATTCGTCAAAGAAGAGATCTTAGAATCCTATCCACTCTATTTTCTATACTAAATGATCCATATGCTCCTGAATATCTGAAATGTAAATTTCAGTATCTGGGTGCTTCTCATAATCGTGCCCTTCGTTCAAGCGGCAAACTTACTCTAACTTTTCCTTCTCACCGCACTGGCTTCATGTCTAATTCCTTTCAATGTCAAGCAATACGGCTCTGGAACGCACTACCTCCCCATATTCAAGAGGCCAAAAACAAACTGGCTTTCAAGCGGTCAGTTCGCAGTCTTTTTCTGGAGTCTCCTCCTTTATCCAATTGATATAATTATCCTCATTATTTCTGTATTTATTTAATATGTATTTATTAAATATGTATTTGTTATTTATGTATTTATTATATATGTATATATTAATTGCGTATTTATCCATAATTATTCATCTTACAAATTTTAATTTTAATAGTTATGCAGTGTATTCGCTGTTATTGTATATTTTAATTTTTAAAACAGTTGTTTGTGCACTACCTATTTAATCATTTCGGACTCAACTTTCCGGTTGACTGGTAGAGAATGCCTAATGGCATTAAGTCCGCCAAATTGTAACTCATTTTGTGCAATTAAAGTTTAAATAAATAAATAAATAAATAGGGAATGCAATCTCGTTCTCGCGAGATCTCGGCCTTTTTTAGTAAGATTGATTTTGGGCGAAAAAAGGACGAGATCTCGCGAGTTTAACCAGAATGCACTCGAACATAAAAACTCGAGAAAATTAATACTACCCGAGAAATTTAGTAAGTTACTCTTTTCTATGTCGTACTTCCCAAATTTGCCAGTTTATTATGTTTCCTTCTTCCTATATCCTATGTATAAGATCCTTGAAATGAGGCGCGAGGCACCTAATTGTCCGGCCAGGTGGAGGTGGCTGAAACAGCGTGTTTATGCTGACACTTCTAATAAATAGTAAGAAATCTCCATAATATCTCCATGTTGAATCATTTGCCGGCCTTATTATAGAAAAAACCGCAACAAGTGCGAGTCGGACTCGCCCACGAAGGGTTCCGTCCCATTATCAATAAACAAGCGTCTCCCTGTTGCCGTTATCAACATCGAGCAAATACAAAACTCCTGGAAAATAAAAATAAAATACTCCTGGCTAGTTACCACCATCTTCCACGCAGCCTGCCGCCATAACAATAATGTAAACAGCATTGTTGCGTTCCGACAGTTGGACGTATGATAACCGGTTCCTCTGTGATTGAGGAATCCCACTGGTTTTAGCTAGCTTCCATTTTTATCATCAATTATCATCACGTGAGATGAGGGCCAAGAGTTACCCTGTTGAGAATGATTAGAATAACGTACGTTATGGACCCTAGGGGTTGGCAGGATGAGACAATTGCACCTTTGATCGGTATATGACAGTCTATAACAATTAGTACTCGGTAGATACTCGGGCCACCTTGTAATGAGGTGGCGGCTCGTACCAATTTTGACTGTCTATATTTTTGTATAATTTACATTCACATTAAATCATGTTAATCCGCGTAAAACTCCCAAGAAATTCCAGACATAAAATATGTTTTTAATTAGTATATGCTTATTAAAAACCTATTAGTGTCAGGAATGTCTAGATTGACAGGTTAAAGCATACCACGTCCTACCTTGACTCTCGTACCTATTCTACCTTTCCTTCCATCTTTACCAGTCCTACCTTTAAACACAATAGGAAGAAAGAAAGAAAAAGTGAACATAGCCACTGACATGATTCTAGAGATGAAAATCGGTCACCGTGATACTGTGTCATGAAAGATTTTGTGAATGTTTTTTTGACGGACAAACGTGACATATTTTGCATATTAAACATCGAGTAAAAATGATAAAAAGATTAAAAACTAGAAATAATTCATCATCATCATCATCATTGTTAAAAGTTTCAACCATGTGTTCCTGGTTTTCCCCGGTAACGTACCTTTTGCTGCCACAACCATGAATTCGAGGCTGCTGACTTTAGAGAATCGCATAGCTGGTTTCGCAAAGCAACGCAACTTTCGCTATGGTCGGTACTGGAATATACTAATCAAAATTTGTAATCTGGAGCTCCTCCGTGCTTCGGAAGGCACGTTATGCCGTTCGTCCCGGTTGTTATTGCACCCGCCTTAACCCACCAACCCGCATTTAGCCAGAGCGTGGTGATGTCATGACCCAAACTTTTCTTGTGTATTCGAAAACAAAAAAAACTACCTGACTATAGATGTACAGTTATCTGTGTATATTTACAGGTCGTTGACATATTATTATTAAGTGGTTCCTAGTTAGGTGACAGTCATCTCATGCATAACGGAACAAAAAAATTTAAAATATTAAAATTTGTGCAATTTAAAGTGTTGAATTGATGTTAAATTAATGGACACTAAAAGAGATGAGTAGATAAGGAAAGAGCGAAATTCTTAAATTTTTTCATGCATAATTATTATCTATTCTGCTTAATTTTTTATTTTATTTCTTTTATCGATATTTCTCCGTTGTATAGTATCCATAACACAAGCTCTTAATTACTTTGGGCTAGATAATAGGTGTGAAAATATGAATATTATTATTATTATTAATGCATTTATCTTGATTGTCAAAATATATTTACTATAGTCTTCATAGATTTTGGAGATAATGAAAATTTAAGAGAGCGACAAAAGAGATTTAATCTCTTTTGTCGCATTTGCTATTTTCCACTCGAATCCTAATCGTACTGCGGTGGAAACAAAGTAGTATTTTCTACTTAAAAAAATATCAAAATTACAAAAATTTCACGTCCTGAGGCGGGGATCTATGCCGCTCCTGATACCCTCGCTCCTGATGATCGAGTCCTGGGTAGCTCAGATGGTTAGAGCAGTCGCCCGGATTGCGAAAGATCGCGGGTTCAATCTCCGCCTCAGGACGTGTAATTTTTCTAGTTTCGATATTTTTATAAGTAAATAATTATTCAAACATTTATAATAATGTGAATATGAACTAGGTGGTAGGCCCGTATGTAGGGTCGTCTGAGTAGTTACCACCGCCTTTCTTATTTCAGCCGTGAAACAGTTAGCTGTGTTTCGGATTGAAGGGAAAGGTAGCCAGTGTAATTACTGGGCATGACGGCTTTTCATCTTAGGCCTCAGGATGACAACGCACCTGCAATATCAAGTGATTTTTCCTTGTTATTGCAGGTGGATATCATCATCATCATCATCATCACCAGCCTATATACGTCCCACTGCTGGGCACAGGCCTTCCTACATGGGAGAAACACATGAGGAGCTTGGGCCATAACACCACCACGCTGGCCCAATGCGGGTTGGTGGGTTAAAGCGGTTGCAGTAACAACCGGGACCAACGGCTTAACGTGCCTTCCGAAGCACGGAGGAGCTCGAGATTAGAAATTTTGGTTGACCCATCCCGGTACCGACCATGGCGAAAGTTGCTTTGTTTTCGTAAACGAAACCAGAGCGCTCAAACCACTACGCAACCGAGCTCCTCGGCGTCTATAGGCGGTTTTAATAAGATTCCTTACCAAAAATACTATTTTTTAGTGTTATGTTCAAGTGGCGAGTAAGTTCGCTAGAGTTCATTGTGAAAGCATTTATTATTAAAGTAGCCGGATTCGTCTGAAGGTGATACATTGAAACAAAATCGCATTTTTATATGTAATGTCGTAGGTCGCTGAAATCTGTAGATCTTACGGATCTGCAATCAGATATACGTTACTTTCTACCTAAACGATAGGAAATACTTACTGAGTGAATATCAAAAAAATTGTACATCACACAAAAGAAACACAAAGGAATATTACAATATCTGTAACACAAAGGAATATGTGTCACACAAAATAATATAAAGGTGCATTTATACACAGTAACTTTAGATGCAAAGCTATGAAATACCTAGTACTTAATTAACATGTAGAATACTTAGAGTAGGTATTTTATTTAGGGTGTGTAGGTATTAGAATAAAAAAATAATAAATAACGTTATTTATAAAGAACAAATAATAGCATTATGTTTATTAAAATCCAGAAAAAAATTGCATAGGTACTTTTGGTACTTTGCGTAAAAGCAGCGTAGCAAGCACCCTATTGCATTAGTTAACGTAACATTTCCTATTTTCCCGATTTTTTTCCATGACATGCCAGTTAGTTATTTTATTATTCACAAATGAAAATACAATGTGTTACTGCCAACACAATAATATTGAGCTGTAGAGCTCAATATTATTCTGTTGGCATCATAAAATCAGAAAATACGAAATTAGCTTTTAGTGTTAGTTAAATTAACGTTAATTTATTACCTCAACAACACATTTTTCGGAAACGTTTCAATGTTTATTTCCATTCCAGGAAACATAATTTGGACTAAGTAAGTACAACAATAATTTTAAAACAAAAAATAGCCAATGAGAATGCACCCTATTCTTTTGTGTGACGTCATCCAACGTCACACAATGGACGCAAAATATAACCTATCAAAACCAAAACCACGCACAACAAACAAAGTAAAAAGATATTTAAAATTATTGTCTATTGCACGATTTACTTAATGCAAATTGGGTCATATGATAAAATATCTGTCCTAATATCAGTAAAATTACCTGAAATTTTATGTCACACAAGTTTAATTTTATAAAACGACAAAACCGTAAACAAATGTCTCGCTATCAGTAACCACGGTGTTATAACTTCATACTAAAATAACCATATCATAGTTAACATTGAAGTATCGACTAGGATCATTCGTTTAACTGATATTTAATATGGTCGGCTTATAATGGGTTAGAAATTTAGGCCCAAGTTGATAGATGACTTTGTAACCATAAAAAAATAGTGACTTAGAAAAATATTGACATAAAATATTTAAAACTTAAATGACATTTATGATGTTATTCATTAAACTAAGAAAAAATAATTACTTCAATTTTTAATCAATATAGTGAAAAAATATCAAAGTTACCTTGATATTTTTTCACTATGTCGTTAGTAATATTCTTACTAAGTATAACTTATATTATAATATCTTGCCCACATTATTAAATACTTAGTTAGAGTAGCGACCTATGTATTGGGATTTGAACCTAGGCCGTCATAGGAGTTCCTGTCAGTTTTGAATTTTTAATGACATTTTAATTTTTTCATGAGATTTTGGTGTTCATTATTTTAACGATATAATTATAATACAGTATTTTTCAATAAATTATCATTAAAAATATTTTAGTTAAGAACATTACTGAAGTAGAAATGGTACCACCAATTCATCATTGTTAATAATGATTAAATTGTATATTTTCTAGACATACTGCCTTCTAAACCATGAAAGCCATGTTAGAATCCCGATGTGGATTTTTTTTTCTTTGAAATTTTATTTTGATAATAAAATACATAAATAAACATTTTTATGTAACTTTTAAACATTTAAATTTCGTTTTAAAAAAATTAATGATAATGAATAAAGAAATTAATTTTTTGGTTGTCTACCAGTTCAGATCACCAGATATCACCAGGTATAAAAATGTACTCTTTGTCAGTAACATCAAAATCTTCTTCTTTTTGGTTGATGGCGTTGTCTTTGATTTCGCCAGAATCCAGTTTTTAGCTCAGATCTAATTCTTGTGATTTATCCCATATGTCGATAAAGAGTAATGTAAGTATTATGATGGCTGACGTTTTGTTTTGTAAGGTTGGTAGTAAATCGAATGTTGCTAGATGTAAAAAGTACGGTTACGATCGGAAATTGTATTATTAAGACACATAATTCGTCAGACAAGGCTCGTCACACAAAGTAACGGAAATACGGAGACATAACTTTTACTTATTTTTTTTTCATTTATTACAGCGTTTTTAAAGAATTAAAAAGGTTTCTCATGCACCTTGATAAGTTTACAAGCTTATTCTATAAAAGAAACATGTGGTAGTTCAATAATCATAAAGTATTAATTTTTTCTTTTAAAATTGGCACGTGGAGACAACTGTTTTTTATATGACAAAAGAAAACTCCACTGTATTAGATGTGGTTTTTTATTTTATTTCTTTAAGCTTTATTCTGGTGTTCATATACGAAAGCATGTATATTGTAGTGCCTTATAAACAAATACGGCTTTTTTATTCACTACAGGATTTTTTACACCCGCGTTAGTAATGAAGACACATAATTTTTTCATTATGTACATTTTTTTTGATATTCATTCTGCTACTCAATAGGAAATTACTTAAAAAAGTACATATCATTAATATTCAGTATCGTGTAGAAGCGTTTTTTGTAATCCTCAAAGATTTTTTAGTAAAATAATTTTGTATTTTCGCTTACTTACTTTACATGTGCGATTGCTATTTGGTCTTTTTTCCTCCTATTGAGTCACTCTCATATCTGTATCCTTATCTGCCTCGACCGAAACACCGTTTTTCAGGCGGCAGTAGACTTGTTTAGTACCATCCATTGTCGTATAAAAAATTTGGAGGCACAGAGGTTTTAAAAAGTGAGCTTTCTTAAAAATTATTTTATTCCTGACGCAAAAAGGGTTAAAAAATAATTATTTACAAGTTTGACGTGCCTGTCTGTATGTATATCTGCCCCCCAATTCTGCTATTGTATTTTGATCTGTAACGAATCGCAAACGCTTAAGTAAAAACGTTTTTGTATTCTGCTAACTGAACGCAAGCGAAACGTAACCGAAACGCATCAGTTTGGTATTCTACTAACAAAACGTAACGCGAACCGTTCGGTTCTATTATTGTTTCGTATTCTGCTAAATATTTAACATTTGTGGCAGCCGAAACGCATCGATAGTTCTTTGTTCGAACTGTCCAAAATTAACAAATGTCTAGTCACTAAGCCAAAATATATTTTTTTTTTGCAATATTGCTAACAATTATCAAGCCAAAGTTGAACCACCCGAGAGCGTTTCGTTAGTGTTCCGGCTTTTTAAGCAATGATAGTGGAATACCTTTTTGTATTACAACCGCATTGGTAACGATACCGAACCGCAGCCGATCCGTTTAGGGAAATGAATAGCAGAATTGACTCACAGGTATCTGTCTGTCTGTATCTTAAACGTAATCTTAAAAGAATGGACCGATTTTGATTCTTTTTTTTTTGTTCGAAAGCTAACGTAATCGAGACAAAAATTATCTTCGTGTCATGAGGTTTCCAATAATTCACAACAGAGGGGCTGCTGCCGTTTTCATACAATTTGACAGTTATCATGACGACGAACGTTTTTGTTTCAATTCGATGGAAACTCACACGATAGGCACATGCTATTAGCTCATTTCCTACTTGTCAAAAGGGTCATATTAACTTTCACAGATCCGATTAATTTAAAATTTGGTTAACTGTTATCGGTGGTAATTCCAAAATATGCTAATCTTGAGCTTATGCAGTAATATGAAATAGTCTGCGCGGTGCTCACTTCTTCAGTAACTTACAGCAGATAAAGCGTTTTCGGGCTTATAAGAATAGTCTCAATGTTGTTAGATAGGTAGATGGTTAATGAGGCCGGAGGAAGATATGGACATCGTGGTTTTCTTATTATCGTGAGTATTTCTTCTTCTCTCCTTCGTTCACTAATCCTTGCTGTCATCTACTTTAAAATTTAATAAGTATCATCATACCCTTCTGTCAGGTAGCACTCCTCTCTTTAAATATAACTCAAAAACTCTTCAGATAGGTAATAATCGTCATCAGTTCACAGTAACACATGTCAAGGGTGTTTTTTAACGCAATCGTGTTAAGAAATATCATGGCTTATTAATGTAACTGTAACAATAACTTCGCTCGTTTAACAAGCTCGTTTTACAAGCCATCAGAAATAATAATGCGATTAGTCAAGACATATGCCAATTGGGATGTTGTGCCTACTTAAAAGGAACATCAGCTGTCGATTTGGAGGTCGTCGACTTTCAAAGAAACGAAAACAAAACTAACGAAATAGGTACCAGTCCATACGAAATTTGAAGGCATAAATATAGAAGACACAGCGTGGGCAGGCCTCCAACAAGGAGGACCAATGATCTGGTGAAGGTCGCAGGCAGCCGCTGGAGGCGTGCAACGCAAGGGAAAATCTTTGGGAGAGGCTGTCGTGACGATTTATAGCGACCGTGATACACATACGGTTTAAACGACATAAGAACACAATGAATTTATAACTTAAGCAGTCGGGAAATAATATATAAGCTGTTCACGAAGTATCGTCTAATCTATGTACCTTGAGAGCCATATCAGATGGAACGGGTTTCTCATAGCCCGCTTTACTCTCTGCACGGAAGCCGGGAAATCCCAGTCTGACGGGTAACCTAGACAGTCCTAGACAAATCCAGGGGCAATTACACCCGTCCCTCCCGTTCGGGGGCCGTGAGAGCTGCTTTACTATAAACAACTAAGTAGGGGGCTAACCCCCATCAGACCTCCAACCACCCCTCTAGTCTGCCCAAGCCTCGCAACTGATCTCTCACACAACTAGATGGTCCAACCATCTCTAGCGCGTCAGCTTCTGACGCTCAACATCATCATCTGTGGTCCAACCACAGCCAAAGCTATAACCTCTGATGCCTCACATCATAACCACGTGGTCCAACCACATTCACTAACGACGTAGCGCGTCCGCTACGCCGGAGGTCAAGCACAACTTGTGAGAGATCGTTAAGCACACTCTCCGGCCACTGTCAACTATACCAGACCGACAATACTTCATGAACTTGCACAATTTCTTAACTAAGCCATCATGGACTTACCACTGTATATCGCTCAAGTACCAGTACTTGCAAGTGCATGCAAGGTCCTTTTGTCAGGCCCTTGATGTAGCTACGCTACCTTTCTTATTACCCGCTACGCGCCAATTATTTTCTCGCGTCAGCTGACCTGTCGGAATAGACACAGAACCATAGATAATGAAACTATTTTTTATGTTGCCATTCCATAGATACAATATAAACTACTAATAGTTTTGTAATAACTCACCGAGAATCAGCGATTCGTGGAACTCCACGACACTCCCGGCGGCAAAAGAACGAAGTAGTTACAATACTGCCAGTAGATGGCGCGTCCATTCAGCAATTTTCTCACGTGCTCGAATGGCTGCCTCTCTTCTGGTCCTTACATCTCGGATGTTTCGGTCATCAACATCTGGTATATCTGACAACTCACCCATAGGTGTTGAAGCAGAAGGAAAAGTCTCAACTTCATCTGCTCTTAGTGAAGGATCTACAACGTCACTTGCATTACTCTCAAGTAAGTCAATGTTCACAGTTGGAGTAGCCTCCTCAATCGGTACTTCAAACCGATCAATACTCTCAGATTCCATCTCATGTATAGCCGGAGGTGGAATGGTATCTTGACCTTCAATATCTCCTTCTAAAGGATACAAATGTCCCACAGACCTAGTATATTCTTGGTCGCCCACCTTTACTTTTGCTACGCGGGACTTTGCGTCCTGACCTTCTATGAGAGCAGATATCTTCCCCACCTTCCAGTTATTCCTGTTCTTTGATTCCCCTTTAATTTGAACCACATCGCCAACACAAGGCTGTCGATTAGATGTAACTCTAGGCTGCTTCAGGTGGTGACGATATCTCTCTCCTAGGCTGGGCAAATACTGTCCGTGAAACATCTCTTTAACTTCATTCAATATCACTTGTCCCCTTTTCCAACTTTTCAAGAGATCGATCTTGATTGCTGTTCCCTCTAAGGGAAGTTCCTGGATAGGAGTGAGCTCCAGACACGACCCAAGAGTCAAGAAATCTGCAGGCCTAAGAATTTGTTCCACTTCAGTACCTACATATGTAAGTGGTCGAGAGTTCACAACAGCTTCAGTTTCCTTAATAACTGTCAAAAGTTGACCATCTTGAAGGAGGTGTTTGTCCAGAGTTCTTTTTAAACAGTTTTTTACTACACCAATTAATCGTTCATACACGCCACCATGCCACGGAGCCAGCTGCGGTATAAATTTCCACCTTATATCTTGACCAGATAGAATCTCACTCATCAGCTTAAACTGACTGGCGTTGTCCGATACTATCAAATTAGGTTTTCCTCTCGCTGCTACGAACCGTCTCAAGCCCAACAAACATTCTGTCGCCGTCAAATCTCTAACGACCTCGAGATGGATAGCTCTAACAGCCAAACAAGTATAAAGGCAGACCCATCTCTTCTCCTTTGCACTTGTTGATGTCTGAACATAAACAGGTCCAAAATAATCTATACCTGTAAACGCAAACGGCGTACTAAGTCGAACCCTTTCTGATGGTAGGGCAGGAGTTGGCGGCAGTTGGTATGGGCCTCCACCATGTTTTACACATTGACGACATTTTTTCAAAACCTTCTGTACTTTTGCTCTCCCCTGAGGTATCCAATAAGTTTTCCTTACTAAGCTCAATGTGTGTGGTACTCCCACATGATAGTTATCCTCGTGAACCTTTTGGATTAGCTTTTCTGTAAACTCAGAGTCTTTTGGTATCAAAATTGGGTGTTTCATTTCATAAGTCCATTCGGTGTTCATCATACGCCCTTTACACCTCAACATGCGACTGTCATCTAAAAACAACCCTAGGTTTCTAGACAGACTTGTGAGTTTCCCGGCTACTTCCTCAGGAAAGTATATTGCTTGAAGATTCCTTATCTCTTCGTGTTTCCCGTCTTCTGTATCAATGTCTACTTCTGGTATCTGTATCTCTGTTACCACCTCATCCATATCCTCATAACCTCTAGACGACATCTCTGGACCATCCACTACATCCAGAGCCTCCGCGGCCGAAAAAAGAATGTCTTCATTATTAATTTGATGACATGGCCACTCCCTTTCATCCTTTTTTAAAAACTCTGGGCCTAAGAACCACAAATTAAATTTGTGTCTTATAGCTTCCGGCCTCGTGGCTATATCCGCTGGATTATGCTGCGTGGGTACATGACGCATCTGTACATCTTTAAGTTTCTTTATTTCATTCACTCGTCTCAATATGAATGGTGGTAACAATTTAGATGTCTTCATCCATGCCAGAACAATAAGACTGTCTGTCCATAAATACTTATTATTAATTGTTATACCAAGATTCTCAGCAACATATTTAAGTAATCTACTTCCAATCAAGTAAGCCAGTAGTTCTAATCTTGGAATTTTCAAGTCGTCTTTGTCTTCAGTTGGTGTTATTCTAGATTTTGCCATCAAGAAAGCAGTAGATACATTGTCTTTATTTCTGGTTACAAAATAAACTACAGCTGCATATGCGTTCTTAGATGCATCAGCAAAACAATGTAATTCATATGAGGTTTGAGCTTCATGTGTATGGCTGCCAATATACCTCGGTATCTTGATGTCTTTAGCTGTTTGCAAATCTGCTAGAATACTGAACCATGACTGCTGTAATGCAACAGGTATTGGACTATCCCATTTAAGCTTTAGCACACATGTTTCCTGAAATAATAATTTCGCTGGTAAAATCCACGGAGAAGCAAACCCACACGGATCGTAAACTCGCGCTATAGCTCTTAAGACATCCTTTTTAGTAACAGACCTTTCTGTGAACTTATCTTGGTGTATAGGTATCTTTAGACTCAGAGTATCATTTTCTGTATTCCAGATAAGACCAAGAATCTTAACTTCTTTACATTGCTTAGCCCTGTACTCTTCTGGAATACTCTGTAAGAAATTCTTGTCATTTGATACCCAATCCCTTATGTTCATTGATATTTCTTCAAAAATTATCTTTGTTTCTAAGTACAGCTGAAGTGCTTCACTGTGAGAATTTACTTCAGTCACTAAATTGTCCACATAACATCTGTTAGCTATTTTCTTAAGGAGTTCCTGATTTGTCTTAGACAAGTGGTGTCTGATGGTAGCATTTAGTAAGAATGGACTAGAAATTATACCAAAGGGTACTCTACAGAATCGATAGTGGAGTAAATTATCTTCTGTAAGCTCCTTTCCAGTATCCTTAACCCACAGGAATCTAGTTACATCCCTGTCTTGCTGCTGAAGACCTACTTGTAGGAAAGCCTTTTCCACATCCGCAGTTATACCGATTTTTCCTGTTCTAAACTGCAACAGTAAAGCTGTAAGATCTTCTAACATAGATGGACCTCGGTACATACATTCATTAAGACTGCGTTCTTCCCTGACCTTAGATGAAGCATCATATACTAAACGTCCTCTCTTTCCTTCTTGTCGGACCATATGATGGGGCAAATAGTGTACTGGAGGGTTCGTCTGGCAGACTGGTAGAGATTGAGGGTATACCTGTTCTATTATACCAGCTTGTAGCTGTTCCTCTAATGTTTCTTTGTATTCCTTTAATGAACTTTCATCAGTCCTCTTCAAAAGACTTCTCAGGCGACCAAATGCTAAACCGAAATTTGTAGGTAATACAGGAGGGTATTCTATCCATGGCCACTTAACCTCATATCTGGCCTCCTTAATAGTGACAGTCTCATTGAAGAACCTTACAGCATCCTCCTCTTGAGTAGCCTTTGGTGAGTCTACAATTCCAATGCTCTCGAGACTCCATAAGAACTTTATGTCAATATTTCTCAATGGAAGATCTGGTTCGCTAAAATAAGAACAATTAGACCCATGACATTGGCAGTATGTGATAACTGACAAATCTGCCAATGTATTATTATCCTCTGAAAGGTGTCCGGATACTATCCACCCAAAATCAGTGTTAATTAAATGCAAATTGTTCTTAATTTCCAAACTCTGGTTCTTCATGAAAGAAAAATAATAATTATTACCCACTAACAAGTCGATATGTTCACCTAAGCTGTCATCATCAGCTGAAACATCTATCTCATAGTCTGTGGTTAAATTTGAAATCCTGACCTTATCTGTTATGTGAGGAACAATGTTGACCCGTAGTTGCTTTTCCACTCCTCTTTTTGTTATTAAGATCACCTCAGCTGATGGACTTGTCTGCTCTTGTGGTGTTTTAGATCCAAATGTATATATTAAAAGTTGATCCTGTCTGTCCGGGACAATGTTTAATTCTTTAGCTACTTTTGTTGTTAAATAGCTCCTTTGACTGCCACAGTCAAGTAAAAGTCGAAGTGGCACACCTCGACCATTATATTGGAGTGTTGCTGTTGCTGTCTGCAAATAAGATATGTTGTTATTGTAGAAGGTATTGGACACTTCTTTAGTTTCTATTGATATGAGATCTATACCTGGTGTATTTAGAGCACTCTCTAATTTTCCCTTTTCAACCTTTGTGCTCTGCCTGCTGTTACATAGAGCTCGATTATGGTCACCCTTACAATAAAAACAGGTAATCTGGTCCTGGCACGTTCTACAGACATGACCTGGTTTAAAGCACTTAAAACATAAACGCTTAGAACAAAGTCGCCTGCGTCTAAGAGACAGAGTCTTGTATTGACCACATTGGTCATCAAAGTGATCGCCTTCACAGAAGGTACACTGCCTCCTTCTTCTCTTATTAAGGTTCTTCTGTTCCTTCCTAACAGGGTATATCCTTTTAACTGGTTTACGAACCAAGGTCTTAACATGTAATGCTTCTGTTGTCGATGTTGATGGTTGTATGGGTACTACTTCTTTAGAACGTTCCTTAGCTTGTATAATTCGCTCTAAAGTCTCTAAAATAGTACCCAAGTTTCTTTCCTTCGGCAACAGAAGGTTCAACTCATATAAAATTCCTTCAGAAAATTTATTGCATATTAAATTTCTAAAATAATTTCCCATGGTATCTTCACCTAGGGAATTAAGTATCCGAAGGTGTTTTTGAATAGAGTCTAATGTAAATCGTGCTGTTGCTTCTGTAGCCATCTCTAGTTTATTCAATGCATCATAGTGTGCGTCAACAACAAATTCTTTATCACCAAAGCGCCTCTTCAGAGTCTCCAATGCTACGTCATAATTCTCATTGGTGATGTCGATACCTCGGAGGGCCTCTAAGGCAGTACCCGACATAGCACTGAATAAGTATGCCAACTTATCTGACTTCTTCAAGTTTTGTTCGTGGACTGTGCTTTCAAACTTTGCCCAGAATTCTGGCCACTTCAGCATGTCTCCATCAAACTTGGCCATTTCAAGTTTGGGTAGCTTAGATGTTACACCTAGTGTGTTGGTTGTAGGTTGTGAATTTTTATTGAATTCTTCTACTAACTGGAAGTCCACAAGTAATTCTTCTGCATGCATTTCATCCCGGATGTATCTCTCCTGATCTGCGCGGTCTTCTTCTTTAAAATATTCTGATACCTTACTACATTCTTTTTCAAAGCCACTCAAAGCTGATTTTAATTTCATTTTTACCTCGGCTAAGTCATGTAATTGTGCTAGACCTTCCTCAAGCTTGTCTTTAAAGCCGGTTGCTAAATTAATGAATTTAAGTAGCTCTTCATGGCGTATTTTAAGCCTAATTCGCAGGGCTTGTTCCATTTTGTTTTAGTAACAAATATGTAGGTAGTAAAAGCTTGGTCACTAGTTTTGCTATACAATGCTCCAAATTGACGTCGCTTCGAGTTTTCGACGATGAGCAAGGAGTCTTACTCACTAGCTAGCTAGTAACTATTGTAGTAACATTTATTACAAAGTTCCCACAATATTTGTTAGCTCCTTTCCAAAATATATATGGAATATCCTTACACAAACTATTTCCTGCTTCGTTGGAGTAAATTCTATACGATTCTTCTTTAGATTTTACGAAATTACAAGTAGAAAATAACTACCGACAAAGTTTTCAAAAGAAAAGTATTTTTTTCACTTTGACAGATAGCTGGCGGCAATCTACCTACCAGTTCAATCTTTTTCTTCAACAGCAACGGAGTTCAGTAAAATTGGCCATTGTTTTACAGCAATGGAGTAAGGTGAAATTGGCCAAAATTAGATCACGAAAATAATGTTTTTTATACTTTTAATCACTTTAAATGCACTGTTTTTTTTTTTACCGACATTATTAAAAGGAAAATAATAATGGCGAACGATTACACAACGTAATAAAAATGAAATACGTACACAGCGCAATAACACAAACGTAAACCAGGTTAAAGCCTTATCATTGTGAAACACAATAATACACTAAGAAAATAAAAATAAATCGTAATTAAAAATGCATAAAATATAGGACACACAAAGGTAATAAAACGAAAATTGTTAACATATTTTTTTAATGCTTCGCCTCAAAATGGGGTTTGGGTAATAAAATAAGTTTAGACAGTTTTCTAAAATCATTACTAATAAATTTTATTTAAAGCAATACATAAAAGCACTTAGCATATTTAATGAAATGAAGTATTTATTGAAATATCTGTATGAATCTTTTACTTTTAGAGCTTAATGTAAAATTACCCAATGACTGCACTCATATAAATTCCAAAACAACGTACCGGGATTCTTGTCATTCAGGCCCTTTTATGCCCAAAAGATCCCAGCACCTCCACCAAATTATGTCGTGACGATTTATAGCGACCGTGATACACATACGGTTTAAACGACATAAGAACACAATGAATTTATAACTTAAGCAGTCGGGAAATAATATATAAGCTGTTCACGAAGTATCGTCTAATCTATGTACCTTGAGAGCCATATCAGATGGAACGGGTTTCTCATAGCCCGCTTTACTCTCTGCACGGAAGCCGGGAAATCCCAGTCTGACGGGTAACCTAGACAGTCCTAGACAAATCCAGGGGCAATTACACCCGTCCCTCCCGTTCGGGGGCCGTGAGAGCTGCTTTACTATAAACAACTAAGTAGGGGGCTAACCCCCATCAGACCTCCAACCACCCCTCTAGTCTGCCCAAGCCTCGCAACTGATCTCTCACACAACTAGATGGTCCAACCATCTCTAGCGCGTCAGCTTCTGACGCTCAACATCATCATCTGTGGTCCAACCACAGCCAAAGCTATAACCTCTGATGCCTCACATCATAACCACGTGGTCCAACCACATTCACTAACGACGTAGCGCGTCCGCTACGCCGGAGGTCAAGCACAACTTGTGAGAGATCGTTAAGCACACTCTCCGGCCACTGTCAACTATACCAGACCGACAATACTTCATGAACTTGCACAATTTCTTAACTAAGCCATCATGGACTTACCACTGTATATCGCTCAAGTACCAGTACTTGCAAGTGCATGCAAGGTCCTTTTGTCAGGCCCTTGATGTAGCTACGCTACCTTTCTTATTACCCGCTACGCGCCAATTATTTTCTCGCGTCAGCTGACCTGTCGGAATAGACACAGAACCATAGATAATGAAACTATTTTTTATGTTGCCATTCCATAGATACAATATAAACTACTAATAGTTTTGTAATAACTCACCGAGAATCAGCGATTCGTGGAACTCCACGACAGAGGCCTAGTCTAATTGTCCAGCAGTGGACGTCTTTCGGCTGAAATGACCATGAACCATGATGCTGAAAGCATAGAAATCTTCAGCATGGCCTATTACTATGAGAATGATTAGAAATATATTTTCCTGATTATTTATTTGTGTAAGTACTTACTTAGATATGTGTTTTTATATATTTACCTAACTACTATTATTTATTCCATACTATTAGGTATATGTATTAATAGTGGCCGCCTGTAACTTCGCCCACGTGGATGCCGGTTATTATTCTAAGCGTTTTAAACTAAAGATCTCCATACCAAATTTCATCTATATATAGGTACTTACTTAAGTATTAGTGCTAAAATTCATTAACCACGGTAGTCACGGGGCACACTTCAAATATACTAAAGTACTCTACTGTGACACACACTGCAGTAACCTTAGCTTCTCGGGGGGTCTGCATTAAATATATTACTTCTTCGTTCCGTTTTAACGTGGCCGACATAGACTAGAGTTAGTAGGTATATGGTATACCGGGTGGAAAAAATCTATGGGCCCTGAAAGGGACCTACGTTAAATCGTTTAGTTTTAGTTAGCTCATTTTACTGAAAGGAAACATTCCTTTATTTTTGAAAAGAAATAAAACTGCATTCAAGAACTTCTAAAATTCGCTTGACTCACCCGGGAATTGAACCAACTAAAAATTAAAAAGTAAACCCTCGCTATTTTATAATACAGATCGGTAGGATTATCGTTCAGGATTAAATTTGTCTAACAGGTGAACATTTGCTCTTACACTCACCTGTTGTACGAGATACCTATGAATATTAATATTTATTACTAGTTTTTTATTAACAATAGTTCATTTGTAACAAGTAAATCACACGTCAATTTTCTTGTCTCTTTAGCATCTAAATATATCGTATGAAGTACAGGCATACTAATATTATTTATCTCTTAGTAGAGAAGTAGTAAGAGTAGTTATAGTTGAAGACTTCGTTTAGAAAATCATTAAATGGCAATAATAAATTTATGCACAATAATTTATTCCTTTTACGAGGCGTTCTGTCGAAAAGTTGAAAATGGAACGTACTTTTTTATTGCAACGCGGGGCAAGAATTTGAAATTCGAACGACAATTTTCAAAAATTTTAAAACTGATAAAAATGTTGATATCAAAAGATGTTTATGTGTATGTTCGTATTGTTGATGAAATAAAATTATCTAGTATTTGTTTTCACTTTCTTATTTCAAAGAACAAATGTTTATTAAACAAAAATTATACTGAACAATAAATTCTACCGATTCGTATAATAAAATAGCGAGGGTTTTAATTTTTAGTTGGTTTGATCCCCGGAAGAGACAAGCGAATTTAGAAAATCTTTGAATGCAGTTTTGTTTCTTTTCAAAAATAAAGGTATGTTTCCTTTCAGTAAAGTGAGCTAACTAAAGGATTTAAAGTAGTTCCCCTCCAGGGCCCATAGATTTTTTCCAACCTGTATACGTCAATGTGCCATGCATGTTACTCTTAATAATAATAATACAAACCCTAATGCGTAAATAAAAACGCCGCCGAAATCTTGTGAAACAGGAAGGAAGTGTATCAAAAAGGCTGTTCGCAAAATTAATTCTAGCCTGACGTTAAAATTATGATAAATAAAATGTCAATCGAGTTTTAAAAAATAGTAAATGCAAACAAGTTTGGTTGCTTAGAGCGCCATCTAGCACAACCTTGTAGTACTTTTTGTGTGCTACTGTCAGTGGCTCTTTTTGTTGATGTTACAAAGGGAGGATAGATGGCGCTGTTTATATTATGTTTTAGTGTTAACACGGTGACGTAGGTGGCGCTAGTGTTTTGTTTCGCTCGAACTCTTGTAAACAATAATCTTACCAATTTAGGCTATAATTTAATTAAAAAAAATAAGGCTTTTCAATGAAAAAGTATATCTTGGTAGCGTATGTATTATGCCATAATTTGTTTTTCATTTCAGCAACCGTTATATTTTACACAGGTACCACACAAATCTCAACCTTCATCATAACTTAATCTATGGATAAGCAAGTAAAAAACAAAAATATGTTTATATATAGTTCTAATTATTAAAGCACCCTTAAATCAGATACCTACTATAGGTTGTAGGTAAAGGTATGCGAGCATTGCAAGCCCGTCGTTCGGTGGGCTGGTAGGGGACAGAAGGTTAAAAATATATTATTAACTTGCTTAATTATAAAAAATGTTAAGCGGGTGGCTCTCGAACCACAAATTCATTCTTCTTTTAATTTAAGTTTTTTACCGGAGAACAACCTGCCGCTTTTGATATCAAAATGATCCGACAGTCACGATTGTATTTTTCAATTTTATTTTGAACCAACCTCACAACAAAAAACTGGACAATTCGACAGATTATTCCGTCTAAGGGCACATGATTGAAAGTTTTTACTACTTACGTAGGTAGACACTGGTAAGGTAATGTTTATTTTAATGTGTTTTACTGCTTATAAAACGTCCAGTTATCTACATAGGTAGATAAACAACACATTACTAAAAAAAATATTTGTGACACAGATATATTTCTACACAATAAATACCGACAATCGTAATGTTAATACATTTTTCTAGTAGATAGGTACATAAGTACTTTTTTTAAATAAGTACCTACTAGGTAGAAATCTACTTTTTTAAGCCTAGAAAATATAACTGAACAAGGTTTTGAGCTGAAGTTTTCGTCAGACTATAATATAAAGTGATGGCATTAAAAACACGCAAAAAATAAAGGCTGCCAGTGAAGCTACGCAGTAGTTATAATATAACCGAATCTCATCTTTCTGGTTCTGTAACCCCAAACACGTCGGCCGTGTAAAATTGACTGCCCCTTGTCCGATGGATCTTGTTTCAATTTTTTTTTCCTCGTTGAAGATGTATCAGACGCTTTATCCTGGAGGCTTCGTTTTAGGCGCGGGCGGGAGTGCGCGAGGCGAGTTGATGCGCGTGCGCATATCTCGGCCGTGACGTCACGAGGGCCCGGTAAAAACCATGAACCCGCGCAGTCAAGGTTCCCGAGACTCCTGCATTTACATCTTATTATATCTCTACATATTTTATCAAGGTGTTTCGCTTATGTTTGTTAGGTGCTGAGCTTTGCAGAGCTTTTTAGCATTCTGGTAGGATATTTGACCAGTTTACAAGGGATTAGAAGTTTGTATTTGATTGAAAATAAACTCCAAAATAATTTGCTCTTTATGGATTTTGATTTATTACCTAACTTTAATCGTTTTATTACAAAATGTAATAAAACGATTAAAACTTTAAACTAAGATTGAAATTGAGCCGGTTTCATTTTTGTTAATAGGGACAGATAGAGACAGCATCAATCAGGTCTAGCTTTTTAGGGCACGTTTTGATATAAGGAGGCACTTATATCTTACAATTTGATAGAAATTCATCACAGACTAACCTAACCCCATTTCACATGGCGTTGCATGATACAAATCCGTAGTAGTAGAGTAAACGACTTTTAACGGTAATTTAAAATGAAAACACAAATGTCGTCTCCGGCACGAGGTAATTCTATCATGTCGTTACAGTTAGCAGAGTACACATTAATGTAGATTAATATCGGTCTTTCAATTTATTATATTGCGATTAATGTACACTTGATATAATATCAATGTTATAGATCGTAAAAATTAAACATCTCTTTGTGTTAGGTACATTTTTTGTGATTAAGATTCATTATATGTATTCTATTACTTTTATGGCTTATAAATATTGAACTGACCAGCCCCCGCAGCCCCCGTAGTATTTCGAACTTCCCTGGGGAGTGGACAAAAGTTTGTCTGTCTCTGCATCCACAGGAAAAAAAGAGAAAAGACACATTTTCTTACCTAAGAAATGGACATAAGTGGCGGAGAGAGATTTTATCTACGGCCCGGGCAGCATTTCGTAACTACGCTAATACTTTTTCCAGACTTTTATCCTTACTTTATGCCCCTTATCATCATATAGTAAAAAAATAATGATGCATACTATAAACTCTAGTCTTGTGTTATAGTTTTCGAATAATCCCTTGCTTATCAATATTCATTCATAGATTTGCGTTTACGACACGAATTTATATTTATACCGCCTCTTTCATTATTTACAGGTGTTGGTGGTTGGGAACAGCACAGTAGCAGAGATCATGTGTGAACCTCTCCAAGAAGCGGGCACAGTGCTAGCGGGAGTTCCTACTGGACCCCTGTCCGCGCCTCAAGCAGTCCCACTCTCAGGCCCCTTACCCCTTCCTACTTTATCAGCTCCTTCAGCTCCTCCCGCAGCTCTCCTGTTCTTAGGCGGGTCCAAAGCCCCAGTGGAACCAAGAGCCTCAGCAGCATTATTGGAAGGCGAAGTCCTCGTAGTAGAATACCAACCACCACAATGGGATGGCAAGGATCTTGAAACATTCCTCGCCTGGGAGAAAATTTACGGTTAGTGTGAATATGTATAAATTCAGTTTTTCTCAGTAATTTCAACACATTTATTAGGTTTTTGATGACATTCTTGATTTAATCGACGTAGCTACCGGATTGGTCTTTGGATTTTATCTCGAATCACGAGTATTATCTTAAAATTTCGATCAGTAATTTTTATTCTGGTTAAGAATATGTATGTATGAACTAAATTGCTTTAATTTTAATTAATATATTAGGTACAGGAGAAAAACTAAAGAGTGTATATTGTACTGTTAACTTTTGAACATGTTGATTCTGTATGTTTTCAAGTTGAACAGGCGCTTAGGTATTCGGTATTCAGTATTCCGCGTGCAGACAAGCGATGTCAGTAGAAAGCGGTTTGGCAATAATGAGAAGCGAGCCATTGTCCGGTAATCTTTCGCAGAAGTGCCTTGTATGCATTAGGCTTGCAAACGTCGTGATTGTCATATTGATATTAGATGAGAGAAGTTATAGCTGGACTCGATAACCTTACACTTACAAGCTATTTCGTTTTAATAGAATGTGTTCAAGAAATGCAGGGCATGGGGTGGCTAGCACCTTCAGCTTACGAAAGATCGCAGCTAAATAAAACGACATTGTAGTGTCGTATTCCTTTGGAGAATAAGCTCATTGAGAAAACGGTATTATGGGGGCAGGAGAATTCGTCTTCTAAGTTGTCAACGTTACGCTTTCTCTTCATTGTTATATAGTAGGCATCGTAACGCGTGAATAATGCCCATGGTGCTATGAGCGAGCGTGTATGCTACGGAAACCGCTTACCATCAGGCAGGCTATCTATGCACATGCACTTGAAAATCGCATAACCCTTGTCATATAAAAAGTTGAAAATAATATAAAAAATATATATATATAGAATTATTTTTCACTGAAATTTACATAAACGAATACTATGATCAAAATATGTACTTTCATTTTACCACTGAAAGAAACTCAGAGCCAATGTATAACCCGTTTATAATTAAAAAATCAAGAAAATATTCTATTGATTAATACGTAACTGTAATGATAAGTTCAAGGAGTTGAAAAGGTCTGGGTCGTTCGCGGATGAGCTGAAATGCAAGGTGAACGATTAAATTGATGTGTAATCTGACCTTATTTTACGATTTCATAGATGCTGTAAATGGTCTAACGACCTAAATTTTAAAATTAAATCTTGATTGTGATTGTGTTATTATAGTCTTATCTATCCATCACTAAAGAATACTAAAAACTATTCAGTCGTTTATAGTTCGATTATAAATAAATTATAATCGAATTGTAATATTTGTCGATCTTATGTAACCTCTCGGTCATTTTGTTACGTCTGTTTAGCAATTTAACTCGATCGATTTTCTGCGAATCATATAATAAGTATTTTAAAATATGTATATACTTAGTGACAAATGTTTTCTCTTTTATTGCAGCTGCAACACTATTTTCGGCGGTAGAGTTGTATGGAAAGCCCTTACTACGCGCTGCTGTTATCACAAAAGAAGAATATCATTTACTATTCTACTATTTGGAATCAGTCTCTGAAGCTAGTGGGGCCCTAACAGAACGTATGAGAAAGTACATAGATTCAGGTTTGCTACTCAAAGAACCAAAACAACAAGAAGACGACGTCGAATCTGTAACATCAAAAAAGTCATTTACAGAAGATGAACCTAAAAGTATTTTAAACGAATTAATCGAAGAGGGTGTATTGTCTCAACATGACATAGACGCCGCTTCAGAAATTACGAACTCAGAGTTCAATGAACAACTCAATGATAACCGTAAATCAGATGACGACAATGCTTCCAGCATATCATCCATTAGTGCTGCTCTTCGCAAGGTAATCGTCGACATACCAATAGATTGCAATGAATCTGTGGCCGATAGTTCGATTATAGAATCTAACGATAATGTGACAACTGTAACGATTAGGAGTGGTGGGCAATGTTGTGCAGACCACAGAATCTCCGCTGACGTCACGGAAAATGTGTGGGCTAATGTCAGATGGGATTTTTTAAATCCGAATGATTACGGCTACGACCAAATTCGTAGCGTTAAAAGAAGTCGATCAGATTCTGCAATTACACCGGTAGCTAGACGTAAAAATGAAGAAATTTATGAAACTCTACCAAACGTTGAAGGTGAATCATGCGGAAGTATAACTCCTTATGAATCTATAGAAGACCTCTATGACTGTATCAAAAATTCTCAGTATGCAAGCGCTGCTGCTGAGGAATCTTCACCTTCAACGGAAAGCCAGTCTGAGCCACAATATCCTGACTATTACGAAAAGTCGAGCACTACCCGCCAGAGTTCCGCTAGCAGTGAAAAAAGCGGCGCCTCATCCGCGTTTCCATTTTCGAAATGTGGTTCGAGCGATTCTACGGGCGCATTTACGTCGTGTGAGTCGACTAGCGGGATCAGTACTTTTGCTACGAAAAGTATTTCGGACTCGTTGAAATGTCGGGAGCTTCCGCCACCACCAGCGGATGGCACCGCAAGTGAGAGCGCGATTCTGATGAAGCAGTTGTTTATGGGCGAGCTAATGGACGCATATGGAGAGTTCCTGTCAGCGTACCCATATGCCCGCGCCTTATTGCGGCGCAAAGCGAGGAGAGATGAGCACTTCACTGCACTTTCTGATATTCGAAGAGGAGCTGCCAAGTACACTATTTCCGACTACCTAGAATTACCGGTAAGTACTACTATTGTATGGATATATCCAGCATGAATATATAATCGTAGGTCTACGACTCGTGTTGTACTCGTAGCAAAGACGAATACCGTTACGCAAGTCATGGGGACGTTAATCGTCTATTACTGCTCTTGACCTTATGCAAGAGCTGGATAGATGCGCCGTGTCGAGTGTAATAAACGCCATTACTTTTAATCGGCAAGAAAACGAGAACAATGCGGCGATGAGTGTCGCTGTAGTGTCGTTCGAGATTGATTTAGATCGGGCTCTGGAGGCAGTTTAATCGCGGCCGCGCGACAATGATCCGCGCGACATGCGCACGCGCCGCGCGGACCATTCAATGCTAATGGGCCGGAAGAGTGCACGTGAAGCCCTCTCGCGTTGATTACAGGCATTGTCTCCCTGAACACTGCCGTGCCCAGCTCAGATTTCAACGCCCTTGTTTTGTTTTCCTTTTGGAATACTTATCGTCTTGATTGTAATGCAAACAAGTCTTTCATGCCACATGTAACATTAGCATGTTACGCATTCAGTATTTTTGAATCAATCCTACGTAGTATATGAAAATCATCGAAACAAATCTGAACCAAGAAATCGAGTGTAGAATGCAGCAGGTGCCTATGATGTATATGTCGCAGCCTTCTGATTAAATTAGCCGCTTAACTGGATGCCTAGATTGAACGCCGGCATTCAATGAAACGGCTGAAGAACAACTAGCCAAGTCATTGAGCGCTACGTTTTACCAAATGGCTGAGCGTCATGTCAGCCGTCTGGTTTAAATTAGCCATTCAATTGGACGCCTAGGCAGGTCGTTTAAATCGAAGAGCTTTTGTGTGACTGTTTGAGTGATTGGTAGGTACAAGGCTATTTTTTTCATGACCACTTATAACCAAAATGATGTCGGTTATAAGTGTTCAAAAACATAACCTTGAACATACCAATCAAACCAAAACTCATCAGTACAAGACGATGCATTCCATACGCCAAGTCGTCAAACTTTAATATCGGCCTAGGCATTCAATTGAATGCCGGTGTTTAATCAACGGGCTAGGTATCCAGTTAAGCGGCGAATTTGACCAGTTGGCGGCTACATATGTAACAAATACGACGTTTACGTAGAGCTAATGTGGTCGAGCGATAAGCTTTTACAAATCCTTTTGTAGTTTCGAGTAGGTATGTGTGAAATGTATTCGTGAGCTAGATTCTATCGACGCTCTCGCCTTCAGTGATTACAAAAGGATTTAACCTACCGCATCTGCCTACCGCGATTATCGTAAAATTTCGTTTATCCAGGTTGTAGGTTTATTATTTTTAACCCTCGACGAAACAAAGGGGTGTTATAAGTTTGACGTATCTATCTGTGTATCTGTCGATAGTAAACGAATGGACCAAATGTATCCGGTTTTTTTTTGTTTGAAAGCTGACGTGATCAGGATGGGTCTAGCTATAATTTATGAAGATCAGTTCTGGCGTTTAATGACTTTAGCTCATTTCCTACTTAGTAAAAGGGTTTTACTAACTTACACAGATCCGATTTATTTGAAATTTGGTTTATTGTTACTTCGACGATGGGTGCTGCTGCGCCGCGACACATCAAACATACCACTGTATCTGTGAAACTATTGATCTTAATACAGTTTGTTTTGCAACATTTCTTTATGAGTTTTATACTTCTTATTTATGAAATCAAATCACTTTTTTCAATTTTTTTTTTAAAGACCAAATGTTTATAAAACATATTTTATCCTGAACAATAATCCTATCGATTCGTATAATAAAAAAATAGCGAGGGTTTACTTTTTTTATTTTAAGTCGGTCCGATTCCCGGGTAAGACAAGTGAATTTTAGAAAATCTATGAATGCAGTTTTGTGTCTTTTCAAAAATAAAGGAATGTTTCCTTTCAGTCAACCTAACTAAAGGATAAACTAAGGTTAAGCTAACTAAAGGATTTAAAGTAGTTCCCCTCCAGGGCCCATAGATTTTTCCACCTGCACCCGTGCCACCATCTTTAATCGCGGTCCAGTTTAGGACCTAAACTGAGTAGAATCGTTAATTCGTACTACGACGCTATCTACGACTATGATAGCGATGCAGTTTAGGAACCAATTCTGAACCGAGCGGAATATGAATCGCTTTTATCAAGATGGTGGTAAGGCCCCTGTATAGTCACTACGGCCTAAAAGATGTGCTGCGCCTCGCCACCGAAGGTTTATCTTTAGGTTGGGCAATTTGCAGGAGTTTCAGTTTCATCCCAATTTTAAGATAGTGAGAATACTTTTTTAAACATACTCAAAAACGTAAAGCACAAAAAAACTTTAACAATAATCAAAAAAAAGGTACGTCAAAAAACAGGACTTTAATAAAAAAAGGCAAGGGCCTCACTGATTTTCAGCCATAACCTGACCACAGTGCAAAAGAGTCGGCCAATGTTATGTAGGTAGGTCGATAATGTGGCTTCCCAAATGAACACTTCATTGTTGGATGAGAGTATCTGCAACAGTCAGAGTTACTTTAGGTACTTGATCTTATACAAGCAAGAGTCTGTTTAGCTCTAAGATCATCTGAGGTTTAGCTTGTGGCCCGTTAGAGTGAAAGAAAAATGATTTTCTTTAAAAGTATTGAAAGGAAAAGAGAAAAATCTCGACTATGAATTATTCTCTTTGATAAGGGGTTAGGGTTAATTGTAATTGTAAGGTAAATATAGACTTGACACACATAGGGCCGGGTGCAACCATCATTGCAGTAACGAGGTTAAGTACCTACTAAAGATTTGGTCCTCAACGGAATGGAAACTTTTCAGCTTTTTCCTCATTTTCAGTAAGAATATATTTCTTTTGCCAATCCCATTAGCTAAAATGTACGAAGTGCGATGCGCATACCGCCACATACAGGCGTGATTTACACCATTTGACAAAAATAAAAAGAAATCCGTTGCTCAGACGCACTGCGGACCCGCAAATCCCGCAATGCTGCGTTAGTCATGCCATGAGTCTTTGTATAGTAAATATATTATCGATGTAGTTAAATAAATTTGTATTATTAAAAATTAAAATTAATATCTAGGTTTTTTTGTAAGTTATGGGATATTCAGTAGCGAATTATATTTCAATTCGCTTGTATATTCTGATTTTTATTCTGACAGAAAAAAAAGAAAAAAAGTTATGTCACTATCAATATTACATTTCAGGGTATCTTACGCTAAAGAACCGCAGAAAATATCGTAAAATTTTTCTTAGTTTCGAAATATGTTTCTTTCAGTCAACATGTTTTTATTTGTTGTTTGAGTTGAGCTGTTGCATATAGAATCGTTGGTCGTAATGCTAGCCATGTAAGAATAATTTTGGATAATCAAAAGTACTAGAACATTTACTGGCGAAACAGGAATAGGAAAATAGCTTGTCGCGATCAATACATAATTAAAAATTTAATATTTTACATGGTTTTGAGTTTTCCATTCATAAAATTGACCAGTCCTGTAGTGTTGTCACTAAATTCGTATAAAATGTTTCGCGGGAATAAAAATTAGACTAAACCTAGGCTGACCAAAGACAAGATTTTGTGTGGTATTAATTTGATTAAAAGATTAAAAATGATCATCAAATGCTTTAGCTTTGGCTAGCATTGAAATACTCAAGGTTCGCATTCAAGTTCACAATATAATATCAATATCCTTTTTTATTGAAGTGGGTACTTTTTTAGCAGTAAGAACTTCAACATAGAGAAGATCAGTTAAAGTCTATGTAAGCCTTAAGCCTTCGATTTATCGATACTTGCACGAATAATGGTTTTATATACTTAATAACTTTTATTAAATACGCATTTAATAGAAACTTAACAGTACTCAGAGAGTTCCATTAAGATCAAATTAAGCGCGCAGTAAATTGTGCACCTGTGCTTAGGGAGCTTAAGGTAGGTAACTATTATTAACAGAAGATTAGTGCCACTATATTGCAGTATTAGTGGGACTATGTGTTGCTAATTTGGTAATAACATCTTCAGATTAGCAGCATATCAGTCTCATCCTGTTTTAGGAACAAAAACTCAAGCTTTGCAAAGAAATAAAGTCCCTACCTACCTTGATTATATTAAATTTGACAACAGTTTGCAGAAAATATTAAATCACAACGTTGTTGTTACTAATAATTAGTAATTAATTAGTAGTATTAGTAATAATACAGCTATTACACTAACGATACTTCTTATAAATTATTTCCGATGCATATTAAGACGATTAAAACAAACGTGTATAAGTTTGAGGTAAGTATCAGGGAGAGATTATTAATATTTTTTCAAGGGTGAAATGATCTCGTGGCCTTATTTTTTTATTTCAGTATTGTGTTACATTTATCCGATTACTAAACATTTGAAATAAAACCGCCTTACCGGATTTAACTCGCGTTTTATTAGATGCTACATTATTATTTTATAGTCTTCCCGTGACCACGATCGCTGTAAACTAATCATAACCTTGGATATTAAATAATAATGTAACATCTAATTAAACGCGACCTTAATCCAGTAAAGCGGTTTTATTTCAATTTATTTTATTTTATTTATTTATGCACATCGCCACACACGTATTATAAAAGAACATATAAAAGGAAAATTAATCATAAACTGTGTTTTAGTGTGAGGTCTACGTCAAGCGCTTTTACGCCGATTATTTCGATTGAAAGGCGTAAAAAATAAAAATAAAATTCATCACACAGAGATAGCGAGAGATCACCCAATATATTTTATGCGCCTGTTAATGAAATAGGTTCACGTCCATCAGGTGTCGCTACTTAAAATACGGAATGTCTTGCTACCGCCTATTCGTATATTTTCATCTAACCTATGACTTCCTATCGGAAAATATGTCACCAATGGCTGCTTAGACGATAATCCCTGGCACTCTCTCAGACCTCATTGTTTCTCAGAGTTTGTTAATTGCATATAAATGTATGAGTTTGCGCCCCAACTAATATTATAAATGCGAAAGTGAGTTTGTTTGTTTGTTACGCTTTCACGCTTAAATCACTAAACCGATTGAGATGAAATATGATACGGAGATAGTTTAAGAGTCTGGGAAGAATATAGGATACATTATGGAGCGATAACCGACATCCATGCGGAGCCGCGGACAAAAGCTAAATATTTATATAGTTCTAAGATACCTATCTGTTTATGGCTGCCAACGTAGAATATTGTGGTTCTTACTCGATATTTGTTAATAATTTAATTTAACTATTTAATCCGGCAAAAGTTTATGAATGAATAACAGACGTTTTGGACTCTTTGCAACCATAGCCATAAATGATTTTGTCTTTTGTTTATTACCCGCTGATTTTTTAAATAATTTTGTAGTAAGAAGACGACGAAATACGAAGTTTAAATTATTCAGCCACACTTTTACTCTATTTTGGTTAGTACCTGTTCAACATAGCTTGTCTTAAGACATGAGTCAGTGAAACAATATTACTTCAACAGCGTCTTAATTAAAATAAGTTTATTAGTTGTTTCTAGGTAAGACTAATTATTATGTATCATTGTTTATTAAGTATGTTTATGAAAGCCTTATTATTATTTAACAACTGAACGCAGACGTGATAGTAAAGTTTTACGAATATTACAAATCACACTCACTCATCACCCTCACTCTACCTATGTACTGATTTATAACGAAATCTACCAGACGTGTATAAGTGAAAGTAATAGCGGATAAAGTGTGTAAAATAGTTCGGTGTATTTAATTATATATTAATTATATTTAATAATCAATAATAAAAAAATGACTTCAAAATACTAAAAAGGAAAAATTAAATGGTCCCATTAATGGCTTTACTTCTATGATAATCATTTTATTTGCCATTAACTTACTGAACAATCATTTAATTTTGTTGATGCCTAAACTTTTCTAAGCATGAAAAACAACATTTAAATCATACTTAATTGTCAAAAAAGAAACATGTAGTTAATAAGAAAGTAGACACTTACTCTTACATCAATTAAATGTTTTAATTTCGGAATGTTTGCTTCAGACAGGCGTAAATCTCTCGTTGGCTCTCATTTGACGTGTATCTTCAAAATTACAGTTCAGAGTGAAGTAAAATAAATATGTTGTTGGGTCAAAAGGCGTGTGTGTCCTAAATTCCATTTGAGCTCTTGATGTGTTTAAAAGCGATAATGTAAAAGGCTTTTTATTGAGTTTGGTAACTGTTAAAGGGCTTGGCGACTAAGTGACTGATAAAACTTAGTTGTAACTGTCTAGGAGAATATTTACTTCATCTGAGAAGACTCTTCCCTAATAATACAGTAGAAAATCTGTTAGAATAGTAGTACATTTAATTTCATATTTCGTAGGGCAATAAATATACGCCCGTGAAGCATCAGATTCCAGACACAATTGATTTTTCCATTGTCATTGGTTGATAAATTTTAACTAGTAAATATATTTTTAAAACATTTATAATAACGTTAAAATAAAAAATCACAAATTAATGTTGCTTGTAATGAACTAGTTACTTACTACTAGAATAGAATAAAACTGAACATTTGTTTAACATTTGTTCTTGTAGGTACACATGATAATAAATAGAAAATCACCATAATTTATTTAAAATAATGGCGTTTTTAAAATGATTTTGTCAAGTAGGTATTCATGTGAAACGGATATATATATATATATATATATAATATATTACAGTTGAAACTAATCACAAATATTGGAAAACTAGAAAATTCTACAAAAAATAACATACATTTACATTTTTCAATAACTAATGTCAAAATCTGTGCAATATTCTCGTTTTCTCTTTTTATCTTTACGAAGATTTTAAGCGAGAAAGATTATCTTTGTTTAAGGAATCTTTTTGCCTTATATTTTTCCATTCCATTTACCATTTTAACGCATCGCATCGTTTTGTCTGTATAGCATAGTGATAATTGCTATCATTTTATATAAATTAATAATCAATAGGTTAGGGACAAAGTATTTCTTTTGTGTGCATATTCGTATCTGGCTAGTTATTACCTTTTCAGAAAAACAATAATAATTGAACAATGGCAATAAAGCCACATTTTCAGAAAATGTGACTTTTCATCGCCATTTTTCAATTGTTTTTCGAACTAAAGAAATATGTGGAAAGTAAAACTAACGAAAACATTAAGCACAAGAACAAATACAGTAAAAAAGGGAAATGAATTAAAAAAACAATAAAACAGTAAAAAAGGAAACTTATTGCAGTGTCAGGAAAAGTAACACAAAGTTGGGTCAAGCGTTCACAGTATGGAAATATGGCGCGTATTAGTAGTACGGTGTTGCTGAAGAACTAGGCATTGACCACAAAACAGTTTTGAATTATTTGAGTAGGTACCTATGTCGAGTAGAGTACTAAAAAGCACGAATTAGTAGCTTTACAATCATACTGAAATAAACTTCGTCCATGTTCTTATTTGCAATTTTTTTGGTGGCTCCTTTATACTTAAGGTTTACTGTTGAATACTTAATTACTATAACACATTTTACGCTAATCTGTGAAGTACACGCATTTTTTATTTTATGTGAGCTTAAGCGGGCTGGTAATAAGGGATCAAAGATAAATCATTTTTGTGATGATAATTTCTATTACGACAGAGAAAAAAAATCTTATCGCTACATCCGTACCAGCATTCAACCATATCGGAATATCGACGGTGAAAAATAATCTCAAAGAGTATAGTAATCTCTGGTTAGGAGTGTGAATATATCGCACAGGCTGCCGCGGCGTCGTGGTCGGAATGCTAAATGATCTGTCCAGTGTATGAGATACTAGTACTGAAGTTGCCGACTCCGGCATTCTTCATGCAATATATTTAAAGCCTAGTTTACATGATAGGAGATCGACAGGCCACTGACCGAGCTGGCCTTGCGAACTACATACTCACAATGTGGAAACGTCAAACGATGTCATCACTGAGGATGGTGAGGTTCGCGAAGCTATTATGTAATATTTCGCATTTAAACAATATTACTAATAGTAATAAATTATAAAATAATTTTGTAGGCAAAAAAAGTCTATCCTTATACCGGGTTTAACCCTCTTAAGTTTACTTGACATTTAAAGAATAATATATTGAATCTACCTTTCATAAATGAACAATTTAATTAGTTGAATAAAATTACATAAATATAACGCATGATATTTAACGATTCAGCTGGTGATATACCGAATAAAAAATATTATTTACCTATATTTTTTTATTCGGTAAATCATAAGTTGATACAAGCAGATAGGTAAATACTGAATAGTGATAAGAAGCTAATTACAGATTTACACATGTAGTGTAAACAAAGTTAAGTATGATATTGATTGATATTATACTTATTTTTTTATGTAACGACTCTATTAAAATAATCGTGTTCGCTGTCCATAAAATATAACAACAGGATACATCGTCCAATACCATAGCAATATGTAGTTCATTGAGCACATTATCAATGAAGCGGTGGTTTAGTACTTTAGGTATAGTATTGTTGATAGAGTGATTCGAAGATTACGTCATTGTCATATTTTTTTTATTTTTTATTTATGCAACTAGATGACAAACAAGCTGACGGCCCACCTGTTGGTAAGCGGTTACCGCCGCCTATAGACACCTGCAATAACAAGGTAAAGCACTTGATATTGCAGGTGCGTTGTCATCCTGAGGCCTAAGATGAAATGCCGTCCATGCCCAGTAATAATCGTATTCAAAATATTGACGGAGCAAGTACTGTATGGATTCACTTTTAACATTAAGACGTCACAATAGTTATATGACTATTACCGAATGAATATATAATATTGATGAAAATAGTCTCGCCTAGAGCTAATCATCCGTCTAAACTAGGGTTTACTCGGTCATTGGCCGCTAAGCTTCACCGTGTAAACTAAGCTTAACTTTACGTACCAACTATAAACACCTTTTTAGATCGCGCTGATTACCGTCGAGAACTAGTCTTATTGGGGACATTAGGATAAGAACATGGCTGCGCCGGCATTCTAAGCATCTTTTGCTACATTGATGACGCAATTACTATAAATATCTGAGTAAATATGATAGTGTCGACGCGATTTTTTCCCCTTTTGCCAATGCATTTATATTTTAGGGTAGAGACTAAGCAGGCGATGGGATGTTCAAAAGCAAATATAAATTTTACGTTTTATTCCATTTTTTATTAAGTTGCTTTTATTGATCGAGGACACCCGTATAGATGATCACGGATTACTGGCTTATACATAATTAAAAGTACATTATCTACAATGATCACATCAGCACAATTTTAACCTACTTAGGGAAACACGCAACTTTACTTTAATTTTCACTTAATTGTTTAATTCAGTTCGTTCGCATACATCAAGCCATTCAGTCGCGCGTTCTCACTTTACCATCAAACCCATTCTAGTATAATCAAGTTATTAATTAAATAAGTGTCTTCTATCCAATCAAATAATCGTATAATTTCATCTCTTATCTCAAATCGTACGGCCTCCCCGTACATATCTCATACCTATATTTGTGGTTGTAACTAAAAAAACTGTTATTTTTTATTTATTTAAGTTCATCTGATAAGTGTTACTTAATTACCTCATGGTTATGCAAGCAAGGCAACATTTTTATGATACGCAAGTAAAAACGGTTTTCTTCGTAGTACGTGACAAATGTTACCGACATTGTGTAATAATAATAACATCCGAAATGTAGGTGACGCATACGAATATATGAAAGTTATACAAATTGTAAGCTAGTTTTGTTCGGGCCGAAAAAACTTTATCAAATTCGCATTGGCAGCGCTCTCGCGGCATCCGGAGCGGACGTGCCGATCATAGTAAAGTGCATTGTCACTATTTTAAGAGAATATACTTACTCACCGTAAAAAAGATTTTTTCTTGTAAGAGAAATTCCTTTTTTATAGTAAGTACCTATATTATCAGAACTTCACTACGTATATTATATTAATTGATCTGGAATTAAAATATTTTTAAATAAATAGTATTACAGTATGTTTTTTTATACAACTGCATGACAAACAAGCCGACGAGACGGCCCAATAACAAGGCAAAAATCACTTAATATTGCAGAGGTGCGTTTTCATCCTGAGGCCTAAGATGAAATGCCTTCCAATTACACTGGCAACATTTCCCTTCAATACGTAACACAGCGAACTTTTTCACGGCTGAAATAAGAAACCTACCCACACGACCCTTCATACGGGCCTACCACCTAGTAAACTTTAAATGCAAATTTGGTAAAGCGTAAAATTTTGATAGATGTGTATTTAACACACTTTAGATTAACATTTAAAACATTTATATAAAACAAATATGATTTTTTGACAAACAAAAATTTTTGTATCTTTTTTTTGTTGAACTTTTTAAATGATTTCTTATCAGTTTGTACTACTATGTTTGGAAACAACTTTTTTAAAAATTTTATAGTTATCAATTTATGTAAATAGCTCCCTAATTAGATATAGCTTAGCTTAAAGCTTGGTGTCACTAGGTATAAGAGGAATTCTTTATAAATTATAATGTTGAAATAAAAAAATACTTACATACCAGTCCAGATCAAAAAAGGCTGTCAACATTACCCCATCGCTCTTTTCAAATAACATTTAAGTATCTTTTAAATCTGGTTTGGGAGATTACTACTGGTAGACATTGAAGCCACTTGCTTAGCTCAGTATGTTAGGTAATATGTTAATTTAAGACAATGAAACACGTACTTACTACTATTTTGCAAGCTGTAAGTATATTTTAGGTGAAGCTTTTCGTAACGGACTCACCCGGTTAAACTTTAAGTGTAGGTATATCAAATGTCTCTTCAAATGTTAAGTGCTATTTAAATGTTAAATAAATTGATTTTGTGATTAATGGAGTTTTTAAGAATGTACACTACGAAAACTGCCTCTTTTACAAACGTAGTAAGGGCGGTCTCAAGGTAAAACTGTTACGGTTGATATGCTGTCGACTGTACATCGTTCCTACGGATTGAATGCAACATGATTTAAATCCAAAGTGAAAACATGATTTGCCCATAAGCATTCTTACTTACGACAGTTTTGTACTAGTTTCTACGTCATTGTGTATTCTTGTAAAAAGTAAAAAACATGAGACGGTAATTATTTTAATTAGATTTAGACATAACCCCTGGCTATACCTTCTGCCGGTACATAAATTAATGTTGGAATCACCCAAATTAAGAGTTCTTTACATGGTTTTCGTAAAACCTGCACTAAAAACGAGTCACATCTTCCCTTTTAGGGAAGAGTTTAATCAAAGTAACTGTATTTTTATCAAAAAGTAATAATCTTATGGGATTTGGGTGTAAATGAATACTAATAAAGCAAAGTAACAGTATAAATTAAAAATACGTAGACTACGAACTTTTTTTAAAGTATATTCATATAAAAGTACCTATTAATCATCAGATAATAATAACTCCCAGTGTCAGATAATATAAAACAAAAAGTATTAAAAAACGAAATCAAATCACCAATAAGCAAAAGGCATGAAAAAAAATGAAATAGATACTTATTAATTATTATCTCACTAAAAAGTTTTTTTTTGGAGTCTGTGCTTTACATTTTATTGTTTCTGGAAACAGTTTACCACTAACTCCAAGAAACACTATTTTATGGTATAAACCTACTTGAATTTGATTATTATTTTTCTTTTTAGTGTTTTTAAGTCGGCTGAATTTTTAAAATTATCTTTTATTTCTTCATTTTGTTTTAGTTTCGTAAAGTTTATCCTAAGTACAACATTAAAATAATATGCATAATAACCTATTTTAGAAAATACGCTGTTGAGAGCATTTACACCGCACGAGTTTTCGTACAAACTTTCAAGTCAAAACTTTTGGAAACGATTCTAATAAGACTTTTCAGCCTAGTCCAAATAGTTATCAAAGGATTTTTCTCAATCATATTATTGAGTAAAAGCAATGTTTATCTTTCAAATAAACCAAAAATTTCCAATAATTTCTTTATCAGACTTTTTTAAAAAATCCTCTGATGCATTTTTAGACTAACCTTTCTTGCTTATGCATGGCAAGTTTTGTTCGAATCGGTTTGTTCGTTTCCAATATTTTCGACTTGAAAGCTTGTATGAAAAGCCGTGCAACGCTCTATCCAACGATACGATTTCTTTGTGACTGATACAAACTTAACTCCCTATTTCAAAAACTACTGAACCGATTATAATGGAACTTGCACACTTCCATAAGTTTGACTATATCTAGCCTAATAAAAATAAAAGATTTTCTGCATTCCGACTTATAATTCTTGAGATATGAGGAGACAAACACAAGAAAAACATACACACATACTTACATACTTATAAAATTTGGCACTCATGCTTAGAAGCTGGTATAGACATACTAACATACCTATACATAAACTGTGCAATTCTGATAATACATTACATACATGCTGCTCAAATTGATAACCTTCTTTTATGAACTCGGTTAATAACTTAACATTCCAAAGGAATCAAAGATCTAACGGCTAATGCATCATAAAGGATTTAAGTGTAAGTGTACTAAAAGAGAGCGTAGACAACATTTCATCGCTTTAATATGAGCGCACGTTTTATTGAGACGTAAATAATTGCGATAAGCTTAAAAGGAGGAGAGCTATAATAAAATATAAAATCAATGTAGGAGGATGCCTTAATTAAATTTTTACTGACGCCGAAAGACTTAATATATGAATTGACATAAGAAATGTAGAAACACTAGTGACTCCATCCTCATACAAAAAAGAGTAGTTAAATAAAACTGATTTAAATTTGGTATTAACAGATTAGTAGATTAATATGCCCCATTCGCTGTGGCTCCACAAATCCTTGACACATCCCTTTCCATCTCTAAGAGTATCTGGATTCTTAGTGCAGTTCCACAGTAATTTGGAGGATAAAGCCTAGCTGGTATCCAAGAAGCTTGATGTGCTCTATAGAGCGCGGCGTTATTTCTCTTCGAGGCAAAGACTGTTACTGTATAAGTTTCAAGTCAGGCCTCGTATGGAGTACTGCTGCCATTCATGAGTGGGGGCACCTAGATACCAGCTTGGACTATTTGACGTGCTCCAAAGACGCGCTATGAGAACTGTCGACGATCCTGAGCGCACATGTGGTATTGAATTTTTAAGCCTTGACATGAAGTCCACGGCCTCTTTCTATCATCGCAACACTCGCCACCGGCAGGGAGTTCATCCTCACGCTACGCTCAGGTTGTGGAATAAGCTCCCTGCCAAGTTTTCCTCGAATGAGTACAGCATATCGTTCTTCAATTAAGGCATCAAAAAGTTTTTACAGGGTCGGCAACGCGCAAGTGATACCCCTGGTGTTGCAAGCGTCCATAGGCTACGGTAACCGCTTACCATCAGGTAGGCCGTGTGCTTGATTGCCACCTTAGTGGTATAAAAAATATATTAAGGTATAACTGCATCGGGGATTGAGTACAAAGCACAATTAATTCTTGCCACTGCATTTGCTGTAGTGCGTGTGCGACGACCGGCGGCGGCGGCGACTGCCCCTCCCAGTTCTGCTTTCTACGCGCGCGATTTCACTGACTGCGCCCGAGCCGCTTTTTGTGCCGATGCACGCGATTTTTCACGAATACGCGCTGTCTTACCATCTGTCAAGACATCACCAGTTGGTACCATGACATTTTTTGCACCATTACTGCTTGTTAGTTGCTTGTTACGGAAGCAAACATACGCAACAGTGATAATACTGCGGCGTAACATTTTACATTCCATTACGGCATATCAATTATTCCTCGAGGGAACACATTTTATCTTGCAACCAGTAGTCTGAATGTACTAGATAAGATAAACGGTGCGGCACTTACAATAAGATTCTTTGGGTATTATAGGCACGTTTGTTACTATCGAAGATCAAGCCTCTTGTCGAAGCTTTCTTTGCCGATGTGTATGACTCACGATACTGAGTCACATTATTTGAAAAGGAAAATCATTGTGCTAATTGTTTTTAGGGTATAATAACTGATTTTTTTTTACATAACTTATTATTATATTTGTTTATTTTCAAAACCACTGATCAACTTTAAGAATCAGTCTCAAAACTTAAACTGCAATATTAAAATGAAATCGTCTTTTTATTAAAAGAAAAAACCATTCCCATAGAATAGCGAATGCCTAGCTTGAAGGTCTCAGAACAGGTTGCGGCCAATGAGTCACGTCACGAGAATCGTGGTCAAATTGCGTTGTTGTAAGTTGCAAAGCGTGGCGGGCGACCGAGATGCGTCTATGACAATGGTTTTTTAAAGTTAGAAACTACTTACCTATAAATTTTCACTCATCTTTGTATTAATAACTCTTGGTCCGAAATTGTAAAATTAATTATAGAAATAAAATGAAGATACTATACATTGTAAACTCTGTTATAATGTATAAGTAACATCTATATAATCTCTATTTATAAGAGATGTCTTCCAGTTTACTGAATTATTTCAGAAGCTTAAGGTTTTCAATAAAATGATATAGGCAGTTTAATTGTTAGATTTAACTGTCAATCCACAGATTCCAGACACAGTTGGTTTTTAATTGTCCTAAGACCCCCGTGGGGCTGACGTGGCTTGCCAAATAAAACACTTATCCATTGTTCCAAGAATTCCAGTCCAGGAATTACCAATGTTTTAAGTTGGCGTCGATTTCCATATTATGTTGCAACGTTGGATGAAGAACATGCATCAGAAGGTCTCTTCCTCTTTTAAATAAATCTATCCTATTTCTACCACCACACCAGCCATTTCCTTCACTGATCCAACTCGAAGACGCGTAGGTACTCAGTCCATCGGCATAATAGAAGGAGAGTGACAATGATGCCAAGTTAAAATAATTTATATAAACTATTACAGTGTCGAAAACACAAAAATATAATGATGTCGTCCTAAAAATGTGAATAAATTTTCAAGGCATTTTACAAAAATTTGTATAAAAATTCGAACTAACGCTTAATTATCCCAGTGTCCTGTAGGTTCCTTTAAATCAATTTTGTTTTAAGTACCGGAACGTGAGTATAGGAGTTCACATATTTATTAGAACGGCGGAAGTGTACCTGTTTCGATTGTGTTCGATTTTGTTCGTACAGCATCCGTTCCATCCATTGTGTCTGTTGAATTGCACTGCATATACAGCCATCAGCCCATTGTAGATATAAAACAAATATGTCCAAAACAGGATTATTGAGCAATTTTCTCATGAAAATATCGTAAAATTATGAACATCAAATTGAAAAAAAATAATGAAAATATCGTTATTTTATTGAAAAAAATATGTTGTAGTCAAAATTATCTATAGAACTTTAATCATATATTTAGAACCATTGTCTTTATTGTTTTAATTCTCAACATTAATAGATACTATTTGTATTTAAATGAACGGATCGAAAAATATTTTACTAAGCGGGTGACTTCAAAGCAACTTAAACAATCTAAGCACACAAACGGAGGACGGTCAACACACGTGCCCAAAAACATTACTAGGTTTTGTTTGTGTAAACTCTTTATCATTTGTGTTTGTCAGACATTTCTGCTCTTTACTATATTTGCCCTTAACCCTGATTAGCACACGTGTAAATTGCGTTAAACTTTAAGCCGTTGGAAGGTACTTTTTGAACAGTCACTTTTAGCGTAGGTGTTTGATGCGTCAATGACCCGCAAAACTTGTGGATCCGCATTCAGCAGGTAGCATAATATCGTTTAAATTTGATTTTACAATTCAGCCGCTCCTCTGACTGTAAAATTCTGTGAAAAGTGCATTTGGACAGCCAATCCAGTATAATCGGTAAGATATTCAATCATATGGATCACTTTTTTTCAATTGTAGTTTAGCTTGGAAATACTAGATCTCCTTTAAATGTATTATTAATCAAAGTAGGGTTTCTTATTGAAGGCTTGTCATTTACAACTAGTTCCGTGACCTCGCTCACGCATTCCCGCGCCTGCACCTAACTGTACTTTCCCGTTGACTTAATGCCGACTTTGGACAGAACCTGATCTTAGGCAAGTGTACATTATAGCGCTGAGATGGCGATCGGTTGTTGCAATTTAATTATATTTAGTGTATGCGAAGCGAAGCAGGCGTCGTCGCTTAGATCCAAGCGGAGGCTTAAGCAGCCGAAGCAGTTGCCGCTGGGCCCGCGTGCCGCGCATTCCAGTCGATCGCGCCCGAACAGGGCCGACGCCGACCGACTAACGCCCTGCCCGCAGCAGACTTCACACTGGTGTATGCGCGAGCGCGGCGAGAACGTCTCGTCTGCACACGCTATCTGTCAACAAACTTCTCCGTGTTCGAAAATA
Source organism: Nymphula nitidulata (assembly GCA_947347705.1). NCBI lineage: Eukaryota > Metazoa > Arthropoda > Insecta > Lepidoptera > Crambidae > Nymphula > Nymphula nitidulata. The sequence goes on from OX374633.1 coordinate 10,337,968, forward strand.
GCTTACGGCTTAACTTTCGAGTGATCCTTTCCAATATCGACTGGTTTTATAGTGAAGTGTGAGATCTCTACAGAGAACTCAAAATATCAGTACGAAGCTGACTTAGTGAAGGAACCGTGTTATTTTTTGTTTTGGATTGCGTGCGACTCTCGCATTAAGTTGGTGCCGTGGACATGTGTGAGTGACTATTCCGTCTACCTACATGGAAAGTAGCCCTTGATGAAGCTGGTACACCAATCCCGTCCACCGGTTTTGGTGATGTCGTACAATTCACGGTAAATAGAAATCTTTGTGAGAGCCTTATTTTGTGGTTAGCAGCGGGTGGTGACTCTATGGCCTTAATATTCCACGTCTAACACGTTCTGTTAATTTGACTTCAATTTAATTCATTATCCACTGATAAACATTTTACAAAATCGACTGCATGAGAAAGGCAACAGTAAGATCCCCCAAGTGTTAAGCTTATTAGCTTGTATTATTTATATACACATGACTACAGTCGAATATATCATAAAATGTAGAATCTTTAAAGTTTCAAATCAGAACCTGCTGTCTTATTACTTGGTATGATGTTCACTGATCCATAAAATGATCTTTTTATACAGTTGTATTGTCACTTTTAAATTAAAGTACTACCATAATTAAATCTTTGATTATATAAATAATTAAGGAATTAAGTATGAAACATAATGCAAATCGTAAACATATTCATCTGGTTATGAGCTAAAAGATTGACCACTTGAAGACGTTACTGATCGTTTACTGTGCCTAATATTGTTAGTCGAATATTCTGTAATAACAATATTTGTACATGTTTAAGAAAGATTAAAGTATACCTTACATCTCAAGGTTTATTTGACGTTAGCAACATTAATCAAATTGTCAACAAGTCAGAAACTAAATGAAACAATTATCACCAGAGACAATCTTAAGCCTAATAATTAAAAAGATTAAGGTGTCTATATGTAGTAGATATATATATTAAGGTCTCAAGGTGACTATAGAATCATATATAAGTAGATATTATTTATTAATCAAGCTAAATCTCATTAAAATTTTACTTCAAATCTCACTGAACAGAAAACAGGTAGGAAATAATGCTTCAATAACAATAGGATGAACAGTAGGACGGGTCCTGGCCTCCAGCTAAATTTGTAATTCCAAGGCGTGATTCATCAATAATGAATTTAGAGTTATAAAAAGCTTTGTAGTGCCTTTAGTGTAACAATCCATTTTAATAAACTGGATTCGTTCACCAAGTAAACCTTATCAAGCATTATTTTCTATGTATCTTTGTGTCCGTTGAAAATATTCCTGGAACAATAACGTCATCTGAGCAGTAATTTATTCAGACACATCAGACAGGTTTTAGCTTGCCAAGCATTAAAATAAAAAAGCTCCAACGGAAATATTCGATCCCATCACACAAGTTCAGACTTGAGATGAAACCGGTACGAACATAAAGGTAAAAGGTTAGTTGGCAAATACCAATGCAACAAGTCAACCTCAAAACGTTGATCAGGAATATTTGTAACATTATCCCAAAATGTTGTTACAAAATTTCGTTGTTAACGCTGCGATAGAGGATGCATTCACTATTATTATATGCTTGGTACTAGAAGCTGTCCCAGCTCTAATTACATCTTCCTTTCACGGAGGACCTATACCGAAGATGAGATCATTGAGAACGTTGTTAACGATAATAGTTACTAGTTTTAAACCAGTCGTTACTTCTGATTTCTATCCCTAGCGTAAACATCCGCGACGAAAAACAGGGCTTAGGTAGTAACTAGTCGCTTTCTACTCCCGGACTGACCGCCGGATGCTACGCCGGAAGATTAGATTAAAGCCTCATTACAGGTTGATATTTTGACATAGTAACTTTCGGTTTCATTTATTAACTGTACGGTATTATTTGATTTATATTATTTTCAACTTGAATGTAAAAATAATAAATCATATATGTATATTTAATAAGATCAATGCAATAACTTATGCCTTAAACACTGTTGAAATATTTTTTATCCCGCTCATATAAAATAGGAAAACAGAGTATGCATAGCAATGTTTTAACTAAAATAGGTTTAAGAGGCTTATGAGTAGGCCGTAGAATATTGAGGTGATATAACGACTTGATGACACAGAGATAATATTTTGTTTCAAATTATCTAACTCTTTGAGACATTCTTAACGTACGGCTGTTCATCTTCTTCTCTCTATTCGAATGGGGTTTGATAAATTAAATATCAATGAGAATAAATATAGGTCATGTTTAGCGTTATTGGTCTAGCAAATAGGTTTAGTTAGATATGGCTTCACGATTTACACGTGTGGATGCAGATGCCTTGACGTCTGGATGTCATAGCATGCTTACTCACGCGTGAATACTATTTACTATTGATGGATTAAATCTGACTACTTACATCATAACTATCCTCTAATATGTTAGTGTATAGATTTTATATTGAGCAACTTTTTAAATCTAAGCAGTAGTTCTTTATTTTAATCGATTCACATTAACTGTAACACCTGTTTTGCGTTACAATGTCATTCCCATTATTGTTAAGTGACTAAATAATAAACAAATAATACAATATTATCAATAATGTTTTATCATTATTAAATCATTATTTCTTTTGCAGCCTTCTTTAACCATATTTATTATTGAACTTGTCTAAAACTAACGCTCTGTGAAGGACGATCAGTCAGATTTGAGTGAAATCTCATTATCCAACAAAAACAATGGTTTTATTCCCACTGCTGCACTGTATTGAATTTAAGAGTCACAGTGACGGACCATTTCGAAAGTAATCAGATCATCAAAGTTTTTGTCTCTGATCAAAAGTTCAGTTTGATATATTTTTTGTTCAATCTTAGCCATTGACCTACTAGAGTTTCTGTAAAGTAATTAATATGGAGGTTATATAAATTAAATGCCAAACATTAATGAATGAATCAGGTAGATATAAAATTTAGAGACAAGAAATCCTCCGTTCGAATTTCAATTAACAATGTGTGGTACTATCAAATCAATCAATTACCCTGATCAATAAGTTATTTCGTAAAACCAACCGTTTAATAAAATAAAAATTGTAGTATGTAGGTCGCTAAATGCTACCATTACTTAATTGAGAGTTGAAAGCCTTTTAAATTGGTTTTAAATGGTCATCTCAAATCGGAAAACTGTGAATCAGACTTAAAATGCCTCCGAATATAGCACTTCCAAAGCTGATGGTAATTACCTTTTATTGTATTGTGAAGTAGTTTTGTTTCATTATACCATGGACCAATACATAACACACACACGCACATACATCACCAGCCTGTATTCATTCCACTGCTGGGCACAGGCCTTCCTACATGGGAGGAACACATGAGGAGGATCAATACGTATATCTAAGAGTAAAGCTGATTAGGTACATTGTGTGGAATATATTGTTTATAAATATTCTGCAATTTGGTATGAATTGGTTCAAAGATAAACACAATGATATCTGTAAAGTTAGCAACCAAGTGAAAACCTAGTTGCTTTGTGACATGATGATAGAATTCCACGCAAGAGATTTTTTTTGCATAAGCAGTATCGAATGCGTGCAATTCTACTTAATTACCGAGGACGGCTCCAGTTTTTGCTTCTGAGTTAAGCCGCAGAGTTTTTATCAGACATTTAAAATGTCTAAGTAACAGTACTTACAACATTTTGTCGCCATTCAAAAATAAGTTCGTTGACGCTTTGCAGTGGGTACTAACAGCTAGAACGTAAGATAAGATAATTGTTCAAAGCAATTACCTTTCACATGTCTTGTATCGTTTATCTAAACGTAAATATAGTTAGCCTATTTTTTCCATTTCCAACATGGGGTGTGTCGTAACAACTTTTCACTGGCATTGTTAAGAAACAGTCTTATGTGTGAATAAGAAGATTAAACACCAATTTTACACAACAAAGTCTCTTAAACGGAGTGTTGTTTATGGTGTTTTAGTAACTCCAAACGATCTTACACCATAAAACATCGTTCATTGCACTAGAATGTATTTAAAATGAACAAAACTTTTATGGGTTCTAAAGGGGAACATAACATTTTTATTGATTGAATAAGAAAGAGAAGTCATTTGAAAATAATATAATTTAGTTCGTGATGGTAAAAATGTTGATTACAAGTTACAACAGATAAAGTAAAAATAATAGACAAGTATTTTTAAATGCATCTTTGAAATATAACCTATCACAGATTTAGAGGTAGATAACCTAGAACAGTGTAAAAGACTAAGGACTTTATATAAAAGGCCATATTGTAGTTACGTTGTCGACATGACCTACACAAGCTGCAGCTCTACCGTTACAAAGTACCTCAACAACTGACTCATACGTAATAAGGACCCATTTATTTTTCTCGAGTGCCCATAAAATCTTGTCATTCAAAGTTTACTCATGTGTATTATTAAAAGCTTGTGAATAATTTCCTAAAATATTGTCTTGCTTGCTTTATTGTTAAGTAACCCTATCAAAGCTCTTAAAGCTGATCTTGGGATCATAATTTATTTCAGCCAAGAAAATACTCTACGACTGCTACTATAAAGCTAGCAAGAGGAAGAAATTTAGCGGCCTCAACCATTAGAAAGCTTAAATATCCGAGATAAAGGAGATAGTAAAAGTTTCTATGGGATTTGGGAAAGCTCATAAGCACCATTTTTTTGTACAGTAATTTTTGTGAGAATCCATCTTACCTTATCATTCCCATAAATCTTGACTGATACAAGCGGCAATTTTTTTTATTTGCTGAAAACATCACAGAGTTCGCCATTTCGAAGAAAATAAAATGTGAATGTTCTAATATAATTTAGTTTTTTACGACTTTACTTGAATATTGACCTTTTATTTCTTAAAAGCCAGGGTCAATCCATTTCAAAAAACAACAAAAATACTTCAAGCGCACCCAAAAAATTCACAGTTGAAAATTGTCAATTTTAATAAATGTCAATCTGACATTAAAGTAAAGTTTTTAACTGCGACAATGTGACTATGGCCTATGCATTTTTGGGGGTTTTTATGACTTTTATGTTGCCATTTTATACAATACTTATTTTATGCAATAAAATAAAAGAGTTTTCTGTTATTTAATGGAAACCACGTTGTTCAGTACATAATTGTACAATCTAAAAAGGTGCTCATGAGCTGGCCTGCAAATTTACCATCTCCTTTGCCGACTTCTTAGGTGGTTGAGTGCACCTAGAGGCAGCGACCGGGTTATAGCACTCGCAGTGACAGAAGCGACAGTTAGAAGCATTTAAATAACTCTGTCACGCTGCATCTAAAGTACAAATGTATGCATACGCGTGGCAACTGAAGTAACGGGCCTCCGCCCTTTGCAATACATTGAATGCACAGGTTCATTTTTAGTGCTTTTGTCGTTATCTAATATTTGACAGGCCGTAAATGCTCAAGAGGAGGTGTTTACATAACTTTAGAGCCACAAGCCATAACATTAATATAAACGAAGTAAAAGCCACTCGAACAATTCATGTTAACTTATTTCGTGATGGTAGATAGAATATAAACAAAACATGTTTACGCCGAAATATATAAAAGCGCCTCTCGGAAGCCTACTCAGACACAACACACAGCAATAACATAAAATAGGTATAATTCTAAATCTTTAGAGATAACTCTAGTACTCGTACATTGTACGAGTTTTATGTAGGCGTGTTAATAGTTATTGTAAGTTGAATATATTGAATTTATCTCGAATATTTTACTACAAAGTGAGGTTAAATGAACGGCGAAGGTTTGGCTTTCACTCACGTCTCGTCATTAGAGTAAACGATTTCGTGCTTAGTTGACAGTCTTGTACTTTTTAATTTTATCTCACTGTAAAGTGACACAATTGTAAGTAAAAAGCTTAAACATCAAACTCATTAATACTTTTATAAAGGCATCTGTTTTGGAAAAGCTTTGAAAGTTTATAAACTATTTCTGACTAACGAGATAGACGCCTCTACATGTAGATTTCTGATTGCTAAGTTTCAGTTCGTTGTTCTTCTAACTAACACGCGCTTAAAGTAGGCGGCAGAAGATAATTGAGTTTTAGTTTATTGATTCTAAACGTCGCTGTCATTCAGTATCAAGAAATAAATGTAACAAACTTTAAATAAACAGGAGATTTACCACACTAGGTTGGATGTCAGATTAATATCAATTAGATTCCAGTGGTGATGGATGTGCTGAGATAAGTAAATTGAAAGATAGGTCATAATGAGATGGTTGGTACTTTGGTACCTACCTGATAAGTGCGAGGCGGGCGGCCGGCCATGCTGGTCGGAGCCGGAGCGTGACGTCTGCCACCCGATAGCCCATCTCACGAGCGACCCACTTACTGCCCAAGGTCACCGCTCGACCTCCTAATCTGTCTATCATTCCCGTAACCTACTACTAAAGTGGTGCCTACGATGTTCAGTAAGCTGTTTATTAAATCCATACCCAATGGCAAAAGATACGTGGGCAAAGACGATGAAAATAAAACAAGATCATGTTTGGACATGGCTGATTAACGAATTTCGGTCTTACAGATTTGGGTGACTAAATCTTTGAAGTATTAATGCAGATTTCTAACCTCGAGTAGTTGTTAAACTTATAAAATAATAGTATAAAAGTATAATTAAGGAAAAAAATAAAAATAATTATAGAACAGTTCCTGAGGATATTTTGACTAGATTACTGATTAATCTCGGTCATGCCGTAACGTAGGTAATTGTGAGATTATACGCGTGCGGTAGCGTTCGTGCGCCTGCGACAGATTCGTAGATAGGGCGCCAATCAGAGCGTGTGCGCGCTCTGTATCACGGACTTTCTGATATACAACACACTTTCTAATCTATGCCTTTGTCACAGCGCTGCTATTGGTTAACTTGGCGTTCTACCAGACTTTCGCCAATTGTTTTCACGCCACATTAGTTACTTCACGGGTATTCTCCAAAAATGATATTAATAGATGATGACATGTTGAGTATTGTCACTTCTCAGTATTACATCATAAAATATTAGGGCCCAGTTCTAGCTGCAACGTAACAAAATAAAGTAGAGTATAATAAAGCTAAACTGCGGTTGTTAGTCAGACCACTGCCCAGATTATGTTGCAAGTTTATCCGGAGTTTGCTCCCAACGATTAATCCGATACGAGCTATCTCCAACTATGAAACAGGAGATCAAGCTGACGAGGAGCTAAGCCGCAATGGCTGTTGATAAGGTGATGTGAATGTGTATTTTAGAAGTGTGCGGGGTTGGAGCGCGGCACAAGCGGGGGGCTGACAGACCGGTCGCATAGGTACCGGTTTGCGTCGACGTCGCCAGCTTAGGACTAACCGTTTTATTAGCTGAGCCATGCTCCACAAACGATAGCCACCGATGGCTGGCAGCCCTCGGGCGCCGCGCCCACAAACAACACCTCGTTCTGGTTCAGGGAGCCGCAATCATCCTAGCATACAACTTATGGGCAATTATGAGACATTTATCTGCTTCTGATCCTGGTTCCTAGATTATATTCTAGTGAGTCTGTTATTAATTCGACTACTGTTATTTCAAATAGGGTTTCCCAGACATTAAAACTATAACAGACAGTATTGCGTTATTCGTCAAATATAACGCTTAGTCTACTTTCTATAATAATATTATGTCTCAATAATCTCATTGCAGTGGTCTGCTTGTTATTAATATTTCACGGATAAGATGCCATTGTCTCAAGCAAGGTAAACTTATGCTTGACACAGGTGTAAAAGTGAAAATATTACTGTAGTTACCTACTTTATAAAGTTGGTTGAGTTAAACTCTTTTTTTCTATGTTAATGTACATAACAATTGACCCTTGAGATTAATACCGTCATACAAGTAGAGTCGTGTGTCGTTAATGCTCATTGCTTTAACCCAGATGGTGATAAAAGCATATAAACGATGAGAACGATTAGGCGATGACATTGTTAGTTTTGTGGTAATAACTGAGAATCCCACTTATTTATACATATTTGCTGATATTTTATTGGGTGTGCTGCATTTAGCTTTTTATTTATACTAGAAGTGAAAAACATACACGGCGCATCATTAATATTTGATACCTAAAACTATTGGTTTCTAAAGAACTACGTACTGGTCAAAACATACATCTTAAGTAAAATATGTGTAAAAAGCGGTCGATGTAGTTGACAATAGTGAATGAGAGACTTCGTGATGCTTCTTCGGTCAAATGTATAAGACCACGATAAAATTATCTACACATTTCACGCCTTGTTTCGGAAAATTTCACCCACAATGATATCCACTCCACTAATTTAGAATAAACATCTTGACCGCCATCATTAAGTTCCGTCAAACAGCTATATAGTCAAATAACATATCTTTACACGAAGATAACCAGCTGTAAAGAATTAACATTCGCCAAAATAAAGTATCAAGGTTTCAGCACTTCAAAAACAATCTTTAATTATTTTATCAAGGATAGACTAATACATTTTGTATAAAAAACAAAAACAATATGCTATACAGTCTTGACCTATCTTTTTTTATAAACTGTATAGGGATCATTTGTTGATAAAATACAGTTCTTTCATAAAATGATAAAATACAAAGAATTTTTCGTTTTGCCACTAAAAGGTATCTTATATTTTAGTGGCAAAACGAAAAATTTTCATCACATTCAGACAAATTAACATGTCAGGAAAATTGGAATTTCCTAATTCAAATTGAATGAGCTAAACGTTTGAACAGAATAAACATTTTAAAACAGAGTGATTTATGATTCATTTGTGAGAATTTCTTTGGAGATTGTATCTATTTTAGCTATCAGTTATTGGCCTTGTCTGATTCTATTTCGATGTGTTAGTGGCACGCTGCCACGGAGTAGTGAACTAACGCTGACGGGACACAACTGAGGTATACTTTCGGTATCTTTGACCGCCTGGCGCCCGTGAGATTTAAACGTACTTAATGATTATATTAATTTGGTCACTAGGTTAATGAACCCATTTAATAATTTACGAAACGTGTGAAAATGAATACTAGTTCTCTCAAGATTTTTGTTTATTTAGATTTAAGTTACATTTTCATTAGTAAGCTTTACGTTTTGCTACACTCGAACGTTAGTAGGTATATTGTTGATGTGAACGTTTTCGCTGTTTCCGACGTTTCCGTCCGTCACGGTCCGCACACTGTGTGAATGAATTTTAAACAAAGCCATTTTGGACTATCTGAAGTGACAATACCGGTAGATAGGTCAACGATCTAAATTACACATAATATTGCGTTCGACTGTAGTCATAATGAAAAGGTACATTATTGGCCAAAAGAGTGACACCCGCTGAAATATAGAGTCATTATTGAATAGGAATATTTGGTTATAGGCGTTCGTCTTCAAGAATCAAAGCGAGAGATATCTCAATATGGATTCGTATGAGTGTGGATTGAACGTCGCGCGGGATCGGTTGACAAAGTATCGCAGAGGGTAGCGAACAGCGATGTTTGAGTCTCTGGTATCGCGGCTGACGTCGCCGCCGGTATCGCGGAGACGGCACACAGTGCACACGTCCAGGGAAGTATGCAGTGAGCCAGAAGAAGATGCACCACCTGTGCAGCGCCGCTCTCGGACGGCGAAACAGCTACTTGATAAGCGTCGCAAAGCGCGACTTTCATGTGCGGACCTCACGGCTGCAACAAATGCGGAACCGGAGCGCTACTCGCGCATGGACGCTCTGAAAGCATTCTTGCCACTTCGACAGTCTAAATCACTGGGAAGACTCGACGGTCTTAAAGAGGTGAGTGATTATTTAACCGTTTTAAATAAATGTTTTAATCTTTTTAACAAAAATGTAACATCGATAAATATCTGTAAAGTTTGGGACCAATTTCCAAATTAATAACACATATTGCCCTATATTTATTGAAATTTATTAAATTCCACAATCTTACTTAAAGTTTATCGATAGAAGTTTAAGAAATTTCTTAGCAGACTTCGTTTCCTTTACCTTGAAATAGATTGGTGATCTGATGGGGGTTACAGAACGATACTTGCGACATTAGAACGCCACGCGCTGCGCTGGCCTTCGCGTCGCTCCCATGCGCGCGCGACCTCGCACACCTGTTGTGACCCCCCGCTACACTTCACCCGCCCCTCTTCCGCCTGCTCTTGCATAACCAATACTAACACAACTTGACCAATTTATAAATACCCTTACCTGTACCTTGTCGTTCGACATCCATCAAAGTCCCTTTGAATTGCGAAACGTCGAAATACCTCTTTCATTCCGCTGAACTATGACATCACGAGGATAAGACAATGCAAACAATACAAGGGAATCGACATTTGATGGAATGACTCGTCGAATTTTTGACATGAATCATAATGCAATACTAGATATAAGGTGCATGGTATCAAGTGTAATAAGCTTTTTAAATTATGTACCACTTTACTGATATTTATCTAAACTGTTTTTGTGCTCGTTACAATCCTTGTAACTAGTTATTTTTACAGCAGATTGGTTTTTATCAATATATGTACCTTTTTATAAATCTCAGAACGTAAAAAAAATCATGTTATTAAGATTAATTTAGTTTAACGTGATTAAATCAGTAGTAGAGCGAAGAGGTCAACTAGCTTATAAAGAGTTTGTATTGGTTGACACAAAAGTATTACTAAAAATGGTAGGATTCATTCGGAAACGGATACGTTTTTCAATTCTAAGTTGTTTGTCGTCTAATCTGCATTTCCTTTTAAAGGTTTTGAGGCCGATTAGGCGGATTGTGACCCACACGACCAAAATTGAGGACATTATCAATCGAATGCTAGATTTCTACATATTTGTATTTAAAATAGTACAGTTTATAGCGTTAATGTAAATACCGTTCTTCAGTTTCCTAAGACAAATTCTGTAACACTTATTAGGTACTAATTATTGGCTGTTTCAGTCAACGTAGATTTGCTAAGTATGTAAAAAAAACTTAACAGATTAGTAAATTAACCATTTATTTATTGTATCACTGATTACAATGATTACAAGTAATTTGATTGTGTAAACAAATTTATTTTGAGCTTTGCAAACTTTACCCTGAGATTTTTTTACTGCTGTTGGCAAATACATTGCTTCTGGTTGCTAACGCTATTCTTGTGTTTTACTACATCGCTGTAATTCAAAATAACTGCGATTCGTTTTGGATACTACATTTTTTATAGTTTTATCCTATTTCCTCAATGTCTTGCGACTACGAGATTCATCTATTCTATAAACCTTGCATTTTCTTTAAAATTAAGCTGCGGCTTGCAGATACCCGTAGCGTCGTTTTACCGTAATTCATTGTTGGTTTAACCGCAGGCGTACTCAAATTATATTACTCTCCCTCCGTTATGGTGCAGCGCATGAAGTGTTTGATGTATTGAAGGTTCAATGAGAGCCATTCAAATATTCATACATAATTATATGTCAATCAATGCCAAGAACTGTCTCAGCGGAGTTGTAACCGAGGGCACGTCTGTCAGTAGTTCGGTACAGTTCTGTCGCTAACTTATTTTGGCAGGTATAATCATAGCCGCAAGTTCATTGCCTATCCATTGCGAAGGTGTAAGGCAAGATATTAGAATGAGTTTATAAGCCGTAGTTCGTAGTAGTAGTTACTATTCTACTACTTTAGTAGTGAATCTGCAAATAACTCGGTGGTCATCACTTTAGTTGTCAAAAGTAACACACGCCAGACACAATGCTCAACGATTAGCAAATCTTCAGTTTTGTGCGTAAACTATAAGTTATGCGTCAAACGTAGTTATTGCGTTCACTTATTATGAACTCTTATCTCAGATTAGAAAGACTCTATATTAAAATATAGTTTATAGTTGGTTTGGCATTTCATCTTAGACCTCAGGATGACAACGCACCTGCAATATCAAGTGCTTTTCCTTTTTTTTGCAGGTGTCTATAGGCGGCGGTAACCGCTTACCACCAGGTGGGCCGTCAGCTTGTTTGTCATCTAGTTGTATAAAAAAAAATCGCAACAGAGGCGCTGTAGTCTTTTCCATAAAATTTGACGGCTGAACGCAGACGCGATAGTAACACCACTCAAATTTGAAAACTCGAACTAGGGCTTCTGATAGACTGCAGATAGCACAAGAATGCCGATAAGCAGGTACACTACAGCAACTACAGATACAATCTGCGGCCGCGCAGCCTCATTCGAACGCACACAGGCGCGTTCCCTCGTCGGCATTACTAGAATCGCGATGTGTGCCCGCTGTTTGTCCATGTGATTTACAGACAAATGCCACGTCGACTCGCGCATCTGTTCGTTTTGTAAAGGCATCTCTATCATGTTAACGCCTTTTGTCTGTGTCCCGAATGGGAACATCTGCGTCGTTAAAAAAGGCTGTTATTAAATTTGTTCGTGTACCTGAATCGAGCGACTGCGGTATCCAAACGTAGATACCACGCTAGATGCTTTTGATTGCTTTGTTTTTGTTGTGATGAATAACGTACGTCGTCTAATGACGGTCGTGCAGAGAACCTTTGTGATGACTAAAATAATAGCGGGCTATTATTTTTCAGTTTTCTTCACGATGTAAGAACAAATACAAAAGTTAAAATTAGAGTGGTAGCACGAACGACGCATATTAATTTCAGAGATTACGTAGCGTAGTTGAAGTAAATAAAATTGCTCAAAATCTTAAAATACACATGAAACGACGCAAAAGAAATTATTAAAGTACCAACATTTTTTTATATAATGAAGGTGTTTGTTTTCGTATAATAAACAGAATGCCATGTATGAATTCCATATAGCACGTCAGTCCAAATTTAACTTATAGGTACAACACAAGGGTAGAAACGTGCCACATATTTCAGTTGGAGTAAAATAAGCTAAATACATAAAAAAAAAATTAAATGCACATTTGATTGTTGCTAAAATAAATAATTGTTTCCCTAAACATTAAGGCATTTCACTGGCGGCGGTAATCCACCTCGTGGTTATTTGGTTGTTAATTCTTTCTAACAATTCTAAAAACTATAAAAAAATACTACCTACAAATAGATCCACTGCGACATGTAAAATATTGTATGTTATATCAATAATGTCTGTTGCAATAATTACACTATAACAGGGCGTCCGACGGCTGTGCTGCATGGAAGGAAAGCGAATAAGATATTTTACTGAAGTAAAAACAAATTTACTACAATTTGATTTTGAAAAATTAAATTCAAAAATTTCTAATAATCTTGAACCAGAAATCACCAAACCTATTGAATGTAAAAAAAAGACATCACGATTTTTATGATTCCTATGTTTTCATTTTACAAAAAAGGGCTGTGCGTGCTACTTACAAACTCAAGCCACGTGATTCACTCAGGGATTTATTTAAAGAATAATTTCATTAAATAAATCCCTGAGTTGACTGTTGCTTCTCACTAGACATATACGAGAATATAATTTATGTTCACAAATATCAAACAACATACTTTTTCAAAACATAGTGATATGCAAAATTTAAACACTAGATCACATTTAAATGTTTGATATTGTGAGTTTATAACGCCTAAATTATTGTAAGAAATAAACACTAGATATAAAAATAAACTTGCTAAATAATAATAAATTCATGGTAACTTCGAGTTCGACATAATTTAGAAAAATGTGGAATTTCTCGGACTTCCTTCTATGTACACTATAATAATTATTCTTAGAAAAAATAGTTCTTATTATTAATCGTGGATTTCACAGAAAAACATGTTACTTTTTCATATTTAGCGCGTTCTATTGACAATTTTTTAAATCGAAAGTTTTCCTTCTATAAAATTTCTTGTCTACAATATTTATACCACTTTCCGTCTGCCGCAGCCTCAGGACATTGTATAGCATCCTTCAAACGTACCATTACTGCTTTCGTAGCAGATATACAGATAAGGACATAATGAAGGTAGCCGAGTTTTTATAACCAATAAAATTATACAAGATATTCGTACAAATAATTTTGTAAATATAATTATTTCCTAAAGTATTTTGTTGGGTAGAGTCATAACCATTATATAAATGAAAATAAAAAATCAAAAACTAAATTAATAATCTAATCTAAAATTTCTGTCATCTGTTTAATTATTTTATATCATTTGAAAAAAAAAATTGATTCGACGTTGTGAAGGTAACCATTTTCTTACAAAGTAAACAAAAAGACTATAGAACTTCAACAGAGATCTCCAAACTCCCTGGTAGCACTGTGGTTAGAGCAGTCACCCAATTGTCAAAAGCTCCATCGAAGTAATGAAAGGGTCATATAATTATTTCATACAATTATTTTATTTTTAATATAAAATAAGGTTTCAAATAAAGTTTAAGCATGTAATCCGTCAAATCTTTACGATGGCAATGTTAAGTTTGATTGCTTACTCTGCTGTATACGAGCATTATTAAGTATATGTGCTATTTTCGGTATTACTTAACAGAAATATTAACTTAATGGAGATTTGTTAATAAAATTTCGGTACTTGTTGGTTACGGTATAATTTTGCAAGTCAGTTTTGCGTCCAATTGATCCAGAGTGGAAAGTAACGGTCTGATGACTCGTCACCATGTCTGAGATCAATTAACCGATTGTATTAGATCGGCTCTGCGATGGCCAGATGACGGTTTCATTCTCTACCCATAAACAGTCGAAGAGTTGCTTTTACGATGACAGAGATGACCGATATATTTACTGCTAGACAGCTTTATTCAGGTGAGATTTCCGCATCATTACCTACATTTAACGGCATAAGTTCATTGATAAAAAGATCTGCGATTCGCTTTACTTCTTTATTTAACATCTTAAATGCTCACCCACCCGGAAATATTGTTTGTATTAAAAACAAAACACGGTATACGGTCTCGAGTGTTATTTTAATAGCCTAGAAGAGAGTGACATAATATCATTTCCATAAAATTACTAGGTTAGGTACTCCTATTTTTACAATTATGGTTACAATATCGTTACAAAAACACTGATTTTTTTTGTAGAAACCACTATAGCCGGATATACAATACACGTACATTAAATACTTAATATTTAATAAAATACTAGTACCTATGTGTTTTAACTAGTCATCATTTTGAAGTATCAACTAAAGTACAGTAAACGTCTATTTTTTTTTTCTTATTAATGATTACCACTTAAAATCTTGTTTGGTAACTACCTTTTAGTTTTTCAATACATTAACATTGTCTTCGTTCTAATAAAAAACTAGCCCGTTGTATGTCGATATTCAATTAATATCAATAACACTGTCCTACTTTAGGGGATTGCTTTTCAAATTAGGTTAATACGTAACTGCTCTTACAGACAAGAACTGCTTGTTAATGTTGAGATAATCTGCCTAAGTTATTTGTACGTGTCTTGGTAATTGATTTTGGGCGTTTATATTCTTTCTAATTATTTTTTTTGAAGTACTCAACACATTTCATTAGTTTGTCACTGAATAGCTATCTAAAAAAGCCAAATACTTACAAACTTTCATAGCCCAATACGTATCATACCTACATACTCTAAATAGTTTAGTTACCCCAAGCTTCTCGGTGCTTCGGAAGGCACGTTACGCTGTTGGTCCCGGTTGTTATTTCTACCGTTTTGACCCACCAACCCGCATTTGGCAAGCGTGTTGGTGTTATGGACCAGCCTGTTGGTGCTATGGACCAAACTCTTCATGTGTTTCTCCTATGTATGATGGTCTGTGCCCAGCGGTGGGACGTATATAGGCTGGTGATGACTTTAAATAGATGTATATATAAACGATACCTACGCGTTTATTGCTGTCAGATTTTTAATGCATCAGTGGATAACTGTTAATAACTCTATAGACTATGGTTGAAATAATAAATAATAGCAATCTATTGTACCTATTTATAAGTTGATGGATGTTATTATCCTAAATAAAATAAATTCTGTTAGATTTTGTTACATAATTTATTTATTCTTGCAAAGTTAAACTGTTTATTTGTATTGTAATTATAAGTTTTTAAAGTTAATAAGACCCTTCAATACTGTTTTGCATTTTTTGTATTTCAAACACATGAAGTCCGTCCAACGATAAGTTTTTAATTGTTAACTTAGTAGCTTTGCCCGGAGCTTTCAAATAATTATCTCTTTTATAAGTCTTTTTCAGAAAGAGTTATACTCTACTCTTTATAAATAAAAGTGAGAATTTTTCATGTATATGACGTAGAAAAACAAGGTAGGGGTCACATTTTGTCAGATTCTGTAGTAACTCCACGATTAAAATTAATTAGGTACCTACACCTGATATGCGTTACACACTAATTCCTTATATTTACTTTTTAACTATAGACAACTCTTTACACTTCTTTAAGATGTTAACATGTGTGACGGTCATTGGTATGTACATACTTTTCTGGTTGACTTCGCATTGCATCAACATAATCTAATCATTGTTCATGCGCAAACAATTGCATCTATTACACAAATTCAAAACTTGCAAGGAGGTGGCTTAACTTTACACCATTTGCTCTTCAGTTATGTGTATATTCTGTAATTTATGTTATAATATACAGGTTGGTGCCGTCAATAAGGCAATAAATTGAAACATGGGCTATATTAGTAAATAGAAATGGTTTGCTACTTTCAAAAACATCTTATTTATATGATAATTTAATGACAAGTCTTTGATAAGATGCAGCCAATGTTATATTATTTCATACAACAGTCATGAAATTATCAAATGAATAAGATGTTTTTGAAAGTGGCAAACCATTTCTTTAAACTAACTAGCTGACCCGACGAACTTCGTACCGCCTAAATATTGACAAATATTGTTGACATTAATATTTATACGATATTAACGTCACTCAATTGTTTTGTCTTCCCGGAACCCTTCCACTAACACTTAAACTTTATGGTATGGTATTAAAGTTCAAATTGACTTTTAAGTATTATTACGATCCTTTTGTATGGGAGTATAGAAAAGTGCTGTTTTAAGAACCTTTTCAGGCAATTTTTAAAATTTTTCTCTCCGTAAGAACTATCCTCGTACTTCAAGGAATATTATAAAAAAAGAATTAGCGAAATCGGTTTAGCTGCTCTCGAGATTTGCGCTTAGCAACACATTCAGCGATTCATTTTTATATTATAAAAGATATAGCCCATGTTTTAATTTATTGTCGTATTGACGGCACCATCCTTTAAACATCAGTAAGATGATGTACATACATAGTATATCTGGTTACACATTATTCAGATACACGTTATTTATTTCTCCAAGCACTTGCTGACTGTAATATAAATATTACTCTCTAGAAAAACTTTCACAGGAACTCATCCACAGTGAGAATTTGTCGCCAAGCCACAACAAACACTAATAAACTTTGTGAGTTATGGCCAGAGTGACCACTTTCACATTGCAGCTTGCATTTTCAAAAACCGTTAAATAAGCATCACGCAGTATGTAATTAAATAATAAGAAATAACAGGCGTTGGCATAATGGATGTACTGAGATAAAGTGAGTGAGTGAATGGGTGATGCAACAATGAGTGTCCGTCTTGTCTGTGCTCCGAGACTCGCCCATAGAGGCAGGTGTGCCAATAGTGTATTGGCCCCCTTTTACAGCGAATTTCCAATTGACTGGTCCAGACCATAATTTATCGTGGAGAACTGCGATTGAGATTTTTGCTGTTATGTAATTCTCCGTGTTGTAATTTTGATACATGGATAGTGCAACTTTGTCTTTTATTCTCATATTTTACAGCATTCACTTTAAAAATTAAACGATGTCGTGACAGTGCTGTCGAGTTCCCATTAAAAGTTGAGAATTTCTTATATTATATTATGTAAAGACCTTCCTCCATTTGCTTTACTTTCGAAAATCATTCAAGTATGAGAATCAGTGCATTGATTAGGTTAATTTATTTTATGACAAAATCATAAGTTTTCTTCAAAAATTTTATCATGAAGGTTAATAATTTGACATTTTTTAATGACTGCATACTCAAGTACTTCTAATATATAATTGACTGTTTCAATTTACCTATCACTTACAATAGATAGCAGGATAAGCTAATTGATATTGCTAATATTACATTCTAAGCTTATGGAAAGCTCACTGGTAGATATCATCGTACCACTTATGCGTTTACTAACCTGTCCATCAGATAGTGTGATCTTAGATGCTGTCAGGTTTGCTGAGCAAGCAAGGCTTACTGCGCTACAAAGTTTTACCACGGCTTCGCTGGACCGGTTGGAAACTTGAAATATATAATTGCGAGTGCTTCCGTCGTCGTATGGATCATTTGCATGTCATTACGTCTTGAATTTTCATACCAAGATTGTAAACTCAGAAGGTACTCATCAAATTCTACTAACATACTTTATTAAAAGTATTTTTTCGTTTTCTGAAAAAAGTCTGGTAATTTAAGCGTTGAGCCAAAGAATTGTGATTAATGAATAAATCGTTTCTTTGCCAAATATAGTTATGATTGCACCGAAATTGGTTTAATTGACTGAAGGTACGATAGAATATAGTAAAAAAAACAAAAAGGATATAACCTAAAAATTTATCATTCTTATTCTATAGGTTAAAATTGTATAGTCTGTTCAGGTACAGATTATCGAATGTGCCCAAAATTCTAAAATTGACATTCGTCTGGCACGATCGTTTACATAATTTATTTTATATGTTTAATTCTTACGAATATGGCAAGATATCGTGATGGTGATTCAGCCCGCCCGTTTTTTACAAACAGCTTTTGTCGCTTTTAATTGGCTTTAAAAGAATCTCGACCTTTCCTGTTTGGAAGACGTTGGACGACTGTGCAATGTCCACAGTTTCTTCACTTTTCCGTTATGTAATTACACCTATGCCCAGGAAAAGCTGCCATTTTCTCTTGTTGCATAAGCGTGGTTCGTGACGTGACAGTTTTCTATTTTCATCAAATCAATAAGCCATCATTAGGGCTGTCTGTCAATCAGAAGCTGTATTATGACTGTCATCTTCTTGATTGATGGTGAGTTTCACAGTTAAGTAAATCTTATAAAATATTTGAAAATGTGGTAATGTTTATCCGTATTAAACACTTATGTAAAATGCCATTAGCAGCTTCCCCTTAAATAACAAATAACCTTTAAAATTTTAAGTAATGCTAAATAAATTTATTTTTTAATCGTATTTTATTCCAACAAAACGTAAGGCAGGTAACGCACTTGTGAGCTCATGTTTACTTTTCACTTTTCGTAAAATATTATGTTTACAAACTGATAATTAGGTACGTAATGAATTCTTGAGTGAAAGAAAGTAATGTACAGACGATAGCACATAAAATGTTGCAGTTGCACTACGAAAGCAGCCTGTATTACAAACAGAGTAAGCTTAATGTGCTATTAACTGTATAATGCTGTCGAAGTCCATGATTATTGTTAATTGGAGTATTGAAATATCTTTATTTATGATCAATCGCAACCGCATGACCAAAGGCCGCAAGCTATAAGAAGTTTGTAAACATTTAGAGGTTTCACGTGAAAGCTTCTATAAAGTGCATGAACACGTGATTCCGTTATTTACCAAAGCTCATATCACGCGCGTTGTATAGTCGGCACTCGGCAGCCCTACACGATGTGGGCGCGACACGTGACGGCTAGCGACTTGCGACACCTTGCGGTCGGTGTAATGTAAACAATAGATTACAACACTTTCCTTAGGGTTTTTTTCTATGAGCGGTAGGGTAGTGGTATTTTTCGTTCAAAGTTTGAGCGCCCGACTAGGGTAGTACCTGTCTCCACCTTACAGCCCGCGCAGCATGGCAAACTCCCTGAGAAAAGGATAAAATTTGTATCTTACTTCGTCCGTGGGGAAGAAAGAGATAAAACACAATTTCTCTTGTAATAAGTGGACATAAGTGGTGGAGACAGATTTTGTCCACGGCCCGTGCTACGGATGCAGAACAGCAGCTAAATAACATTTTTTGACTGACTGTTGCTGTTGGCTACATATGGCCAGACAATGACGATGGGAGCGATAGCCGACATCTACTCTGGCGGAGCCACCCTAGTCATTCCCAGGGTCTCAAACTATGTCCATACTAAATTATTTTTATTTAAATCGGTTGAGCGGTTAAGGCGTGAAAAGATAACAGACTAACATAGTCTAACTCTCTTCAACATATTTTCCCCAATTATTATGCTTAAAGAATGTAGAAGTATGTAATTTATAAGTAACATAGCTTGTTAATTAGCCTTGCTACCCATATTTTAATATTTGTTATTACTAAATTACACATCAAAAAGTTTTTTTTAAAATACACCGACGGTAAGTATGTTATATTTGTATTATTAAGGCTTTCACGTGTACATTTGAATTTTCTTTATTATGTGTAAGACCAACATGCTAGTCTAGGGCACGTGAAGGGCTGTATACGCGTTGCGTGGGCGCAACACGTGGTCACAGCGACGACGTACGAATCGTACGATGTTGCGTTACGACACTCGGAAGCAGGCTATGTAAACAATTAAGAACACCCACTACCTAATGATTCAGAGAACTCTTTGCGTTTTTCGTCATCAATAGCTGTTGGACTGACCGATCTGACAAATATAAAAAAATGACTATACGGCAAAATCGTTTATGTTCTGGCCAAACATTACTATCTCAAATAAAAGGTGTTTGTTTGAGTTTTCAAACTTGTGCTATTTATTAGGTCAATAATGTTAAGGAATCTATAGACTTCATGATATCCCTGAGTTGCCATGGATAAAACTTGGTTTTGATCTCTTTGAGTTTAAGTTAAGGAAAACAGGACAGTCACAGGCAGGAAATCAAAGCTTATATAAAATTAACATCTGTAGTGTACATTCCTAAGATGAGTAAGACTATCTTAGCTACATTAGAAATTTCCAGCAGGAAATATTCTACCATCTATGTATCTTATAAAACCCCTGAATGCCCGATTGAATTGCCCGAATGAAGATGGCTTGCGGGCAAGCTATTTTTACCTGTGGGAAAATCTTCTGGGCGTTCAAAGGTCCTTTAACGCCCAGAGGTCATTATAATAATTTAATAATAATAATGTCATTATTTAATTTTGTCTAGTATTTCTAGTTTGGAGAATTCCAAACACTACATCATGTTCAATAATACACATAAGAGTAGATATATAATGAACAACGTCTGCATATTTAGCAGTATGGTAATTTATGGGAATACCATTAATTTCCAATTCGCTAAGTCTGCCAAAAAAAACTCGCAAATTATGGAGATATCTGCAGATGTGTCATATTATTATACATTCTTAATTCGATTCTGTCATTATGATGCCATCGGTCCAGAATTATTTACGCATGTGTAGGATGAACATTGAGCTATAGATGAACAAAATCTACACCATTATGCAACTAATTGAGAAACGACTTTTAACAAAAAACTTTTTAGTATCCTATTAGTATCTTAATTTTTATATCCAGATCGAGAACAGAAATTCTAATTAGTTATTAACGCAGATTCACGTCGGATATGGTTCGATATCGTCATGGGTTATTGTTGCCGTTAGTCTTGACTGGTTTACATAGTTTGATGTTTTCACTGTTGTCGATAATTTAAAAATGTGGGACGACATATGTTTCTTCTTTATACGAAAATTCGCCGTTTCTTTTTCAGTAATATAATGCGCCAAAAAGTTTTCTTATGGCCTTGGGAAGTAGGGATGCATCGTAGCAGTTACTGTCTTAATTCCTTAACAGTCAAACTTGTTTGTTTATTCAAATAGTTTTTTCCGAAGTTTGTATTTCAATACACATAAAATGAAGAGACTCTTCCCTGCACATGATAATGCATTTTACTTAAATAGGTAAACCATATTTTGTTCCTGAACAGAAAAACGTAGTTCCATTATGTGAGCACATAATTAAACTATGTTAACACAGTACAAAATGAATTCAAATTCCAAAGACGCATGCGCTAGAACGACTCGTGAGAACCACCTATTAGCTGAACTGAAAACCTTTCTAGTTATTTTGCGAAATAAAATTAGAGATATTTAAGGCATCGTACTTATATTTTATTGACACTTGCAGTAAAACTTTATACTCGCATGTCTAATAGTCACTGACTAGTAATTTTACTGTCGAGGACATAAGACGAGCATAAAAACGAATACTACGTTATCACAGCAGGCATCTTTAAGCTAGTTTCTTTATTATAGAACTAGCAGGAAGCCGTTAAGTCTAACAACACTTCTAGGTATAGATCTCCTAGATCGAAATAAAATATTAACAAGGAATATTTCAGTGCAGTACGTAATATGGAGAAGTCCCATGACACTCAAATGTCGCCCCTAAAGCTTTACAGCAAAGCTCATGCATTGAAGTTCCGCATGGTATCAAACCGTAATAAGCAATATGGCGTGGAGCGTGGTGATTGCGAGCTTAAAGCTTGATCTGTGGTGATTGGATTCTCACGGGCGGTAGGTGCCATCGTAGTTCTTTACGGTTGAATCACATTAATTGACAACATAGTAATGTTTGTATTGCTGATACGATTAGAACGCGATCCTCTCTTCTTTGTGTGATCTAACTTTTATTAGGCATTGATATAAAATTATACAATATTACCAAATACTTCAAGAGAGGTAGGTGATATTGGTATTCTCCACTCTACTTTACCGTAAATCACGCCGTACGTTTTTTATGTTTTTGCAGTGAGTAAGGACAAAAGAAGCCTAATGTTGAGATCAGGGGGATTTTTCTCCTATGCTATCATTATATCGCATCTTCTTGATTTTTACAGAGAGTGTGGGTCTTAGTTCCATTGTATTTTGATTTAGTGCAACAGACGTAGGTAGAAACTTTCCTCCGTGGTAACGGTTAACGTTGCCTAAAAACGCAATTAGGCTACGGTAACCGTTCACCATCAGGCGGGCCGTATGTTGGTCGCGATGTGAAACACTTCGCTGACGAATTTTTCTTTGACGAACGTTTCGCTGACACATTCAAAATCCATTCCACAAATACCACTTGAAATAATTCAATAGAAATAATGTCATTACTAGTGGGTTCATGGTTATTTCTTATGACCAGAGAGAGCAGAGTTGGATATTTTGTCTGGTATTAAGAAAGGACTTTGGATTTGTCGGCGAAAGGTTCGTCGACGATAAAGTCGGCAAAGCTCGCCACCATTGCTGTTTAAAAAACTTATTGTTTTTATTAACGTAATACCCAGATAAAACAGAACTACGAAGCTAAAATTCTGTTTTGAACCTTATCTCTACGTATTCTGTGCTTAATCGTTTAATTGTCATTAGATTAGAAGCCAGTTTAATGGAAAGTAAAATGATAACCATTTCATTATAGAACAATTACGTTCACACCTCCGTTATGTTTTCTAGTTACAGTATATAGAACACAATGTTACATTGATTAGAGCATACGGCGGTACTCGTCAACAATAGCGTGAAGGGCGACAAGAAACGGCTGAGCGTTTTGCGATCGCTCGTTCCCACAGCGTCTTCCCGGCTTCCAGTAACTGTCCGTGTTTTTGTATACTGCCTTACTTTCTTTGTAATGGTCCTGCTAGTTCGAGCCGTTAAGGTGCCGTTGTGAATTAATCGAAATCAAAATTAGCACGCAGGCTATGATTTTATTAGCATTCTGAAGATTTTATAACTACACATAATTAGCAGACAATAAGACATAAATTTAAATAAAAGAAATTGAAAAACAACATTATTGCGCTGTGTTTAATGTAAACTTCCACAGCAGCTGCTACAAGATTCGGGTGTGAAATGATGCCTGTTGTTTCAGTTGAAATTGGGCAAGTTTCATCTCAACATATAAAATCAACTCGAGATATACTTTTTTTTGCTATAAATTATCATAATGCTAAAAATCAAATAGTATCCACATTAAAGTTCTAACGTCCATACAAATAAATGGACACCTATCTAAATATGTGTTACTTATTATATTTTCATGAAGAAATTAAATACGAATTTGATATGGTAATTCTTCGTAATTAATAAATCCTTCCAAAAGAGATATAATTTATATTAGTTATTACTTATTATATAAGTTTATGTAAGTATATAATATTTCATCATTATTATTGTATATTAAAATGTGAGTTTAAGTTCTTACGGCTACTTTAATTTTTCCCATAATTATATATTTTATGTTCTAAGAACAGGGATGCTATGACGAACCCCTCCGGGTACAAGTAAGATTGTACCCGGCATTTTGCGAGATTGCAACGATGATCGTTGTTCATTCAATTTTCTATCTAGCTAGCATTAATAGAATAGCCCTTCCCGCATACCGACGTTAACTACATCAAAGTCCTAACGTGACCGTATTGTAAGAGCTAATTCGAATTACTTAGCTCATATCGGCTGTAATCCAGTCTAATGTGGCGCGATTACGGAGAGCGGTGACTAGTACTATTAGCACTATGATACTTCAGCCCGCAGCCTAAGCGTTTTTTAATAAACTTCGCTAAAAAATGTTAAATAATTACATAAATTGTGCTATAATTATTAGTAGATTTAATATCAAAGATTTCTTATTTAAATGCTAGATATATTACTTACCGAATGAAGTGACCGTCGCGAACAGTGATCTGAATAAGCAACATTTATTTTACAACTGATACAAATAAATGTGTGATGTCCTACCCCAGTCGCGAATTAAATTATTTACGAAAGATACATTGATGTTTGAATTAAATTATCTATAGTCTATAATTAGTCAACTTACTCAAATGTGACAGCAAACTTAGATCGCAAGTTTTTTGTATAATTTTATTAAAAGAAAAGTTTTGATTTTCGTAAACGTAAAATTTTCAATAAAATATGGTCCTTATGGACCTATCCATAAATGCTCATTACACCTATTTGAATTAAAATATTGATAAAATTGTTTTTTTTTTGCTGTCACTTATAATAATGTAGAGTTAGATACCTACTTGACACCATGATTAAGTTGTAAAATTACATATTTCTATATAATTACGTCAAACTGATGCGGCTAACTGACACTCGTGTTACTTTAATATACATGACGACAATAAATTAAAACATGGGCTATATTGCCTATTTGAGCTCATAGCCATTTCATGAAATTATTAAACGAATAAAATGTATCTGAAAGTTGCAAAACATTTCTATATGAAATAATAAAGCCCATGTTTTATATTTATTGTCGTCACCACCCTGTAAGTGACTTTTATTTTACAAAAGTAATGAATTTACCAACAAATTTAATGATACCGGTAATGCGAGTATGGCTCTTGACAACTATAATTTGAGGTGTAATGTCAAAGTTAGTATTATAGAAACCGTCTTGTCAAGATCACAATGTAATGTCTAGTTTTGTCAATTGATAGATCCATGCTGGGCTACCCTTTTTGAAAATATATAATAAAAAATTAAATATTTTAATTAACAAAGATTATAAGAACAACTCACTTACACATGTTCATAGTGTAAACTGTTGCCATTTTCCGCCCGAAATGACGCTGCAGCCGGAACCATTCCCGGCTATTACTGGAAGATGACCGGGAAATATCAGTAGGCGGAACGATAACAGGACCGGCATACCGTTACAACTCATCATCTTCAGCTACTTTTGAATTTCCCTCGTATTTTACCCGCGCAGTACCCGGGTAGTGGTCACCCGCGGCTCGGCTCGCGCGGGATCTGTGGCGCGGGTGTCGGTTATTGCGCCAAAAAGTATCTTATGTCCTTCCCAGGGTGTTAAAATATCTTGATTTATCTAGATCGGTTCAGCGGCATAAGTGTGAAAAGGTAACACACTGACAGACAGAGATACTTTCGTAATTAGTACGGATAAGAATTCATTTTTTTTTAACCTTCTCTTACAATGGGGTCATAACTATGTCACGATGTAGTCACAATGCACTTCGACCCTTATGGATCTAGTGTGACTTTTAGAAGTAGTCTTTAGATAGAGATGCGAAACGAAAGGAAATAAAAAATGATTATATTCCTTCGTGTAACAGAAACAATTGGCGTGCTTTGTAATTTGTCTTTAAAATAATTTATTGTTTTAGTATGTCAAAACAAGAAACCTAGAATTGTTGTTATATTTGCTAGCATAGGTAAAGTAGACTAGATGTAAAGACTATATTTTATATGTTAATAAGTATGCATGTCCATTTGATTGAGAGTGATTTTAACAATGAGTTATGTATGACTGAGTTTCTTTAAAAATGAATCAATGAAGATGAGTTAAATTTTTTCTTAATAAACTTTACCAAAGTCAAAGAGTGCATCATTTTTCATGCATATTTTCACGAGCATTTGACGTTTGATATAAAACCACCATATAAGAATGTAACATCTAATTAGCGCTGTTAAAGTATTTCAAACGAGAATAATATTTATTTAAAAAGCCACAGACCTTATTCCCTTTTACTAGTATATACCTTCGTGCCTGTCGCCATCCAACGGGACCAGCATTCCGCAACTTATCATATCTGCGCCTACCTTTAAACATTTAGACCATTAGCCATTTACGACTTCTCTATGGCGCGCTATAACCAAGATAAACATTTAGAATCGCTGCTTGTTTAATTACAAGTAATGTGTTTCCCATTTATTAGATTCCTTTCTCTATATTCACGCAGAATAAGATTAAAGATAATAAAACAGATAGTAGTTATTCCAGCTTTTCCATAATAGCTGACTGTAGAAAGTGAGTAAGTACGGAAAACTCATACATTTGTCTGTTGTTTAAAATTTCTAAAACGCAACGACAAAAAATATGTGCCAGCATTTTTGAATTATGTTTTTTTCCATGATTTGGAATAGAAAATATTTCATTGTTCATACAACGAATAGAGTTAAAGTTATATTCTGGGTATTTACCATGTATTTTAAATCCACATCATCGTCCATTTTCATTTGTGTTTTTTTTTTCATGGTTTTTTTTGCAATGTTTCTACCCGCAGCTTCAGCAGTCTACCCTTGATCATGGCGCATGCAACTGCGCCGAAAATATCGGGAACTCGTAACAAAGAAATTACATGATAAATACTCCAAATATAACTCTAATTCAAATGTTAATAACCATGAAAGTATTAAGTGCTAAATAGAGTTAAGTATGGATATATGAAAATGCCAGTAATAGATCATGTATTACGACACTACTCGTATAAAGAAATTCTAATTTAATGCGAACTTATGTATGATTCTTGATGTTGTACAATATGTCAAGGTAAGCTATTGATTAAGAGTCAATGCAGATTGAGAGTAACCTCTTGTGAGCTTCAGGAGTTATCGCGCTAACCACATTGTTCCGAGTTATGGATTTACATGTTTACGGCGGCTCACCGTGGGTGGTCGGCAATTTGTCCGCGAAATGGTGAACACTTGACAGGTGGTTTAACACACGCCATTAGCTAAACGTGGCTGGTTAAAGTCTGCTTCAACTGCGCCATTAATGAGCAATTGGTTTTCTTTTTATTTAAAAAATATGTGCTGTGTGTATGCACCTAACTTTTGGCAGAAGAATTATTTTCGTTAAATATTGTAACGATTTTTCACGTCGGTCGCTTGGAATGTAGTGTGAGTAATAGCTTACCTACAGCTCTTCATTACCGCATGAACAAGAGTTTGAAATATGTGTAAAATATTGATGCGGCTTTGTAATTAATGTGTATATTATCAAGATATACATTTTTCACAATTCCACGCGATTATATTATGGAAAGTTTCCGCTTTTCCACTTAAATTGTTGAATAAGATTCGTTAAGCTGATAATTGTTACTATTGCGTAATGGCGTGCCAACACGAAGAATTTGCTTCTCTAATTCAAATAAATCAAACAAGCACAATAACTGATGTCTGTGTGGTTTAAATTCTACGAAATTGCCGGCTGTGGTACTATGATGCACTGTGCACCTCTGAGGAACATTGCGCAGTAGATGCAGATAGGGTTGGCACGCATATTCCACACATTAAAAAACTTAAAACGTCATTTAAGTTATAATAAATGTCTCGACTATGTAATTCCGTGTGCGTCAAAGGGGTTACATAGTTATTGACAAACGTCAAACAAGTTGAACATGATCTGACAGTAGTTTGCGACACTGCAGCGCAATGCGCTTCCAAAAATTCACTTTACGGTATGCTCTAGATTCAGATCGTAATAAGTACATTTAAATTTATAACTCAATGTAATACATTAACCTATTTTGAAACCTTCAATGATTTAGTTAGCCCATAAAATATTTATTTGATCATCACCAGCCAATCCCTGTCCCACTGCTGGGCACAGGCCTTCCTACATGGGAGAAACATATGAGGAGTTTGAGCCATAACAGCACCACGCTGTCCCAATGCGGGTTGGTGGGTTAAAGCGGTTGCAGGACCAACGGGGACCAACGGCTTAACGTGCCTTCGGAAGCACGGAGGAACTCGAGATAACAAACTTTCATTGACCCATCCCAGGATCGTCCATGGCGAAAGTTGCTTTGTTTTTCATATCGAAACCAGAGCGCTCAAACCAATACGCCACCGAGCTCAACTATAGAAAAAAAAATAGTTTATATTACCAAAGTAGGTAGTGTTGTTTATAAAAACGAAAACGTTGTCACTTTACTAGTACCATATACGGTGCATTTTTGCCAGATAAATCTCAAAACAGCAGCGTTCCAAGTGTAATAAAGTATGATGAAAGCCATTTTAAGAATCATACTAGAACTTTATTCTGTGAAGCATTATCGAGAGTTATGTCCAGTTTTTCTAATTCAGTACTCTGTCAGCCCTAAGAGCTCACCTGCGAGGTCGCAGGTCATATTACATCAACTGCACTTTCGATGCGCACAGTGAAAGGCGCATCCTCACAGGTGCATGCGCCCGCGCCGCAATCTATGAGGCAATAACTGAACATCAACCATTACAGTTCAAACGTAAATTTATTAAATTAGTACAATTTACAGCAAACACCGTTTTATGTTTATTTAATGTAACATCATTACCATTTGAGGTGAACGTTATAATTTATAATTTAACTGCCACAATTCAACTCTCCCATTTGCGTAGATTCTGAAATATTTGCTCATCCTATCAAGCTGGTCAGATTGAGGTAAAATCTCCGTGATTAATAATACACAGCGGTAAGTAGGTAATTTAATTTATGAATGAATAATCACATCTGCCTGGAATATTGAATCTCCCATTTTCTACCTCAACCTCCTTTTATTTTACATTAATAATTAATATTTTAAATAATTCAACCTTCTAAATTCGATTATAATTCATGACAAGAAATTAATTTACATGTTTTTGGATCTCTTTTGAAAATTTTTGAAACCTGTAGTAGAAGAGTCCCCTTTTCATTGTGGCACATTAAACTATAAAATCACTTGTAAATAATAGTGCTTTAGTAGTCTTCTTTTATATTTTTAGCCTTAATAGATTTATATCGAATGTAATCTGAGGCTAAAACGCTAGCTGTACTATTTTTACGTACTAATGTAATGACACTCATTACCAGTGTCCCAGTGCCCGCTATTTGGAACCATTACAAATAACCGATGTTTGCAACTTGTGCGTGGTAAATCGTCACTTCAATTTACACAACTCCCTATTCTGGGGCTCCAATGTTACTGCTAATCTGCTTTTCTGCTTCATTATTATACGGTGGGGTCTCTCTATAATGATTACTTATTGTAGGTTGATTTCACAGTGCTTCTTAATTGTCACTAAATTCTTATTAGTTTCGCTTTCAGATCGTTATCATTTCATTTTTTTTTGAAAAAAGGGTCGTAACTTTCTCCTGATTTCCAAATCTTGAACGAAAACTTACTGAAGTATCATACATTTCAACGAAATAATGAAACAAACAATGCACCGTTAATTCTTATCAAGCTTCAACGGATATTAAATTTTATTTGAGATTCGCCCGAACGGAGACAAAAATGTTGCTTTTTTGAAATGAAATGATTGAAATATCATATTATGCACATCCTATATGATAAAAAATTACAAAACATGTTTTTGTTTGATTTCCGAGACATAACCATCAAAAGTAGCGTGCATTATAGAAGACAAACAAGAAAAATTGTGCAAATTTCTGTAAGAAACTATTAACCTATCTGCGAAATTAGAAGTGCTTCTACTACAGCGCCAAGGTAACGAGATAAGTGTACATCAGCTAGCCAGTGATTTGCCGGGTCTTAACTCAACACCTGATCCTCAATTCTTTAGATCCTAGTTTGCCGAACAAAGAGTGTCTCTACCATCTCATTACGTCTTTCTCAACGTTGCGGTTTAGTCCCGACTTCACCATTCATTGCGTCGGCAACTGCTCGTGCGCACAGTTTCTCATTACATAGGAAGTTTGTTATTACTTATGGCTGTTGTTTCATTAATGCTATTCTGTCATTACGAGGCGTTTCTGAGGTGGTGAGGCAGAATATTGTCATGGCAAATGCGGCGAACCTAGCGGGATATGCACCGCGCAAATTATTAGTTCGGCATCATGCTTCAGCTTTCTAACACTGATTGTACCTTCCATCAATCTACTGTGCTTAGGCTACGGTTTAACGGAGATCCGATCGATGTCACTGCGTCTACGCACTATACGCAACAGTTATAGTAGCGGTGTTATGATGCACCTTTTGATTGTGTCAAATATAACATTTTTTATTTTGCAATTATAACACTAAAAGAATGTAAGGTAATATGTTTAAATGAATACATGGAATAAGTGTTTCATTGATAGTTTAAATTAACCATAAGTATGTACTGAAAGCTTTAGTAATTGATTTTAATTACGCTGTTAATAATATAATTATAATGTTACGTGTAATTTTCCCATTTAAAAGTTTTCTTTTGTGTTTCTCACTACTGTGCTAAGTGGTAAATTATCAAAAGATAGTGTGAACTGGCGTTTTGTGCGTAGTGGAAAGGTATTTATACATCTGATAAGGGTTTGTTGTCAGACACAATCACGCTTCTGTACAAGAATCCCATAAAAGTATAAGAGTTAAAACTTACTAGAAGAGATTATAAAAGCTTACGGTTAATAGCTTTAAATATGAAATTAGTGTACGTATTTCCAATGATAATTAATAAGCTCATCATCATTGTAGTAATTGTAAACTATTAGTGTTACAATATATTACTTAACATTAATTAGTTAATTATATTAATAACATGTTTAGCAGGTCAATGAGGCTAATGTTTAATACCGTTAGGTAATTAATTGTTTTAGGTGATATTTTTTACTTACATCTGTGATATAAAATGTTCTTGTTAGTTAAGTTAATATCAACCACATTTTTATTGTTATTGATTCTACAAAAATGAAGCCTTAACAATTAATCATTGCATTTTAATGTTTTTGGTGCGTTTAAACGCCTTTTTTATTGTTACAATTGGGAATATGCATGGTTTTTTTTCATTCTTAAATTAATCATTTACATCTTTATAACATAGAAAAAAATCAAAATAGGCTTCAAAATAGTCAAATAATTTTGCAAAGTGATATTTAAAACATTGATTAAATTTGAGCAGTTCAAACGCCGCCATTTTGCGCGCGCTTTTGACGACATCATTGGTCACGTCCCGTGTTTGTTTACTATTGCGTTTCAGTTACTCCATAATTATTTTCAGTTTTAATTGCAATAGGTACTAATCGTGGAAGAAGGTAAAAAACCTTCTTACAAGTATTGTATGGTATCGAAGTGCAAAAACACTATTATTAGTACACCTGATAAAGTGTTTTTTCATATTCCACGCGATGCGAAAGTACGAAAACAATGGTGTAAGATGATGAGAAGGGATAATGTATCTCCATTATTGGTTGTATTTTGTTGTGAAGATCATTTTAACGTATGTATGCTGTATTTATGTACAACTAAGTGTGAATTAGCTATTAAGCAGTAGATAACTTTGTCTAATACTAACCTAACCTAGTTTATAAAAGTTCCTTTAACAATTTCTCTAAAGAGCTTGCTTACTCCTGTTGCGGTTTTACGAAATTTTGATAATTGATGTTTTATTTCAGGTTTAGGAAGATACAGTTAATTATATCGGATATAACATAATGAAACAGAAAGGAGAAAAATGTAATCTACTTATAAAGAAAGGAGTGGTTCGTCATATATTTCTGTGTCAAAAGCTGAACCCGTTCAGATCTGAAATAAGCAAGCTCTTAATTACTGAAAGAAAATTTTCATTTATCTAATATTTTTACAAAAAGTATATAAACATATCATTCTTGAGTGAGCTTCAATAACATATTACATGTAAATTATAATAATATAGGCGTAAATTAGGAGTTTAGGAACAATTTTTATGACAAATGTTTATGTTTTGGTGTAAGTATTATTATAAACATTTATGAATAAAAATCTATGTTATGGACTAAAATATACCATGTTACATAAAAATTACCTTGCAACTTTCAATCCTTTGATCTCTGCGCTCGTAAAATCGAGATTTGATGCAAAATATAATGACATCATAAATGCATCTATTTTCGGCAGATTTTCCGATTGTGCTTTGACAAAACCAGTTTCTGACATCGTCCTAGATTGACTACAAAT
Organism: Nymphula nitidulata; assembly: GCA_947347705.1. Classification (NCBI taxonomy): domain Eukaryota; kingdom Metazoa; phylum Arthropoda; class Insecta; order Lepidoptera; family Crambidae; genus Nymphula; species Nymphula nitidulata. The sequence goes on from OX374633.1 coordinate 10,370,528, forward strand.
ATAAATTTACAAGTAATCACACAGAAATACAGTTTTAAACAGTTTTCTCACTAAAACTATTAACACAGTATGCATATCACACAGTATGAGTACACAGTATAAATAAAAAAACGTGACCAATGACGTCACATTTCGTTTCGACCAATGGTGACGCGTTTTGTAAATATGAATTTCCCTCCCTTATTTTTCACTTTCTATATAAGATTATCTGGGTTTAAATAAAAACTAAATAAAAAAAATTGCTTTTAGGTTTAATCTTCTTAATCTTCTTTTTTTATGTTGAAATAATTTAAGTTTCTCAGTAAGTGAATTTGTAATTCTAATGAGAAATAAACATTCTTCTTTAACCACTAAATCACTTGATATTGCAGGTGCGTTGTCATCCTGAGGGCTAAGATGAAATGCCGTCCATGCCCAGTAATTACACTGGCTACCTTTCTCTTCAATCCGAAACACAGCGAACTGTTTCACGGCTTAAAATAAGAAAGGCGGTGGTACCTACCCAGACGACCCTACATAGGTACGGGCCTACCACCTAGTGAAAATTACACAAAAAAAATATATTGCAAGAAATATTGGACTTATTTCATCAAGCTGCATTCAATATTGATCAGACATAATATTATTTTATTAATAAATCCAAAGTTAATCAAAGTTAATTTTTTTCTAGAATCTAGAAAAAAATATTTGAGACAAATTTTAATTTTATGCATATTCCCTATTACAAATAAAGAAAGAAAACTGTAATAAAGAAAGTTTTCTTTCTTTATTTCTAATTGTTACAATTATTTATTGATTAATTTTTTTCTTGTTGCAAACAAACAAATAGTAAGGAATCACGATTTTCTACGGTTTTAATATTTTGGAATTAATTATCCTTTTTATCCTTTCATATGTGTGCTAATGCTAATGTGCTGTCAAGTATAATAATATGAATACACCCATGAGTCTTATTCTCTTTGTTATAAGATTCAAAAGCTGTCACATGTACAAAATTATTGAGCATTTATTATATTACACGTAACTGTATTAAATAACAAAGTCTTATCCAGAAAAGTTTTTATCTGCGCTAATGGGAAGGTGATCCATGGTAGAACAGAGGAACATTGTTTGTATGCCTCTCGTGTACCGGTAATCAGTTTTACTTGATGAGAACTAACTAAGCTTCCTGTTTTGAGGTGCTTGTTCTTTTCTAAGATATGAACGGTTGGCTTGTTCTGCAAAGCAATTATTATAGTTATTTTTATGAATGAAACTTTAAACCTTTTCAGTTGTCGCTAACGGAAAAGGTTTCAAATTTTTATTAAACTTCTTTAGTTTGTTTTACCAGTTTGTATGTTTCCGGCCAATATACAATTTGCCTAAAATTAACGTAACAAATAAGTCTTGAAACTTTTAATATTATTTTTATTAGATCGTTATATTGTGCTGTGCAAGTCATAAATGTTTCTCTCTAATATACCTATTGTAGATAAGCATTAGTATCTGCTGCTTGTTTGTAGCTGCAATCGCTTTCAACCACCAAGCCGCATTGGGTGGTGGTGCTATGGTGGTAATGATTAGGCATTAGTAATTGATTATAAATAGAGCAAATATGCTGCCTATGCTATCTGAGGTTCGTTTGGGGTCAAGACCATAGAACCCGGAGGTCCAGGAGCACAGAATTCTGAATGTCCCCGAAGACATTGCAGAAGTGTGCCCCATATAACCTTATGTGGCGGCGTCCACTAGACACTAAAATATAATTTAACCAGACATGCTTTGTGGATTGCAAACTGTTGTATATGTCGTAAAAAATGGACAGACGACCGACGAGTCAGGGTCGCGGGTAGCCGTCGGATTCAAGCTGCGGGGAACCGTTCCGTTTGGAAATCGATGGGGGAGGCCTTTGTTCAGCAATGGACGTCATAGGCTGATATGATGATAACGAATCAACTAGACATATAACATAATATGATAAGCTACTTTCATTTAGGTTCTGCTGAATTAACTAGAACATTCCGCACGATTGTAGCGACGACTTTAAAAAATTGATTTATGGTATTCAGTAATCACCGGTTCACCACTTCAATCTTATTATTGATCTTAGATTATAAAATTAGAATATATAAAACTTAATTATTTTTAGGATTTAACTTAAAATATACGTATACATTAAAAAACACTTTTTTCAAGCGGAGATTTTTTTACATGAAGTGACGTTAAGTTTATCATAGATACTTAACTCTATTGCAAATTAGAATAAATATTTATCGCAATGAGTCAACTTTTTTCCCGGCCGTACACTTATATCCACGTATAGCATATCAAAACATTTAGAAATATTTTTTTAAAACTTAATTATTTTTAGGATTTAACTTAAAATATACGTATACATTAAAAAACACTTTTTTCAAGCAGAGATTTTTTTACTTGAAGTGACGTTAAGTTTATCATAGATACTTACCTCTATTCCAAATCAGAATAAATATTTATCGTAATGAGTAAGTCAACTGTTTTCCCTGGCGTACACTTATATCCACGTATAGCATATCAAAACATTTAGAAATATTTTTTTCAGAGTTTGTTATATCGATTCGATAATTCTTGTTCACTATATGTATGAAATGTATTTTATTGCGTGTCATGTATTATTTTGCCATGTGCTTAGCTTACGTTCTATAAATCCGTGTTGATGCGCTTATTAAGTCGTTTTTTCCACAAAAAAAAACTAATTCGTTTTGTTCACTCAAGCATCTAACTTTCGAATACGCATTATTATGTCAAGTAAATACGAGAAAGCGATCGAGTCACAATTGAATACGTGAAGGATAAGAAGGTGTCGTGTGTTCGTGTGATAGAGTCGCTTTCACACATCCAACTCCGAGGATTGATTCAAGAGCCGATACAAAGGCTAATCTAGCAGTGCTCTTGGAAAATGTATATCTTAAGCAATAAATGCTATATGGACGCACAAAATTCTATTCCTCTGTATTTGATACTAGCTTTTGCCCGTGGATCTGCCCCCGTGGATGTCAGTTATCGCAACAAAAATTTCTATATTCTTGCCTCGGTCTCAGACTATCTTCGTACCAAATTTCATCTAAATCGGTTCAGTGGTTTAGGTGTGAAAGCGTAATAAACAAACAAACTCACTTTCCTTCACTTTCCTATTTATTTATAATGTAATATAATTTTTATAGTACATTCAGCATTAGAATCATCTGAGCTCCGAGTCATCAAAAATATCCGTACTGTTTCAGAAAAGCAACTCTAACACTAAGATGATAGAATCGTATGTTGTTTGTAGCATCACTTAAACCTTTAACAAGTGAAAAGCGCGCTAAGGCTGCAGTAACATGGTTGCTTTTCTAAAACATCATAGTTCTATATACAAACATACATACATACACTCATGAAATTTGGCACCTGTTCAGAAGCTGGTATAGCCTAACAAAAACTGTGCAATTCTGACAATATTACATACATACATACGGGCGAATTGATAACCTCCTTTGTTTTGAAGTCGGTTAAAAATAAAATTGAAATAATACAGACAATTTTACAGCCGCGCAAAAGTTATTAGTTGCGCGACAGGTTGCATGCTTACTCGTGTCTCTGAAGATTCGATCGGAGAGCAGTGATATTTCGAAATGCGTGACTGTTATTAAATTTTGAATTAACATCTTACGCTAGTAAATAATGTGAGTATACGTCTAGAATATTTACTGAAAATTATGCAAACATTATTGCAAGTTTTTATGATGAACTATTTAATGATCAGGTAAAAGTTAGACTATTTTAACATTACATAACGGAGATATGATACTGTTTTGCATTGGATTGGAGAGATTTGTCTTATGTGATATGAAGAGATAGCATATACTTCTCAAAATTTTTTCATCAATCTGTGAAGTACCCACATATCCGAAACAATAGGTATTCTATTGTGTGTGAGCGCCGGCAGACTGGTAAGGTAAGGTAAGGTGTAGGAAGGGTAATTATGCTGCGTAATTTTTTTAGGTGCAACGTAAGTACGACGAAAATTATGTATATCTATTGTTAAGGATAATTACGGGCCGTTCCTTTTACCAGATATTAGGGATGTACCATCTCGCCGCGATAATTCAGAGGTGGTTCATACAGAGGGTAGCAATTAGTGGTAATCGATCTCGCAGTTTACGCCCGCTCGTATATGGTATGGGCGGGGCCGGTGCAGGCGCAGCGGCCAGTTCCTTAGTGTAACCAAATGTTGTCACACTTAGGAGATGTTCTTGATTAAATTTTTTGAGGCACAACAAGTCTGGTGGATATAATTGATTCTAAATATATATTTTTTAAAGTATTTAGTATTGATTCTGAATATTCTGAATACTGTTATTATGTTTTCAAAGTTGTTAATCAGACAAAAATGCTCTGTCACTATAGTACACAAATACAACAGGTTCCAAGTACAGAAAAAAAATACGTTTTCCGTCATAGGATTCGTAGGTACTTATTTAATTTAGTATTAATTCCACTACTTATATAAAATAAAGACTAGCTTATCTAAATACAATACTGCTTTCTCGATAATAACCACGTTGTATCGGTTCTTGGCGAAATCGGTCTCGCTTACCAATGTTTACATAGACATGGCTACCCTAGAGTGCATTCACTCTGTCGGGAGCGCGCAGCTAATTTCTCTATCTTTAGCCCACGGTGTAAGTGACCGGTTGCTACTGAGAGAAACTGCAGGGCCGCATTAGACGCGTCCGGTTTGCATACGCCGAACTGCCATTGAACACTTCCCTTCAGCTATCTACATCTCGAACAACGTAATTAAGATATTTCAGATTTATGACCTAGGTTTGAGTTCGGTCTTATTTTTGAAAATTTCGATACGCCTGTTTTTAATCATTATTAAATGACAATCCCTTTTGACAGTTAATTACCAGTAGGTAAGCTAATTAAGGCAAAATCCCAAAATAACTAAATAAAGTAATATTACAAGAAAAATGGCCGTATGGATTGATGGATTAAATAAGTAATTGGATCTAATAAATATTTTCTCGATGAGTTGACGTGGGAATAAATTGACAATTTGTACATTTTTTTACTTTCGCCAAATATCACATCATCAGTAAAATTTTGTACTTTTTTTTCACTAAAGAAGTAAATCTTCATCGACAGGAATTACTAGTAACTGTCGCCGCGGTCCGATTTCCAAATTTTTTCGCTATAAATCCAGTACTTACTTATTGAATTATATCGAGAACGAAAGTAGATCTTGTAATAGCGCACTCGCTGGTTATCTCAGCAACAACTGTAATAAACAGCTGTAATTCAAAACAGAAGTAGGTGTTGCAATTTTGCTATGCAACGGTATAAAAGTATGGTAGCGTTGTGAGTGTACTGTCGAGAGTTTATGGTTAAAGTGGCACATCAAAAACCGCCCCTATTTCGTTTGAATAAGGTTGGTTTAATGTCTGAACTATCACGCTTTATGCGTAGTCGACTGTATATCGTCAGCTCATTATTATTTTCTTGAAATACATCTGGTTCATAGCGCGCATTACAATGTGGTGCTACAATAAGCTTGCCAAGTTAAAGGTATATGTATATTCTACCGCATGCGCATGTGTTTTGAGTAAAGAAACCAGAGCATTTGTTTGAGCTATAATAATATTTAATTAGGTCTGCTATGTTATAAACTAATACTGAAATATTTTTTTAAGGAATTACGGAATAGGAGATTAATAACGAAACGTAACTTTCTTGTGAGCCAGATTAGTCATTAAAATACAGGGTGGTGCCGTCAATACGACAATAAATTAAAACATGGGCTATATTAGTTAATAGAAATGGTTTGCCACTTTCAAAAACATCGTATTCATTTGATAATTTTATGACATTTCTATGAAGTAATGCAGCCAATCTTATATTATTTCATACAAATGTTATGAATTTATCAAATGAGTAAGGTGTTTTTGAAAGTGGCATACCATTTCTATGAACTAATATAGCCCATGTTTTAATTTATTGTCGTATTGATGGCACCACCCTGTATGATTTTTAAAATAAAATTATTTTGTTATTACCTAAGCTTTATTGGATTGGTTATTCATACGTTTCGTAGGCACTTACAGTTCACGACAATAGTAACCTTTTATACTCCTATTGAAAATTTATACACGCTTGTCGAGTTTGTATTTGTATTTTATACTGGCTGACCAAATACACCCACCAATCTTAGGCGTATTTTCAAACACTTGGTAGCTAAATGACGGCGATGTAATTGCAGTCTTTGAACTTAAAACGACTGCCTGCCATAGGTGCCATCAAATAGCACATGTTCACACTAGTTCGTTTACTTTCGCTCGTCTAGTGAGAGTGAGCTTCTGTATTAGCTGCAAGAAAATCACGTGTGCCCGCTAAAATAATATCACCAGTCGGACTTGCTATAAATTAGTTTTCTATTTACTAGTTGAGGCAAGGAAACGACCTCTCAGGTTTCTTTTTACTATATTTGGTTTCGTCAAGAGCCCGTAATTCTATGTAACTTGTAGTTTTAAGAATCTATTACGCAAGTTTGTTGACTTGTTTTTAGATGACTACGACGAGATAAGTTTCTGAGTATCTCGCGCTGATTTAATGTTGGACAGAGTAAGTAAGATATCAAAACAATGAAAGATACCGCTGTGAAATATTTCTCGGCTGTTATATTCATAAATTGAAATTAGTATAGTAAACAAAACATATTTATCTAGTGAAAGTTGTATAGTCTTGTTCCTGAGATACTATTAACAGTAAACATGTAAACAGATATTTTACGACAGTCCGCACGCTATGTTTATTGTCCAGTAGTTACGCAGTAGATACACTATATGGCCGAAAAGTGTAGTGTAAACACATGGAACTTTTTATTGCATCACAAAATGTTACATACTTCTTCTATTTATATAGACCACATTTACCAGACAAGTTTAGTGTCGGTTACTTAATCAATGCTTCTCTAAATTCTCCGTTTATTTGCTTATTAACATTAAAATTTGTAATTATAATAGATTTACATTACAATATTTATTCAAAGACATTCTGTTGAGAATCTGTGTACGTTTTATGTAATATGAATTAATTCATAGAAAAACACAGACATTTATAATGCAAAATATATTTTAATTTGCAATTGCTATACTTAGTTACTTACATAATTTCTAAAAAAATGTTAGATATTTTGAATAAGATTCGCTTTACCTAGATAAAGTAACAGTTTTATATATCAACTAATAGGTAGGTAATATTCTGCTTAGTCGGTGTAGTCCTCCATATGAGCATTTACGCCGCGCAGCTATTCATACAAATTTTAAAGTCGCAAGTAATGGAAACGAACTAACCGATTCTAACAAAACTTGCCATGCATGATCAAGTCAGGCTAGTCTAGTCTAAATATTTATAATAGGTTTTTTTCTAAAGTCTAATAATAATAAAAATTGTGGAGATTTTTGGTTTGTATAAAAAGCTGAAAATTGCTCTAACGCAAGAATAAGACTGTTTTTAGAAAAATCCTCTAATAACTATTTAGACTTGCCCGACATGCCTATGTATGTAAAGTGTCCAATATTATCGACCTTCAACTGAAAGTTAGTATGAAAATTTTAAACAAAAATTAAAACCGACTTCAAAAAACTGAAAAGGATAAAATAATTAAATTTAAGTAGGTATTCATCCCCTAGAAACATATTTTTGGAGTCGGTGCTTCACTTTCTATTGTTTTTGGAAACCACTTAGCACCAACTCCAAAAATATGTTTCTAGGGGATGAATACCTACTTAAATTTAATTATTTTATCCTTTTCAGTTTTTTGAAGTCGGTTTTAATTTTTGTTTAAAAATTTTTTTTCTCAATTTTTAGTGGTAACTTTCTACGGTCGAAGCTAGATGGGTGATCGTAAACTTATATTGTTTCCTACTATCGTATCGTTTCACTAAAAAGTCATTTGAAAAGCAAAACTTCGCAATTTCGCATATGTAGACGATTTCATAATTTAAGTTTTTTTAAATTTAAAACCAAAGTACCCAACTGTTTTTGAAAAAATTTTTATGGGACCAAATGGCAGCTATTTCGCATCGAAAAAAAAAAGAATCACGTAAATCGGATCAGTAATCTCGGCGTAATCGGTGTACATACATAGAAAAAAAAAAAACATACCGGCCGAATTGAGAACCTCCTCGTTTTTGAAGTCGGTTAAAATTCCGGGCGGCGTAAACTCACTTAAAGAGTTAATATGCTCTCAATATAATTTTAAATATTATTTTTACGTCATTGGTACTACATATAGTATCAAGCACTAAGCGAGTTTTATCTGCTAAAAATGCATTTAGACAAATAGAGGCGGGGATTTCTGAGTATAGTTTCAGTCGAATCGAAACGAATCTATTACAATGACGATCTATATTAATCGATCAATTTCTTTTTCATCTGTCTACGATAATAATATGGTTGCGTTTTATTTATTATAACAATTTTATTCAAGCCTTACTGTCGCCGACTCTACATCACGGACAAAGCAGTTTATTGTCGTTTCTTTGTCGGACTTCCAACACTTGGAATTCTTGACCAGCATATGTGTTCCCTCCTTCCTAAAACGTCCTTAAATAGAGGCGTGAAAAGGCACCTTACGGACCGGCAAGGTGGAGACGGCTAGTGTGTCTAACAGTGTGTCTCATGCTGCACTAGCTGTCTTCGTATATATACTCCTCTACTTACTGTTTCACATCAGGCGGTGTTGAGTCATTTGCCGTGTTTTGTATAAAAAAACTCTAATTAAAATTTATAAAATTTTCGTGTCCCTACAGTTTTGGATATTTATTTAATATATCTAGGATACCAAATACTCTCAGCTCCATTACATTTAACATGATTTACGTCAATATTGAAGATTAAAACTATTCAATCATCGCTGATTATGTAATAAGCATTCATTCCGTGGGCATGAATAAAGCTTCCAAGACGGGAAACATTTAGATTCTCAGAAACTTGTCACTGCTATTCCACACGGAAATCAGTTGTACGAGGTAGTTAAATTAATTATAGGATAGTTGTGACACATGGCAATACTACATAGATGGTAATTGCCCCACGTGTCTCAGTTGACGGGTTGTATGTGATCACGTGGCGCTCGCTGTCCGCTCTTGTTATGTTACCTATTTGGTGCTTTGCGAAAGCGACGAGTCTCTAGAGTCTCTACCAACACGGCTTAGTTTAGCAATCATGGCATATCAAGTTACTTAAAACGGGGAAAATAAAAAGCTTTACGATTAAATAGGATGCGGTAATATTTAAAGTATTTTTTTAGTTTCCTATTAAAACCTTTGGTCCGTAAAATATAATGACATAAAATTAAGGATTTTTTAGAATACTATATAAAACACCCCACTTAGATGTCGGTTATCGCGATAAAAAGTGGCCTTTGTCCTTTCTCGGGATGTAATCTATTTGTATGCCACGTCTAAATCAGTTCTGCGGCTCAGGAGCGAAAACGACAGACAGACAGATAGAGTCACTTTCATGTTTGTTATTTTAGTATGGATTATTGTTATATGACTCCAGGGGCACAGCTACGGGCTTCAGTTTTAACCGAGATGGATTTTTGTCTCTGCGTAGGTACTTCTTAATATTGTACAACAATACCTTCAAAATAAAAGAACAATCAATATATTTGCTAACTATAAGTTTTGTATTTATGTTGACTTGCACACCTTTACATTGAAACTAAAGCATTATTTCCAAAGTGCTAGACACTACGTAGACAATAATAAAATGTGCTAACACTGGGTATTTAGAATATTGTGTTGACGAGGCTATTAATATTATTCATATTATATCGCGTGTTAGATTGTCTGCAAAATGAATACCTAACATTGTAAATGGTCTAATTTCAAAGTAAAACTTGTATGTTAGGCTTTTTTCAAGAAGGTTGAATAATCCCTTGTGAACACTGGTCCGACTGCTTAGTCCGATCGATCACACGATGTCAACTTTTTTTACTTTTGGTCCAAATCATCGGACAGAGAGAAATCAAAAATTCTTTATCAATGTTTTTGTTTGTCGTTTATGCGTTCCGAAACCATTGATCAGTACCTCTAGCACAAACACTTTTAAATTTAGAATCGCCATCGTATCGAGTAGTTACGTTAGCTTTTGTCTGGCTTTTGTTTGAATTTCAAGCGTGCGTCAACGATACAATTACGATTCGAAATTTAAAAATATTCGTGGGATACAGATTGTAGGGGTACAGATTGTGATGAAACTTTGGTAGGGTGTCCTGGGGACGACCGCGAAGGTCCCTGGATTGAAAACGTAATAGTTTTCTCTTTATACGGACACATAGTATGTCAAATGCAGCTAATTACTTATAAATAAATCTCATTCTGAGAGTAATTCAAAATAGAGATAAGTAATTAGTACCTAAAGTTCTAAGTTAGTTTGTTTTCAAACAATCCGATTGGATTTTACTATTTTTAATAATAAAACAAAAAACTATTATAGACCACCGTGAATTTTTTTGAATTCTTTATAAGCTAAAGAACAATAGTTATTTGTTATACAAGAGTGCAAAGTTGCTTTTTAACCGCGTGCTTAATTTTGATGACCGAGCAAGCGAAGGATTCAAAAATTAGAATCCTGAGCGTTAGCGAGCGCAAAGCAAATTAAACAAAAAGTACACCAAGAAGGTGTACGAGTCTGAGTTTTTAACAAGTTAAAAAAGGTTTTATGCTAAATTCGGCACCATGGAGGTAGAAGTAAAGAGGTTTGATGATGTTTTGAATTCACAAACTTAGTGCACACGATGTTCTAAATTCAATTTTACTTCATCCTCTAGCGGATAAAAACGGCTCTTGCACTCAGATATCGAAGAGCAAAAATACTCTTTCCGAGATGGGGGAATGAAAAATATATTATTCCAAACTTGTTGAATTAGTTGTCGGTTTATTGTTCTTTTTTGTAATATTGAAATGTTTGATTAACAAGATGATTTCTTTATTTTCAGGTAAGCTTCATCGTATTTCATAAAATTATCTACAGTTGCTCCTGTTATCAGTAATAAATTGAGTCCAGTAAGTATGTTAGCGTTGTTGTTTTGAGTAAAATTTAAAAATAAAATAACGTCTTTTGCTTTAAAAAGCGGTAAAAAAATCTACATGTTTTGATGATAATAAAATTTATTTTTCTGAAAATATTTAAGTGAAATTATTTTAGGATATTTTTCGATTAATAACAAAACAATTATTACGGACAGAAGGCATAAAATTAATAGCGTTTTAAGCCTTCTTACCGTAATTATTGTTTTCGTTAAATAAAAGACTTGTTAATTTATTTTAACGAAATATAATGATAATATTCAAATAGGTCAAACTGAAAAATTTGAATTACTAACAAAGTGTGAAACTTCAGAACTGAGAAATTTGACACTCAAACGACAAAATACAATAATTAATATATCAAAAGAACACACATTTGTATTTAAGGTCATAGAACTCTGTGCTAATAAATTACATTCAAAACTTTACATAATAGCATATAACTGAGCGACACGCGACGACATTCGAACTGCATTAAGCAACTCTGATAGTGCTGCGTTGCGTCACACAATGATTAAGTGAGAATTTTTCTGGAGGTCTGTTTGAAGAAGGCGATTGGTTTCCATTACACCAAATTACTTGAAATCTTCTTTTCAAATCCATTAGAAGATAAATTAACAGTGCCCATTTCGAATAATACTACATAACACTATACATTTGCCATACATAGATAATGTAAACGTAGTCTTTTCCTACCAATATACTTTTAATATTCTTGCTAATAGATAGAGAATTATCGTCATCAAATAAGAACATTAAGGTCTTACTAGCAGACTTCCACAAGCTAAGTCCGAAAAAAAAAATATGTTGGAGGTTGTGTTCCTTGTTAAGAGTTTTACCTCTGAAAGTTAGACACCTTTCTGACCACTTTTATTGATTGTCCTACTCATGACAACCCTAAAAATTATTTACGTACTATTACTTATCGTACGATACACTACAGTTATACCACACACACAAACAAAACCTGCGCACATATTATGATACCGACCCCCGCAACCCCATAATTGTAAATTTTATTTAGGAATTCTGTAACACCCGGTATTATACCTATTTGATTTTAATAATAGTTACTACCTAATCTCAACAAATCAAGGATTAGGATGGACTTTACTTAAAAAACATACAGAGATTAGAGTTTAGTATTCGACAAGTGAAACTCTTATTTCCGGTCAAATTCAACTGTCAAAATAATTAAAAATGTGTTTTGACTGCAATCGTGAATTATTTTACTCGCAAAGCGCATCCTTAAGTATTCTTACAGATTTGCACCGCATCATTTATAATACTATATCAAGCTTTAGGTAATCCTTATATCCATTGTTAATGCACTGACTGACTATACTTTAACAAAACAGGTACTTAACTGCAAGTAAAAACTTGCTTTATCCCACGTGGAATCTAGTGGAGAACAAATTATCCTTTTGCGCTATCTCTACTATTCGCTTACAAAGTTGCAGCTCGATTCAATGCCTTGTTGCTAGGTATCTGGAATTTATAAAAATATTTTTAAGCGGAGAGTAGGGAAGAGCATGGAATATTTTACAATAAAGCCACAAGGAATAAATAGTTCAAGAGTTTTAAAAAGAAATAGACTTATATGTGGTTATTTGTATTCCACTTATTGATTATACTGTGTGAGTTAGACGCAAAAATGTCATATCAGAGTGTGTCAGTTCGCATTCGAATAACATTAAAAACCAAAATAATTTACAACAAATTTTAATATAGAACCGTCAGTTCTATAGAAGTGGGCATCTCACCCGTTTTGTGTTCCATAATGACGATGGCTTCTCTCATCTATCTGAGAAAATGCCCAGTCTCATTATGAGTCCTATTACGGCGACGAGCGACGCTATTTATCTCAGTAGAAAGTCCTACGCAATTAATATGGAGAGAGGTTATTATTCGTTATCGAGGCACCGAGACGAATGCAGATACGCCTCTATTTCAAAGTAAGTATTATCAGAGAAATTGCCCTTGGACGTGATATTGGGCATGGGAAGGTTGTTTAACTCGAGAGTTATGTCAGTCATATCTAAATTTCTCCTTCATAAATTGTCCATTTGAGAGTTTATTATTTTTAAAATGCACTATAAGGTTTAATGGGAAAATATTACTAAAAGAAAAAACATGGAGATGTGCTTTACGTAATTGACCTTGACACACTCACTCATAATTATGTGCAAAAGGTGTGATCCGAATAGTAAAAACATATTTACCTATTGCATTTTTAAATGCAGTTGGCCGATGTTTCGTATAATGTCAAGTGAACAATAAATTTCAACAAAGCGAAACAGAAATAAATAAATCCTTTAACATTTTGCTCCAATTAAATGCGTTTAATTACGAACGAGGTTACGAAATTGCTGGAAACATGCTCGTAGTTTTTGCGATGCTTTGAGTGCGCGCGCCAAACATGACCACGTAGGGTTCACATCACAGTATTCACATATGGGTCAAAATGGTTCCCAAAATGAGTGACACTATACTGACTAAATGTAAATTAATTAAAAAACACAATTGTGGTAAAGGTTTGGTAGGGTGTTCTGGGGACGTCCGCGCAGGTTTCTGGATTATAAAAATAAATCCAACCATGAAACCTAACAGTTTTCTCTAATCGGGCGGCCATTGCAAAGCATGCCGAGTGCAGATAGTTGACAAAAAAATAAAAACAGCAACAAAAATATTACAGCAAGGACTCTACCAGTTTAGTTTTAGTTTTTTGGTAATGAAACCTAAGTAAATCTTGGATCATTCATAGAACACATCGGGTCGGTTTTTAATAGTCTACGCTTAAATTTATTTCCAACGCTTAAGTATTCTTTAATTATTTGTCATTATATTATTATTTCATTGCAGATGCAGACCGTTAATACAACAATTGATACTACATTGCTACTATGTATTATTTCATAAATGTAATTAGTTCATGATCTATATTGTAGATACATACGTAATAATACAAAAATAATTGGCCGAAATATAATGATTGGTGTTGTATAATACATGTGGCAACCCTATCAGCGGGTGACATGCGCGGACGCATTGCTTTACTAACAGACATGCTGTTAATTACGCGAATTATCAGCGGACTGACTTTGTAAGTGATGAAATGTTCTGAAAAAAAATTACATTACGCTCAGCTTAAACTTCTTTACGGTCGCGCTTTATTTCACTTTTTAGTGACTAATTGTCTCTGTGAGATAATTGATGCACTTACTGCGCCTAGATTCAGTGAAGTGCAGGTAGTTTGTTTAAGTGCTCATGACACAATCGCGAAGGCGGTGGCCGATCATACGCTCAGAGTTTTCTCAACCGGCTTCATACTAATCTGTACGGTAGAGATAAGGAAGTGCGTGCGAGTGACTGCAGTAAGCTTACAATGCGGAATTACTAACAAACCCGGCCAATGATCAAGAAGGGAAGCAAGCCGCACAGCTTTTTATCTAATAATGATCTATATCCTTAACTCGCTACGTATAATATAATTGGGCCCTAAAAGTGAAAGTTACTTACAGTTTTAATGCGCTTATCTAATTAGTCCCACTCAATCACAGTGGCACGCAACACTGAGCTGAGATAGAGAGAATCTAATATATTTTAAATATCACTTGTCATTAGTATTATACATTATCTATTACGGCGGTTACATAAGTCGTGAGGAGAGCGATGGTGCCCTGCAGCCATCACTTATGGAATACGCCACAGAAGTTACGTATTTAGATAACACTTCCATGATATACTGAAATAGAGAGTCAATGTATCAATATGCGATTGATTGATTGAAATTTGTAAATAAAAAAGTGTTTCAATATGTAATTGCTATATTTATGTATTCAATTATAAACTTCCAATTAGTTAATAATTAAATATTGTAATTAAATATTTACTGCTTATTACCAATTGGGTACAAGACTATTTACCTACTATTTTATCTGATATGATATAAAATAACGGAAATATTACTTCATCGTTCTCTTTGCTAATAATTAATTGTCCTCTATTATATTACAAGTTACACAATGCATTTTGTAAGAGAGCAATTCCGACGTCTCGTTCATTAAGAATTCCATGAATTTTCGTAGATTCTATCGCGAGGACATTATTCTTAGTAATGAAATGTCCCATTACGTCACGTTTTGGTAATGTCGATAGTAATTACTTTTACTACACGGTATGATTAAACTACACGAATCAAAAGGTCATTTTTTGTGTAATTTTTGCTTCAAGGGTTAATTTAACCGTTACAATCAATTAAGCGTTTTGTGAAACTTTCTTATCTTTTAATATAAATAAAATGAGTTCCTCCTACAATTAGATATCTATTTTTATAATAGATATCCGATTGTATGAAATCTCGTATTAAATTCCAAAAACTGTATTATGTAATGTTGGTACCTGTATACCGATAAAAATGGAACAATCCTCGGGTGATATATATCGAATAATACACTAAAAATGTTTGTAGTTGTGGGTTGTCGTTATTGAAACCTAGTAAGAGTAAAAAGAGTCCATCAGGAATCGCGTATAATGACGAACCCATGATTGGTGACACTTAGAGAAAAGGTTTTTACCACTTTAAGGACTAATTTGATGAAGAATGTTGAAAGTGGGTATCAAGATCATTTGAGCTCTCAGAGTAATCAAAATTTTAAACAAAAATTAAAACCGACTTCAAAAAACTGAAAAGGATAAAATAATTAAATTTAGGTAGGTTACTTTCTATTGTTTTTGGAAACCACTTAGCACCAACTCCAAAAATATGTTTCTAGGGGATGAATACCTACTTAAATTTAATTATTTCATCCTTTTCAGTTTTTTGAAGTCGGTTTTAATTTTTGTTTAAAATTTTTTTTTCACAATTTTTAGTGGTAACTGTCTACGGTCGAAGCTAGATGGGTGACCGTCAACTTATATTGTTTCCTACTATCGTATCGTTTCACTAAAAAGTCATCGGAAAAGCAAAAATTCGCAATTTCGCTTATGTAGACGATTTCATAATTTCAGTTTTTTTTATTTAAAACCAAAGTACCCAACTGTTTCTGAAAAAATTTTTATGGGACCAAATGGCAGCTATTCCGCATCGAACAAAAAAAGAATCACGTAAATCGGATCAGTAATCTCGGCGTAATCGGTGTACATACATAGAAAAAAAAAACATACCGGCCGAATTGAGAACCTCCTCGTTTTTGAAGTCGGTTAAAAATATTATACTACAATGATAGAATCATATGCTATTTGTAGCATCACTAGTGAACGGCGGTTTTAATGTTGTAGGAATACCTACAGTTGCTTTTCTAAGACATCGTAGTTATTTTTTAGCATATTGAAAGCTCAGATGATTCTGATGCTGAATATACATTACTTAACTTAGATAAATATTTTAAAAAAGCATTTTCGAACCGCGAAAATTGTAAATAAATGTTACTTTAAAAATAGTAAATTGTACTTTAAAAATAGAAGGTTCTCAATTCGAATGTATTTTTTTTGTGTGTATTACGCTAAACCACATCAAAGCAAATTTCGCTCATTTGTTTTTTGTTTACAAGTGTTTAATACCGGATAAGCTCAATCTCGATTAGGTAGATCTTTGTTAGTTGATATCATGAAAATCTTAAGAGATAGAGAACGGAACTCCTTAACAAAAAACAGTCAAAAAATAGTAAAAAAAAACAATTATGTAGGTATATATTTCAACCAGCGATGAACAGATAAACAAGTCGATAAAGCTGACGCGCACCTATCTAGATTTAAATTAAAAATTTGCTACTAAAAGAGGAGGAAAAATATATTTAATGAAATCTGAAAACCGTCATGAAATTTCTATATTCAAGTCATGATAGTGTAGGTACTTCGTATTTTAAAAGCAGTTGAAATTTTAATTTTTTATAATAAAGTACTAGCACGAAACCAAACCGATTTATTCTTATTTTAAAATTAAAGACTGTCATTTTATCTTGAGTGGAGATAACAACTGTTTTTCATAAATATTTCGACTGTTCATTTATAATAAGCGACCCAATAAATGGCTCTCCATGAATAACTAAAGGTGTGTATTCAAATGAGATGAATGCCTTTAAGTCTTTTTTCATTCCGAACTTATTTCAAAGTGAAAGTGATCCCTACGGAGGTGAGATTTATGCTCCGTTACTGACAAGAGATCATTCATATCAGGAGATGGGTCGGAACGAATGACGTCAACAGCCTGAGACGCCCCGAGCTCGCCTGAGCGCGGAATACGAACCACTCGAGAATTTTATTAAACCTAAGCTGGAAAAAATAAGCAATAAGTACACGAAGGAGCGAAAATTATAATGTAAAAACTTGAATCGAAATAAATCGTAAGTAAGATGATTGTAAAAAATTATGAGCAATTTTAAAAATTATGAATTGCGTAAGGATATAAATATACTAAAAATGTATTATTTATATTTGAAGCTAATTAAAAACAGCTAAATCCAATAAAATTTCGTAACTTAAACCTAAGTATTCATGGAATAAATTGTGTATTCGAATAAACTATATGGTTTTTTTTAATACTAATAGATGGCAAACAAGCTGACGGCCCACCTGATGGTAAGCGGTTACCGTCGCCTATAGACACCTGCAGTAACAAGAAAAAATCACTTGATATTGCAGGTGCGTTGTGATCCTGAAGCCTAAGATGAAATGTCGTCCATGCCCAGTAATTACACTGGTTACCTTGCCTTCAATCTGAAACACAGCTAACTGCTTCACGGCTAAAATAGAAAGGCGGTGGTAACTACCCAGACGACCCTATATACGGGCCTACCACCTAGTAGTGTACTGTAAATATTAAAATTACAAACTTACTACTACTGTTTGTTCTTTCTTGAGATTATTATAAATTCAGATTGAGATAAAATACAAGCGAGTGGTCCATAATAAGAGCTCTGACTGTTTCCTATTTCCAGAGAAGCCAGTGACGCAAACGCATTACAATATTTGGATTATAAATTACAGCATTGACCGCAACTATCTTTCTGATTATGGATGAATTATCGTCGTTTTAGTGCCGCTGCGGCCTGCTCGTTTGTAAACTGATGTGTTATTGTGGCTCAACCCAAACAAATAACTATCGTTAGGGGGGATTTTTTTCATCAGATTTATACGTATAATAATTGTATGCTGTGAACTATTGCGGTCTAAATATTTCGTAATTTTTAACAAGATAGATTGATTGGAACATTCCCTAAATTTAAAAAATATATATATTATAATACTCATCCTAAAATGAAAAAAAAAATTACATTGCCAACGTATGACCTAACGTAACGCGTTGATGTCTTTTTTATAACGAATAAAATTTATTCTTTTTTATTACGTAAGCTGATGAATTGGTTTTCACTAAGGACGGTGCCCAATTTATTAGATGCCGTTTATTAATTTACATTTAT
Organism: Nymphula nitidulata; assembly: GCA_947347705.1. NCBI lineage: Eukaryota > Metazoa > Arthropoda > Insecta > Lepidoptera > Crambidae > Nymphula > Nymphula nitidulata. The sequence continues at coordinate 10,389,051 of OX374633.1, forward strand.
TTGTTCATAGCCGCCATATTTGATTTCATAGCGACACAATTTTGGCAGTATTCAACCTACGAAGAACTGCAAAATTGTTTATATATACGTAATTAATACAATTTAAATTAATGAATTCATATTTTACTCAAAAGTTATTATTTTAATAATACGCTTGTAGCTTTACATATATTATAATACCTATATCTAATAAAATGGGCCAATGTATTGATTAGCATTTCATAGTTTTTGCAATTAATCATATTCGAGTTTATCTACTACTAATAAATGACCGAGATCGACTTTCTAGGTAAGAGATGTCAACTAACTATAAGCCAGCGCATTAGTTAAACGTTTGCCAATTAGCTAGTGAGATGACCAAGGATAACGCACACGGACACGGCACACATATCTAGAAAGTTGACAGACAAACCTTGTGACGACTTGTTGTTTTAATTATTATGTAGACAACTTTAATCAGCTTGGAAAAATCAGTTCACGCTGCTTAAAAGTTACGTACAATTCATTACACTCAAGGTGTTATTCAGTGCAGGTAATACAAGCAAAGAATATTCCTTCAGTTGTTCGATTTAAATTATATAACAAAACTTAGTAATCAGGAAACAACATCTCACGTCTTCTCCTAATACAGATCAGTATCAAAGCTCGATGTTATTAGTAAGAGTTACCAAAAATAAACTTGACGGTTATCGTGGTGCGATCACTAAGCATGCCTGCTTCGCCCGCTGTCAATTTGCGACTTATATAACATAACTATTTTATTGATAACAAAGTTTGAGCCTAACAATGAAAATTCCTGAACACAATAAGTACCTCTCGTTACAAAGTGATTCAAATCATTTAATTTCAACATTCGCGTCTTAATTCAAAATTAAAATACAATAAACAGTAAGGAGCTGCATTCCTAGACGAAATACAATTGAAATTATTTAGTATTTTCAATGTACGCTTATTGGCTTTTGTATTCATAATCTAATTACTATATTCAAAGTTATTCTAACGTCATAAGAATATGTCAAAGTGGATATATCCCTTCTAAAGTGGCGTGCTAGAGTGCGTATGATCGTGACTAAACTCCTGAAATGGGCATATCGATGTCGGTCCGTGTGGCCACCGCATTACGGCATTACAGTCATTCTATTGTACTTTATTACCCATGTAATATGGTATGAATTCGTTTGTCGATTGTTCTAGATATGTTAAATGTATACATGTACGACTGTAAACAATCGATAGTGCCGCCACGGACGGCAGAACCCATCATGCATTTTTAATGCGCGCGCGCAGCCACACTGAATCACGATGAGGGACAACGTTAAATCTTTGTACATCAAATTTTATTAAACAACGTATTACTGCCTGATTTGTATTCTATATTCTAATATCCATTTGCCGGTTACTGATATTAAAATAAAGAAATCGTACTATACGTACCACTTACTTTTTTACTTTACTAATGTACCGACGACGGCACATCAAGTATAACAATTGCACTATGAACGCAGTAAAGGCGGTCTCAAGGTCAGACTGTCACGCTTGATGTGCTGTCGACTGTACGTTCTGTGACACGTTAGCATTATAATATACATATGTGACAAAAGCTAGCACAAGCTGTCGAAAGCATTAACTTCTTCAAATAATGCCATTTAAGTCGCCTCTGTGGTTAAGTCTTTCTAAAGGTCCAGGGTTCAATCCCGTGGGGGCAGAAAGTTTCGCTCAGTTTAGTTGGTTGTAAATTTTGTGGTAGGGCTTTTCTAAGTCCGACTGGCTAGCTAGGCCATCATACCTAAGTCTACTACCATAACAATAATTTTGACAACAATGCAGTACTCTAGCAGTTGGAGGTAAGATAACCAGTTATTCTGTGGTTAATTAATCCGGGTATAGATCGCTTCCATCTCACCGAAACCGACCGAAGGGTCTTACCATCACTTGCCATCAGGTGAGATGAAGGCCATGAGTTATAAATTAAATAAAAAATTACATCTCATCTGGATCTTAATTCTTCAAATCAAAACAAAATTGTATTTCCTTGTACAATATAATTGGACCAAATTATTATAGTTCGCAAAAAAGAGAGACGTACCAAGGAAGTCTAACATTATGAAGAATTATCTACCGTCCTAAAGCCTTTAAATAAAAACAAAGCATGATTAAGATAATAATATGAAGGGCATTTAGAGGATAAGAAAAAAATAAGATTATAGCAATAATTTAATAATATTGAAACATTAGAAAATTTCTACATAGTTTTTGAAAAGCTTGGGTGCATCTGTACTATAATTTGTGAAGTACCCACATATCAGACAGTGGTTTTTCTACAGTAGTGGTCTTTTGAAAAGTAATTCAACAAACTCACTATGAGGAGTAGGTATTAGGAAGATAATTTATTGGTATGATACTATAAACAAAGGGAATCACTCATAGATATTTTATTTGGAGGTGGATCGTTCCATAAAAGGTCAGATATCGATGTTCCCAAAACTTGACGTGACGACGCCTAAAATTTTAAGTATTGTTTAGCAGAAAAGGAGTGCCGCAAATGAAGATTGGGTCACTGGGACAGATAGTAATCATAATCTTATTTTAATTGGTTTCGTGAATCATCAAAAATATAGCTGGAATCATTAAACAATAGAAATCAAATAGGAATATTTGAAACAGAATTCAATACATCGCGTGCGCCGCTCAGTCTCCGGATCACGCACGATTCTCAGCAGCGGGACTCGCTCATTCACATAATAGTTCTAGAATGGAAAATTGGATAATGTTTCACAAATAACTGCGCTATATCACTCATTAAGTCTACCGACCTATTTTATAAAATCCCACCAATTTCCGTGATTCAGCGTATTTAACAAATAAAGTTTTTATTTTTCGAAGCAGTGTAAACAGTACCTAAGTACTAAATTGATATCTAACGTAATATAATGGCATGTTTCCTTGTTTAGCTCCTGTAGATATAGCGTAATTCATAAAAGCGTGACGATAGGCATTTATTACATAAAACCCGATTGGGTCACCTAACTTTACGCAGAGCTATTGTTTGTAGGTTGTAAAATATTGTAACGTTGACAGCAATATTTGACCCGCGAAATTGTTTGTGTCACCGATGATGATATTTCATAAAAGTCGTGACGGGACGACAGAGATATTTCACAGTGTTATCCTATTACGGACTAACTCTAAAATGTTGCAAGTGAACAACATTAAACTAACATCTCATCGCTTTCCTGCTACAAATTGGTTAACTTTAACTAACAGTGGCTGTGTCAATGACCTAATAACTATTGTTTGATTTATCGTAGTGAAAATAAAAGTGAACTTAAATCTTTGAAGTACGTTTACGATGCTAACGATTTGAGCTCGTGTTATTACAGGTTTTATAAATCTCATTTCATGTGTGTATAAAGAATGAAAATAACGCCTGCAAAGGATAAATAATTTAATCCATTATGAAGAAATAGCATTTCTAATAAAACTCTCTGTGATTTGTTGAATTGTCACCGCGTTATAAGATGTATTTTCTTTTTGTTAGTAGTTAGAAATACGTGATACTTATTCATCAAGCAATTAGCAATAATACACGTGCTAAAGTAAAATGCCGTGACCTAAAAACGATAAATGAGTTTACGTCGAACGTAGTAAGCGTTTTGGGGGACTGTACATAGGAAGCCCGTAACCAATGTTAATTTAACATATTTGCATTAATTGCCGATTGGTGATTCTACGCGTTTTGCCGACAAGCATTCTGGTTGACGAATTTGGATATGACACATGTCCGAGTGCTTGATTGTGGCTCGATATGGACGTGGCTTGAATCGTAATTCACTTAATAATTGCGTGTAGGCAAAACAGAGTAAACATTTAATAGATTACTGAAATTTCTGAGCTATAAAGTTTTGTTTTACTATCACTGTGAATACTTAGTTACTGTCTGAGATTTAAGAATAGTGAAATAGCGGCATTTCAATTAATCACAATTTGTCTAAAATATTCATTTTTTGTTTTAACTCTCACTAATTTGTTTAAATCAGGACGTGTCTAGACAATACCTAATTGAGAGACATAGTTTCAGTCTGTAGTCAGTCTATAAAAATATCGTAAAAATCCGGGCGACTGCTCTGACCACTGAGCCACCCAGGACTTGAGATATCCCTGTGAAATTCTTCTAGTCTATCTGTATTTGCGTTTATGAGCTAACGTCCACCCTACAATTTCGAAATATTCTATTTCAACATCCGAAACGAGTATTTTTACAAATACCGAAAGATAAGAAAATATACAAAAAGGCAGGAATCCTGCCTCATTTCCTCATTTCCTGCCTCAGGACGTAAAAAATTTTTCTAGTTTTATTCTATTTTAATTACTAAGTAATTTTTCAAACATTTATAACAATGTTAAAATCAAAAATTAAGAATATTTGAAAGCACTGCCCCAACTTAACCGAATCGTCGGTATTTGTAAAAATACTCGTTTCGGATGTTGAAATAGAATATTTCGACATTGTAGGGTGGACGTTAGCTCATAAACGCAAATACAGATAGACTAGAAGATTTTCACAGGGATATCCCAAGTCCTGGGTGGCTCAGTGGTCAGAGCAGTCGCCCGGATTGCGAAAGGTCGCGGGTTCGTTTCCTGCCTCAGGACGTAAAATTTTTCTAGTTTTATTCTATTTTAATTACCAAGTAATTTTTCAAACATTTATAACAATGTTAAAATCAAAAATTAAGAATATATCGTAAAAAGTTTCAAATACAGAATTAAATGGGTTGATGTTTTATTCGTGATAAGGAAATGAAAGCTGACACCAGAGAAATGAAAGCGCCAGTATCATAAAATGTCCTATAAAACTTGGAAAGTACTTTGTAATGAAGCTAAGGACCCTAAAGGAAAATGGACTTCGTGGCATTCCTCGCCGGACCGTGGCGTGAGCAGTTAATCGAATTACTGACGACAGACGGCCAATGATATAATTTAACTGGTTTAATTCAATCAGACACAGTTGGGGTCGATGAATTCAGGTTACTCTGTTAAAGAAACGCAGTACTTTATGACGATTGTTTATTTAGGTTGAATGCCAAAGAAACGTGAAATATGTTCGTAAAGCAAGTTCGCATAAATCAATAGTCAATAGTTGCTGCAATATTTGCTGTTTAAATGTCAATACATATATTCTCATGAAGATTAAGCTGTCAACTCATACACTACAATTGCATTGTGTATGTGTATTAAGTCCTATTACCTAACAGATGTTATTCAACTAGCTAGTTGACAACCGAATAGCAGCCGATACCTACTTAATAGACGCCTGTCGCAAGCTATCGGAAGTTTCGACATCACGCTTATTAGTGGGCAAATTTCAATACCACCCATTCGTGTCGCCTAACTTTAATTTGATATCACGGCGTAGATGCATTTTCTGTCCTTTAAATTGGACATGGTTTTTAATACAGAACTGGATTGGTCTGTGTTGGCCAACTTTTGTGTAATCTGAGGCTAGATCGACGCACGGCTAGCGTGATGTTCATTTATTTGTACGTGCAGCTATGATTGATAAGTTGTGTTGTGTGACATACTCCACTTCCCGCCGAGCCGCGGGCGAGGCATATCTCGGTGACCGCGCGTGCCGCCCGGCCGGCCGCCATCACGATACTCTTTTATTATTATACTACTCTTACATTTATTACTCCATTGAAATGTTACACAGATGATTTATATAGTTTTTGTCATTCGTTAACGATCCTGACCTGCATCGATCGTATCGCGATTGTCTCCTACAATACGGCACGATCACGCCAATTTTAAAACGGTTATATTTTTAAGATTTTATTAAGGATCCGTTGTATAATAGTGACTAGGTATGTGACAAAAATAACAGAATAAAATTGTGTTTTATGAACGTAAAAATATTTCACGTTACGTATGTGTACGAGGAGTATTTGTAAAGTATAAACGAGGATAAGAGATGATTTAACTTACGTAATATGGTACACCTGATAAATATAATTATGTAAAAGGAAAAGAAATACTTTACATGAAATAGGTATCTATCAAGTTTTTTCAGTGACAGGCTACCGCTAAAGGTAACGGCTGGGTATGGTCATCTTTTGTATGCTTAGAAGATGCTTTCAGGTAGAGTAAAGTTAAGGTAGGACACCTTTAAAGAAAAGCTTAAAAACATTTTCTGCGCGTCTTCTGTCCAGACCTATCTACTGGAGACGCGGAAGAAACAATATCACCATAGTTAAACCTTGACAGAATCAAAAACTCGCATACCATAATAAGAGGAGATTACGAATTCTATACAAGATTTTTAAACTGTAAAAACAACCCTTAACGAGGTTAGACCCATGACTCTCAAAGCCTATATAATTTTTCTAGTGTAAATTTCAATGGAATCAAACCATCGTCATGTTCACCTCTCAAATCCATATACAGGTTGATACCGACTATAAATTAAAACATGGGCTATATTACTTCATAGAAATGTATGAATATTATTATTATTATATTATTTCTTACAAATGGCATGAAATTATCAAATGAAAAAGACAGCTAAAATCATGTTTTGGAATGTCTTTTTCATATCAAGGTAATATTTTTTACGGAGTTCTAGCCTATTCTTTCGATACCTTAAACGCCTGGCCACGGAGATCAATCATATGTTTGCATGTGTCTGTTACCCATGGCAGTCTATTATTATCTCCAATTTTAGTCTTTCTTATTGGTACAAGGCGGTCAAAAAGACACAAAAGTAAGGAATTAAAACTGTCTACCATCGAATCCACCGATGACAAAACCAAACCCAGTTTATCAAATCCAAGTCCATGTTAAATTATCAATATTTATATCTTTTTCAGGCCTGTATGTCATGTATGTTATAGGCGGAATCTTAGTTTTTCTTAAGCAAAGTTCAACATTTATCATCACATTTCCAAGGGACCTTGTGATGTTCCAGATAGAAGTTTCACGGACGCGAGCATAAATGCACACAAGATCTATCAATGTCTCAGATTCCACTGAAAAATGTTTCGGCTAATTAACAACAGGTTTAAATATTTTAAGAATTCTTCAAACTTTAAAATATTCTTATCACTTTCATTGAGTATGTTAACATTAAAGTCGCCTAATATATTTCCACTTGAGTACATCAATTGGCATTAAAGTGTAAAATTTTTATTACCTTTATTTACGGAATTAAAAAGTCACTATCGCAATCATTTCTTCTTATATCCTAAATTTCCAGTTCCGTAAATCATCATCTCTAAAAATAGAACTCAACTATTTATACAGTCACTAATAACGATCAGTTACAAAACATAGAATGATATTATTTTATAACCCATTCTTATTATGTTCATAAACGTATATCTACGTTTCCGCCGAGACCATAACTTGTGAATGTAAATTTTATTATATTTTTCTACCTTTATGGTAAGTTGTAGCATGTTTTTGTATTTATCGGATAAGTAGGTCCGCGTCACACAGACGCGAGATGTTCATGAAGTAAATGTTTAGTTAGCCAGCAATAAAGCGGATGTCCGAAAGATGTAGAATTCAAGATAATAAAACATAAAATAATTTCTTCGTTAAGTAAATTTTTAAGGTATTGAAGTCTAATATATTATTCTGTAATAACAGAAAACATGTTAGAAACATAAATCTAAAATTACCATTTGACGAGTGATACTGCTGATTAAACTGCAGAGAGAGTAGGAGAGAGATCCCGTGTTGAGAAATATCTCTTTTTGAATTGTTATAACGATTAACCATGTTACTTTTGTTTATTTTATTGTAATATCAATAGAGAGTATAGGTTTCATCAACTGAAATATATAAAAAATCATTTTCAAGTATATATAGGTAGGTAAGTACTTATTATAGCAAAAAGAAAATTTTCTTTTTCTTATATATAAGTTTGAATGTTCAAGTAGAACTCCTGTGTGTGACGCGGGCTTGAGGCGGGCGGCGCGTGTGGCGCGCAGGACGGGTGCGCGCACGCAGGCCCGGCGCGGGCGCAGTCCTCACCGCGCAACGCGCTTGTTCGCACGACTGCAGTACCGCAGTCACCGGTTGTAAACAAACCAGGGTCAGACGTGACCCGAACCCTAGTGATGTTTTCGTGCTAGTGACCACTATTTATTAACGTATATAATAAAAGGACATATTTATGATGCATGTAAGTGCTTCCTGTTTTGAGAACTGAGGATTAATTCTAAATTATCAATAATGCGAGTGAGTAATACTACACCTTTAACTACATAGATCATGTAAATCAAAGGCATACTATTTTCTGCTTTGTTCAGAAGTAAATAATCAACCCTCTTTTGAACTTAGATTACATTATAAATAATATGTATCTTAAAATATGTACTTTACAAGCATGCTATTTACTATAGTAGTAGGTACCTACTAATTGCCATCACTATAAAAGATATTTTTATCATTTCAATAATTTGGAATCAATTATCTGGTAAATTGTAATCGTTAAATAATAATAAAAAACTTAAGTAATAAGTAGCTTATGGTCTCATTACTGCATAATGCTATATCATTAGAAATGAATCTAATAAATCTGTGAAGTATATCAGATTTATTATATTTTCTAATGTGTTTTCGAAAGCTTAAGCTGGTAAGTGACGAAAGGTGTTCTAATCCGTTGAAATCTGATTGTAATCTAAATCTGTGCATAAAGTACCAATAGGATAAGATGTGGGTAGTCGAACATATACAGATACTCATGTTACATGCTCGGACCCGCGTATTATTTATCAACAGCGTCGATGCTTTCGCGTGTGACACCGACCATTTGTAACATCATTTGCGATGATATTGCTGCCAGGATAGTGTTACATACTGCACAATTAGTCTTATGAAGGTAACGTTACTACAACATGATAGTTACCTACTCATGTAACGTAAGCTGTGGAAAAGTATTATGCTGATGGAGCCGGGTCCGCCAAGTTTAATTGCTGTTTAAAAGTACATAATTAAAAGAATAATACTCTTCGTGAAAAAATTGTAAAGCGTAAAATAACCGCAGTCTGCTAAAACCGGTATTTTAAGTTAAATCTATATTACTTCCTTTTAAAATTTCATTGAAAAACAAGTAATACGTAAATACATGATCGTAAGTCAACATTGAACGCTGCACCAACTGCATAAGAACTACTAAGTTTTCTATGCTTAGCAGAAATACTGAAAGGAGCTTTAGAAAAGACAAAAGTCATTGATACTCCGAAGTTTACTACAAACAACACCCATTGAGAGATTAACAAAAACGTAATTTTTACCTGGCTAGAAAAAATAGGACATAATTATCTAATATGCACAGCCCAGTATGGTTTGGGGCAAGTTTATAGTTGCGTGATGCTCTTGTTTGAGCTTTACCGCTAGTTATTACATAAGATAATTGGAAATCACGTGGAGTGTCGAAGACGCGGTAGATTGAACAGTATTTCGTAAACATTCCGTAATTATCTGCGAACTTGTTCTATAGTTCTGCAACCCAAATATGATAGGTCATCGAAGTCCATCTGGGTTTTTGTACGAGGCGTCTCGCCGATATATTAATCGTATCTACCTAAGTTACAACCCGTGTAACACTTGTTACATAAATATCTTAAGAAATAATAGCTATCGCAGACTAAAGGCTGGTGGGCTTAGACTGCTGATTTTCGAAATTCGCTGCGTGTTTCAAAGTTTCAAGTATTATTATAACAAAATGTTTATGCAAAATGTTGTTGGTTGTTGTGTTTCGCTCGCTCATTCGCTTCAAACCCACCCACTTCTAAATGTTAATGAAATCAGAACAGAGCTTGATGTTTGGATATCTCGTTTTAACACATTGTGTAGTACGCTTTCCCTTCAATGAAAACTGTCGTTCACTTTGACCCTGATACCTTCTACCATTGAGTATTAAGAGTACATAGTACATATTGTTTACAATATTCAATGATTGAACTTTCAAAGGGCCCATAATATCGGCCAGATGTGAATGAGATTTATGAATAATTCATTGTTATTGTCTCTCTCAAACTGGTTTTATATTCTAAATTGAAAGCGCTTCTAATTGCCGATGGGCAAGGAAAGATCCACACAATATGGTTGTTAAAGGGACCAACCAAGAACCATTTAAAAGGTCCTTCGATTATTTTTAATAGCTACTACCTCATAAATTATAATCTAAATTGCCCTTTATTTATCCTTTGTTGACAGTGATAAACTAACGTAGACCTAATAAAAATCTAAAGAAGCACCGCCCGCGTCCTTTTTAATTAAAGTTACTTCAATTAGTTACGAGAGTTAAATTAAAGGTATTCTTAATAATTATCATTTTTAATTGACTATAATCAAATAGTTTTATTATTCTCCTTCAATATCGGACATGTTTGTTGTAGTCAATAGTCATTGCGTATCTAGTAAATAAAACTATTTGCCAGGTGTATAGCGTACTATAGTTGAACTAACAACAAGAGTATATTGCTTGTATACACGTAACATAAAACAAAAGTTGAGACATGACTAATTTATTTAATTGCCTGTTTTAAAAATGATGGAGCTGCCCGTGGCATGACGCTTAAAGATGGCTTCGTCTTATTAAGAGTAGATACAAAAAATCTTGGCAGGCGCGCGTGCTCGCAGCACATGTACAAAGTTCAATTAAATTGGATATCGCATGTGCCATTAAGTATGACCGGTGTATCTCCTAAACGGGAAAAACACCTGACGACGAGTTGCAAGACCGGAGAACACTGTCCAGTTGCCAGAGGAGTTATTGCAGTAATGTAGTTAGTTCTTTGTAGTGCATTTTATTAATAGCCATTGAAAACTAGTTTCTAAATATTCATGTTTTTAAATTACAATATTGCAATAAAATTTCTATTTACTCGTATGTAACATTTGACATACAAGATACGTTTTACGTCTTAAAATACGATGGAGTACACAGGAAAATAAACATGAACACACTAAAAAAATATGTTTTAAGATTCGAACTTAGCAAAAAATTACATTTGAAATAAGCTATGGTGTTGTATGAATAATAATCATAGGAATACATGGTCTTATGTACATACTATACAAAACGCCTTGCGTCATGCATGGTAATAAGAAGACATTACAAAATTACCCACCATTGTTCTGTGTTCGCGGAACAACATTTCTTGGTGCGCCCTCGCCGATCGACGGCTTCTAATAGGGCTCGCATCATTGTGCATCTCCGCCGGTTCCCACAAACTGCAAGTAAAATAGAACCTGGAAGTGATGAACCCCAGTAACTTAAAAATGAACTCGCAAATACAAAAGTGTCACGTAATATTTGCTTACGTGATGAAAGCGCCTGAGAATGTCCTAAGCGGCTCGCAAAAAGGCCTTTTTACGAGAAAGGTATTTAAAAAACATTTCCTCCACAATCTGTGCGGCATCGGAGGCTTATTGTCATAACACGTGTAGGGACAGTTTACTGACCCTACTGTATTGCCTTTCAGTCATTAGTTGGCGCCCTGTGGTGATACGAACTATTCTTTCGGTACCTACTACTGCGCACCATTGATATTGTCAGTGATTGCTTTGTAACGAGACTTTTATTAAGTCTCGCAATATATGCTCGCACACTGGCTTGCCGATCAGAATTACAATGCGTATTGCACAACGTATTATTTCCTTTCGATAATCTCTTACCTAGACATTTACACCAGTTAGTACAAACGTGGTAGCACTCGGAAAGACAACTACGGATTTTTTTTTTTTTCTTTTGGTGGACTAAAGATTCAACTTTTACTAGTTAGTTGACCATAAATAATAAGAATGTAACGTGAAATATTACACGTCAGTATCACAAGACAGTTTCTATGGCTCTTTGTCTACTGTCAAAAGCCAATTGTTTTCATTGCTTCCTTTTAGACAGTGGTTGAGACGTGACAGATGTAAAGATGTGAGCTGTGGACAGCAGGCTGCGCCGGACCCGGGGCACGTCCGCCGCCCGTGCCCGGCTCCGGACTTACGTGACCGTGAATATACAATCCCTCCCTAATAATTTAAAAGCTTATACTGCATTTCAAAGGAAACATTAACACTGAGTACACTCCACCCACACCATATGACATAAGAAATATAAAAATAAGTCTTATTACAACCGAATAAGGTTAAATTAAACTCGCATAATTACTTTAATGAGCTGCTCACTTTACTTCTCAGTGAGGAATCCATCATTTTATATCGTCCTGACTTTTGAATTCAATCTTTATCGAAAAGGAGTATGACTCAATATACGTTTAGAGTTGAGAATGACACGTTCTGGCGACTATAGACAAAAAAACGGTGTACAATTGTGTTCTGCTATTTTGGGTTATTTATCTCCAGACAAATATTTTTCTATTTTAGTTAAGAATGTCGTAGTTTCCTTTTATATTTTACTAATGAAACGCTAAAATATCTTCTATGGCGACAGTGTCGAGCATTAACATTGTTTAAATGTTATTTACTGATTTCTTGGAATGTCTGCTCATCAATAAAATCATTCCAAAATAATTGTTTCCTTGTAAATGGTTTTGGTTGAAAAAATACTGAATTCATTTTTATAGGTTCTTTAAACTATACATAGACTGTTTTCTACCTACGGAAACTCCAAGCAATTGTTGTTATCATTGCATTTATTTGAATGTACTTATAAAGTAAATTATAGGGTTGATATCACCGTTGATTAATTGTTCGACGTTCTGAGTTCCGACTGCACGTAGGAGTTTTTCACTATTCCGGGAACCATGGCTTTGTGCTCTTGCTTCGCTCCACTGAATCTTTGGAGCTAAACTTAGGTAGAAAATAATATGATTCCAGGCAGTAATAAAATTTGAAATAGGATTTATCTTCAAATCTATATTTTTTATTTCACATTGTAACATAACAACACATTGTAACACAGGGCAATCATAAATTGTATTTTAGCGCTGGCGGTCTGGTAAGAGACAACAGGTTAAGTGTAAGACGCATTATTAAAAAAAATTGGGTATTTCAATTTTGTGGTCCTCTCTGGTAATTTATAATTACACTTAATATCCTCTTAAATTTGCCTTGTCTTCAAATTTTTGTAAGGCTAATTTTAGTAGCATCACAATTTACTAGATTTTCAAACGCAGATACTCTTAGATCGTTCTAAGGTGTAATTTATATAATGATAGTTATTAAAAGCCCAAGGCACTGATGGTCCTTATATACCATCATAATTGAATATAATTGTTGGAACCATACATAATCTGTAATTATTATCGCATTAACACTTGTGCATTGTGTACAGCGTATCACTAACAATTAAAATAGCTAGTATTCAATGAAGATCTTAACCAAGGAATTCTTCTGAGAAAACAAGGAATTATTTTTAAATAAAAACGTTTTCTTACTTCCAGATACTATTTAAATTTAAAAACTAGACAGAAAATTATTAAATACGTGTTTTTTATTTTCTTTCCCTTTTTTTACAAATATTTAAACATTGAAAGTTGATCGGGTTACAAGCGACATCAATAAGTAATATCAGCATAATAAAAAAAAACAGAAAAATTATAATGTTTTATGACATAATAAATTTTCTGTTTAAGATCAAAATCACGCCATCATTGTTTATAATGGCGTGATTTTGATCTTTCAGTCTGACAGTCTGTCTGTCAGATCTGACAGTCGGCTTTCACGCGAAACAGTTAAAATGTTTACCCAAAATACAAAAATGAATGCGCAACACTAGAATAGAAGCTATTATTAATACCGCAGTAAAACAAGACTCGATGAAGAAGAAACTATTTCTTCCAAATTACGAATGAAGGAATTACAGCACATCAAACGCAATAGTTAGACCTGAGCTGAGACCGCCCTTAATCCGTTCATAATAGAAGTGGCTTTCATAGTACAACTGTTTCACTTGATGTGCTGTCGTCTGTAAATTACAATGAAAATCCCGTAAAATATTTACCTTACGTCCCTTGCCAGCCAAACGGGCGTTACTTCAACATCCCCAACAATAGAAAATATGTCTTGTGTGTACTTCACAAATTAATGTTGTTTTTTAAATAAGTTTTAATACACATCCTGCGTACCGGGTGATGATGACATGTGTCATCATTATGAAATAGATTATTAAACAGAAGTTTAAACTACTATAAATTCAATACTAAAACAGAATTGAGATTATGTAAGTATATATTTGAAAATCTAATAAATATAGATAGAAAAATTCCATGTTTTACGTAACATTTCTAATCACACGAAACAGACACTTATCAATTATAACTACAAAGTGTTTTTAAATACTTAAAATAAAAACTGGGGCATACGATAAATTGAATCAATCGAGTCTATCGTTAATATGTTATAGTCAGTGACGTAAATAAAAAAAATAAGCCTGAGAATTACGCAAGGCGAAAGCGGGAAACCGGTGAGTTATCGATAGTTCACCGCTTTTTACAATCGCACCCGGCTGCTTTTGTTTCCAAGTTACGTTCCAAAAACATTATGCAATCCCGTAAATTGACGACGCGACGTGTCGTGTAAAAAATATAATCAGTTTATCTCTGGTCTGGTAGCCAGGTAGCCTGTTACCTGGCCGCGTCCCATCCACTCCGATGCATCATAAGTTGACACAAATCCGATCAAATATTTAATGGTGTTCGGATTTCATTCTTCACGTAGATCGTATTTCGAGAGATTTTTAATTATGACCGCGTAATTCGATTATGAAGAAAAATAACCTTGATCTTGTTTGGATCTCAGCGATGTTTCCAACCTATGCTTTCATTTCATAAAAAAAAACCATATCGAGGCATACTTAAATCCGTTTCGAGACATTTCGAGAGGGCATTTTTATGGTTTTGTTATTTTATTTTCTTTTTGACTACTCAAAAAAGGTTCACAAAATGTTCTATGATAATAACGCCTTTTGATTAAACGAGTATCTTACTTAATTTTTTTGGCTCCCAATTTCACAATCCTTCATCTGCCAACTGCAACAAATTAGACAATGGGCAGTCTTGGACTCTGTATGTCGAGTGGATCATCGTGACATGACACATGTCAGGGTGTAGGGCGGCGGTCACGAAGGCTCGCCGGCCCATAAGGCCACGAGCCGCCCGCCTCAGGCCTTCTACTTTCTCCCACGGACTTATTTAAAAACGTCTCCAACGCATGATTGACGCTTCACTATTGTTGCCGTACTATTATGTAACTCGATTTGATGTGCCGTCACTCAAACGCATATTCTCAAAAGAGTAGGTTTTGTTAATGTGTAATGATGCATATTCTTTATGCTTGCCATTTAATTGTTAAGCAACGATATGTCCGTTTAATCTATGTACCAATCATTACTAAAGACTCGAGTTGGATTATACGGTTCAGTGATATCTAGTGTTAATATTATTATGGCTGTCAATCTTTAGTTATCCAATGACAAGCACAACTCAAAAATTGCAAAAAATTACGAAATTAAATCTCTGATTAACTGACAATAAGTTAACGATTTTGAAAGCGTTTATTTCTAAAACTCCATATTCAAAAGTTAAGGACGTGCTCAAGTTCATCAATAATCATTTACAGTAGCCTTTATTTACATTTCAAGGTTAAATCTTTATTCAAAAACATTATTTTCGCTAAAAATCTTTTGACGCCGCGTCAATAACGAATATTTGGTTCATTGTCGCACCTAAACGTCTGCCATTAAACTTATTACAGCTTGGTAGCTCATTTGAAACATTGTCGAAGTTCATGTGGTTTTTTCTGGTCGTTATTTTAAAGCGAGCTCTGGGCGTGAGCATGGGGTTCGTAAGAAGGCCGATGACCGCAATCTGCTGCGTGCCGTGATTCGGCCCAGAATGCATTTATTCTGATTCAACGCAGTCCTACATCATTCCCAATCGGAAATTCCACGGGTGATGTCTTCTTCTGTAACAGAGTGCTGCTTTCTTTATGATTTACGAGTTGTACGCCCGACGCGTAATTGCTGGGCAGATTTTATGTCCATGCATTTTATTGTGGGCAGAGCTAAGTGAATTCGATAATTGGCAAACATTTCATACGTCATGCGATTTAAGCAATCGTTGATTTATGGTAACAAAAACTATGTATTATAAAGCGCGAGAGACGTCAATACAATAAGTCTTAAAAACATTTAAAGAGACATAATTTACGTCGCAATGCTTTGTCTGCTTGGTTCTATAACATAACTACGGCCACTCCGGTTGGTTAAGTGCTAATTAAGCGAAGCAACCATAATTAGCAACTTTCAACAGAGTTCTATACTTGAGCGAAAATAGAAATGTCTTAGTTGCCCATGCGAACAATCTATTAGTCTTATGTTATATTTATACCAACATTTCGTTATCTATGATATGTAAGTGAACGTCAGCGTGAATAAGCAGCGTGTGGTGCTATATGTCACAAAATAATATACCTTTATATTCATACTCATAATTTTAATATTTCAGGTTCAATTCCCACGCGGTAGAATCATTTTTTCATATATATAATAGCTACATACTTACATGTTTTAACATTTAAAATAATTTTTCAAGTTTTTCCGCCACATTCAAATATTGCCCTTTATCGCGTTTAAGCGTCAAAAAAATACTTTCCCTAAACGCCCCGTTCCAAAAGTGAAATGCTTATCAGTGATTGTCGATCAGTTGTTTTCACCAGGGATGAGTCGCCAATTCAATGTATTGGCTTACAATGATACTACAATTATGGCAGCCCGCTGTGTCCTGACCTTTGCAGATGTCACCGTGATATAGCGGAGGTTATGTCCCGCATACCAAGCATCTGGTTCCAGTTCCGCTAACCTATTAAGAGTCGTATTTACGTTGTGTGTTCTTTCTTGACTATCAAATTTGGTGACTCGATTAATTCTAATTTGAAGTAACCCAATAACTGTTAATGAAATATAAAACAAAATTCTACTTTTAAACCAGATAAACTCTTCCCTTTTTATCTCTTATTATTTTGATAAAATTGCACATTTTCTAAATTTTATTTTTATATTATCTTTATATACATATAAAAATCAATGTTTGTATGTTTGCCCCCTATGCGCTCGAAACCATTGATTAGATTGCGATGAAACTTTGGTAAGGTGATCTGCGGGAACGCCCGCGAAGGTTATTGGATATAAAAAGTTTTTTTTTATTATAAAGCCTACTTACCAGATTTCTCTTTTTAGGGCATTACAAAGCATGCCGGGTGCAGCTAGAATAAAATAAATGTTTAAAATACATTTTATTTTTGTGTTATATTTTTATTTAAATAAATTAAGAAAATAATGACCTACTCTTGCTCATAGTAATACCAGTCAGAGCGCATTATATGGCGGGCTTTGTATCCTCTTTCCGATCTCGCGGCATTCTCGGAGCTTACGTGATGAATCATGCTATCACAGCATTCTGCGAATTTGTAAGTGTACCGAATGCCATACTGCATTACGTACCGTTAATAACCCACGGGCACCGTAAATTTGACTTTAAACCAATGTTCAGCATTAATTTTATGTGATTATGGCGCCAAGGGAACTTTATCGCGAGTGAAATGCACTAGTTTCATAATACTCGTACGTTGGTATTCACTCGAAATGTTCTTAACGTGTCGATTTTAATTATTCTCTATTGACCCGAATACGCCGAAATTATACTGAGACTTCGATTTTTTACACAGTAATAAATAAAAGTATAAACTAACAATCCCCAATAACATTTCTTAAGAAATTTTTAATTAAACTGAAAAATATGTTTCATGAATACCGGAGATATTCTACGTCGGCAGTTCAATGGGCAGGCTATAGATCTCTAATCGCAAGCTGGTCTGCCGCTACCACCGCTTGAGCTTTTACAATACAACAATATGCAAAACTAACTTGCATTTCAACAAACACCTCATTCAGGTTTCATTTTATAAAGAAAACTTTTAAAAATTCTAAGCTGCAAACATTTGAAAGTAATCTAACTTTTTTTTTATGTAGACGGCGAATTAAAAGGTTTGGTAGACCTTCTAAAGAAAAATTTAGGTATGGCTAATTTATGGCAGCTAAATAAAGATACGTATAACTGAAGTCGTATTGGCCAGCGCTGTTTATTAAGTCCAAGTAGTTCTAATTGAACTATTAAAAACATATTTGCGAAACGACTGCTTCGGGCTTACAATTAGTGTGCCTAATTGATGCAAAAAGGGGCACTAGTGAATATACCTATATCTACAGCAACTCGAATAGGCCATAATTTTATAAATAACTGCACTTGATTACCAATTGCAACAAAAGTCAAAACGTTATTTAAGTAATCCTTCTGTATGTTATGTAGTGTCGTACACCAATATTTACATATACCTACGGTATCAATTAATTATAAGTACCTAGTAAAACAATTTTTAGTTTTTTTATGTTTAAGTTTTTGCGCTACATAATTAGTGCCTAACTACAGACGTTTTACCGACTTCAAAAACGAAAAGGTTCTCAATTCGGTTGATATGGTTTTTTTTCTATGTATGTGGGTACATCAATCGATGTACCCACATACATAGAAAAAAAACTCGGCGTAATCACGCCGAGATTTGTGATCCGATTTACGTGATTCTTCTTTTGTTCGATGCGGAATAGTGTCCGTTTTGGTCCCATAAAAAATAATTTAAAATCGATCAGTTATTTTGATTTAAAAATCAAATTAACTGGAATGAGTAAGTCGTCTACGTATGCAAAATTGCGGCTTTTTGCTTTCCGACTACTTTTTGCTATCATTACATTGAAAGGCTATCTGCAAAGAAGTCTGTATTCTTATTGACAAAATAAAAACAATTCGAATAATTACCAGATCACTAACGTTGTTAACATGCAATTGCAAACAACTCGTGCGCACATCGTCAGTTAATGCCAACTTACCAACCCATTAGTCAAATTTACAGTGATTGATTGATTAATCGCGATGACAAAGCACACTATTACATAACTTTACTGTTCATTGAGCACACTAGTTAACTGTGTCATTTCAGTATCGGCTTTCTTTTGATGCAAACTAAATCTCAAGTAGTAGAAACAGAGATTCTTTAAGATTTATGAATAAATAATTGGTTGTATTTTAAGATTTAATTATTATTCTTCTATACTATCTGAAACAATTGAAGCTATCCGTATTCTAATGAATATCTAATGGCTATCTTACAAAAAAACATTCATTATACAGTGTGACTCTAGATAAAGTGAAATCCCTAAAGGCGATGTATGATGAAACTATAACAAAAATTAACGACTAAAATAGTTACCTATAGAAAAAGACTATGAAAAATTAGGCAATTAAAAATCACAAGATAGAGATAATTTTAAGAATATTAAAGATCATTGAAAAAGATGCCAAATATACATTTTTATGTCATGTTTGCCATGGAGTCCAAAGTAAGCAATAAAATCATAGTTTATCATTTAAAGAATACTTTTTTTTTATCTAGTTACAATCCCATTCGGGATTAAAATTTATTTAGGGCTACACTGTATATTTATACGGTGTGACACATTTAAATACAAATATGTGTAAGTAATATATTATTGATCTTTTCATATCAAGTAAGTGAAAGGTAACTATCGCAAAGAAAATTAAATGATGCATTGCATAACGTTCACAGGAATATAGGTAACGTGTTATTACTGCAGCAAGCCCATAAACCTGCGCAATTTCCGATTATTAGCAAATCAAGGTGTAAGGAATTGCCTTTCGTAAATAAAGTAACTGCAACAGATTCTCTAAACTATTAAGAAATATTTCTCTGGACGCGTCTCACCACACATAGCTAGTGCTGTTAGCAACATGGCTTTAATTGCAACATTGATTATTCACTGAGATTAAATAGTCCAAGCGCCCGCTGCTTCAACCCTATCGATAAATGCCCATTTCAAGTTTTATTTTAACCCTTATGTACATCGATATAAAGACATGCACACACTTCGCCAATCTGGCAGACCTCAAGCGAAAGATAGTATGGATACATGTAACGTGCATTAGTGGAATAAATGTGTTTCACTTTACAAAGCAGCGATTTGAAATCTTAACTATATACGTTTACTAACAGGAAATGGGGATAAAGATAATTCGTAAAAAGCACGCCACAGCTATCTAAGTTTAGGGCAGTTCAGTCGTTATCTGAAATTACGTTGTCGTATTAGCTTACTAACGTAAATATTTGACGTAGAAAGTGCAGTTCCGTGTAACACGTCCCAAAGTTACTCTACGTGACTGTTTGTACTGCCAGATTTCGTGGTACTTGTACAGAAATAAAATGGAGCATGCAGGTGTTGATTGAGAGGTAAACAATAAAAATATTACCACAACTCACTATCTGAAGACATGGTTGACTAATCCGTTTTTAAAAGCATTGCTGTTTCGATAATCTGTGTTTGTGTGCCTAATACCCCTTTTAAAGTTTTTTCTTCGGCAGAAAAACTACTTTTGGAATTCCTCTTTTTAAATTATCTAAACTAAAACCTCAGTCGATCTTTAAACACTTTGCGACCGTCTGCGAAAAGGACCATAAAGTAAAAAACATATAAAGAAACATCATAGGGACGAGATGCTTAGTAAAGAGTAGGTATGTTTAAATACTCATAATTGAGTTTAATCAAATGGCGTTACGTATTAGCTTATATGCTTAGATATTATGTATATGTTAGTATAGTACCAAATCTTCCTTAACTACCTTTATTAATTTTTAACTCATAACTATTGGTCACAACACACCAATCAATAAAATTATTGGATAGAACGAATTGTAGCAAAGTTGTTCGTAATTTTAATCGAAGTGTGAATAATAAATAAGGTATAAGCAATAAAAAAGAATTATTGATGTGGATTGAACTGTTATTCGCGCGTCGAATCATTGCTACCTATCACTGTGGTATTTTGGAACACAACTACAAATGAACGCCCAACTCGACTATAATTAATGGCATTTATTTACTGTTACCATCAGCGTACTTGTGTTCATATTGGTGTAATTAGTACACAATTTTTGATCGTATAACGGTGCCGGTGTCAGGCTGTCGGTTCAAATGAAAATCAGTTTGAATGCGCCAGGTCGCGGTTGCGGGCTTTGATGTATAATTATTTACAGCACAATAACTCCACGTCATGTGCTCACAATGAATATCCTTAAT
Organism: Nymphula nitidulata; assembly: GCA_947347705.1. NCBI lineage: Eukaryota > Metazoa > Arthropoda > Insecta > Lepidoptera > Crambidae > Nymphula > Nymphula nitidulata. The sequence continues at coordinate 10,410,217 of OX374633.1, forward strand.
AGCGCTACATTATTGCGGGTCCTGCATTTTTTGCACGCTGCTAAACCGTCAATCTTATCGAATAGTCACGACCATAAGCTTCAATACAACATTAACAAAAAATCAATCGTGTCGTGTTTTATTAGGTGTACATTCACTCTATTAAATAAGAATCTGTTATCAGTAGGTATTTAGATGTAACTACTTAAACAAGTATAACATCATAGAACATGTAATGGTAGCTAAGAGTAACTCTAACTCTTAAATTCAAACCCAGTGTGTACTGGGTACTAAGATAATGTCGTGAATCTGAATTTATTAAATGCTTGTTACTTCATCGAAATCGATGTAAAAATTTAAGGTTTAATTCTGTGTAATAAGTGTATTGCATTTATTGCATCTATGTACAATGAGATATAGAAATTCCATTCGCATGAGTCTTCGTTATTCGCCGCTGCAATTGAGCATAGATACATACGTGACTCCTCAAGTTATCATTCATGAAGGCCTGTCTATCGACGCACTTATGTTTATAATATTAGCGCATAACAATTTTATTTTAAAGGTAGATTGCATGCAACGGCTTCTTCTCACGCTCCTTTGTCCTTTTATAATAAGGTATTATTGTCGTGGACACGCTTGGTGGAGCAGACGTGAGGCGCCCGGGAAGTCACCCTAGGCCTGAGGACGCCATACACGCACGATGCGATGAGAATTTAGATTACAATCGTTACGTTCCAATAGATATTCTTGTAATTGAGCATAATTCAGAAGCATTATGCTCACAGGAGTGAGCGGATATAGGCTTACTTGTTATATTATTATTCATGTCCTTTCTCTTGATTTAAATGCTTTGATGTAAACTTTCTAAATGACATTATTATTTTATAAATTGCTATTACATTTATAAACTAAACTTGATTATTCTTTTTGACGTGCCACTTCCAGAGTAATTAACCTTTGTATACTTGGGTATATACAGGAAAAATCGTCAGATTATATCTTTATAATTTCCATGACGTCAACACAAAACTTGTTTAATGCTCGATTGGTTATTGTTTTTAATCAAGTACTTCTTGTTTTGTTTTCAAAAATTACACTATGCTGTCATATTTTTTAAGAGGCGTAAATGAGGGCGGTACCGAAGATTATTGTATACACTAACGCGAAGCGGTTTAAATAAACGGCCTGCTTAATAAATTATAAACGGCATCCACTCGGTTCAAATTTGAGTCGTTACTCATTACTAAACTAAATTAGTTTTAAGCACATTGTAAACTAGAAATGGATTAAATATCATTCATTTTGGCTTGAAAAATTGTGATTTTAAACAGTGTTTCTATAAAATATGATGTTAGAACGGCAGACTGGTGACAATTATGGCAATCTTCTTTTAATATAGTTATAAGTATAACTAATTTTAATACAATAAAAATATTTATCATATAAAAATGTTTCAAAATCGTCATCTCTGGGATACTGTGGAAGGTTGAAGGTCTATGTTAGACTCTGAAAACGTTGAATATTTAGGGGTACATACTTACAAACTTAACTTTTTCTACAATCTATTGATCTGATATTGTGGTTGATCGATTAACATTACTGATAGTGATTTATCTACTTTTCCAGATTGAGCGATTGGCACAGTATGAGCGGCTGGTTGGTGGCGGATGTGGACGGCGTCGGGCAGCTCGGCTCTCGGACCTGGAACGCGTCCAGGACCTGTTCCCACACGACTACCTTGCACTACACGACGCCGACGCACCTGCCGCACTTGCCTCGCATCATGCTCAGGTAGTACATGATTCCAAATATGCCCCAACTACAGTCCGATATCAGTCTAAATATTATTATTAGACTTTATGATCGTTCACTTTCGAAGTGCTTATTATATTCGTAAGAATTAAATTTTTTACTGATAGTGGGCCTAATTCTGGGAACACACTTTAATTCTAAATTTAAGTGCAATATATCTCTTTCTCGCAATAAGTCATAGGAAAAAGATAGCAAGAATCTGTATAAAGCTGTCAATTAAATTTAGATAGATTTCATAGAAACCATAGACAATTTTAGACGGCATGTACGGAGGTGCCGCCTAAACACTGCATTTTAGCACGTTCAATAAGGTCGAAAATTGAACGCACATTTCTAAATGTCAATTATATGACAGCCATCCTTTTCGTATTCGTTTTGAAAGAAAGAAATAGACTGAACTTAATTTTAAACTTAGCATGTGTTCTCCAGAATTAGCGCCAGTGTTTTAATTTATATTTATAGCTAAATTAACTTTAAAATGGCCGTTGAGGTATCACATTTCAATTTGAACCAATTTCATTATTATTATCTATTGAAACATCGAAACAAACACGTGAAATACGATACCTACTAGGCGAGAAACTGATTACCAACATTAGGTATACATGGCCTCGATTTATGATATCTCTTATTTATCCAACCATTGTTTTAATTTCAGAAATCGAAAAGTCTCCGCAAGCGACCGAGTTTGGACATTGGCGGAACTGTCAATTCCAATAACAATGCGTTGTCGCAAAGAACCTTCATCATGGAGGCTCCTGTTCAACTCAGTCCATTAGGGACGACCTCCCCACCGCTAGACCGGCACTTGTTCCTCTTCAATGACCTCCTGCTGATTGGGAAGTCGAGGGGAACGAACTGCTTTAAGTTGAAAGAGAGTGTGAGACTGGCCGAAGTGTGGCTGTCGCTTCCAGATGGAGACGACACTGGCTTCCTTATGGGATGGCCCACGACTACTGGGGTTGCTAATTACCTCGCTACATATCCAACGCAAGCTGCCAGGGACACTTGGTACAGGTATGTATTAAATTTCTTGAATATGCATCAATAATAATATATTACTTTGAAAATTTTTATAAAAAATATTTTAAACAAACCATTTACCTTAGTTTTTCTATTCTGTTCTAGAAAAATTCAAAATGCTTTAACAGCTCAGTTGGCGACGGAACCAAAGTCAACAAATATTCAGATATTTTATAAGGATTTAGCAAGTGCGATAGAATTCGTAAGTATCTACATTCGATAACAGCGAACGTTCTCAAATCACATAGACCTAACTGTTTATATATTTAAGTCCTGATTCATTCTTAAAAAAGTTCAAATTCAATAAATATGATTCAATTTCTGATGGGCTGTATTTTTTTCTAAGTACCCATTATTTTTCAGTGCAAAACTGTTTCGGTGGGTCCAGAAATGAGTGCCCGATGTGTGGTACGACAAGCTTTGCACGTGCTTCAAAATGGCGGGACAGAAGGCGACGGCGAAGGCGATGGAGATGGAGAAAATGACGGAGACGGCCGCTTGGGCAACGCCAGCGAGTTCACGTTATGCGTCAGACCCACGAGGGATACCCCACCGACGCCCCTGCAAGGAATTGAAAGACCCCATTCTATTCAGGTACCAAACATTTTTTGTTCTATGATTGATTTTTGTCTTATTGGTAGTAGCTTTTGCCCGCGACTCCGCCCACGTAGATTTTTATTTTTTATTTTTTTTTATACAACTAGATGACAAACAAGCTGACGGCCCACCTGATGGTAAGCGGTTACCGCCGCCTATAGACACCTGCAATAACAAGGAAAAATCACTTGATATTGCAGGTGCGTTGTCATCCTGAGGCCTAAGATGAAATGCCGTCATGCCCAGTAATTACACTGGCTACCTTTCCCTTCAATCCGAAACACAGCGAACTGTTTCACGGCTGAAATAAGAAAGGCGGTGGTACCTGCCCAGATATCGGCTATCGCGCCATAAAGTATCCTATGTTACACTGACTTAAACTATTTCTATAGCAAATTGCATCTAAATCGGTTTTGTAATTCCAGAGATTACTTCCTACCAACCAACTTACTAACTTACAAACTTCACCTCTATAAAATCTTATACGTAGTATTTATTATAACAATAATTTATTCTCATTCTTTCTATTTTTAGATGTCAAGAATAAGACAAACGTTATCAAACGAAGATGGTTTTGACTTGGAGCATGTCAATGCGAAGAACAATCCGTGTGGCTTGGTTTTTGAATTGAGAAAGAAAAATCAAGGTTTAAAAAAGTAAGTAGCCTGAAATATTGATGTCGGATAATCATAAATTTTCTCATATGTGTTGATTCAGGGATTTGGTCAGGCTCATTTTATATTTACATACTAAATTGAAATTTTAGCGGCAACGCGACGCCCGGTCGCGGGTTACGGCTGCTACGCCGCGGCGGGCGTTTGTTCGGCGTAGCGCTGACCAGACTGTGCAATGGTACTCCACCACCGGCACTGCTGCAAGCACTGCGTCGACTGAGAGTGGTGGCTCCTCTGACACACGGCGTGTTCCGACGCAGTGCTAACGCCAAAGCGCTGAGACTCTTGAGGGATAAGGTGAGACTTTTTGTAACATTCGATATCCTGATATAAATTATTGGTTAGACACTCACTTGATTTAAAATTGCACTATTACTGCAGATCTATCCCTCATATTAGCTTTATTAATAAGTTAGAGAGATGTAATAAAAATGACTATAGAAAAATATGAAACCATCTAAGAAGAATGGCGGTATTTTTGCTTCAATTTGGAGCTACGGCCGTATTACCTATTATAAATATAATAATATTCTTACACTCACCTATTATTTAGCTTTAACTAAGCATCATTAAGAGCTTGTGTTATGGATACTAGATAACGGAGAAATATTGATGATAATATGTATAATTATAAATATTAGAAATATACGAAATAAACATCCATGATTCGTGAATAAATGCTTGTACTTATCATACAAACATTTGCTTCTGCCGGGACTCGAACGCGGGTTACCCTGACCTATAAGCCTGTATAGCAAGGGGTACAGCACCCTTACCACCATCTTTATAAAAGCGATTCATATTCCGCTCGGTTCAGTATTGGTTCCTAAACTGCGTCGTCGTAGATAGCGTCGTAGTATGAATTAAACGATTCTACTCAGTTTAGGACCTAAATTGGATCGCGATAAAAGATGGTGGTACGGGTGCAGATCACTTGTTCGTGTCATTTGACATAGGTATTTTTTGAGAAAACGTTGAATTTATAGCAAGACAAATCTTCGATGCTGCTAGTCCTATGATTCAGGTGTAAAAACTGTTTATAGACTGTAATGATCGTTATACATCAGACCGCATATATTCTATGGTTTATTCTTATCCTCTTTTTCCACTCAGGGAAAAGTTCCTCGATCTTAAAATCAAAATTATAAATCAGCTTAGGTAAATTACTAAAGTATGAACAATACTGTACAGTTGGACACATTGGGACCATGGGCGGAGTCATGCCCGGAGCTGGAGCGCGCGCCCGTGCTGTTGTTGGCGGCGCTCGTCAAGGAGTTCTTCCGTGCCCTGCCACAGCCGCTGCTGGCCGCCGAGCTCTACCCTGCCTGGCTTCAAGTTCTTAGTAAGTGGTTAAACAGATATATGCTCACAAAGCCTTATCCAAATTAATGAGATGAGGTGTTTCGATAAGCTTTGCATTTTGTAATGAGTACTCTGTTTTATGAATAAATAGTTACAACTTATTGAGTAAAAGCAACTGGCTGTTTACCTTTTCGTTCATATTGTACTATTGTATCTACCCTCTTATTCTCAAATGTCGGATCACGGATTCGATTCGAAAAGTCACATGCCGTCTCGCTTTGACGCACCACGATAAAAAGTGACAGGTATAGAGATTCCGATATTAGAATCCTTTCCGACAGTTGAGAATAAGGAGGCTGATGTGGGTACTTCACAGATCACCCAAGAGTTTACTGACTAAATATTATAATTATATTATGAAAATTTCATTATTTATGTTTTATTGTTACAGCTCTATCACAAGCCGAAAAAGTGACTGCAGTGCGGTCATTGCTACTGAAACTTCCAAAAGCCCACTACACTATGCTCACTTACTTTGTATGTCTTCTACAAGCCATCGCAAAAAAATCCAATATTAACCTTATGTGCCCCATGAACCTTGGTGTATGTGTTGGCCCCAGTATTCTGTGGCCTAACACACCATGTGACAAAGCTCCCAAAGCAGTGCCAATGATCGTAGAATTACTCATAGTAAAAGCGGAAGCTTTGTTCGGACCACAGATAACCGGTCTTCTAGGAAATGGCAGCCCGGAATCTTCTAACGCATTGCTTGATTCTGGTGCAGAAGAAAGCGACAGTTTACATTCCGTGGGAATATCCCTAGACTCTATGGAACTGTCTACTCCACGCAAAGAGAAGTTGTCTCTAAGTAGAGATTCAGGGTTGACGTTATCAGAAGATGACTCAAATAGCAACGGTGGTAATAGCCCTGCGCCAAGGAATATCTTGCACAGTCTCTCAGCACCCACTTGCAATATGCCAGATTCAAAATTAGTATCTCGATATAATACTGACAACCACAATGTCAACGGTCTTCCTCAAGCATGTCAAAGACAAAATATTTATTCAAACAAAGCCGAAATGTACAGCACTGTAAATGAAGAATTGTACACGACACCATATACTGGAGAACGTTATGTGCATAACTCTATAAATATTGGATTATCAAATGGTATTGACGATAGAAATTATGTTTCAAAAACAGCATTACAACGATCGACTGCTGATATTTATGGGCAATGCCCAGCGAAATATATTACCGGCTTAGAACCACAGAAACCACCGAGAAGTATATCAAAGGCAGCTCGTACCTCAAAAGTGTACAGCATGTTTGCAGAAACGCAAAACGTGGACAAAAATGTACCGAATAAAAATTTCAATAGAGCAAAGAGTTCCGATAACTTGTTAGAATCTAAACAGGAACCAATAGAAAACAAACGTGACCTGGTGTCTAGTCAAGAAAATATTGTATACAGCAATATACATGATCTCGCAATGTTCACAGAAAATATTCAACGACAAAATCATTATCAATCTCGCGCTGAAGTTACTGGAAATACTAATATGACTTACTCTCGGGTGTACACCGGTTGGGAGAAAAGAGGCCTTAATAACAAAACGAGCAACTGTTCATCTGAAAATATTTACGGACAGATGAATAGTAAAAAACAAGGAGAGTCTTCGCAGAAAAAAGCAGATGGTAACGTAACACCGGCAGCCACCATTTTTACAAGAAATGACTGGTCTCGTCAAGCAGCAAGGACGAAAAGTTTAGAAGTAAACGAGGAGACACAAGCTAATACGGAGAGAAGTCGTAACGGGAATTATGAAGTGAACGTAGTGAATTGTTGTCGAAAGAGGCGTTTCGATCCGGCGCACATGTGCTCTAAGAGCTGTACTGGACTTCAACCAAAAATAAGAGAGCAGGAGAAGCACATGAATCCACACCAAAACTCTTATTCTTACGTTGACGATCGTCTTACCAATAATTCTGAAGAGAACAAGAAATGTAGAATGAGAAACTACAATAATAATAAATTGAATCAGTCAAAATCCCTAGCAAACATTATTATTCACACTGACTCGAGCAGCAATGACACCCTTTATCAGCCGCAGAACTCGTTCAATAGTAGGTCTACGGAGTCACCGGCTAGCGAGAACTCATTCGAGAACTGTTACACTACGCAATACATCGAACCGCTTTACACTTCTGTTTACAACCGCGGTAGAGATATATTCCACGAAGATAAATACAATATGTTCTCCTCTGACATTTACAAGGCCACACCTACTGCTGTCCAGCCGGAATACCATAACACACAAGAGCAGAATAACAACAAAAAACCGCCGCACATGCCCCCGCCAGTTCCGCCAAGGAAAATGGTGTACCAAAGGGTACTAAAGAAGTTCCAGCCCGTCCACGTGAACAAAGACGACAAGGCATCACGTTCAAAGTCGGTACCCCGCCTCTATCCGACCAACGGCGCTGACAAAACTCAAAACGGTATAGCTTTAGACGGCTCAGACTCCGACACAGAATCCGAATCGTACGTCTGAGCAAAGCACAATTAATGTTAATGGTAGTGCTTTAAGTTTATATGAAACATATTCACGTAACGCTATCAAGGCGTAAGTAGTTGCGTAAATCATCACATCTCAGGTAGCAATCTCAATTGAAATACTTGTAATGGTTCATTCATCATACGTATTCATATAATTTAAGACGCTTTGTGTGCGTTAATTTATATTGTATTTTAGATTGTTTTGTGAATCCCGCCTGAAAAGTTTAAAATGTGTGACCATAACCAGAGTAGTTTTGGTGATGTAATTCCAAAGAGGTAAGAGTAGTTTCAAACTTTAATGATATTTTATAGATTGATATTTTGACGAGAGTTTGATTTCTAGAAGTTTGTTTTTAACGTCGCCAATTGTTATTAAAATTTAATTATTGATTAACATAATTTTATTGATACTTGTGTATTCAAAAGAAAATAGACTTTTATGTGTCATTTATTTGTTTTAAGTTTAAATATTATATTAAAGTAGAAGAGAAATTATGCCTGTGTATATAATGTATCATAATGTACCTAAATATATCTACTAAAATATATTAAACAATTTTTAATGATGATAATAATTCTTTTACTTATATCATTTATATTGAAATACTAATCGTATACCTACCCCCTACTCCATACACTTTGCTTACGATCAACAAGCGAATCCAGATTTCGAAGTTTCTGCCAGCCAAGTCATTGATAGTTCACTGGTAATAGGAGTCGATCGGTAGACTTACGAATTCAAAACCAACATTAGACATAACCTTTTACTAGTTCAAAAATTTACTGGTTTTTTTTTTATAACATTTAGCTATGCATTCTGAAAAGAATTTAAGTGTACACAATAAAAAGATTTTACTGTATATCTACTTATGTATAGATACTTTCAATTTTAGTTTAGATGCAAATAAAAAGTAAAATTAAGACATGCAACATGTCTTCTATGACAGAATTTGTTGATCTAAGAACTGTACGAACTATATTCTCTGCAAAATAACTATATTTTTGGAACTTATTGAATAGATTAAAAAAAATAACATGAATCACTTCATCATCACAAGTGAATATTTCCTACTTAGTATATTTTACGAAGGAATTCCCAAAATCTATGTTGGCTCGGCCGGACTTCTGTACACTAGACTAAAAAAATTTATTCAAAAGTAAAAACCGATTTCAAAACACTAAATAATAATAATAATTCATTTATTTCAGATTTCAATCCATATGCGTTTACATTAACATTATTTTATTAGTTATGTTAGTAACAATATTAACTTAAAGTATGTTAGATGGTTAGTAACAGGAATAAAATTTTGATATGTAATTATAATAAATGTCATAAATATTAGGAGTCATAGACGGTCTACTAGTAATTTATAAGTAAATGTAATAATAATGTCACTAAATATACAAAAAATTGAATTGTGAAATTGAATTTAATTTTTTTTTTTTATGTTCAATAACAATTTAAAATTAATAAAATAAATAAATAGTAATAATTAAAAAATCGATTTTTTTTTTTTTTTTTACACAAACTTCAGTCACTACCACCTTCATCCTGCACTGCAGCAGACATGCCTGCTGCTGCAGTGCCGTATGTAGGGACAGTCGAGTCTTTGGGAGATCATTGCCAGTACTGCATTGGAGCTAGCCCGCACCCTGCGCACCAGGGAAGCACACTTCTTGCGCATCATCGTATGAAAGCAATTTGTCCTCGCCACCGCGAACATGCCCGATGCGCTGCAGAAGCGGGGCAGCCCCAATACTGTCCTAAATGCATTATTGTACTGGATGCGGAGGGAATTGTAGGTTTTTTGAGTATAATCTGCCCACAGGGCACACGTGTACAGAGAAGTACAATATGCTTTAAAGAGAACAACTTTCACCTCATCTGTACACCGCGCAAACCTGCGCGCCAGCATGTTTGCCCTCTTCGACAACGCCCTCCGCTCCCGTTCGACATCTACATCGTCTTTGAGGTCGCTCGAGACAATATGACCTAGGTACTTAAAATTTGAAACCCTGTCCAGAGAAGACCCATTTAGATATACTGATGGTACTTTTAGAGGGCATGGCCTACCTGCGGCCTCAAAGACCATGTATTGACTCTTCTTAACATTATAAATCAAACCGTGTCCTCTTGCGTACTCCTCACAGATACGCAAGAGCTTCCGCAAGCCACAAACCGACGCGCTGAGCAGAACCATGTCATCGGCGTAGCTTAAGTTATTTACGCATACGCTGTCAATAAAACATCCGATGCGTTGACTGCTGAGCGCGACGATCAGTGCATTCACATATAAATTGAACAGCGTAGGAGAAGACAAACCCCCCTGTCTCACACCACACTGTAGCCGATAAGAGTCTGACAAAGCACCCGCCCATCTAACGCTGTTGACCTGGTTCGAGTACCAATACCTGAAGATGTTAACAAGTTCGCCGGGTAGACTAATGTTCTCAAGTTTCTCCCACAAAATATCATAATTCACCAGGTCAAATGCCCTAGACAGGTCGAGAAAGCAAGCATATACGGGAGTCCTTCGACTCGTGTAGTATTTGACGGTGTGCTTAAGACAGTGTATAGCACTTTCTGTAGACAATTGGGGTCTAAACCCAAACTGGTTATCGTGCAGCATTACATATTTTTCCAACTGTACATTAAGTAGACCGTCAAACACCTTCGACACAATAGTTGCCAATGAGATAGGCCTGTAATTATTTTTATTTGCAAGGTCTCCTGTTTTATTTTTAACAATGGGTACCACTACAGTTTTCATAAAATCTGAAGGCAGGTAGGAATGACTTAAGCTAAGAGAATAAAACATTGCTAGTAGTCTATTTATATGTGGGCCCGCATGAAGCAGGTGCTCAACACTAAGTCCATCGTGCCCTGGCGACTTTCCTTTTGTCATACGGTTTAAAGTTTGTGACACATCTTTGGCTGTAAAGCGCACCCCTATATTCCTTTTGGAAAAGACAGCATTGATCACCCCCTTCGACGGACCCAAAGGCGACTGTACAGAATAATTGTCTTTAAAAATATTCGCAATATCCCTATGGTCGCAAACTAAAAAGAAAAAATAAGTAAATTAAAATAGATAGGTAACTAACTACTTATCTCATATAAAGGTATCTTTAGAGTCGATGCTTTACTTTCTGTTCTTTCTGGAAGGTGCTTAGCACCAACTTCAAAAATATCTTTATATTTTTTTTAAACACACACACACACACCTATTTTCCAACCAAAGTAAGCATCATTAAGCTTGTGTTATAGATACTAGATAACGGAGAAATAATGATAATACCTAATATGTATATAAATATTAGAAATATACTAAATAAACATTTAGACATCCATGACTCGTAAACAAATGCTCGTACTCATCATAAAAACATTTGCTCCTGCCGGGATTTGAACCCGGGACCGCTTGACCGAGTAGCCTGTATTGTATAGCAAGAGGTACAGACCACTCGGCCAGACGGTCGTCATTAAAGGACACGGTCTTTTTTGGGCTTTTATTCGGAATAATTTTGAACAGCAATGTGATATACCTCTTTAAAAAGGTAATTTTAAGCTACTTGATTTTAAATCAATCAGATTATTCGACTCGCCCGTTTGTCTAAAAATGTAAATAATGTTCCAGCAGAAACTAAACGCAGATTTGCTTTTTTCCCTCGTTTTTTAAGTCGTAAAACATGTCAAATGCACCTATTGTAAATATTTTAAGATTTAACTATAGTTTTAGCTCCAGCTCAATATTTTATAAGTAAATAAGTAAAGGCTGCTATATTAATGCAATAACAATACGCAAAAAGTTACTATATAGTATGGCATTTTCATGTTTGTCTTAAAAATAAACGGGGGACTGTAAAATATTCTGAATTGCACTATAAATTCTAAATAATTATACCTACTCACCCTAGTTAAGTAGGATTGCTGTTCAAAATTAAAAATATTTTAAGCCCAGGTTTCATACATTTGTGGTCCTCTCCTTTAATATTTTTTTCCGTTTTAGTGTTTTGTTGTTTGTTTTTATTTTTGTTTAATTTTGAATTATAACTTTCTAAGGTCAAAGCTTAATGGGTGACCTTCAGCATAAATTGTATCTCACTATATCGAATCGTACCACTGAAAAATCAAAGTAATGCCAAAATCCGCAATTTCGCATACTTTAAATTTTAATTTTTCTAGTTATTTCGATTTAAAAACTATACTTCTGAAACGATTGTGATAAAATTTTAATAGGAACAATCTAAAAGTAACTACACTATTTCAATTAAAAAAATCAATTTTTAAATAGGTTTATAAATGTCGGAATTCTGAGGTAAGTAATAAACATACAAAAAAACATACAGCTGAATTGATAACCTCCTTCTTTTTTGAAGTCGTTTAAAAATACGAATGGGACACAGTTACTAATACTCGTTGTATCTTTTATACGAGGACAATTTCACTGACTCTTTTTTACTCTACATAATATCTCTGAAAAGTACAAATTTTCATCTCAAAAACGTGCTTCAGAAGGCACGTTTAGCCGTTGGTCCTGGTTGTTACTGCAACTGCTTTAGCCACCAACCCGTATTGGGACACCGTGGTGGTGTTATGGCCCAAACTCCTCATGTGTTTCTCCCATGTAGGAAGCCCAGCAGTGAAACGTGTGTAGACTGGTGACGATGATGATTATGAAATAAACGAGTAGATAATTGAAATATTTTAATGTCACATAGATTCTAAAAATCAAAGTTTAAGAACTTAACTTGTAAAAATATTTATAACAAGCACTTCCTAAGTGCCTACATGAAAACATTATTATTGTATTTACAAATTTTAAATAAACGATTTTACATTAATTATTTAAAAGTAAGTAAATCACAATACAAAACCATCACATGTTATATACCTATACACATAAAAAGAATTAAGTTTGTAATACTCGTACTATAACATTCCACACGTGTTGTAATGTAATAATATAATTTGCAATACAAGTATTCTTTCGGTTTTCTCATAATTTATATGGAAAAATATATTGTGTATCTGTACATAATTCTTCACAATACGGAGGAGCTGTGGATTAAAAACTATGCTAAACCAGCTTATTTTTCATTTATTGTCCATTAAGTTGCATTTACCTATTTGAATTTTTAATATAAAAACTCAGGGATATTAATTATTTATTTAAACACCCTATTACTGTTAACTGCTTCATACATATTGTTAATTTTATTTTAACACTCACTGCACCCGGTCTGCTATACAATGTCCGTAAAGAGAAAATTGTTAGGTTTTATGTAAAAAAAGGTTTTAACAATCCAGGATCTTTCGCGGGCGTCCCTAGAACATCCTGCCAAAGTTTTATCACAATCTGAGCACATAGGGAACAAACATACAAACATTGTTTTTCTTATATAGATTATTATAAATGTTTTCAAAATATATAGGTGTACTTAAAATATAACGAAAGCAGAAATTTAACTCATTGTTGTTTGATACATCATGATTTCATAAATGGCATAATCCAAATGTGGTAATGAATCGTGATATGATATATCACGCATGACTGACAGATCAGTAAACTAGCAAGTGCATTGGTATCTACAACCTTCTTCTATCTACAAGAGGGGTGGTAAGTACAAGCGTAGGGGAGAGTGGGGTAATTTCAGACGCGGAGTAACTCCAGTCATGGTCGTTTACATCATGATAAACATGTTCAATAGCACCACAAAGAACCCATACCTAGTTATGGGTTCTTTGGATTGGATCCCCCTCTAAATATTAAGGCAGTCCTAGATTATCAAGTATTAATATTTATCATGATAAACAGCCGGCCTCGTCTGAAGCTACCCCATTTCCGAAGTTACCCCACTTTCTCCTACGGAGCTTTCTGAAACGTAAAGTATATGACATTGTGGTATTTACCACTTGGTATTTAAATTATTTTTAGTGGCAACTTTAAGCTCCCACACACACAGAAGATTGTAGCTAAATAACACAGTGTTGTGTTCCAGCGATGAATAATTAACGATCGCAATTAGTCACAGCTTAAAAGCTCTTTGAGAAAGCCGTATGTCGGGAGTAGGGGCACTCCCATCCTACCAACATAACACTTTCATTTAGCTTTATACAAGGTAGGCAACGCGTAAGTTGTACCCAAAGGTGGGCCGTCGTTATTTGAGAAAATGGATGATATTATAATAAGACTAAAACCTTAGCTCCCAAAGTGGTCCGGCTGGACCCCTGGGGGAATCTGGGAGACCCCCTGGTTGTTTGTCGAGCTTTGGGAATATAGTAGAAATATAGCTGCAGCTAAATTTTGAAAGTGGTCTATGAGAAAAAAGTTTGGGAACCTCTGTCTAAAACAGTATTTTCTATCTTATTCAAAGTATTTTAAATATATAAGAGAACTACTATTTTGCAGTACATAAAGAAATGATATTTTAAATTACACTCTTTTTGATCCAACAGGTCATGCATAGACATAGACAAATAAATAATAATTCTTATACTTAGTTCGGTGATAAAATATATCTCCATCACTATATTACAAAGGACAGAATATTCGTATTTTGAGCCTATTCTAACTGATATATTACAAAAATAATTATATTATCATACAGAAAACTAAGATGACATTGATAAAAGTTTCTACTTGTATAAGTGATAATTTAATAAAATAAAGATACCTATTTCAACAAAAAATTCGAATTATAAAATGTTAACTACTTAATAAAATAATTTGAATTTTAATTTATGTTACAGTTTTTAAATAAATCGTTTTTAAAACACTCTCATCATCGCTTGTTTCTAAATCCCAGTTAATATTATCCATCACAAAAATTACATTTCGAGGTAGCATACACTGAAAAAAATATTTAACCAAACTTCTTTGGTTATATTAATTGTAATAACCAAAATCTGGCAAGGTGTAATTACATTTTATTTGATTTAACGAAACGGTGGATCTATCTGTATGCAATTTTTTTTGCCTAGGTGTTGCCATAAGTTATGTAGTCACTTTTTAAGACTAAGACTTATTGAACTTTCGACTACATGTAGCTATGTAGTCGAAAGTTCAACTGACATATTTCAGTGTATACATAGTGTGTACCTACACATATTAAAATCAAAAACATTCATATTTTTTTAGAATTTATTCAAATGTACGCTAAAGATTACTTAGCTCAATGCAATAAAATTTGTCATTCTCAACATGTATTGCTACATTTGTCTATGACTAAATATTAAATATTTATTTCAATAAATATGTTTCGACATAACAAACTAAGTATACTAAATAGTCCATGAGCACTTAGAATGAGACCTTCTACTACAAAGGCCCTCCGGCCTCCCACTAGATGGACAGTCGACCGGTGGGAACATCATACGCTGATACGATGATGATGATTCTGACTTAGAATGAGATTCGAGCCTTGGACATTTACCAATATGATTTTTACTCACTTCGAAGAATAGCAAACAGCCACACAACAAATCTTACGGCCAAGCGGTCATCTTCATTACATCATCATCCTATTTACGTCTCAATGTTGGGCACAGGCCTTCCATGAGATGGCCTGTGCATGTGGGTAGCACATCAGCCCGCCTAGCATGACCACCGAAACGCGATATGATAAAGCCATTTATCGCTTTGAACTGTCAAAAATTATTTGATATAACCGCCATCTTGAAATTTTATCAAAACTGCGAACATATATATATATATATATATATATATATATATATATACAATACATGTTCGCAGTTTTGATAATATTGTATATATATATATATATATATCAATACATGTATATATATATATACAATACATGTTCGCAGTTTTGATAAAATTTCAAGATGGCGGTTATATCAAATAATTTTTGACAGTTCAAAGCGATAAATGGCTTTATCATATCGCGTTTCGGTGGTCATGCTAGGCGGGAATCAAGCGATGTTACCCAACAAATCATCATCACTTTCTTAGAGTGATTCGAATGGTTAGGTTAACGACTTAAATAGTGAATAGTTTACGTAAGCGATTTTGCTAACCATCTTGTGAAACCTATTGTGAAACCAGAAACAACATAAAAGTAAAGACAACACTTATGTATTAGTAAGTTATGTCGAAATTATTGTACTAACTCTTATTACACAAGTAACTTTTATAATAATAATATGAGTATGTAATAAAACATTAATAATACTGTCTTAAAATAATGCCACATGTGAGCTGCTTGGTAAAAATTTCACTTCAAAGAATTGTAAAAAATAGGTATCATAATTACCTACAACTTTTTGAAATTTTTGGCAAGAACCTAATGGCTTACATTCATCAATTATTTTACTACTAATAAATCCAATTATTTAAAGCTAAAAGTTTATGATTTAGCTGGGATTGTGACGGTAGTGTCAGTCGAGTTACTGCTTGGTCGCTTGTCTTCTTCCCTTTCTTCAACTGGAGCCACGTAGTTCCATTTCTGTGTTTCCCCAGTACCAAATAGGATAAAGTAAACCGCAGAGGCGATGTATAATGACGCTCCGGTTATGAAAACTGGCCGCCATTCGGCAAAACCATTCTAAAAGGAATTCAAAAATATGTTTTATTCATTTAATTTTTCAATACATTGTAAATGAAAGTTAAAAAGTAAAAATACAATCTTATTCCATTTTGTTAAGACGATTAAGATATACTAGGTGGTAGGCCCGTATGTAGGGTCGTCTGGGTAGGTACCACCGCCTTTTTTTCTTATTTCAACCGTGACACAGTTCGCTGTGTTTAGTATTGAAGGGAAAGGTAGCCAGTGTAATTATTGGGCATGGACGGCATTTCATCTTAGGCCTCAGGATGACAACGCACCTGCAATATCAAGTGTATTTCCTTGTTATTGCAGGTGTCTATAGGCGGCGGTAACCGCTTACCATCAGGTGGGCCGTCAACTTGTTTGTCATCATCAACATTTTCTGTGCGAAAAAAAAGACCTACCCCGTCCTTCGTAAAGTGTGCAGTGACCAACGGAGTGACGAAGCCAGCTGTGTTGCCAATACCGTTCGCGATGCCATACAATGTTCCTGCGAAATTAGGTGCCAAGTCTTGGTGGTTGACCAGATTGGTCAGTGTAGCGGCTCCATTAGAACCCATGGAGAAAGTAATCAGGACGATAGAGAGGACTGGAGCGCAGCCTGTGTAGCCGAGTGCAATGAGAAGTAGACCGGGAACCACGTGGGAGAACAGACAGAAGAACTTCCTCATGAACGTTGTAGATACGATATTTTGTTTTATTATTCTGCAACAAACACAGAATTCACTTATTTACTACAAAAACAATACGTTTTGTAATGGTAAATTTAAAGTGATATGAGTAAACAGTGAATTTTGTAAGGAAAATATTAGGTACATTCTTTTAACTTTAATTGACACTTCGACTTATTAGCATGCTTAGGACAAATCTAGGACTGTAAATTACATTAAGTTTCCATGATTGAACAACAATTGAAAGAAACCTCAAACAAAACAAACTAAGTTACCTAAGCGAAGAGAAAAGACGTCTTGTTTTCTTGGTAATAATTATATGAAATTCTAATGCAACAAACATGAGATACCTTAAGTTACTGAACAAAATTGTACTCAATAATACTTATAAATTATCGCTTACCGGTCTCCAATAGCGCCGAAGATTACTGAGAATATCATTCTAGCCAGGTAAGGTAATGATGACAAAGTGCCAGTAGAAGTAAGGTTAAATCCAAGAGCACTAGACACAAACTTCGGAGCAGCAGTCATAACGAAGTATAGCCCCCAATTGCTTCCGTAGTGCAGGATTATCATAGCCAAGAACGGCAAAGAGGTGAATATGCTTCGGAAAGGTGGGACGATCTGGGGGACAAAAATGAAAGTATTAGCTAGATTTTTAATTAATTATGATAAACAAGAAAATAAGTCAGTATTACAAATCAAAACACAATGCTTTTCCACGTGAAAAACAGTCCCAGTTCTATAATCAGCCTCACACTCAATTTTAATCGCCTCTGTGGTTTAGTGGTTATTACCACTAGACCTCAAATCTCGAGATACGGAGTTCAATTCCCGTGCTGGTAGAAATATTCTGTTTGGTTTAGTTGGTTGGTGGGCTTTTGGAAGTCCACTTGGCTAACTACCACCATCTCACCTAAATCTTCCGCCATAAAGATAGTGTTAACAGCATTGTTGTGTTCCGGCAGTTTTTTTTAATATTCATACACTCCCCCTATTATCTAGTCCAAAGTAAGCACCATTAAGAGCTTGTGTTATGGATACTATTGATAACAATATGTATATAAATATTAGAAATATACTAAATAAACATACTATAACATCTATGACTCATGAACAAATGCTCGTACTCATCATACAAACATTAGCTCCTACCGAGATTCGAACCCGGGACCCTGGACCGAGTAGCCTGTATAGGAAGGGGTAAAGACCACTCGGCCAGCCGGTCGACAGTTAGAGGTAAGATTGCCAGTTCCTCTGAGTTTGAGGGAATTCCTCTTCAAGGTTGTAGCTTGCTTTCGTCTACGGCCTTAGCATCACTTTACCATATTCGAGATGCAGGCCAGCCAAGAGCTACCCCGTTAAGAATTGAAATAAATAATTGAAAAAGACAATAATTTATCGTTATGGGCTTTTTGTAGTTTAGTCAGAAAATATACTCACAAAAATTTTATGCAGCAATTTTTATTGCCTCTCATTTACTTTGTCCTTTCTGATCTTCGAATCGAATCTTAATTTTTTTTAGAAAGTGGATATAAGTTTTATTCATCGACTTGAAGGTTATTGGCTTTAATGGTATTTATTTGAAAAACCTTGGTTTTATCTATTTAAATATGTAAAGTACCTGCATAGCGATACGACCACTTTACGACCCAGTTAGAGGGCTAGAGACCAGAGACCTATATTCGGCTATCATAAAAGGTAAACGCACAACTGACAATTTTCTAAAAAATAATTATACACTTTTGGATTTCAAAAGATGCACCCGAACTTTTTTTTGTTATTTGTCAAGCCGCGTGACTAATGAAATCCAACTGTGTCTGAAAACTATGGCTTGATACGTTAAAATCTTTGATTAAATAAAAAATCAACGGTTAAAAAACTTGCAGACTAATATTCAACAGTGAGCAGTAACAGACTGAAAGGTTTTTTGTCAATTGCGCTCTTTCTTATAATGCAGCAGTATTTTAACGTTTAATGGTACAGATGCCAGCATGTCAAATGTTACAGTTGCACTAAGAAAGCCGCCTCTATTATAAGCAAAACTTTTTATGTCATTTTTAACTACTAGTACCTATTCTTAATTTTTGATTTTAACATTATTATAAATGTTTGAAAAATTACTTACTAATTAAAATAGAATAAAACTAGAAAAATTTCACGTCCAATTTGTAAAAATACTCGTTTCGGATGTTGAAATAGAATATTTCGACATTGTAGGGTGGACGTACGCTCATAAACGCAAATACAAGATAGACTAGAAGAATTTCACAGGGATATCCCAAGTCCTGGGTGGCTCAGTGGTCAGAGCAGTCGCCCGGATAGCGAAAGGTCGCAGGTTCGATTCCTGCCTCAGGACGTGAAATTTTTCTAGTTTTATTCTATTTTAATTACTAAGTAATTTCCTAATTTTTGATTTTAACATTATTATAAATGTTTGAAAAATTACTTAGTAATTAAAATATAATAAAACTAGAAAAATCAGAGCAGTCGCCCGGATTGCGAAAGGTCGCGGGTTCGATTCCTACCTCAGGACGTGAAATTTTTCTAGTTTTATTATATTTTAATTACTAAGTAATTTTTCAAACATTTATAATAATGTTAAAATCAAAAATTAAGAATATTTGAAAGCACTGCCCCAACTTAACCGATTCGTCGGTATTTGTAAAAATACTCGTTTCGGATGTTGAAATAGAATATTTCGACATTGTAGGGTGGACGTTAGCTCATAAACGCAAATACAAGATAGACTAGAAGAATTTCACAGGGATATCCCAAGTCCTGGGTGGCTCAGTGGTCAGAGCAGTCGCCCGGATAGCGAAAGGTCGCAGGTTCGATTCCTGCCTCAGGACGTGAAATTTTTCTAGTTTTATTCTATTTTAATTACTAGTACCTATTTATATAGGTACACCTAAATACTGATACAGTCAACATCAGAATCATTTGAGCTCTTACAGTGATCAAATATTGGTATCTGCACTGTTTCAGAAAAGTAATCCTAACACTGGAACGATAGAATCGTGATTTGTTTGTAACACCTCTGAAATATTTAACAAGTGAAAGGCGATTCTAATACTGTAGTAATACGGTTACTTTTCTAAGACATCATAGTTATTTTTTAGCACTCTGCAAGCTCAGATGTCTCTGATGCTAATTGTACCTAGTTGAAATTTTAATTCAGATCAAAACTAGTCGTACCCAAAATATATTGATTAGGAGGATAAAATTATTGTTACCTTAGTAACATGGTCGCTCTGAAGTACTTTGTCGCCAATAGCTTCTAAGACATACTTCTTTTCGCTATCTGAAATTCTAGGATGTTGCAAGGGAGTGTCGTACACCAAGAAGAGCCATAGAAAACTCCAAACTAATGCTATCAAGCCTGAAAAGAAAACGAGTAAAAAGATATTAAATGAATAACATAAAAATGTATTAAAAACATACAAAAACTTGAGTGCTTGTGTGTATGTGTACGCAGTGAATCTGTACGCATGTAAACGATGAAGATAATAATTTAAGCTCAAATACTCCCGGTCCTGATTCCACATTAAGAGACCAGGCTCTCTTAATGTGGAATCATGACCAAATTTTATCCTGAAAAATAATCCTACAGATTCGTATAAAAATTGAGCGAGGGTTTACTTTTTAATTTTTAGTTAGTTCAATTCTCGGGTGAGACAAGCGACTTTTAGAATATCTTTGAATGCAGTTTTGTTTCTTTTCAAAAATAAAGGAATGTTTCCTTTCAGTAAAATGAGCTAACTAAAGGAATTAAAGTAGTTCCCCTCCAGGGCCCATAGATTTTTTCCACCCTGTATAATATAATTAAGTTTACAATTATGCTTGTCCATTGTATTCAAATTGTATCGAAATAAAGTCTTCCTAAATGCCTTAAAGAGTTTTTTGTGATTTTAATGGTGTTCTTTGAAGCACATTAGCAGGAAGCGAATACATTGTTCTGGCATAGGCACATTAATTATGCGTAAGAAGATAAAAAATTACCAGGCACATAAAAAGCGTAGTCCCATCCGAAGTTTTCAATAAGCGGCCCAGTGAGTGACCACGTGACTACCGTCCCGATGGCTCCCCCCAGTAAAGCGCTCACGAATTTTCCCTTCTCCGCTGGGGGGGCCCAGTGAGCCACTAGTGCGTGTAGTGCCGGGAACAGGAAACCCTGAAAATTTAAAAAGTTTAATATGTCGATCAGAGTCACGATAGTCAAAGCATTTAATACAATAAGTTAACACTAAACAAGGATAATTTGGGTTTTAGTTGCTATTTTATTATTTATTATTATGTTGAGAAATTAATTTCGTTCATTTATTTAGGTTCGTCACATAAAGATTACCTATTTGGCTTATAGTTGGTTGGTATTTATCTGAGCAAAGCAGACTGAGTGGAGTAGAACAACCTTACTCAGTGAAGATAAAAAATTGTATAAGCAACAAAAATACCGGCTGCAAAAACTTATACTTTGCTGGCCATGTTGGCTTTTTGTTGCATAATTAATTATTTTTAATGAATTATCTAGGGAAATCTTGACAGCATTTAAAAGGTCGTTGTCGCGAACGCTATTCTTTTCAAAAGCTAATAAAACTAGTCAGTCTAGTCGTAGCTATTGCCAGTGAAGTGGCAGTATGAGAAAAAGTGATTTGTATTATTAGATGAATGAAATTGAGAGAGATGAGGGAAGTGAGGAATTGTGAGTTGATTGTTAATTAACATCAACGTTCAACGATTATATCGCAGACTGGGTAGTGCGAAAGTTAATCTTCCTACCTAATGACATTCAATTTCGAGTTTCATTTCACTTATGTAGATCCAACAATATTAATTCACAAAATCTAAATAATATTTACAACAGGCGTTGTACTTGATTATTTATTTTAGACAATCTCACTCTAACATAGTGTATAGTAATATATCTTAAGTAATATATTATACATGGAAACTAATAACACCTCGTTTGCGTGTTTACTAAACTATGTACCCAATGGGTAATAAAATCCTGACGATATAAGAAAAACATGGACATTTATTAGAATTACTATTGCTTTATTTTGTATGACATTGTTACTGAAGGCAAATGTGTGCTTTATCTCTATCACAATAGGAACCTTCGAATTCCAGACGACTGGTATGTTGTAACATATCTCTTTTATTAAAGTAAAGTGTAATAACAAGAACTACGACATTTTAGTAAGAATAAATCAGTATGTACTTCGTAAAATTAATACGTAATCTTCACTTGTCAAACCTTCGTCAAACAATTACTTCAACCAACTACCTGTTAGCGCCGTGAGTCACTCATTTTAACTCATTCATTATTATTTATGAGTCTGGAAAGATACAAAAAGCTCAGGTCCGGTACAAACTAAAAAGGACCTCTGAGTAAGTCATTGTTTAGTTTAAAGATAAACAGATCTAACTCAAAAAAACAGTACAGAAAACACAAATTACATCACTGAATTTTTCTAGATCTACCACTACCACATTTGACAACTATAGATACACAACCTTCCTCACCATAATTTTTTTTTTCTCCTGAATCCTTTATAAGGATTACAACGAAAAGTTTTCGTTTTTTAATTTACGTTAAATGGTAAATAACTGATTTACCATAAAATACTTACCGAAGCTAATCCAGTGACAAATCGAAGTGCCACCAGTGCTAGGTAGTGCCATCCTGCAGCTTGAGGTGAGAAGATGGTCAGAATAGCACTTATAGCCATCGTGATGAAGACCAGTTTCCTAGGGCCCCACATCTCGGCGGCCGTACCTCCCACCAGACATGTGATAGCGTAACCCCAGAAGTAGCCTGACAATACGTATGCCTGTTCCTGGGCTGTCCAGTCGAAGGTGACCACGCCTTCGGGCTGAGGAAATAATAACACTGTAATTCTTAATCGACCTTAATGTCTAGTAATATGAGTTAATACATCGTTACCTTGCATATACATTAGGTAAATATAAATATAGAGTAATCTAGGTATGTATAGTTCAGCTTATTTCACATAACGCATTGTTATTTTACAATTGAAAAAACAAGTATTACAGTGTATTGGTAACTGTGACCTCTAAATTTAGAACATGTTTTAAAGAGATGCTGTCCTTATCTCTTATTTATTATGCTTTGACCATTAGTATTTCATTAGAAGAATTGATTCAAAATAGCACCAGTGATTAAAATTTTCTTGTACCAGACAACTCCAATAATAAACACGTAAACTACGTAGCTATTATTAGAGTAAATCTTAACTATTTTGGCATTGATAATAAATGATAAAAGTTTTTAAATCTATAATAATATTATAAAGCTGAAGAGTTTGTTTGTTTGTTTGGTTGAACGCGCTAATCTCAGGAACTACTGATTCAAATTGGAAAATTATTTTTGTGTTGGATAGGCCATTTATCGAGGTATTATATAAGCTATATAACATCACGCTACGACTAACAGCAGCTGAGCATCAATGAAAAATGTTGCGGAAACGGAAAAAAAATCCTTTTCAGAGCTTTTGTTGCGTGCGCTGCGTAAAAGGTATAATTAAGTTAAATAAAGTTACGCAAAAACTATGTACATAAGAATTGTGCTCCTTTAAAAGTCCAAAAAGAGGTCTGTGACAGTATATATCTTTGGAAATTGACTCACTATAACCTTTTTTTGATAATCAAATTTTAAGTTGTTATTTTCCGACATCCACGCGAACGAAGTCGCGGGCACAGCTAGTACCAACATAATATTTTCCATAACATTCCATAATCTACAGTTGTGGTTAGTCAAAATGATTTGAAGGCAACACAAATGATATCTGTTTATTTATCTTTACTACCTAATCTAAAGTGACCTGTCTATTTTTATGCTATAAGGAAACTGAAAAATTAAACGATCTTGTTGTGTATTTTAGTGTGATAAAAAGCATCAAATATTTATCTAGATCTCATGAAACATTTCATGGGAGATAATCGAAATTGATAATTATATTTATTTATATTGTGATTCCAAATATTTCTGCTTTTCTACAAAGCTTTTCAAATATAGCAAAGAAATCAGAAAAATAAAATACCTAATTATGAATGACAATAATTATTAATGTAATCTAAAATAATAAAAATATTATAGTTATGAAATTACAGTCCGTTTTCACTCCATCTTTATTGCACTTCTTAACGTAACAGATAATGAGGAAGAATTCAATAGTTATTAAATTCTACAATTGATCACTGTTGTCAGGCACAGCAAAAGCTGTAGAGAGGACGATAATGAATGTAGAGAATCCTAAGCTATGGGATAATATTAATAATTATATAATGCGGTTTTTCTATTATGTAATCAGTCCTCATACGGCGTCATTTATATTTTTGTGTTTTATTCTTATTGAATAACCAAGCAACAATAAAACACGAAAAGAAAAGACCGTATAATTATCTACTTTTAATTTAGTGTTCTATTCTTCTTTGGTTATTCAAAATAATGTAATTTGGTGTACAATACAGTTTATTCTATCTATCTATCTATGTATAAAGGAATGGGTGGTTCAAATTTTTTTGGAGATCAAAAAGAACACGCTGTATATTCGGATATATTAAGTTATTAGTGACTCTAGTCATTAACCAAAACCTTAAATAGAATCAAATCTTATTTTTGGAAGTAACCATCACTATTTGTTAGATTTTGGTTAAATAGAATCTAAGTCGTGTCCATTTTCCCATATAGCGATAAGTAACCTATATCTGCTACAAAAGATATATCACAAAAAACTGATTATGGATTCAGTCATATATCTGACAAATAAGTCTTATTTTTGCGAGACAATTATATCTCACACACATATGAAAATTTTCTATGTATCGTTCTAAATTACACGCCAATTTTTAAATAACCAGATTTGTCGAGCTTTTTATTCATTACTGAATTACCGAAAGACAGCCCAATAATTAGATACCTACTTAAGTAGTTAAAAAGTGAACGTCTTTATAAATGACCCAGCCAGTAAATGAGCCAGTTTAACGGCATGTACACGGATAAATCGTAAGTGTAGGTCTCATCAGAGTCATCAACAACATTTGGAAACAAAAAACTGTATATTTTGAAAACCAGTAAGCCTTAAAATCCTATAATTTATTAAGTTAGTTTTTAACTTTATAATAAATGGTTGAAAGTTTATGTTATTTATTCAGATTTCGAAACTATAAAAAAAATCACCCTTATTCAGTACCGTCAACGGTCAAAATCAGGATTACGAAAAGCCGCGACTTCATTACAACTTTTCGCATTCCGGGACACTATTTTTTTAAATCTACATATTTTTTATTCAAACTTAAGCTTTGCCGTTGTCCATTCTATCTCCTATTTTTTCAATATATAGTACTTAGAAAGGATATATTTGTTTTCGGTAAAAGCTAAACTTCTGAAATTACAAATTACCATGAAATTCGTAACGCGTTTATTTTAGCTACGCACATAGTTGGCACCATTTTGGAGTAGCAAGTATTGTCCAAAATTCCTTGCAAAATTTTCCTCTATTGCCAAACATGTGACATTACAAGCGGAATAATCGAACTCTTGTTCGTAAAGTGCGTGACACACAGAGGTGGCACCAAAGGAACAGAGGCACACTATGACCTAACAGGTACCTACATCAAGGATTTTTCGTAATGTTTACGTCTACATAGGATATATCAATTTTCACCGCCCTCGGTACCGCTTCTGTGTAAGGCTGTCCGCCCACGTCAGACTTTTTGTATGACAGATAATCGGGCCGATTTTTCCTCCCGATTCATATGAGCGATTTTTGACCGACTTTTTGTAGGATATGTGCGTTGCACTATCGATATCAGTACGTTCTATTTTTCTCCTACAAAAAATCGGTCACCGATTATCGGACGTGGGCGGCCAGCCTAAATCGCATTTTTGAGGTAGCTACTTTACCTGCCGTAATTGTCGTTTTGTCAACAGTATCGTGGTCGCGTTGTACACTGAGCTGTCGTTGGTCGCGATGGCCATGCACTCGGTTTTCACTCTGCAATCACACATTCATTGCATTGATATTATCTTTGTTACATAACCAGACGATTCTAAAATACGACAGGTGGTTTTACTGACTTCTTCTTTAGTTTTTGCTTTATAACTTACAATATTTAACCCGTCAAGCATCAGATTTCAGACACAATGGATTTTTCACAGACCTCCAGAGGTATAACGCTTTTGACAGATTAAAATAACTTAGAAACTACGAGTTTATACTCGATTGATTATACTATTATTTTATTAGAGACTCATTCTTATTATAGTCCTCTAATAAAAATATATATTTACCCACATCACACGATTACATCACCAGCCTATTTAAGTCCCACTGCTGGGCACAGACCCTCTTACATGAGAGTAACACATGAGGAGTTTGGGCCATAAGACCACCACACTGGCTCAATGCGGGTGTATCCAATCTACCTACACGAAGACCTAATTTTCTTTATTTTCATTTCACTAATAAAATTTCCCTTATATTATAAACATAGGTATATAAATAGTCACTAAGCACATATTCGGGTCATTCAGGAGTTTTCAACGTGCAGTTCCACATTATTCAAAATTTTATCACATTCGTTACGTTGAACAGTCTATGTATAAATTATTCATTGTTATCAATCTTCTATTGCTAAACTGGATTAGACACGGCCAAGGCGCAGGCATGGCGAAATGTGTGATTCAACTGAATGAACGTGTTTGATCACGTGTGTGACCGGCCATACCTCGGGCTGGCTGTAAAATAATAACAACTCATCAAGGTGCAAAAACATAAACGAACAAAAATGAAATAAACTAACTTTGTGATCGCGATATACTTTATATCTAGAAAGAGATAGTCTTTAGAGATTCACTCAATGATTGATGTGCTACAATTTTTTTAATTTATTTTTTACGCGTATGATATTTATTACAATACTATTATAGTGTAAATATTAGTATGGATGTATTTTATCGACAAGACCCTTTTTGAACTGATTTCAAACAACGAAATTTTGATTGAATTGGCATAAAAAAATATTGTTAACGATGAGTAGGTAGAGTTTTTATACAAGGAATTGGAAAACATGGCATACGGTCCGCCTGATGGTAAGCGGTTACTATAAAAATCAAAAGCGTTATACATAGGAGAAAAGTTCCCCTGCTCCCAAATAATACGCTTAATGATCCCTGGCGACCTTACTCAACGCGGGTTCACAATACTACAAAATAGTGTTATTTAGATGCGATCTTCTGTGAACAGCGATGCTTCCACTTTCAAATTTTATCGCCATAAAACAGAGAGCGTTTACGCCGCACGGCGTTTCATACAAACTTTCAAATCAAAAATATTGGAAAACAACAAATCGATTCTAAAAATATTTCCAGTGCAAAAGCCAGTCAGTCAGGCTAGTCTAAAATGTTATCAGAGGATTTTTCTTAAAGTCATCTTTTCATCATCATCATTTTACCCGAGAGACGCCCACTGCTGGGCAGAAACCTCCCCCAGGGATCTCTAAGCCGATCGGTCTTGCGCTGCCCGCATCCATCAGTTTTTTATATGTATAATCACATTTAATCAAAATTATCATTGGAAGAAAACGGCAAACCACATTGAAGAAAGGTACTCTATATTGATACTTATCAATATAGAGTTAACGATTCTGCAATAGAATAATTTTGTCGTGGTAAACAGTTATTAACCAGTTTCTAACCATGCTATTTATAGCAATTACAGTTCTCACCATCGTAGATTTTTAATAAGAAACAGTCGTTACGAAGTTTTAAAATTAAATGACACGTAAGTTTTTGTAGTTGTGTTATAGACTATTACAACCTTCTGCGTGTTTTTATTATAGATGATTTTGAACAGAGATATGAAAAATTTTCGGAAACAAATCGAATCTATATAAGCCCGTTTATAGCCATAAACTAAATAATATGTAATAGTTTTAATTTTATTTTTGTCATGTTTTAAAAAGGTTTAATTCAGCAACTTTGGCAAATACTTGTGCTAATTTTGGTAGCCTTACAGATTTTCGCACAAATGTTATTTAATGATAAGCTTCGATTGTTTTAAAATATCAATGAAAAAAAAGTTTAGGCGAACTATTTCAGGTACATCAGTTATAATAACCAAATTTAGCGAGATACAATTACAGTTTATTTGATCTAACAAAACAGTGCATCTCTATGCAACTTTATGTTTGGCTAAGTGTTACCCTAAGTTATGTAATATTCATTTTTTTGAGCTACTTTAGTCAAAAGTTCAGTTGTTTTTTTGGGGTTGTTTTGTTCGTCTTTTAATTAAAATCTAGTGCACCGTGTTTACCTAGCTATATTCTTTAAATAATATACTAACCAATGTAAAAATATTTTAGTCATTTTTTTGATCCAAACCTTCAAACAAACAGCAATGATTATCATCTGTCCTAATCAGATAAGCTTTTAATAATTTTTTTACACAACTAAATGACAAACAAGCTGACGGCCCGGGTGACAAGTGGTTTCCGCCACCTATAGACATCTGCAATAACAAGGAAAAATCACTTGATATTGCAGGTGCGTTGTAATCTTGGGGCCTAAGATGAAATGCTGCCCATGCCCAGTAATTACACTGGCTACCTTTCCCTTCAATCCGAAATACAGCGAACTGTTTCATGGCTGAAACAAGAAAGGCGTTGGTACCTATCCAGACGATCCTACATAGGTACGGGTCTACCTACCACCTAGTGAAAAATTGAAATAAATAAAATCTTTCCATAAATTTATCAATTTCAGAGGATATTATTTTATATGAAGTTTATTTATTTATTTACTATTTTATTTTATCATATTACTCAGTAATTTTTCAAACATTTATAATAATGTTAAAATCAAAAATTAAGAATATTTGAAAGCACTGCACTGCCCCAACTTAACCGAATCGCAGGTATTTGTAAAAATACTCGTTTCGAATGTTGAAATAGAATATTTCGACATTGTAGGGTGGACGTTAGCTCATAAACGCAAATACAGGATAGAAGAATTTCACAGGGTTATCCCAAGTCCTGGTTGGCTCAGTGGTCAGAGCAGTCGCCCGGATTGCGAAAGGTCGCGGGTTCGATTCCTGCCTAAGGACGTGAAATTTTTCTAGTTTTATTATATTTTAATTACTAAGTAATTTTTCAAACATTTATAATAATGTTAAAATCAAAAATTAAGATTATTTTATCATCATAAGAAAACCATAAACATGGAGCTTTTTAATCCGAATCATATTTTATTTATGGAATTTGGTAGAGCGTGGTAGAGCCAACAAGATTTTTATGCGTAGAAGATTTTTACATAGTTGAAGCTGGTGACTAATCACTTCACAATTCATAAACCTTTTAACCAAATAAATAATATAAATACATGGTAGATAGTGAGATTTTTGTGCCTCGTCTACTAATCAAGTTTTGGTTTGCTATCAATCGTTAAATTTTTGATGTGAAAGGAATTTTAAAAATAGTCCTTCTTTCTTTCTTTTCATTTCACTGATGTAGTTATCTTATTCGCCGCTCGCTTTTATTATAAAATGTACTAAAATACGCTAATATTTTAAGGACTAAATAATTTGATTTGTGGGTACATTTACGTTGCAGCTATTTTAGATTATTAACGACTACAAACTCAAAAATTGCTCAACAGAATGTGGTATCATTATTTTTTGCGAGTTTTTTACATACAGTGCTCTACAAGGTGCTCTCATCACCATAACAAGTTTCTGATTCTGTTAAAAAGACAAAAAATAGCATACATGTTCTTGTAACATTGAATAGGTATAATGAAATCATGTGTCTGGTTATGTTCCTTGTTTAATCTGAGAAGTATTCAGACATAAGACAATAGATTTTCTATTGTGTTGGTAAAGGATGAAAGGTAAAGTTTTTATCGAGAAATGTTTAAAGGGTCTGCAAAAAATATTAGCGTAGTCATAAGATAATTGGTCTACAAATTATTAATTTGACGGTATTTTGATGACCAATTTATTATTTTTGATGATGAATTATATATTTGAGGTTTTTATCATAGTTTTAATTATATCTCTACGTGTCTGTAGCTAGTGAAATTCGCACTTTGCATTTAAAAAGTTTATGAATCTTTTTATGTTACTTCGAAAAGTCACCATATTATGTAGTATAGTATATAGCGCCATTCTTTTGTTAGAAATTTTGTTGCTTACCTTTATAGGTACGATTTAACAAATATTACATAGCCTTTCACTAGCAGTTTCTCATCACCATTTCGTGAAAAAACTTCAAAATCAACATGTAGAAAAATTGTATTTCACCTGTTAAACTTTTATTAAATTTTTCTTATAAAATAATGATTTTATACAGGTTGGTGATAACAATACGATAGTAAATTGGACTTTTAAAATGTTTTGCAACTTTAAAATACATGTCATTAATTTTCTCATAAATTTGTCATTTCTATAAACTAATATAGTTCAATTTTTTATTTTTTTGTCGTATTGTCGTCACCATCCTGTATATAATAATAAAGTTTCTCCAAAACCAAAACAAAAATCAAAAAAACATAATACAACATATTTAAAACCAAGTACACTTTAAACCGTTTTTTATTAATTACTAACTTTCAATGTAGGTAACATACCTACATTAATGGCTCATAATTAAGCAACCTTGTATAAGGTTTTCGTACTCACGATGTGCGGTTCGAGTCGTCGTTCACCATCGCGATGATATTGACGCTCATGTTGACCCGCATCATGTAGTTCACCCACGTCGCAAAGAACATCATGATGCCAATCACCAGCCTTGCTGGTATCGCGTCTGAAACCAACAAATCCAACATTAATGATAACCCGCACAACGCACCTGCAATATTAATGAATTCCAACTTCCATCCGGCAAGGAACAGTTCGCATCATTTTTTGTTGCGAACTGTTCCTTCCCATATTTTTCTTGAAACCTATAATTTATAAATCTTCAAATCTAGAGTGAATGAGCACCTTTTAGTTAATGTACCATCGTTGGCTATACCATTACATAACATCATAGATGTGGTTGAGGTCTAATGTCTATTAATGATAAAAATGATTCTAGCCCCATGAAATTCATGGTTATAGACTCAACTTTTTTTAAATTATCTATTAAATTAATAGCTTTTTATGGAATTCTAGGACAAATCAGCATAAGATTCTTGCCCGCTCTTCTCGTAACAAGACCCCCGGTAGATTTGCGAACGGATGGCTTGGAATTGACATCCAATAAGTATATAATACATGTAGCAAATTATACTTTTTACTTAAAACGGGAATATATTAAAAAATCTCGAGTAAAACTAACATGCTCACCGTAATAATATGATAACCAAGAAAAAGACAGCACAAATTCTACAAATCATTGATTGTGAGTGAGAATTCAGATATTTTGGAGCTTAGGTGAAGAGTTCAATATAATCACACTCTTGTCAAAGCATACTTACAGCTATACATCTAAAGCATTTTAATCAAATAACACTTATTGCTAAAGGACATAATATGTATGCCTTTCAAGTATACACAGTATTCTTAAACGAAAATGTAGGTATATAAAAACTAAGACATACTTATTACTATCTAAACTATTTATATAAAAATGAAACCAATAAAACAATTTAATAAAATAGTTGAGGAAAACTAGACAACAACAGGATCAAGGCATTTCATCAAAGTTGATTTAAATTTGTTCTTTGAAACATTGAAAATATCGAGGTCAGGTGACATTGCATTAAGGCCATTGTATGTGTTACAAATTCTAGCTAGGGGATAATAAAGTCTAAGATAAGTTCGGTGTGGGGGCAAAGTAAACATTTTTGTAAGAGGTTTTCTTGGATATTTTCGGGTGATGCAAGATGGAACGCATGAACGCATGGAACGTATGGACGCAGAATGCAAGTGGATTCCTCCTGCGCCGAAGCATGACAATAAAATTTATTTATTTGGTACAACACTTTATTTATACAGAACAAAATAAAGAAACAGAAATGATAATAATATATAAAGTTTGCAGTTGCACAATGGGTGGCCTTATCGCTAACAGCGATCTCTTACAGGAAACCTTAGGATTTACTTAAAAACTGTTAAACTTCTAGACTTAGATTATAGCTAGCCTATTAGCCAAAAACAAATGGTCAATATAGTAGATAATGTTGCTGATTTTTCAACTATTTATAGGCTTCAAGTAGTGGCCGCCCGCAGCTCCGCCCGCGTGTGTAACGATTATTGCACCAAAAGATAGCCTGGTACTTTTTTAGGATGTACAATAATATATCTCCTTGTCAAATTGCAACTAAATCGGTTCAGCGGGTGAAAACTTACCAGATAGACAAACGGAGTTTCTTTAGCATTTCTGATAATAGTATGGATTTGGTTTTATGTACTTACTTATGTCAATACACAGTTGAAAAATGTAGTGAATTATGTGCCAGTTTATAAGTTTCCCCATTTCAACACATCTTCTTGTCCACGTTTTTGTTATCCATACCTAATCTTTGTCTATATTGCCTTTATAATTATGAACCTATAATAATTTAATACTGTAGACGTTTATTAGCCTGTAAGTATACCGTACTTGATAAAATAATTACATAACTACATTGTAGACGAAAACAAAGTCTTGCCTTCATAGCATTATTGATATCTAAAGATTTACCGGAAAAAAAAATACAATTTTACGCTTGATTAAGGAAAATCTCATGACGCTATGAATATTGATGTAATACGGTATCAGTTTATTCATTAATTTAAATAAAAAGGCGTCACGTCAGGCAGCATACGGACTCAAAAACATATTCGTTTTAAATTGTTTTTTATATCAATGCCGATACTCGCATAAGGCCGGCATAACAGTCATGTGATGTGCTAGCTTTGAAGATATTGGAATACTGTGAATTTTCCCTTATATATATTTGTGATACATAGAGACGTTGCATTTTGACGGCCGTCTCTTCGAGTGATCAGATCATTAACCCTGTCTAGTAAATCAGATGTACTGGGTTTGAATCCGGATGCAGCATATCGGCCAGTTATCTATAAAAAGTACGAGGATTTGTTCTCGAGTCATGGATGTTTGTATGTGTATTTAGTATATTTCTTATTTTTGTATGCATACTATTATTATTATACTATTATTAGACGACCGGCTGGCCGAGTGGTCTGTACCCCAGGCTACTCGGTCAAGAGGTCCCGGGTTCGAATCCCGGCAGGAACAAATGTTTGTATGATGAGTACGAGCATTTGTTTACGAGTCATGGATGTTTATATGTTTATTTAGTATATTTATAATATTTATATACATATTATTAACATTATTTATCCGTTATCTAGTATACATAACACAAGCTCTTAATGATGCTTACTTTGGGCTAGATAATAGGTGTGAGTGTATAAATATTATTTATATTTCTCCGCTACCTGGTATCCATAACACAAACGCTTAATTGGAGAATAAAAAAATCATAACGAGTAAGTATTTGGTTCACGTTTTAAGTGAGTTATATGGAATTCTTCCTAAGCGTAGTCACGTTTGTATCTTTTAAAACTGACAAGGGATGAATTAACAGCTATTCTTTACACTAATGACACGTTTTAATCACAATATCAATGGCAGGCAAGTAGGTATGTATGAATGGCACTGGCATTTCCTTTAAGACGGGCTCAACAAGTTGATAGAGCTGTGCCAATCACGACGACAGCAGGCTTATTTACTCAAGCAAAAACGGCTATCTACACTACACATAGTCGTTCGCACAGAATGCATGACCTCGCTTCGGGCTGTTCGCGGAAGGTAACTTTCCAATACAATGTCAATATCTGGCACTGTAAACTACACTGATAAATTGCATCTAAGTATGTATTAAAATATGAATCAAAAAAGGGAAAATCAAGTCGAAAGCGAAAGCCTCTAAGTGTAAACTAGTTCAGTGAACCAAAATTGTCGTCGCTCAATCCACGTGAAATTAATCAAGTTGACATCGATATGACGTCTTGTGAATCGAGTAGACCAACACGACCATCAAGAATTTGTAATTATAATCGCGGAACTCGATATCGGGGTTTCAAATGCGTTGCTAGAGTACCTACATACAAGGTCTTGAAATTAATTTGCACAGCTTCAGAAAGACCGTAAGTTTGTCTACGTCCATATGGCCTTAAATATATTTTAAAATCTACAATATTAATGACTCAGCTTACGAAGCTTAGGCACGAGATGGATTAATTACGATCGAAATATCAGAAAAGCTCTGATTTGGGCTCCAATCAAATGTAGGTACAAGATTTGTCGTTTATCTGGAAATTACAGGCCGTCCTTAAAATAACCACTATTTTATCATACCATTAACAATAAAGCATCGGAACCAATGAATACAAAACTGGTTATAAAATTGTCTAAACTAAAAAGCGGTCGATGCATGTTCCGTGTTCTCGTCAAACTCTTCGCAAGAACGCTTCGGACCGCGTAGATATAATTAATATGTCGTCCTGATGGTGCCAAACGCATTTCGTAGAAGTTATGACATTAAATCCTGATTCCTAGAAAATTTCAGAAAATTTAAAAAAAAAAATTTATTCGATTTCAAATTTTAATTATTTTTCAGACCATGTTTTATTCTAAAATAAACAAGTTGCGGATGTTATTATTTTATACACAGGTTCCGAATGTGACAGTTTAAACAATGTTGCAATGATTCTTTAATGATACTTTAATTAAAAGAACAAGCGACATCAACGCGCTATTTAATTAAGAAATTAATTTGTTATCGTCACTATAATATGCCGAGCTAAGTATCTATCATACACAGAAATTAAGTTAATTTACCGAACAAATAATAAAAGAAATACGTAAAAGAGTTTTAGGAGGATTAGGAAACGTGTTCATATTACCATTTATCTCTCGGCAAAATTACTAAATATCAATTTTGCATAAATCAGACGAATGAAGACTATAAAGATTCCAACAACCCAAAGAATTTAGAGGTATATTTTCAATACGAATACAAGGCTAACCGGCAAGTCAAATATAGGCAGATCAAATATCATTGGACATTGCGTTAAATAGTGAGCATTTTGAAAATGGTTAGTGCAGACGACAGCACATCAAGTGTAGCAGTTGCTCTATGAGAACCGCCTCTATTATGAATGGAGTAAGGGTGGGATCAGAGTCAAATGTTACGCTTGATTGTAGATTACAAACTTTGAGATTCTATATCATTTTATCTCTACAATCTCGATACGTCATTCAATAATATTAAATGATGTCTTGTTTGACGTCAATAGTTGATTATGTTATTTACACTCGGTGTTTTTTAACTATGTATAAAAAGTGGTAAGTGTAATATATGTAAGTATATTAAATATGCCATTGTTTTAACTTAACATAGAATCATAGCAATACCCTGAGAAGTGTAGAAGCGGATTAGTTGACTTGTAGTAATATTTAATTACAAGTCTAATTACGTACATGTAATTAAGTGTGAGATCCGTTTCAGTGTGGCTGACACTGGCAGTTAAATGTATACTCCTCCGTTTTATGATGTTTTATATTTTTTTCATTAAAGGCTAGCGTATTAACGCCCATGAAACCTAAACTTTATCGTTTTGTTTCTCTCACTTATATTTTAAATAAAAAGACATAGTGTCTTAATGAAAATAGATTTAATAGGCGATTACAAGAGCGTATGAAGTGGTTACTATCATACGGCCCGAAACCACTTAATGCTGCAGGCCCTCCCTATGATTAGATCTTAATGAGAAAAATACAAAAATATTATTTTTAGATAGTTCTGTAACATAATAATTTAACAAAACATCTTAATGATGGCTTAGCCACCAATTAGGCGGATTTGTAACATTAGTATGTTATGAAACCATGCAGAAATCATGAAATAATAATTTATTTTTTAACATTTACAATAATGTGATTTGGGTTGTATGTGGGCCATCATGGGGTAAAGTATTTTAAATTATTTTATTTTAATATCAACATTGAATATTAAATTCAATATAAAATTTGAAAAATTAAGATGAAAGTTATCATTATACTTAGTTCTTTAATTACCACCTATGAAGGTAATTAAATGGGGCGTCAGTAACTGCGAACGGTCTTGATAGTAATAACATGTCTAAGGGGTGATTTAATTCTGAGCACTATAAGTATAAATTACTTGTAATTTATAGAGTGCTCCAGAAAAGCTGTGAAGGTGATTTTAACAGTGGCTGCTAGATTTATTAATATAATTTAAAGTGACTGAAAGTGGCGTGAAACATGACTGGTAGAGCGATTTTAACATTAACTGCTAAATTTATTATTGCGCCGAGGCTGGACGTAGACAGTAGGTACAGTCGACCACAGAAGTGGCTGAACACTTTAGCACCATGTCACACCGACTTTGTGCACGTAGTTAAAAGTTGCTACCGTACTATATTGACGCTAGAGTCGTTGTGACATGGTACTAAAGTGTTCAGCTACTTCTGTGGTCGACCGTAATAATAAGCAGCAAAGGACTCGCGCCCACCTCGTCAATGATATAAAAAGAATCTACAATAATTATTTAGGTATAGGTTGTAATTATTGTTGTGTTGTAAAATTTATTTTGACAAGATATTAACATAGAATTGATTAATCCGTCAAGCGGTGTTATCCTACCGGAGGGCTATGATTGCAAAATCAATTATTGTGTCTGGAATCTGATGCTTGAGGGGTTAAATTGTTCTAACACTATCTATATATGGACGCAAGTCTTCACACTAGCGACCGTAAAGGTAGTGTTAGTCATTTAATTCATAAAAAAATCTTATGCAAATAATAGATACTGATGATTAGAAATCAAATTGAATTTTATTCCATGTTATTTATGTAGTCTCCACAATAGACATTAACAATTTGCACAAAACATCCTATAGTATAGCGATATTGACACAAACTGCTAGATTTATTTACGATGTATATCGCCATAATCAGTAGTGATCATTGGCGTAACTGTGTGCGTACTTTTGCACTGGAAGTGTCCGAGCGTTGCGGTGAAAGTGCAAGAATGCAGGCTCGACAGGGATGTGCCCGCGCGACTTAGGTATGTGCTCAATTATACATGCGCAAAATTTGTTTCGGCGACTTACTCTCTAGTCTTGTTTACTGCGCAAATCTTAATTGCGAACTCGGTACCGTTATTATATTTGAACGGATTCGTTCTGTACACGAAATTGCAAAACGAACCTTTTATACGTTCGGCCCTTTAACTCACGGCCAGTATTTTTTGTTATATTAACACTTACGTCGCAGAGATACCTTACCTAATTCATTATAATGAATTCTTCAAAAGGTTTTTGCAGATTACTTGAAAGTTAGTAAACCCTTTTATCATGTAGAAAAAGAGCTAAGAACCATCCTAGAAACGTCAGCCTTAAAACAAAAACAAAAACAAATCAAAATCGGTCCATTCGTTTAGGAGCTACGATGCCACAGACAGACACACAGTAACACAGACAGACACGTCAAACTTATAACACCCCTCTTTTTTTGTCGGGGGTTCAAAAACTTAAGTGACAATTATAAAGTGGCGCATTCCAAAGTTGTTCGTATCTAAAATAATTTCCTAGATATTCACTATCATGGTTTTATTTTATTTTTAATAAATATTTTTATTGAGGTTGTCGTCCGTCACTAGAAGGTACGCGGGACGCCCGGCGGCAGCGGCAGCGTGCCGCTGGCGCCAGCGCGCCAACGTATGGCGCCGCCCGGCTCGGCAAGGCGCCTGCACAAATTGCCGCCCATCCAGGTTTTTACGCTCTGACACTTATTTACTGGCATACTTTCATTTGTCATGCCACAAACCTTTTTTATTTTGCATCATACGTATTCTGAGAATAATTGCTAACAACATTTATTGTTGATAAATCAATGGTGAAGTTTGGATTACTTGATCTTCGATTTCAAATAAATATTATTTATTATAATAATACAATATTAAGATAATATTTATATAACCCCAAAACTTAAAA
Source organism: Nymphula nitidulata (assembly GCA_947347705.1). NCBI lineage: Eukaryota > Metazoa > Arthropoda > Insecta > Lepidoptera > Crambidae > Nymphula > Nymphula nitidulata. The sequence continues at coordinate 10,448,448 of OX374633.1, forward strand.
ACGTGCTTAAAAAAGTAAAAGATGGCCTATTCGTGTTATAACAAGGTCTTGCAAAATAAACTGAAAATCGGAAAATAAAGCAGTTGATCAATAAGATATACTGAAACTATAACAAAGTAAAAGGAATCTTACTATCTTTCATGTAATTTTTTTAATAAACAACTGTCGATATTTATCATGCAGTTGCTTGTTTATATAACGACATTTAACTTGCGATTGAAAAATGGTTTATTAAAACTATTTGTAATGATACATAATTAGGAAGAAAAATCCGCGGCGCGCCGCGAGGCTTATAAGCGACTAGTAACTCAGATATTAATATTATGATCTGAGTGTAAGTAAGTAGATTGTAGATTACCATACGTCAAATCTGTTAGTTTCATAGGTATACTTAGTAAAATGGAGATATATCAGGCACAAATCGGCACAATGGTTTTTCTGTTGTGTGTAAGCCCGCCGCGCCCCCCGATGGGGCTGGTAAGGTAATAGTTAACATCAAGCCTTATCTGTGATCTATACAGAGCTAATAACTGTTCCGTATTACTATAGGCGTGACATCTCATTGTGTCTTTAATACAATTCGCAACGGTTGACAGATGTCGAACACTGAACTTTAGAGGGTATCTTTCTTAGTAATCTCAACTTAACGGCATAGCCTACTAAGGCTAAGTTACGTATGACGTAATATATACCTCGGTTACAAGTTCTCAATTAGTGACAATTAAACGCACGTAACTGTTATGTGTTTATCTCTGATCTCGTGAATATGTCTCTGACATGAATGGTTGCGATGGATTCTCTTTTACAAATAACTAGAAAGCCTATTTTTATTTAAAAAATAATAATAGCACATAACAATTTTCATACATTCACACCTATTATCTAGCCCAAAGTAAGCATCCTTAAGAGCTTGTGTTATGGATACTAGATAACTGAGAAATAATGATAATAATATGTATACAAATATTAGAAATAAACTAAATAAACATATAAACATCCATGACTCGTAAACAAATGCTCGTACTCATCAAACAAACATTTGCTCCTACCGGGATTCGAACCCGGGACCTCTTGACTGAGTAGCCTGTTAAGCAAGGGGTACAGACCACTCGGCCATCCAGTCGTCCCAAACATTTAATTAATTACAACAAGCATTGAGGGCCTATGGACTCTATCTACTGAACAACTGGTTCTAGACTTCTAGAGCTAAATGTGTGTTGTTCTCTTATGGTGGTAGCGCCATCTGGGCCGTCTTTAATATATTGGAGGCCCTGAGTACTGTAGCATATCATCATCATCATCACCAGCCTTTTTACTTATTATTTGTCCCACTGCTGGGTACAGACCTGCCTACATGGGAGAAACAGATGAGGAGCTTGAGTCATAACACCACCACGCAGGCCCCATGCGGGTTGGCTTTAACCTATTAAAGAAATTGCAGTAACAACCGGGACCAACAGCTTAACGTGTCTTCCGAAGCATGGAGGAGCTCGAGATTAGAAATTTTGATTAACCCATCCGAAGATCGACCATTTCGAAAGTTGCTTTGTTTTCGTAAACGAAACCAAAGCGCTCAAACCACTACGCCACCGAGCTCCTCGCCACTGTAGCTTAATGGGGCCCTATTACAATGTTGTTAGTTTTTTTCCATAAAATTACAGAATTGTTGCATGTTGGAACTAGTGCTTACCGCGTTAGTGAAGGCCACCAATTTCACGTCATTGAATGAATAGAAGAACCTGGGCGTGGATAAACTGGATACAATGGCCATGCCGCTTATGTCACCGCTACAGTATCGAGTACTTACATACTGTAAAGTGGAACCTATCAGAAACATATATGTGAAATAAGAGCCAAGTTCAATATAAGTTGAAAAATTTGTCTTATTATTATTATTTAGGGTAGTTTTCCGAAGAACATTTGAAGCAATATAATAATATGTTTAATACATATTTTACTAAACAATTACTCACGACATGATTAGGGTCAAAAATGCTCGCGCGTCCTCGAAGATACGCGGGAAGCCCCTTCCTGCGTATCTTCGAGGATGCGCGAGCATTTTTTGTTAGGTTCAAACATGTATGCACTTTATTTTAATAATGTTAAAGTAGATTTTCGAGTGCCTCAATAAAATCCTCTCCGCTGCGCACCTCTCTGTCTGCGCTGACCATTAGGTAGAAGGGCTGAAGGACGCGGAAGGGAAATGATTTAATAACACCATTAAATTGTGTTATTCTTCCTTCCTGCCTTCCCCAACCTAGCAGCTAACGATTTTAGAACTTGTAAAGCAGCAAAATATTAAATTTCATATTACAGAATATCTGCAGCATTCTTTGTTATGTGATACGCATTCCTGGAATAAAAAGTAGCCTATAGGTAAGTAGGCGATTTTAGACTATAAGTATAATCCATCTATGTGGTATAACGTGATTGAGTAACAAACACCCACCCAACTTTCGCATTTATCATAGTAAAGTAAGTAAATAATTATGATTTAACTGTACATTCAACAGCAAAAAGTGATGTAGGTATCAATCGTTTATATCTTTTTGATTTAAGCCAAATACAGAAACTCAATTTGTTACTTAATACGTTATCTTCAACTTAAAAGATGATAAGATTATCGTAATTTCCCATTCAAAGATGCTGGGGATCTGGGGAAAACCATCTTACAAAATATGATAGCAGACAAAAAAACACTAATAATACCAATTATTATTATTTCTTAATCATGTCTCAGTAATTGAATCCTTACCTTATCTGTGAAGTGTGCTCACCTTGTACCTCACACCCTAGTAAGCGCGACGTCTAAAACGCGAAATGCCTAAGTCGCAAAATTCCTGAACCATACATTGCCTAGAACATATAATGCCTAATACGCCAAAGTACACAACTAAAACTAAAAATGAAAAATATACAGAATGGTGAGTAGAATTAAATAATATTTTTTATTAAATCGGCTATATGTCAATTCATAGAAGTGTTTCGCAACTTTCAAATGCATCATAATCATTTGATAATTTCATGGTTTTTCTATTAAATGGAAGAGACCCTGGGAGGAACTATTCGGCACGATAACCGACATCCACGCGGGTGGAGCCGTGGGCGGCCAGTAGTGTACTATATTATCTGAAAGTACATCAAAGGATATGTTTCATATTCGGCTAGGCATATGTAATGTACAGCATCTCAAAAAATCAGGAAAAATCTTCTGAATCCGAGAAAAATACTAATAATTCGTTTTCATGTATAGTCAAAATTCAAAATGATTCGTCGATTTCATTTCACTATTATTCAATATGGCAATGTGGCGGGCGACAAAGAAGTCAAATAAACGTCACCAGTGACGTGTGGGGCATGATGAATTATTGGCTATGTTGCAGTTTTTAACCCCCGACGAAAAAAGAGGGGTGTTTAACGTGTCTAGCTGTGTGTCTGTGTGTCTGTCTGTGGCATCGTAGCGCCTAAACGAGTGGACCGATTTTGATTCGGTTTTTTTTCTTTGAAAGCTGATGTGACTACGATGGTTCTTAGCTATAATTTATGAAGATCAGTTCAGGCGTTTGATGACTATCAGCATATTTTCTACATGATAATAGGGTATTACTAACTTTTACAGATCCGATTGCTTTGAAATTTGGTGTACTGTCACTTCGGTGACATTCCCATGACATACTGTCCTTGAGCTGATCCTATACCATCAAAAAGTGTTCGTAATGCTTAATTCTTCAAAAACTTACAGCAGATATAGCGTGTTTGGGCTCTTATGAATAGTCCCAATGAGATTGTGTTAGATAGATGATTACTGACGCCGGTTACTTAAAATTTTTATTTTTGTATTTTTACTGTCTATAAAAATTCTTATTTAGTACCAACCACAAAAAAAGCAAATATTTAGAATGAAAATGTAGGATTAAAAATTGTTTTACATGTTTTAGCCAGTTTTATTATAGCGTACAATCACGGTCTAAAATGTTTACCACCTTATAATTGCACGCACAAATCTGTGTTACAGGGTCGATTATTTAATTTGATTAGATAATAGGGCATAGATATTTCTATGGATCTATCACACGCAAAAATCGGTCGCATATGCTATCGATTTTTCTAAGATATAGAAAAATCTTTTTTGTAAAAAACTTACAAAATATTATCTGGTAAAAAAACCAGGATTTCACTTCATTTCATTTTAAATGTGTCAATTTTTCATTAGAAAATGATTTTCATAATCAAAAAGTCATTAACTCTCTTTTAGTGAATAGCTTGGGACGTCCAACATCATTAGAAAATACGTTATATAGTGAATAAACATGTAATTAAAATCTTGCGCCATTGTCTTTTATTGCTTTATTTTCAACACATATATTTAAATAACTATGTTCATAAAGACTAGGAGTTATCATACCTCACTACGAGTTTAGATATAAGCACAGCTGTAAAAGCTGATTAATAAAATATAAATACTGAAGTAGTAGTACGATAACGAGTATATTCAAATAGTAAAATTACGTAAGGTTTTCACTTTCCACTTCATTAGCCCAAATCATAAGCCGCAGTCATTTTAATAAATCAGTTAAGTAGGTAAGTAAATATATCATCAATAGGACCGGAACTGATTTAATGGCATTCGTCAAATAGTTATTAGTTAATTTTATAGTGGAATGTTAACTTTAAACCAAGTAGGTAGTAATGAATGATAAACAAAGGTAATAAAAACATAAGAATACACATCCAAGCCTTAATCGCGTGCTATGATTTTACGTCACTTTTCATTCTATACTTATACTTAGTTTAAATAAAAAAGCAGTTATTTAATGCCAATTATTTAATTTACAAGAGCTAGTGCCTTAAAATTTTGATTCATAGATAAACCGCCGATAAATATAGTATAAAAATAATTAAGTAGGTCGGTTTTCCAATAAAAAAAATTCTATGATTTTTTCTCTGGCTTTAATTTTGGGAGTTACACTCTTAATTCTATGAGTTGCGGTTAGGGGACTGGAAATTATTTTTATAAAAAAAGTGCACTATCCCCTAAGGTATTCTAGATAGGAATTCCTCTTATGGAATTCTAGATAGGCTTTTTAGGGTTTTTTTTATTTGTAGTATGCTACGCGTGCTGGTACGGAATGGGGGTAAATAATTTTAAATTAAAAAAAAATCTATTTCAAAAATGTTATAAATCACACAGGCCAGCTTATAACATAAGCCATTGATTATGTTATTACTCTCTGAACTCGAAGGTTCGCTGATAGAAAACACAGTTTTCTTATAAGCTCCCCTGTGTACATCATGTTTTATTTTGTAAAATTTATATTTGTTTGTTTTTATGTAAGTATAAATGAATAAAATGATTAGTTCAGCTTGGTTAAATAATAAAAAGTTGGACTTTTTCAAAGTAGGTAACAAAATAACAGTTACATTAAGTCAAGGTAGCGCAAAAATCATTAAACTAAAGTAAAGGTACTTAAAATGGATCTACACTTAATGGGCGTTTAAATTGTGAAATAATTTCTTAAAACGCAACGGCCAATTAGCTCTAACTAGGTTATTGTTCGTATTTCTCTTGTTTTCTCGACACGTCAATAAGTTTTCTTTGATAGGGACCTGGATAATATAATAATAATAATATATAATCACGCACTCACACCCATTTATCTAGCCCAAAGTAAGCATTAAGAGCTTGTGTTACGGATACTAGATAATAAAGAAAACCAAAAAAAAACATTCAAAGAATGGCTAAGCATATTATTTTAAAAACACAGCAGCAGCAACAGGCTATCACCCGAACTGTAAAGAGTCGCAGGGTTGGTCCCCGACCCAGGATACACTTTTTTTCTAGTACAAATATTTTTCTAAGCACATTTCAAACATTTATTAAACAGTTAAAAATAAAATTAGGTAAGTATATAATTATTTCATTTAATTTTGTTATATCATGGTTGTGTAGGTTTCCCTATTATCTTAGTATTCGTTGCTCTTTTGATGCTTAGTTTGGCCGAGATAATTGGTGTGAATGTAAGAAGACTTTATTCAAAAGTTTTAAAGCAATGATAAAAAATAGGAGGAAAAACATCAAGGTTTTTTTTCAATATGTTTACCATAATCTTGTTGATTGAATTAAAAGTCTGTTTCTGGTCATTGCTAGTCACGTGACATTGTTTCGTTTACCTACTTGCAATTAAAAAACAAACACCCAATTTGCATTCAACTGCATAATTTTTGTTAGAATTTTAAAATTTACATCATGATAGGATTATCTGAATCAGTGTTCGTGATTTTAATCGTTACGAAGACAAGAAACAATAAGGTCAATATAATTATCTGACGCTGAAGTCAACACTGGCTGTACAATAGAGTAAAAATACATTTTCCTTTTCCGAACAGAATTATATAATATTTACGAAAAGTTTATTTAACTATGACGCCGGCATATAGTAAAATTCCTTGTTTACTGCCGCAAAATTCGGATGCTTACTAAAATTCAGCTTACTTATAAAACTATTTTATGTAAGTATTTGCTCCGCTTGCATTCAGTAGAAATCGATTTTACTAGTATCAGAGAATGTCAACATTGATACGGTGTTGGTTGTACCTGTTAAAACCTAGATTAAACAAAGTAATGTCTAATAAGGAAATTGCATTATTACGACCGTAAACTTCAAGTAACCGCAGTTGCCAAAAAAACAGAGCATCATAAAAAATCTCATATTTAGTTTATTCAAGGATGAATCGTTAATCTTACAGTATTAAACTAAATGAAATAATGTTAATAACATGCGATATTACGAGTAGTAAGGTGAATAGGTAACCAACTATCAACAGTAAGAATAAAAAAATAAAAAAAGTTGCCGCATTTAATTTAATTTTCGATATCTACGAATTGATCTTTAATTGATCATATAAGAGTTTAATGAAAACGTTATCGACATATTTGGAGGATATTGTCCTAACAATGTATTGATTAGGTAAGTACATTTCAACCTAACCATTAATTATCGAATATAACAAACTACTTACCGAATAATTTTATGCGAAGCTTCATTTTGATTGTGTGTTGTCAATAATTATCACGAATAACGCGGTATGTTTGCGCACGCACATCAACAGCGCACCGCGCGCGCGCCTGTCTTTCCGAGACTGCCTCTACGCCTGGCTTATAAGTTCAGCAAAGAGCAGAGGTTCGCGAGCCTCGAGCATCCGATCGACAATGAAATAGCTCTACAGAAGTCACTCCTTTCTTTTGTAGGTCGGCACAATTCACATTATCTGATAACGGTCACTCATAATGTCATTTTGGTACAGTAAACTTAGAATAAATTCTAATCGACATTTGACGTCGGCTAACAGATATTTTGATGTGATTATGTGAAGTGTGCCTACTTACTTACCCGTTAAAGATACTAAAAACAACAATAATCTCCAGCACGCGTCAATATTCGGAGATTGTGAGCACTATTTGAGAAAATCCCAAGTGCAATTCTAAGTACCTATAGGAACTAAACAATACATAATTTTATACCTTCGCATTATTCCTGGTTGACTTTTTTTATTATAATAAAAAGGAAAAAGTTTATATTCAAAATCCAACCTTAAACATATTATATGTATTTAACTGAAATAAATATTTCTCTCGATGTAAAAGATCATAAAAACCTTTATTAAACAATTTCTAATTTACATTACATATACGTAGATTCATAAAAAAGATTTAAATACGAAAACCATAATATTTAGGCAAATGAAACCAATGTACACCTGGTACTTGCCGATAAATCTTTTCTTAATAAGATACTTTAAAATTAACTTAGAACAAAAATAAGTAAGTAAGTATTCTTTAAAATAACATCAAAAGTCATTGATTTCAAGTCAAACTGGTATCCTCTTGCAGATATAGCAAGGCTTTCCTCAAAGTAATTCCAAGAAATGATTTAACCAAACATTAGATACATGCAGTTTGATCACGACTTGGTATTAATTGAAGTAGGTAATTTTATTAGAATTTTTATGATTGTCGTTTTTCAACCAACTTCAAAACAGGAGGAGCATTTCGTTTCAATTCAACAGGTTTTACTGTGTAGGTATGCTCAGCGGTATCTCCTTCAAATCTAAGTCGAATATCAATTTCGGTGATTCTTTCTGTTTTGGAGTTGATATATGTATAGTTAGATTTGATAATTAGATTAGCCCATTTTATAATGGTGATCTCATGATCCGATTTTTGAAAACCATGAAGGTATGTATTTCAAGTAACGACTGATAGACAGAGAAGTCGATAAGCTGACGGTAAAAATATTATTTTTCTTAAGTTTTTTTGCGATAAATTATATGATTACGAGGTACGAGTAATAGTTTATCAACAATTTTATGGGAAAAGATCAATTTTTCGCCTTGGATGTAGGTACTCACGGAACCAACTCGATTTGGAGGGAGATTTGATTACTAAAAATAACTATGCTTTCGATGGATGCTCACCTAAATAGACCGCCTGATTCCCAAACATTAGTTTATTATTATCAGAAATTTAATTTGGCTATTATTAATATACTTATTTGAAGAAAATTAAACCAGTAGTAAAATAGTGTTTACGAATATGATAATTTAACAGTATTAGGTGATCGTGGTAATCGTTGAGTCCCTGAACTCCTGAAGCAGCTCGGAAACTAACCGGTATAATTTTACTTCCTCTTATGCTTCACCATCAGGACGTAAACAGTGTTTATGTTGTTTCTTAAAAGCTTCATCTAATGCATTAAAATATCTATTAACCTACGTATATACCTATCTAAAGTTTCAAATCTTTACTGACATCCCAATCGTTCAACGTGAAAACACGACGTAAGTACTTAAGTTTTAAGGAAAAAACAGTTATATTTTCGCCTTCTTGTTTTAGATAAGGTTTGTGATTATCAACCATCAGTTTCTATATTACTTACGTCATTCATAATATTTTCACCATCTGAAACTGGTGATGCCGAAAATTTATTTTTCTGAAATTCTAACAACCAACAGAGCATAGTGTTTTTTCTACTACTTCACTAAATATAATTGGCTAGGTTAGACATGTGGCTTTAATTTTGAAATAAGGTTAAGATCTTAGTTATGGACAATGCGCCAATGGTGGACAAAACAAAATTAAAACCATGAAAAATTAGAGTAGGAATTTAATTTCGAAAGCCAGCAACCTTAGACCATAAAGACTAGACCAACCACTTGACATTTTAAAATACTTAAGTTTTCTCAGCTGCGGTCATTTTCTAACAAATGGCAGTTGAAAGTTGAAACAAAGATGCTCTATAATTTGATTCCAAATTGTTAAGCGAATTGTTAGGAACATATTTAACGAGTATTATCTACTCTTGTAAATTTATTATTTATTCTAACAGTATTTTGTTTTATTCTATAACGAAGAAATATCTACTCCTCATTAGTTTCATTTAATATAATGATAAAGTATTGTATATTTACTATACATGTGTCGCGATTGGTTGAATCAGGGTTATATTTTAGGACGAAATTTGACTTGTTTATTACTGGAGTTTTTTTTTCACTTTATCTAATTATGGACAGTGTCGAAAAAAAAAATGTTTTCCTCTATACCTAAATTCATAGTTTTTGTTGTCTAATTTGCTTGGTTTTGACTGGTTCTAAGTAGGTATGCTTTACTTGTGTTCTTATTTGCACTTTTTTTCTAGTACCTAATGGACCGAGATGTTTATGATTGGAAGTTTATAATGGACATTGCGGTCGATTCTGAAGACACCAACTAAGTAAATACATAATAACTTATGTATTAAATCCTTGGTTGCTGCATCATCGTTATCATCAGCCCACAACAGTCCACTGCTGGACATAGGCCTCTCCATATAAGGTGTTTATTACTGACTTATGTCCATGACTGAATGTCCACTTCTGGAATTTCTGGAATCAGGTTTTTAATACAACTAATGTACGGCCCACCTGCGGTTACCTACGACGGTAGCCTATGGACGCTTGTGACACCAGGGGTATCATTTGCGCGTTGCCGACCTATAGGTGTTTATTTTTCTTTACTATTTAATTTATGTTTTTTTTTATTTTTTTTGTATACAACTAGATGACGAACAAGCTGACGGCCCACCTGATGGTAAGTGGTTACCGCCGCCTATAGACACCTGCAATAACAAGGAAAAATCCCTTGATATTGCAGGTGCGTTGTCATCCTGGGGCCTAAGATGAAATGCCGTCCATGCCCAGTAATTACACTGACTACCTTTTCCTTCAATCCGAAACACAGCGAACTGTTTCACGGCTGAAATAAGAAAGGCGGTGGTACCTACCCAGACGACCCTACATACGGGCCTGCCACCTATGTAACTACATATTCAGGAATTATTTAACATCAAGAATATGAAAATAAAATATTGACTCTTGAATAAAACCGTCATAATTTAAAAAATATATAAATGCAAAAGTTAATCGCAAAAATGAACAAAAACTGTTCTTAAACTATACATAACTGTGTGTGTAACCTTAAAAATAGTAGCGATTGCTACATGTAAATAATTTATCCGCGCAGTGGCTGAGGAATCTTGGGTTCAGTCAGAGGTTATTAACAGCATTCTAGCGCCACACGACAACCCGACGTTCTGGAAGGACGCGGAAGGAGGAAGCGGAACGTGAGCGAGAGAGTGGCTATCCCATTACGTCCGCTATGCGCTAAAGAAGGGTGGAGCGCAGGAGGGCGGCCTGTAGCCGACTCTTGCAGCCATAGAGTTATGGCGACGGGTGATAGTAGAGGATTGTCACATGGCTTACACCGCCCGAAGGTTAGTCGACGTTCCGTTATGTCAACTTGATGTTGTTGATTTGTGGTCAGAGGCCCTTGTCACAAGCCCTAAATGATGGGAATGCTTCAACATGAAACTTATGCGCCATGGGCACCTAGAATGCTGTTATCCATTGTGAAACCATAGATAAGATACATGGCAGGGTTTTTACTGGGTGCAAGCCTCACATAACACTTTCCTCGGGAAGAAAAAAGGTCAGTACGGCAGGCATTTACCCTGCTTGAAAATATTAGGAGACTTTGGTAAATAAGTTGTGATTTTTTACTTCTTCATAATATTAGGTTGGGGAAAAAGTCTTTTCGCATTATAGTATGTGTGAACTTGTAATAAAATCTCTTTGGCTGTACTATTTGTATCTGGCTGGTTTTGGTATCATTAAAAGTTTAGATTTTAAAAAAGATGATTCCAAATTCAAATTAGGAAAATGTGTGTTTTTCATTTGGAGGTGGGCGCTAATGACTGCGACACAGTTTTTGTAAACTAATGCGGCCATTATCGAACACTATTGTTTTTGTACCTATCTGTTTTTGTTACCAATAAATTATTATTATTATAAAATTATTAATTATTATTATTATTTGTTTTTCGTACTGTAGATGATTGAATCTAATGAAGAAATTCGATACATTTTAAAATTTTACTACAAAAAAGGTAAAAATGCAACGCAAGCCGCGAAAAAAATTTGCGATGTTTATGGACCTAGCTCAGTGTCTGTGAGAGTAGCAAAAATATGGTTTAAGCGTTTTCAATCCGAAAATTTTGATGTCAAAGATGCACGTCGCTCTGGTCGCCCTATTACGGATAAAATTGATGCCATTTTTGAAAAACTGAAGCAAGATCAGCATATCAGTAGTTACGACGTAGATGAAGAACTGGGAATTGACCACAAAACTGTTTTGGCGCATTTGAAAAAAATGGGTACACAAAAAAGCTCGATATTTGCTAGACCTCACACATCTTTAGCCACTCAGCAAAAATTAAGAGAGTTTGGCTGGGAGGTCTTAATGTATCCGCCGTATAGTCCTGACCTTGCACCTTCAGATTTCCACCTGTTTCGCTCTCTTCAGAATTCTCAAGGCAGTGTCAGGTTAACATCACGAGAGGACTGCCAAAACCACTTGTCGCGGTATTTTGATCAGAAGCCCCAAAATTTCTATAGCAATGGGATCATGTCCCTACCTACAAGATGACAAAAAGTTATCGAACAAAATGGTACCTACAGACTTTAGTTAAATGTAAATAAACTATATTTAAAAAATGTTTTGAATTTTCTTAAAAAATGCGAAGAAACTTTTTCCCCAACCTATTATGTAGATATTTATTTAATATTATAACATTTATAACGTTCTTAATTTTTGATTTTAACATTATTATAAATGTTTGAAATTATTTTTTTTAAATGTTTGTAAATTTTTTTTTAAAGTGATATAAAAAAAAATATTTCATTTTAATTACTAAGTTATTTATAACGTTAACTTGTCTATTGATTGTAGATCTAGGTACTCATTACAGATTCAGTAGGTAACCTAATGGTTAAAAATGTAAAGGGTATCCGGGGTATAAGCAATTGCTAATTTTATGGGAGCATGAGCTACTGAGGCGGGAAATTTTGCCTGCTTGTGGAATATTGAACTTGTAGGATGGCTACGCCAAGTACCTCCGTAATGCACTGGAGAGATTACAGAGTCGTGCTGTCCCCGTATCATTGGCGATGTAGAGATCATGAGATGACCAACCAATTGCATCGAGACATTGCATGACTTAGCTCATTCTGTCGGTTATACAGGGTAGTAGTGCCGTCAATAGGTACGACAATAAATTAAAACATGGGTTATATTTGTTCAGACTATATTAGGCAAACCATTTCTATGAACTAATCAATTTATTGCCGTATTGACGGCACCACCTTGTATAACGGAGAATGCTCGGAAGAGCTTTTTGACCTTATCTTACCTTACTTACCCCTTCCTACTCAGAAGCACGCGTGCCGGTTTTCGGAGTCATCAATTCACTGTCTCCACCTCAACATCACGCACGAAGAAATTAAGTAACTCGATTCTTTGTCGTACTTCCAACACTTGGAATTCTTAGCCGGCAAATGTTTTCCCTCTTTTGGGACATGGGTTCCTTCAAAAGCGGCGTGTGAAAAGGTATCTTTTGGGCCGGCAAGGCAACTAGAGAGTGTGTATAAAGTCATTCATATCAGGTGGTGTTACTTGTGCAGCTATTTGCCGTGTTTTGTATGAAAAAATTATATTTATTTTTAGGATATCTACTTACAAAATTTTTGTTAACTTCGCGTGTTTCTTTCTATGAGTCTGTACCCCTTACTATACTGGCTACTCGGTCAGGAGTCCGGGTTCCAATTGAGTACGAGCATTTCTTCACGAGTCATAGAAGTTTATATGGGTAGGTATAGTTCCGATATTTATCTATATAAGTATATATTATTATCAATATTTCTCCGTTATCTAGATGCTTACTTTATTATCACTATTACTATCAAATGTTTTTAGTAATTAAGTATATAAGTAATAATTATTTTAAAAAAGCCTAGAATGTGGTTACTTATAATTTTTGTTATTTATACCTAAAGGTGCGCTAAAACGTAACGAGTGTTCTCGTGGCGCCGCGCCGCCCGTGCTATAGAAACATTTTACTCCTTTTTACGAGAACATGTCGTACCTACTCCTTCAATGTAAAACCAGTTCTGAGAATCCTGATGGCAAATTAACGCACAATGAGGAATGCGTTAAGGTTTATTTTTAGAATGTACTGAGATCAACTTTTTACCTAAATAAAATTAGCCTATTAATTAACAACGCACATTAAGTAATTTCTTCAACATTAGCTTTATCTTCCAAAATGGTTCAAAACTTATTAAGGAGGCAGGGCATAGTAGTGTATTTTCCGCAGTTTGTAGGTACCTAAGTACAGTTGTAAATACCTACCGAAAGAAAAAAAATTGGCATTCATCAGAATACAATAAAACATAATTTCTGGTTTTAACCGTTTCAAATTTGTTCAAAACGGCCTAAATCCACGAATTTCCCCTGACTATACTTAGTTATAAATAAACCGTTCCAAACAAGAATTCGTGGTTTAAAACCATTTCAACAAATTTAAAACCACGAACTCCGGTCTAGAACGGTTTATTTACAACCATACTACTCCAGCTTACAGAAGACGGCAGCAAAATGGTGGCCCAAGCTCTTGACAAATGTTTGGAGCAGGACTCATTTACTGTGTTGTCAACTTTTTTTTTTTATATACAACCAGATGACAAGCAAGCTGACGGCCCACCTGGTGGTAAGCGGTTACCGCCGCCTATAGACACCTGCAATAACAAGGAAAAGCACTTGATATTGCAGGTGCGTTGTCATCCTGAGGCCTAAGATGAAATGCCGTCCATGCCCAGTAATTACACTGGCTACCTTAACGCTTTAACTTAAGCTTTCTCTTGATTCATACATGATAGAACGCGTATTAGTAGGGTAGTACCTAAATATGTCGCGCGGGTAGTATTAGGTATAAAGGATCGACTGAGAACTCGGTCTTGGTTCTCGGCAAAAAACGGCCGAACTTCTCGGCCTGCGGCCATAACCGAGACAATTGCATCTTTTGTACGGTACCTATGCGATGTTCACGTTCTTCGCTGGGGTCAGTGCGGGAGATTTGTCAAAGTCCGGCTGCGCTGATTTGGTATAACATTATCAACATTAGGAAAAAATTTTGCATAATGCTATCAATATTATACAAAATTTTATTTTTTTACGATTTATCTATTCTCGGTCTCGGCCGAGAAAGAAAATCCCTGTCGGTCAACCCTAGTAAGTTAGCTACATTAAACAATCTCTTCATATTCTACTGATAACATCAGTGTACAAATTTGGTCAATTATTATTCTACAAAATTATAAATTAGATATAATTAGTGTATATTAATGCCCTGCCCAAGCGTAAACGCTTTACCATCTGGTGCTAGTCTAATGCTGCGTTACAACTACAAGCCAAGATAATAATCACCATCATCATCACCAGCCTATATACGTCCCACTGCTGGTTCAGGCCTTCGTACATGAGGGAAACACATGAGGAGTTTGGGCCACCAACACCACCACGCAGGCCCAATGCGGATTGGTGGGTTTAAGCGGTTCCAGTAACAACCGGGACCAACAACGGCTTAACTTGCCTCTCGAAGCACGGAGGAGGTCGAGATTATAAATTTTGATTGACCCATCTCGGGGTCGACCATGGCGAAAGTTGCTTTGTTTTCGTTATTGTTTCGAAACCAGAGCGTTCAAACCAATACACCACCGTGCTCCTCTTAAAAAAAGATAGCAATGACGTTAAGATCTGCAAATAACTTACTGTAAAGTCTCAAAGTCTCAGCTCTATAATCACCATCGCCCAACTTGATCAAAACATTCTGATAGTTTGCGTCCAGCTGTTAAATCGAAATTTAATTTAATTTAAAAGAAATTATTTAATTAATGAATTAGCAGTAGGTGCTGTGAATTATGCGAATAATTATTCACTTTTGTTAGTATGTACCTACATCGATAATCGCGATAGAGTTGGTATCGATTCCTGACTGTAACATAAAAATAATATCTTGTTGATAATTTAGTTTTAATTTATTATTTGTACAGTTGTATTAAAATAATATACAGGGTGGTGCCGTCAATGCGACAATAAATTTAAACATGGGCTATATTAGTCCATAGCAATGGTTTGCCACTTTCAAAAATATCGTATTCATTTGATAATTTCATGAGATTTGTATGAAATAATGCTGCCAACTTTACACTATTCCATACAAATGTAATGAAATTTTCAAATGAATACGATATTTTTGAAAGTGGCAAACCATTTTTATGGAATAATATAGCCCATGTTTAAATTTATTGTCGCATTGACGGCACCATCCTGTATATTGTTATTTGAATGTATTAAAATCCACTAGTATTTGGTTTATCGTTATCGTTATCTTTTTTTTTGTAAAAATGGGCACATTTATACAAAAAAAAAAGATTAAAACGGATGGGCTATAGTCTATGGTAAGAAGTGTGATGTCAAGGCTTGTCGAGTATTTTTAAAACGCAGTTATATTCTATTGTTTTAGTAGAAGAATTTAACAGTATCTACCCACATCGAGAAGTTACACGATTTGGTTGACTTGCTTACCTACACTATAATTAGGTACGGTCGACCACAGAAGTAGCTAAACACTTTAGTACCATGTCACAATAACTATGGCGTATATGCACAAATAGTGCATGCCGCCTTTTTTGGCATATTGTGTTTGTTTTATCTCTGTGATATTTATGTAAATGTGCAAAATAAAGAATTTCTATCTATCTATAGTCGGTGTGACATGGACAACTGTATAAGGAAACGACATCGATGTAACAGCTGTCTCGGATGCACAAAGCACAGGAGCTCATTTAAAACTAATTTTGATACTTCGAAGTCTTTTCTGAGGGCCTAGACAAGATGCCATTTGACAATCGCTATCGCTAAATGAAAAATGTATGTGATTTATAATGGAAGTCGTTCGATGTCAGGCGTCTTGTTTAGGCCCTCTGGATGATCTTCTTTCGATAGATAGGTACCTACTGTTACCACGGTAACGTAACATTACCGTGATAATACTGGTAATACCGAAATACCTATTTCGGCTTTGAAGAAGATCGCTGTTTAATGTAAAATGGTAAATCATTTACAATTTTTTTACAGATCATGGGAGATATTTCAACAAATCTCCAAATGAAGTTACTACCTTATACGTCAACGATAACATGAAAGCAATAAATTATAAAATGAAAACTATATCCAGATGGACTCACCGTCAGCGTTGCTGTTTTATGATTATGTTTCTACTTATTGTTATAAAGGAGCGGAGCTTCGTGGCACAAGTATTGTCTCACTTAAAAGGAAGTTCCAAACCCGACCATTGTAAGCAAAACCTTATTAAGAAAATAAAACCATTTTCATTAAAAAAATAATTTTCATTAATATGGATTTGACAGAATTAGTTACAAAAAAAAAGCGTTATTTGTTTGCGTTAAAAATGAAAAACATTTAAAGATAAATTAAATACATATTTATTTTATTGTTTTCACTGCATTCTATCGTGCTATTCTGAAATAATACCTCCTAAATCTTACTTCAAAAGAAAAATCGATTTCGACTGCCAAGCAACTCGGGTGGGTGGACCACGGGCAATAAAGGTGCCAAAACGTAGGGAAAATCCTTGTGATTAGAATAGCACGACCGAGCATAATTCTGGGAACACACTTTAATTCTAAATTTAAGTACAAATCTCTTTCTCGCAATAACTCATAGGAAAAAGATAGCAAGAATCTGTTTAGAGGTGTCACTTATTTTTTTTTTTTTTTTTATACAAAGCACGACAATTGACCCAACACCACCTGATGAGAAGCGGTAAGGAGAGTCCATATGCGAAGACAGCTAGTGCAGAAACGGACAATGCACTAGCTGCCTCCACCTTGCCGGCCCAAAAGGTGCTTTTTCACGCCTCTCTTAAAGGACCCCATGTTATAGGAAGGAGGAAACACATGCGCTGGCAAAGAATTCCAAGTTCTGGAAGTACGACAAAGAAACGAAGAACTAAATTTCTTTGTGCGTGATGTTGAGGTGGAGACAGTAAATGGATGACTCCGAAGACCAGCACGCGTGCTCCTGAGCAGAAAGGGGGAAGGTGGGATAAGGTCGAAAAGCTCTTCAGAGCACTCTCCGTGATAAAGCCGATAAAAGGCGCTAAGCGACGCAATGTCCCGACGCAATTGTAGAGGCTCAAGTTTGTTCGTGACCTCTACATCGCCAATGATACGGACAGCACGACGCTGCAATCTGTCCAGTGCATCGAGGAGGTACTTGGCGGAGCCATCCCATAAGTGCGAGCAATATTCCACGCAAGACCGGACCTGAGTTTTGTACAGCAGGCATAGCTGGTCAGGCGTGAAAAATCGACGCACCTTGTTCAGGACACCGAGCTTCCGTGAGGCTGTTTTTATCACGGTTTCGATGTAGTTTCTAGAATTGAGATCGCAGCATATCTCCATACCGAGTAAGTTCAAGGAGGCCTGTGCCGAAAGAGTAGTACCCTGAAGAGAGGGAAGGGGAAGGAACGGCGACATTTTGGCTGTAAACGCACACACCTGTGTTTTCTTAGCATTGAACTCAACAAGATTGTTAGATCCCCATTCAGATACGAGGTTCAACACCCTGTTGAGCTCAATAGTAAGATTCTCCCTCTCTTTCTCGGTTTCAGCGCGCCCAGCCCCTGGGCGACCGTAATATCCCCCATGCACTGTACTGTCATCCGCATAACAATGAATGCCTCCTAATGGAAGCATATCATTGATATGAAGAAGAAAGAGTGTGGGGGATAAAACAGAGCCTTGTGGTACACCAGCATTCACAGACATGAACCGCGAAGCGCATCCATCTGCGAGGACGCGAATTCTCCGCTCATGTAGGAAGCCGGCGATCCAGTTGCAGAGCTGATCGGGCAGACCGTATGCCGGGAGCTTGGAGAGAAGAGCCTTGTGCCAGACCCGATCAAAAGCTTTGGCAATGTCAAGGCTAACAGCCAGTGACTCACCACGTTTATCAATAGCTTCACCCCAGACATGCATTAAGTACGCTAGAAGATCACCCGTTGACCGTTTCGGCCGAAACCCGTACTGTCGATCATTAATTAATGAGTGACCTTCTAGGTATCGGATCAGCTGGTTATTTATGATCCGCTCCATGACCTTGCAAAGAACTGAGGTGACAGCTATTGGGCGGTAGTTTGCTGGGTCTGATCGGTCTCCCTTTTTGGGGACCGGTTGCACATTGGCCTCTCTCCAAGATTCCGGCACACACCCAGAAGAGAGAGAAAGGCGGTATAGCCGAGTTAAGATGGGAGACAACTCCGCTGCGCATTTATTTAGTACTATCGCTGGGATGCCATCAGGTCCACTAGCTTTCCGGACGTCGATTGACTGCAGCTCCGCACGTACATCACATTGCCTGATACGGATATCAGGCATTGTGTGGCCACAGTGGGAGAGTGTTGGTGGCTGTGAGCTGCAGTCATCGATTCGGGAATGAGCAGCAAAGAGTTTTACCAAAAGATCGGCTTTCTCTTGCGGCTTGTGAGCTAGCGAGCCGTCAGAACATCTCAACGGGGGCAGCGAGGGTTGACAGAAGTTGGACTGCACGGCTTTGGCCAGACGCCAGTAGCTACGGCTTCCCGTAGGATGCGTGAGTAGTTCTTGGCCAACCCGTGCAACGCGCTGTGCATCCGCTCTGATGAATGCCCTCTTGCAGGACTTGGTGGCGTTGTTATAAGCTGCTTTCAGCGAGTCAATGTTAGGATCTCCGCAAGCTCGACCCCTGATCCAAGCGCGGTATGCCGACTGTCTGTTCTCAACAGCTATGGCACACTCCCGGTTGAACCAGAGGTTACGCCTACCCCTACTGATGAGATCGGAGTGAGGGATATAGTACTCCATCCCTGACATGATCTCATCAGCAACAGCAGTAGCGCTAGCGCTCGGGTCCAGCTCACTGAAGCAGCGCTGCCTCCAAGGGACAGATGCGAAGTAATCCCGCATACCATCCCAATCTGCCGACGCATAGTGCCAGATGCGGCGTTTGGCAACCATAGGTACCGGTGGCGACGCCCGTGGCACCCCAGCGGATATCAGGCAGTGATCCGATGTTCCCAAAGGAGCACGAACCTCTAGCCGATATCCGTCCGGACGAGACGTCAGCAGAAGGTCCAACAATGAGGGCGCGTAAATTTAAATAGATTTCAAAGAAACCATAGACAATTTTAGACGGCATGTACGGAGGTGCTTCATAAACACTGCATTTTAACACGTTCAATAAGGTCGAAAATTGAACGCACGTTTCTAAATGTCAAATTATATGACAGCCATCCTTTTCGTATTCATCTTGAGAGAAAGAGATGCACCGAACTTAAATTTAAACTTGGCATGTGTTCTTCAGAATTAGGCCCAGAGTAAAAGTAATGATGACATTTATATAACTAGGTGTTTACAAAAACAGCCATCGATAATTACAAATGAAGTATAAAAAAATACATTCTGATAGGTTACTTAGGTAATCAATAATTATTTATTACTATATCATCAGCAATTATTTAACCGTCTCTGTAGTGAAATGGTTGAGACCGCCTACCTCGGATCTAGAGGTCCAGGGTTCAATTGCCGTGGGGGCAGAAATTTTGTGCTCGGTTTGGTTGGTGGTAGGGCTTTTTCTAAGTCCGCCTGGATAGCAACCACTATCTTACCTAAGTCTGCAGCCTTAACAATAATGTTAACAGCATTGTTGTTCCGGCAGTTAGAGGTAAGATAGCCAGTTCCTCTGTGGTTGAGTAATCCGGGTAGAGCTCGCTTCCATCGTCGGCCTTGTCATCACTTACCATCAGGTGAGATGAGGGCCAAAAGCTACCCGTTAAGAATTGAAAAAATTAATCTTAAGTAGTAGGTACATACCTAATAGCAATAGGTACAGATACGAGATCATGAACTTTTTAAATTACCATACAAAAAAGTAGCACAATCAAATACAATAATGTTGTTAGGTAATACTAGGTATTTTAAAAAAGATTTCGACTTGAAAAAGACATTCTGGGGGAGTAGTGGGATGTGATGTACCCATCTAAACACAAAAAACAGAGATCCTAAGTATAAATAAGTAATTGGTTTCACAAAGTTAAAACAACTGTGAAAAGCCGTTGCTATGCCCATTTGTTTCAATTACATACAGGTAACTGATAATTTTATTTACATGTCACAATAATTATTGTACCTATTATTTATTTAGCTACAACACGATTTGATCGTGAGCACTATAGGAATTCATGATTAGACTTGCGCCAAAGTCCGATTCGTACCTTTGGACAGTTTAATCGGATACTGACAATTAAAGTGTAAACTTTAATGATAAGTACTTATAAATAATAAGAATAAGTTTTATTACCTTAATTTCTTCACACATCAAGTTAAGTAAATGAAAAACTTTACAAATAATATATGGATCTAGCGGTTTTGTCGCAAACCTAAATATTCTCAATACTAGGTGGGAAACAAGAAGCACAAAATACAAAAATTCAATATTGCAACAAACACTAACTAATAAGTAGTTGGCTAAAAGCCTTTCGGCGACTTCAAATATAACGAAGTATGTAGCAAAACTAACAAATTAAATCCTATACAAGGTGAAACACAGACGCAAGCTTCGTAACATACAATTTTATATTCAAATATATATTAAAACAATGTATTAAAACACAATAGCGATACGATTACTGCTATGAACAATGTGCCTCGAAAAAAAACTAGGAGGTTCGAAAAAAATTTTTTGTAGCTTCATTCTCAATCATTACTTAAATATGACATGCGTAAAGCATTTATAAAATTTTCAGTTCTACTTTCCTAAGAAAATTAACAAAAGTGACGATCGGTTCCTGCGTAATGAAATATCAGTAATCTATAATATAGGTAATACTGCATTATCTTGTATGTATTAATCAATAAAATGCATGGTGTCCGGAGAATTCACAGCGAATTTACCTAAGACAAGACACGAGCTATCTTCTATTCTATTCTATTTTTTATTTATGGCTGTGTCTAGTTTGACCATTCCGCCAGTGTCGAGTTTGGAGAAGACACGGTGATTGATGACTATGATCGGTTTGAGGACACGTGGTCGGTCGGGCAACCTGAGAGCTATCTTCAATCTAAACCGTACCTGAAGTTCTAACTTCTATATAAAACCAACTTATTTAGCGATTTCTTTCCAACTAGGCGTGCGTACGCCATCAATTCCTCAGTATCTTCATTTTTCTTATTAATTTTTTTTCTAAACACCTTGTACAATATTATTCCTCCTTTGAACCAAATAGGCATATAATTTAAGTCATTTTCACTGGGAAAGTTCTCATCGACACTATCGAGATCTGGATCTAATCTCGAATAAGGGGATGCTTCGAGCTTGGGTATGCTATCTTTAATAGGGAACCAATTGTACGTCTCTGGACACAGTAAATCAGACGGATGGAAGTTGCCTTTGTAACGCATTTTCCTACAAGTGTGTATGTAGTAGCCCATGTAGTAATACTGAAGCTCTGGCGAATGTTTGTTGAGTAGCCTCGTGAATTCGATTTCTCTGTAATATCATAAAATACATGTAACCCTTCGTCTGAACAAATCTGAACAGTTACGTCAACATTTCAATGAAAACCTAAGTGTTTACCTTAAAGCCCCATAAGTTCCAAGAGTGAGGTGCATATAGCCAGGGTCATAGAAGAAGTAGACAGAAGACACGCATTTAGGCAGTATGTCAATGACGCCAACGGCAATGAGTTTGCCACTCAGCCAATACTGTTGGTGGAATGAGCCATAGCCACAAGTCGGCCCAGTGGCGCTGTACTCCTCCTATGAACGAACACCATTTCATGTAGGTACTTCAATTGAAACAAATCATCTCGTTTCGCTTGTGTAAAAGAACGTAATTAAATTACAAATCTTTTAGGCGACTTTCCTTTTCACATAATGTTGTTTGTCATAAAGACGTTTGGCATAAGTCAATAGGCATAATCATCAAATAGCATATCAAAAACGTCGCATATTTTTTTCTTCACATAGTTTTTATAAGGCATAGTTATAAAAAGGCATAATACTAATTATGCGGAATAATTAATGAAATCCTTAATTTCTTATAACGTAATATTGTTAGTCCAAATATGCTTTACCGTAATTTTCTATGCCATAATTTATGAAATCATAAAATCTGAAGTATTTTTATACTTTTGATTTTGTACACGGGATTCAGTGACGAAAACGAATTTGACACCACGTAGTTTTATGTGCCCTACCCCTAGAGAGTGGTAGGGCACACAGCGAAGGGGCAAGGTGGTCCGCATGCTGACAATGCTGAGGAGCAGGTGGTCTTGAGGAACCCCGCCGACGCCATGGCTAAGGGTGGCTGTCAAAGCCGAAGCTTTATAATTTATCATAAGCTCTTAATTTTTTTTTATTATTATTAAATCTATAAACCGCAATGACAGCTAAGGAAATAGTAGATAATAAATGTTAGTCTTGCTCACCATCAAGGGACTGTGCACTAAAAAGTCTTTAAATTTGGTCTCAGTACATTTTTCTGGTCTATCATTATGAATCACAGTTTGATATTTCACATAAACTTCATGCGTTTCTTTGGCAGTCGCCAACCATTCAGGACTCGGTGGGTTTGTGCGGACTAGTTTTATCTATAAAATATTCAAAATAATTAAACCATAGCAAAAAACACAAAATTAATAATTTTAAGTAAAACTTACTAAATATAAATTTATGTGCCGTACATACATATATTTCTCGCAATATGGTGAAAGGACATTTTTCAAATAATTTGACATTTAGAATATAGTTTTTAATTTTCTACCTATTAGGGTAGAAAAAGGTCGTAAATATAGGTTTTCGAAAGCACCTCCCTAAACGCCTTCCAAATTTGTCAATGGCTTCTATAAAACCCATCTAAAGGTAAGTTAACATAACAGTTATACTATTTTTGCTATCCTTATCCCCTACATAATGAAAAAAAGATATGTATTGTCTACTTATTTTTTTATATGACAGTGAAAATACAAGAAAAAGAAACAATTAAGATTCTGAGTTATCAGAATGGGGCATAATCTCATTTTTTTTTCAATGAGTGGCTGGGTTAAGTATTTGAAATTAAAATCGATACAAAACAAAAGAATATAGGGACGACACATAATGCTTTATCCTTCATATAGGTACGACGCATAAATTAAAATTTAATTGTGTCTGGTTTATCGGACTTTGATGGGACCGCCCCTTACTCCGTCATAGAGTCGGTTTTATCGGTCGTAATAGTAGAAGTGTTCTACTTGACGTGTTATACTGTATGTCACTATATAAGAATTACTACACTAACCTCACCTCAAATTTATTCTTAAATTCATCTGGTATCTCGTTAATAAAAGCCTCAAGCTCCTTTTCTTTATTCATGGATGTGTTCATGAGATTTGTGATGTCAATACCCTTTTCTTTTAGCTTTTCTAGCTTCCTTTCACGCCTCATTTGTTTTGCCTTTTTACAAACTGGCCTAGATGGATCAGGGCCTGCAACTACAAGATATAATAAGTAGATATTATATTCTAAAATTAATCTTTACAAATTATTACTTTCATATTCTTATAAGCCTTTTTCCTATATTATTTTACGTTTTTTGTTATAAATATACAACATAGCACAACTCTCAATTTAAATATTACTTTATATTGTTATTATATTAATGGCATAGCTGCAGGTCACAGAGCAAATAGGGACAAAGATGAAGCATTATTCACAAAGCCTACAAAAAACAAGAACAACCATGAATAGTCAGCTAATAGTGCCCTAATGTTGATTTTCAATATTAAAATTTCATTTTAAATATGATCACTAAAATGTCATTGATTAAAACAGAACAGCATATGAGTAATAGTATTAGACCATTCTCTAAAGTAATACTCTATAGACTATATACCATAATATATAGACTTATATGTTACTATAGTCTTAATGTCCATAATTTATCTAAAGAAATGAGAATTTCAAATTGTTGCCTAACAATTCTTGAATTATTTTTCTTCATACCTTTTTGCATATTTGTTGATTTGGATGTCACTGCCTTAGACATAGAATGTAAGATATCAGACTGTGATACTTCACCTGGAAACAGGGTTTTTTTTCATAATTATTTTTAAATTAGAAACTAGCTTACAAAATACTCTGTAGCTTATTATTTTATGACTATTATTACATACATAAGTAATTTATTATACAAATGAATTTTTTGAGTGTTTGTGTAAGTAAATGACCAAATCCGAAACTTTAACAAATAGTAAAAAATCTGTAAAAAACTGTTTCAGTTAGAGAATATGAATCAAATTATGATCAAAATATGGTAGATAATAACATATGTGGCAATCTCAATAAGTGTTGACTTTTTAAGCTTATTCATATTTTCAAGTATCTATACATTACCCGAACCTCAGCTGATTAAAAAATATATATATATTTTTGCTAGCTGCACTAGCTATCTTTGCATTTGTATATGGACTCTTCTTACTGCTTCACACTAGATGATACTGAGTCATTTTTATTCTTTATATAAAAAAAAGGCTAGAAAGACATTTTTTTAAAAACAGATGATACAGTTTCAGTTTTATCAAAATTTGCTTTGAGACATAGGTAACTGTAAATATCCTTTCCCTGAGACTTAATATTTTTCATCATATTTAGTGATGAGATTTGGCTAAAAATTCACCTGTATAGTTTTAATACTCATTTTTAAGAAGAGGCAAACTTTGAAAAATTGAATCAAAGAATTTAAAAATATTCAATGATATTGAAATTATACAAACCTGAATATAATTGATTGCTTTTATCATTTTCTACAGTTTCTATGTTATTTTGTATATTGATATTTGTATTTATAACACTTGTCAAATCAATAGTTTGATGTTCTCTTGAACACTCAACAAATTGTTCTCTGCCTTCTTCTAAACACTGTTCATCAAGTCCACTACTGCTTGTAGACATTTTCCGTTCACTTTTATTTGATGATTTTCCATCTGCTGCCATAATATATTTATTAAAATGTTTTAAAATTTTCTTTTGTGATTTTGATGCTTTGAACTCTAAAGCCTTACACCTGAAGTTGTGTTAAGAAATTTTATATTATTTAACTTATCTTGATGTCAACAATTACAAATTTAAACAACTTGCAAGATTAGCAAATTGTATAAATTCGGTTAGAAGAAAAAGAATGGATGGTTCGGCTGCCCAAATTCAAAACCTAGTAACTAGTGATTTCAAAAAAAAACCGTTTTTGGCATTTTTCGACTTACTAGGCAGTATCAATATGATGTGGACCTTAAAACACCCAGTGTTTTACGTAATTTTAAAAATATAATTTAGCAAGTCTGAGCAATTTGGCATGACTATAAAAATAACAATGAAGTACCAATTCTAAACATAGTATGTCAGAATACAAATTTAAAACCCTAGCAACTCAACCGACTTACTAAGTTATGAATTTGCAAAACCGACTTGCTATGTTTTGAATTTGGCACCGATTATAAAATCAATGAAATGTCATTTAGTAAATCCAGTGACACCGTCGCACGAGTGTTTCGCTTCAAGATATCAATATATAAAATGAGTTTTATGCAATTTTATCGATCCAGGCGTATAATGCGTGCTTTGCAGAACGAAAACATTGCAGGTAAGAAATAACTTATTCATTATACTCGAACTGCATAATCGCTTCGATTGCCTGGAGGACTGCACATATGTGGACACATATAACGACAGGTTCGTGGAAGCTGTCCTTACGGTGGGTTCTAAGTTCTTCAAACCCAGCCGTAACGAAAGAAGTAAGAAAATCTCTGAGCCAACATTGAAGCTAATGGAAGTAAGACCTGAAATAGTTCTGCAGTCTTCTGAGGATGCTTGTCGGCAGCTCAATAAACAGATCTCGAAGTCATTGACTCGCGACATACGCCGATTTAATACAGACCGTGTTAAAGAGGTAATCGAGCGAAACAGAG
This sequence comes from Nymphula nitidulata, assembly GCA_947347705.1. Taxonomy (NCBI): domain Eukaryota; kingdom Metazoa; phylum Arthropoda; class Insecta; order Lepidoptera; family Crambidae; genus Nymphula; species Nymphula nitidulata. Next base: position 10,474,940 of record OX374633.1, read on the forward strand.
GCTCCAAAGTGTTCGCCAGAAATCTGTCGCTTGGACAGAGTTTGCTGACGAAGCTGAAGACGGAGGACGGCAGACTTCTTACGTCCGACCTGAGCTTTTGGCCGAGATTGAAAACTTCTACGGACAGCTTTACGCGACATTACGCACACCTGTCACTCAGGCCACCGATCCAAGAGCCAAATCAACCCGACATTACACCGAAGATATCCCGGACGTCAGCCTGTACGAGATTAGTGTAGCTCTCAAACAGCTCAAATACAACAAGGCACCGGGTGACGATGGACTTACAGCAGAGCTTCTGAAAGCAGGTGGGCGTGTGGTCCTAAGAGCTCTTCAGAGGCTATTTAGCTCCATCATGCTCGAGGGTAAAACGCCAAAAGCATGGCACAGGGGCGTGGTGTCACTCTTCTTCAAAAAGGGTGACAGAACCCAATTGAAGAACTATAGACCCATCACGCTCCTGAGTCATGTTTACAAGTTGTTTTCGAGGGTTATAACAAATCGTCTCGCACGCAGGTTTGACGACTTCCAGCCTCCCGAACAAGCCGGATCCCGAAAAGACTTTAGTACCATAGACCATATACATACGCTGCGGCAGGTTATACAGAAGACCGAAGAGTACAACCTGCCATTATGCTTAGCGTTTGTGGACTATGAGAAAGCCTTCGATTCTGTTGAGACTTGGGCCGTGCTTCAGTCACTTCAGAGGTGCCAAATTGACTATCGGTACATCAAAGTACTGCAGTCACTGTACGAAAACGCCACTATGTCAGTCCGCCTCCAGGATCAAGACTCGAAACCAATACGACTTCAGCGAGGTGTGAGACAGGGCGATGTCATTTCGCCGAAACTGTTTACAGCCGCGTTGGAGGAATTGTGTTTAAGCTTTTGGACTGGAGAGGACTTGGCATCAACATAAACCTTCGTTTTGCTGATGATATCGTAGTCATGGCTAATACCCTGGAGGACTTGGGCACAATGCTCGACGAACTCTGTAGAGTCTCCCAACAAGTAGGTCTTAAAATGAACATGGATAAGACGAAAATTATGTCAAATTCCCATGTCGTATGAGGATCGCGGGAAGCCGATGGATGCGGGCAGCGCAGGACCGATCAGTTTGGAGATCCCTGGGGGAGGCCTATGCCCAGCTGTGGGCTTCTCTCGGCTGAAATGATGATGATGATGATGAAACTCTTTGTATATGAGTTTGTTTAGTCTTTACCTTACCTCAGATAATCAAATTGAGAACCTAGTAAACCGACTTGCTAAGTTTTGATATTGTTTTTATAATCATATTTGGTTAAATTTTCAAATAAAAATAGAGTGTGAGCGATTAAAGTGTATCCATAACCTCTAACACGATTACGAGTATCACAAAATACAGTCAACAATATAGTGAAACTTTTCGTCAAACACCCCAATCGCTACTATTTCTGGTTTCGTCGGGCCAACGAATTAAAGTAGCCCACCTGGTTTTTGGCTCTCCTGAACATTCTTGTTGGAACGAGTTACTATGTTTTGATTTTAAGCAGCCGGGTTGACTACTTGATGTTTTCAAGAAGGCAACTTGAAAGCTTAGCCTTATTTTTTTATGCTTTATCTTTATTTTTTTATGTCATCATTTTACATCTTGCGATGTGAAATGATGACATAATTAAGTAAAAAGCTATGAGCTTTTTACTTTGTATCAATGTCTTAAAGCTTAAAAATTATTTATATTTGTTTCATTTATCTTAGGGAAAGACATACATCAAAATATGATACAACTTAAATTAGCATTTCTAAATGTTAATAAATTCCTTTTTTAATAAAGCAGGCCCGCTTCAACAACTTAAATTTATTTTATAGAAAGACTAGTTTTGTTAGCAATCAAACAAAAATATACACATACCTAATTGTGTACATAGGACAACAAGTTACATCCATAGTTGGTTTGTAGCAGTATTTACCAGACCTCCGCCATCCACGATCTATCAAATCTTGATAATCACTAACCCTCAATGTATGTGCCCACATACCTAAAAAAAAATATATATAATGTATTCAGGATCATTACATATGACAAGAGAGATTGATTTACTTGAGTGCAAAAGTTTAAACATGTCTGTGTACCAAAAAATATATTCCCAATAAATATATTAGGAAGCATCTATATTTTATAGTAAATTTAATAGAGAAATAACTTAAAATATTTAATTTTGTTAAAACATCTTCACTGAATAATTAAATTTAGTGATTAACAATAAAAAAATTCCATACTTTCTCAGATACTGTCATGAAGTCTTTTCTCTGAGATGATACTTGTTAGTAAAATTAATGGGAATTATTCGATAGACAGGTCCAGTAAAACAAAAATTATACTGACCATGGCTAAAATTAGTATTGGGACTGCTGCAATAGCCGCATCTATAACCACTATGCTCACTATAGTATTCGACGATACTACTCGTCATTTTGACAAAATTTCAAAGTGTTAAATATTATATTAAATTTATTGCTGAAATTCAATGAAAATCTAGACGATCTAGACAAAAGAATAAAAAAGGAAAATGTAAATGAAATCAAACAAATGTTACGTCATTTTGACATTGACATTGACACATTAAAAAAAAATAGGCAGACGAATCAAACTCTTTCAGCCACATTTTACTTTTTTTCTTCAAGATATTGATTATCTCAAATAATCTAAAAAAATCTCCTGAATCCGGGAAAAATACAAATAATTCGTTTTCGTGTGTAGTTTATTTACACAAAATTCTAAACAATTCGTCAATTTTACCATTCTTCAATATGGCTATATGGCGGGCGACATAGAAGTCAACTAAATTATAATAAGAGTTAGCGTGAATATATTGTAAGTGTATTTCGGTCATCAAATCCTTATAATATGATATTTCCGCGCATTTCAGTGAATTTCTCCTCTCTGGTTTGTGACAATATTGACTGTACATGTGATATTCGGTATTATTCTCATGAGTAAAATGTGGTTGGTGGTCGGTCACAATCACAATTGCAATGCACAAGTGAGTCCCATTGACTTTTTAGTTTCACAAGAACGATGAACATAGATGTGGATGTCATACGTAGTACCATCGAATTCCCTCATCATTTGATTCACCGAAGAACACTACTCATGAGAAATATTTTGGTCAAATTTAGTTTGACCAAAACTAAGTTTGACCCCTGTGTCACTTCACTCCAAGCCGTACTTACCTACAAGCAAAAATTACTCACGGTGTGCCTCTTAAAATACAGCAGGTGAGTCATTATTGTACAGTCATCTTTCTTGTGCTTCTATGTTATAGTAAAATTGAAAAAAAAATCTATGTACATACTTCAGTAAAAATAAAATACTTTTGGAGCAAATGAAACTTAAATGCACAAATTTTCAGATGTTCAATTGAAGGATTTCATGGACAACCCTTATTTCTTCTCCGAATGTTGCATCAGCAGTTACAGAAAGCAAGGGTATGTATCATAAGTATAATTAAAATATTGTTATTCTTCATTTCATTTATATATACATTATTCATTGTTTATTTTCATACGGCTGGACATCAGTTTTGCGGAGACTAGAGAACACTTATGTACTTACAATTGAACATGTTTTTATTCTTTATTTTTTCAGATTTAAGATAAGATCAGCCATCAAGCTCCATATCTGGGCCTAAGTCTGATGTAATGACCGATGATATTACAAATTATACAAATTTTTGAAGAATGTCATGCAGAAGCCAAGAGGTATGTGTATACTTGTGATATTTTTATAATATTATACAAATATAATATACCTTTATGGAGCGATTACTATTATCTGTTAGTTATCACTTCATAAAGTATCCTATAACAATTATCTCCATACCTGATTTCATCTAAATGAGTTTATTGGTTTAGGTGTGAAAACGTAACAAAAAAAGAATCACGCTATCTCATGTATATTCTTTGTTACAATGTATAATATATAACTACATATATAATATTTATACAAACAGACACATAGACATAACCACCATGTTATGTAATGAAACACCCGAGTCTGACAAACAACTGATTTATTAAATAACTGCAGGTACTTACATAAAGATCACATAATATTATTAGGAATACCCACAACGTTATCTACTCTAAAATAAGAATAAAGAGCTTCTGTGATAGATTCTAGATACCAGAGAAATATTAATATTATTATGTATTAAGTATCAGAAATATATAGTAAATAAACATACAAACATCCATGACTTGTGAACTAATGTTCATACTTCATACCCATCATACAAATATCTGCCCCTACCTAGATTCCAAGCCGGGACCCCTAAATGAATAGCCTGTATGGTAACGGGTAAAGACCACTCAAGCAGCCGGTTGTCACATGTATTTGACCAATATATTATTTGATAAAAGTGACAAATCTTTGCATATTCAGTAGTTATTTTAAAAAAATCCTCTTTTTGTTTTTTTAATGTACCAGACATATTATTTCTTTACAGATTTCACAAGGAAGAAAAAGTTGGGATCAAAGAAACAGACTTTTATCAAATATGCCACACAGATTGAAGCAAAAAGTGCTGATGATTCAGCCTCATAAGCCTTACAAAAGCATGTAAACTCTTGCAAATAACAGAAAACTGCTTGAAAAATTATATTTATTTAATGAACAATCAAATATTTATGCAAATATGAGAAAAAGTAGCATGGCAGGAAGATTTATTTTCAAAGAACAAATAATGTTATTACTAAATAAAGTCTCAAATTATGTGAATTATTGGAATACTTTAGATTAAGAAAAACATGTTTATGTAAATAAAACATTGAATTTTGTTTCATTATTTGTAATCCTGTAAATAAAATACTTTTCCATTAATGAATACCTCCCTCATACTATTTATCGATAAGAAAAAGAACATCACTAGTAATTAATAGAAAGAAACATCACTAGTCATATATAGATATATAACTACACATATATCTCCTTAACCATTAATAATCTGTGCTCTAATCGGCGACTGCAGCGCCAAAACGGAATACTTGGAACTAAGTCGAAAAGTCACTATCGGTGACTGTCGCATCTGTAGCTTGCTACTATTATCTGATCTGTGGTCACAATCAACCAAAGAGAAAATAAAACGCTACGCTAGCAATCAACGGAACAAATAATAGAAATTAAAATAAGTATTCTCCCAGAAAAGATGTACTGACTACCCAAAACTGTCAAAATTCCCCAATTTATTTTTAACCTTAATTAAGTCCCGGTACCAATAGAACATCTGAACCTGGCCGGTTCTACATACATTTTTATGACAAGTCCTTTTATAACATCATCATTTATAATTAAGGTAAAAATGGCATAGCGGTTTACCACGTCATTCGTTACCCTGCTGTTCCTAATATGTAGTTCGGAGTCTGCACAACTGCATTTTTCTACGATTCTCCACTACATCTACTTTATTATGTCAACTTAAGTCTTTTCTAATCATCAACATCTTACTTTCTTTTATCTTCCTCTCTCTCTATGATTATTTGTTAAGGTAAGTAATTATTTATAGTAAAATAAAACCATAAACCATAACAGTTGGTCATTTTTTAAATAAATTCGTGGCTTGAACAATAATTTCACCGTGCTATTTTTTTTAAGCCGTAAGTTACAAGCGGTCTAAGTTTATCACTTTTCAAATTAGATTGACAGGTAAAATGTCGCCGTTCCTTCCCCTTCCGTCTCTTCAGGGGACGACTCTTTCGGCACAGGGCTCCCTAAACTTGCTAGGCATGGAGATATGTTGCGATCTGAATTCCAGGAACTACATCGAAACCGTGATCAAAACAGCCTCACGGAAGCTCGGTGTCCTGAACAAGGTGCGTCGATTTTTCACGCCTAACCAATTATGCCTGCTCTATAAAACTCAGGTCCGGTCTTGCGTGGAATATTGCTCGCACTTGTGGGATGGCTCCGCCAAGTACCTACTCGAAGCCCTGGACAGATTGCAGCGTCGTGCTGTCCGTATCGTTAGCGATGTAGAGGTCACGAACAACCTTGAGTCTCTGCAATTGCGTCGAGACATTGCGTCGCTTAGCGCCTTCTATCGGCTATATCACGGAGAGTGTTCTGAAGAGCTATTTGACCTTATCCCACCTTCCCCCTTCCTACTCAGGAGCACGCTTGCCGGTCTTCGGAGTCATCAATTCACTGTCTCCACCTCAACATCACGTACAAAGAAATTTAGTAGCTCTTTTCTTTGTAGAACTTCCAGAACTTGGAATTCTTTGCCAGCACAATTGTGTTCTCTCCATCCTATAACATGGGTTCCTTCAAAAGAGGCGTGAAAAAGCACCTTTCGGGCCGGCAATGTGGAGGCAGCTAGAGCAGTGTCTGAACTGCACTAGCTGTCTTCGCATATGGACTCTTCTTACCGCTTTGCATCAGGTGGTGTTGAGTCATTTGTCGTGCTTTGTATATATAAAAAAAAAACATTGGTACGATGAGTCTAGTCTTGTCTTGTTGAATATTTTTTTGTGTGTGAATAGGGAATCAATGCTATGTTAAATGTTTAATGAATGCCAATAAATGGGATTGCTTTCAATTTCATGGAACAGTGTAGTATCGGCTTTACGTACGACTTCTTGTTATTTTCCGACATCCACACGAACGAAGTAGCGGGCACAGCTAGTTGTTACCTAGGTACTTAAAGTTACGACTTGGGAGTTTTTGAAAAGACCACTAAATGATTTCTTCTTACTATAACTTGGAAATCTGTTTCTGAAAATAGAATAGTGTGATATTAGCTTAAATCTAAAGGGGAGAGTAGGATTGAAAGTGGCCATTTGGTGTCTTTGAAAAATACAAAAAATAACACAGTTTTTGAATAGTATGTAGGTAAGTAGGGGTAAGGAGCTCGGTGGCGTAGTGGTTTAAGTGCTCTGGTTTCGTTTACGAAAACAAAGCAACTTTCGCCATGGTCGGTCCCGGGATGGGTCAACCAAAATTTCTAATCTCGAGCTCCTCCGTGCTTTGGAAGGCACGTTAGGCCGTTGGTCCCGGTTGTTCCTGCAACCGCTTTAACCCACCAACCCGCATTGGGCCAGCGTGGTGGTGTTATGGCCCAAGCTCCTCATGTGTTTCTCCCATGTAGGAAGGCCTGTGCCCAGCAGTGGGACGTATATAGGCTGGTGATGAAGTAGGGTACCTCTATAAGTCTTATACCGCAGATATTATGGTCTAAGAACTAAGTTTAAAAACAAAACTTATTTAATATTCGAACTGAAATTTAAAGTAGGGGCGAGTGGGGTAATTGTGGAGTACCTAACGTCGGACAAGGCCGTTCACCACGACTGCGCTTTGTCGCACACCTGCAGGCAAACGATCGACTATTTGGCGACGTCAGACGTCAGACGGGTCATTCGCCTTAATAGCCCCGACCTCGCCCCTTGCGATTTTTATTTAAACCCAAAAATAAAAGAATAATTTTGAGGTAAACGTTTTTGGACGTCGAGGAAGCGGTGGCTGCCCTCAAAGAGCCGTCGAATCGACGCGAACACGGCCCTTTAAAACAAACTTTTAAGGACGAGGGGGCCAAGACTAAGTGCTTTTCTCAGTGGTTCCATCGGATGCTGCGATGTATTGATAAGAATGGACACTATTTAAAAGATATAATAAAACTAATAACTTGCCAGTTTGCTCCGTGTTTAATTTTCTAAGAAGTTTCAGTTTGATCCTCGTAAATAGGCACTTATATTAGTAACTTTTTTATTCAACACTAGCGACCCACCCCGGCTTTGCACGGGTATTATACATATAAACATCTATTATACATATAAACCTTCCTTAAGGATCACTCTATCTATTAAAAAAAACCGCATCAAAATCCGTTGCGTTGTTTTAAAGATCTAAGCATACATAGGGACAGACAGACGGCGGATAGCGACTTTGTTTTATACTATGTAGTATTACTAGATTATTATAAATGTTTGAAAAAAATATTTACCTATAAAAATCTAAACTAGAAAAATTTCACGCGCTGAGGCGGGCATCGAACCCACGACCTTCCGCAATCCGGGCGACTGCCCGGAACTGCGCTACTGCTGCTGCTGCTCTGCTGCTTTTCAAACATTTATAATAATGTTAAATAAAAAAGTTAAAAGAATATTTGAAAGCAATGCCCCAACTTAACCGAATGGTAGGTATTTATAAAAATACTCGTTTCGGATGTTGAAATAGAATATCTCGACATTGTAGGGTAGGCTTTAGCTCATAACGCAAATACAGATACTAGATAGACTAGAAGAATTTCACAGGGTTCACCCAAGTTCTGGGTAGCTCAGATGGTTAGAGCAGTCGCCCGGATTGCGGAAGGTTGCGGGTTCGATCCCCGCCTAAAAATTCCTCGGTGAAAATTTTTCTACTTTAGTTTTTTATTAGTAGGCACTTATAATTAATTTTAATTTAGAACTCACGCAGTATCCTCCTCGTCCACTTCTACAATGTTGGACATCAGTGAAGGGATAGGTATCATACGACGTCGCTTGCGTTGTGGTCTGAATAAACAAAAGCAAAATAACATCCCAAAAACTCTATAACGATTCGGACACAGTGTCCCAAAATTTTGTGTCCGAAACGTCAGCAACTCATCCGTCCCATTTTCTTTTTTTTTTTCTATACAAAACACGGCAAATGGGTGTATTACAAGGCGTATCCTCTTTTCTCCCCTTACCGGGGACGATAGCAGTTGATTTGTATCATCTGGCCCGGTAAATATATCACCGGGCCAGTTAAAACTTTTTTTTTCCATGTGGCCCGGCGCCGGGCCAAGTCACCGGGCCAGATGGGATGACTCAACACCACCTGATGTGAAGCGGTAAGAAGAGTCCATATGCGAAGACAGCTAGTGCATCTTGAAACACACTGCTCTAGCCGCCTCCACCTTGCCGGTCGATAAGGTGCCTTTTTGCGCCTCTGTTGAAGGAACCGATGTTATAGATAAAAATAGTTTGCTTGCTTAAGATTATAGGCAGGTACCTACATCGTTCTCCTCGAGTTCCATGGTTGCACGACAGTTTCTCCCCATATTAAAAACACACATCCGCTTAGAAACAATATGGACGCATGGAAACACCAAATATGTTTCCAGACAAATGGAGAATTCTGAAAATATATTTTTACTAAATAAAAGCCATGAAATATAAAAATCTGGGTGTAGGTCGTTTGTTATATTACATTTATGTCAGCCCTCAACATAATTTTATTATTCATATATACGTAAACTCCAAGCCATAAATAGTTTAACACATTTAAAAAATGCAATACATAAGTAAGTATCTAATAACTTACTTTATACTTATTAGTTACTATACCCACACAGAAACACAAAATTATTCCTGATGTATTTCCAACAATTTTAATGACCGTGTGCACTGAATTCACAAATGCCGGCGTTATTTCCTGAAAATACATTATTTTTTAATTTATATTTAGTGTATACAAAATGACATAAACATAACATTATAGTTTCATCAAGGTCCTTCACCTACCTAATATATTAAATGAAATGAAGCCTCATTGACCACTTTTTATTATATGCACCATTAAAAAAAACTAACTATGAAAATAAACTTTTATAGCGAGCTGTAGACTAGCAATGTTCTTGCTGCAAGTTTTGAGACAGAGCTATGGGTAAGAGGGAAAGGTTTTCTACTCGCTCGTGCAAAGCGAAACTTGCAGCAATAACTTGCTAGTCTAAACCTCGCTTTAGACCAGCAAGCTCTTGCTGCAAGTTTTGAAACGGCGGTATATGCACGAGCGAGTAGAAAATAATTACCTCTCACTCTTACGTATAGCTCTTCTCTAAACTTGCAGCAAGAATTTGCTAGTCTAAGCCTCGCTTAAAATGCTCGTTTAAGAAAGTTTGATTTGAATGCGTTTCCGACAAACCCATGACCGGTTTTTAGTTTAAAAGTGCATTTATAGATACTAACTATGCTCTTACTTATGAACGTTATATAAAACGTTTTTAGTTTAAACATGTTTGTTGCTCGAAAATCTGGGTATTATGTCTAATATAAAGGTACTTCACGGGCTACATAATTCTATCTTAGCTAGCTATCTAGCTTTACCTTACCTTAGCCCTACAAAAATGACATTACGGTGTATCGAGCTTCTCGTGTTCCTTGTGCTACGCATGCTGGCGTAGCATAGGTAGTTCTAACGTGATATCTATTCCAGCCAGCAGCGGTGAGTGCTACGGCTGTAGTCAGTAGCACCACAATACATTCATGACACTGTTTTTCGATCTAACGTAGCATACATGATACATATGCTACGTTAGTTCAAAAAACTGTGCCTAACCAATAGATCTAATTATCTAAATATCCATTCCAACAGTGGTGAGGTGAGTGCTACGGATGTAATCAGGAGCACAATATAATCATGGCACACCTTGGAGAACTTACGTAGCATAGGTCTAACTAACGTAATATCTATTTCAGCAGCGGTGAGTGCTACGGCTGTAGTCAGGAGCACAATATAATCAAGGCACACATTGGAGAACTTACGTAGTATAGGTCTAAAGTCAGATCCATTCCAGGAGCGGGGTGAGTGTTACGGCTGTAGTCTGGAGCACAATACAATCATGGCATACCCTGGAGAACTTTCGTAGCAAAGGTCTAAAGTAATATCCATTCCAGCAGCGGAGAGTGCTACGGCTGTAGTCAGTAGCACAAATACAATCATAGCACGGCTTTTTGAACTTACGTAGCAAAGGTCTAACGTAATATCCATTCCAGCAGCGGTGAGTGCTACGGCTGTAGTCAACAGTACAGGACCCGGTATCACGTTTACGAGCCAACACATTGACACTATCAACCCTGGGATTACGTGTGCTGAGAAAAGAAAAGAAAAGTTATTGTAACAATTACAAATAAAAGACAGAAAACGATGAAAAAATATATGCTCCAGGCGGGACTCAAAACCGCGTCTCCTGATTTCCGGTCAGACGCGATTACCAATACGCCACCGGAGCACTAGGTATAACCTACTAATTTTATCAACGCTTCTGTTCGTGTTCTCCTCGTACCGTCGGTAATGTCGATTTTTTTAGGATAGGAAAGGACGGTAGGGAGAATGATCTTGATAAAAGTGCGTTAAAATAAACAAATTACGCATCCTAAACCCAACATCAGTATTAAATTTAACTTACAAACAACTATAAAGTATTTTCTTATGTGCTTAATCCGCCTGAGCTTAGAATTATGTTTGTACCAATGAAATGTTTGTATTACTGCAGTTCCCAGTATCAATCGCAGAAAAAACGGCAATGCTGTCAACGCCGATGCCTGTATAAACAAAAAATCAATATAATTTCTTACCAATAATTTACTATCACTCATGTAAATATAATTATGAAAACATCGCGCACAAGGTGCTACGAGCGTCTTTATGCTACGGTAATATAATCGATTACCATCAGACGGGCGCTATACGAGGGCGACACTGAAAGATTTTGGAACTGGTTACTTGTAAACAATACAATAAAAAAAATAAGTTATTACATTCATTTGTAATTTGTTTGACCATTTGGCGGCAAAGCGAAAAATTTTCTGAGTCACGTCAGCATGAACTTCAGGCGAGAAAATTTTCGTGCAATGATTTTTTATGACTTTCGATGTCACTTATGTCAACAAGAAAGTTATGAGAGACTTCGATTGGCCTTTCATGATGAAGCCCCATCTCGTACCAGTGCTTACAACTGGTTTAATGAGTTTAAACGTGGTCGCACTATTCTTACAGATTATCTGCGTGAGGGACGGCCTTCTACTGCGACTACTGAAGATAACATCAGTATTTTGCGCCGTATGATAGAGAGTAAAGACTGACAAATAGTGACCTATCAGCAGATTCAGACAAGCTTAGGCATCGGTATGAGTCAAGTGCACAAAATCCTCCATGAACAGTTAGCGGTCAGGAAGCTTTGTGCCCAGTGAATACCTACCTAGTAATTTGACCGAGACCCAAAAACTCCGACGAGACTCAAATAATAATAATAATAATAGTTTATTTCCTTTAATAAAGTTCAATCAAGCCCTCTTTTAGGCAAAAGATGCCTGTGCCAGAAGGTTCCGCTTTGCTTTTAATTTTAACATTAAATTTGCTAAAGAATGCTACAAATAGTACAGATACACCCAAAATAAAATTTATAAAATTCTGTGTTCGACATACTTACAGGTGTAGAAAGATGGATTTACTGTTATGATCCCATCAAAAGGCCGTCGAAGAGACCCCTAAGGACGAGTAGGCAAAGTGATTTTCACAGTGGTTCGATCGGTTGCAGCGATGTATTGATGTGTATGGATACTAATTTGATAAGATATAATAAAACTAATAACTTGCTAGTTCCCTCAGTTTTTGATTTTCCAAGAACTTTCAGTTTGACCCTCGTATTGCCACCCTTGTTGTACCTACTTATAAAAAAATGTTGCAAGGTGGTAATTTCTCTTAGCATAGACTGTTGGCCCAGATGGAGGTACTACCGCCCCCCATGGGCTAGGAATGATAAAAGCTTGTTAGACCTTTACCTTTTAAGACTTTTTTTCAAAAAGGGCGTAAAAGAATTTTCTTACTTAGCTCATTGTCATAAAATATTAATGTCTGTCTGATTTACACCGGTTTCAAAAATTGAACTACCGAGAAGATTCCGGCAATGAACTCTCTTTTCATAGTTAGAATAATTGTTTGTAGTTAGTTATTATTTAGCAGTGCAGTGTCGCAAGGAGAGAAAAGCGATCTAGTATTTTGTATCATAAATAAATAAAACAAGATAATTCTATTTACCACTAAATCATAAGATAAAAGTATTTACTCAGGACTTGGTCCGGCATCTAATGTTAGTGTTAGGTACCCGGATAACGAAGAGTCAGTCTGTTTGGACCTCCGATCAAAGATCTGAAGTTTGGACTCAACCTAGGACATGTCTTTAGTCTAAACATATTTCCTAGTATAGTATCTTTCAATTATTCATGCTTAAAGAAGAGGATATGTTCCAAAATGGGACTTGAAAATTTTCTGTGAATGCTCCTGCGTGAATATGAAGGTAGGTACAGTCGACAGCAACCCAAGACAAACACTTTGGACCTGATATTACTTGTTATTAATAGTTATTCAAAAAGTTATATTTAAGGCGCAATAGGTTACCCATTAAATGAATTAAAATACCTACATAGTTCTAAGAATTTTTTTTGTCCTCATTCTGCAAATGTTAATTACATTATCAGTAGAAGCGATGACGTTATACCTACTCTAAACCAGTTTAAATTAGATACGAAAAATAAGATTTTCTTTAAAAATAAAAAATAATGATTTATGAATATTTATCGATGACCGGCTGGTCTAGCTGTCTGTACCCCTTGCTATGCAGGCTACTCGGTCAAGAGGTCCCGGGTTCGAATCCCGGTAGGAGCAAATGTGTGTATGATGAGTACGAGACTTTGTTTACGAGTCATGGATGTTTATATGTTTATTTAGTACATTTCTAATATTTATACATATACAAGGTGTTTGGTACATGGTATGACAAGCGGGCACCTACCCATGTTAACCACAGTCATATAAATACCATGGTGTTATCAAAAATTCAAAAATTTAAAATTAATTTTGGGTTTTCCCATACATTTTATTTTAGTGGCCGAACTTTTTGTATGAAGAAATTTAAAATTTCTTTCACAATTTTGATATTTCGATAGCACAATAGTATTTATATGACTATGTAAACATGGGTAGGTACCTACTCGCTTCTTGTTATACTTTGTACCAAACACGCTGTATATTATATTATAATCGCTATATTATAATCAATATTTATCCGTCATCTAGTATCCATAACACAAGCTCTTAATGATGCTTACTTCGGGATAGATAATAGATGAGTGTAAAAAAATACTTTACTTTTCACGACCGCTTGGCCGAGTGGTCTGTACCCCAGGCTACTCGGTCAAAAGGTCCCGGGTTCGAATCCTGGTAGGAACAAATGTTTGTATGATGAGTACGAACATTTGTTTACGAGTCATGGATGTTTATATGTTTATTTAGTATATTTCTAATATTTATATACATATTATTATCATTATTTCTCCGTTATCTAGTATCCATAACACAAGCTCTTAATGATGCTTACTTTGGGCTAGATAATAGGTGTGAGTGTATAAATATTATTAATATATTAATATTAATTATTTTATAATCTCATCAGCGGAAATTACGTACGTACTTTGGTTTACTTAAGCCTTTTTGCAATTCCCTTAAACTTAGCAAGTATAATATTTTTTACTTACATCATAAATATTGAAGTTAACGATCATCGAATAGTAAAAAGGACCATAAGTACATAAAGATATTATCATCCAAGCATATCCAAAGTTTAGTATGCATAAAGCCCAGAAAGGTACGGATTTCAGGATAGAGTTCCAAGGAGCTTGACAGTTTGTTACCTAGAAAATTGCATATTTTTATTATGTAAGTAGATATATTACATAAAAAGAAGTTGTACGTACACCTCTAAAATAGAATAGTAATTAGCCTAAAATTCTTCCAATATTTTCACTGATAAAAATAATTAAACTGCATTTAAATAGGGATGTTATGATAACAAGCTTTTAAAATTACATTTTTTCTGTATGATAGGTATAGATCTTATATGACAAATATTTTTTTAGTGAAATATATATTGCAATGATTTGCTACTTTCTTACATTAAATGTAATGTTATGTGTAATTTACTATTCAAACCATGCATGTAAACGCATTAATTAAAAAGATATCATTAATTTTGTCCATAAGCCCATACATACCCACCTATTCGGTGGGCTACTACCGAATTGGGACGTCTAAATTAAGTATCAATTAAGTATCGCTCATGCGCAGCACGACATGCACACTGGTTATACGCGGCAGCAAACAACCGCAACCATCTAATTTGAATGATCCCTTAACAGCCTGCCGGCGTTTACACACATGAACAATGCCCACCCAAAAAACTACTTTCATATTACCTTTATAGTAAAAATAGTTCCAATTGTATCTCTAAGATAGTCCAACTCATCTTTTGATATACAGGAGTGCTTGCTAGGGCAGTCGGAAACCACGAAAACCCAAATGGACGACCACAGGACTTGCACCGCTCCCGTTATATAAAACCCAACTGGCCATTGGGAATAGTAATGTACAGCAGCACAACTTAGGAAAGTGCAAAAAGTTCCAGTCGTGATACCTGTAAGTATTGAAGTTTGTTTGTTTCTATTGTTTTAGAAACAAATCTTATTTTTGGTTCATGATAACTGTGAATGTTGTAACTAACAGACGGACAGGCAGTTCTGCACTATTCACATGTAGCTCGCTAAACGTAGAGTTTAGCTTTTTATTTAGTTATTAGCGATACTACACTTAGGTATGTGTCGTGATGAAATGAAATGAAATGAAATATATATATTTATTTATGCTCGATTTGCTCGAACGAAATAAATACCGAATCTTTTTTTTTTACTCCTACCAAGATTTAATCTTACATACGCGTATGCCGAACTTTTTAGTATTACTCTCGAACGTGAAGAGCCATATTCATTTTTAATGAAGATTCTGATGACTAAGTACTTACCACAATATGCCCACATAAAGTGGTTTCTTTCCATAGGGGGTACCCAATGCCTCAATACTTGAACCATGCTGGGCTGCATTGCTCCCTTTAAAATATGATATATTGTGTATTAGGTATCTCATCTTACTTTTTATGACTAAATTAACTTTCTTCTTGGAAGGTGCACTGTATTACCAGTTAACTATAATCACAGAACAGTTTCTGTTTTGTGGGTACAATATATAATTATTTTATAACTGACAAGTCTATTGTTTCTTTTACGTAAATCTATAAGTGCGTAGATAGGTACTTAAAACAAATATGTTTTAAAAAATTTAATGGCTGATATAATAGATACTAACAGCACAGAACCCTTTGATTGTGCGAACAGCAAAAACGGCCCAGAAATGATAATACGCCGAAGCAGGAGTGAGGCAGCTTAGAATCCCCGACATCATTCCGGCGATGCCTACCACCCCCGTGGGACCGAGCCTGTAAAGCCATTTTATAATAAACAGAATAGTGATTTTATTTTTCATCGAAAAAGTAGGTGAAACCTCGCCCGATAGCTGACGGTGACCAAGTAAACGTGCTTTTAAAACCTGGACACAAAACTAATAGTTTAAAGTAAGATTCGTGGATGAATTGTACATGAAACAAATTAAAGTTTATTTTTATTCCAAGTTGGTATAACCGATTTCGTAAGCAACTGTAGTGAAACGTGGTCACATGGGCTCTCTGGCCGAGCTCATACTGACTCAACGAGCTATGAAACGAGTCATGTAAGGTGGTCTCGAGAAAGAATCAGCAATGAGGATATCCGTGATCGTAAGAGAACCAAAATCATTCTTACAGCTCATTGGATTAGCAAATGAGCAGGGCATGCAGAACGAAATCGGTCTTCGGTCGATGGGGCATTGAAGTTCTACCATGGGAACCACGTACCGGCCGTAAAGTAGGTTACACAACCAAGATATAGACACGACCAGCTAATCAAGGTCACTGTTCAGTTTGGTAATCGTTGGGAAGGTCATTACGAACCACAAACTAAATAGAGGCACTTGATGCTTACCAACCCTGTACTACTTGCTATCAAAAGGAGTCTAAATAAAACGGTAATAGCTGTCCAAATAATTTACAATCGTTTAGTCAATACGAAGAAACGTAGAAAAAAGATACACTAACCTACTTCTATACAGGTCAAAACATTACCCTCCTTATGCGCTTCGCCTCAATTAAGATAAAAAGATATTACTAATAACTAATAGTTTTCAACACACTTCCTCATAAAGTGGCTCTAATCCCATGGCAATTAGGCACATAATGACACCTATAATCAAACTGTGACTTTTTCATTACTATTATTCACGAGTGAGTAATAGTTTTTTTTAATATTATTGGTTGAGTTACGCTTACATTTGCGCTAAAAAGCTATCCGCGAAAAGCACAAAAAAAAGAAACCTCATTTTTTAGTCTATGGCCGATGCGCGCGCATAGGAAAACTGATTAATTTTTCCCGCCATTACGAAACATTTTTCACAACTCGTCTCGTTTTCTCTTTTGAAGTTATTTAGTTAGTTATTAATTAAGATGTCTGCAAATACAATTTATGAAGAAAATGATTTATGTTGTACACCGCCCGATATAAGATGTGAAGCCCAGAACGTTATGGAAAGTTTACTACCAGAAAACTCAAAGGAAAAATATTTATTAGCGTACCAAAATTTCATACAATGGCAGAACAACAAGAATACGCAGTCTTTTTCAGAAAATGTGTTCATGGCGTACTTTAAAGAATTATCTTCTAAGTACAAACCTAGCTCTTTGTGGTGTATTTACTCAATGTTAAAAAGTACAGTCCGAACAAAGAATGGAGTGGACTTAAAAACATACTCGAATTTGTCAGCTTATCTAAAGAGACTATCTAATGGATCTAGAAGCAAAAAATCAAAGGTTTTATCATCTGACGATATTGAAGAATTTATTTAGTTAAATTAATTTTAATTAAATATTTAATAGCAGCTTGTTGACTTTAATTATTGTTTCTTTTGTTTCAGGTTGCTTTAATATTTGGTGTAACTGGTGCCTGTAGGATACAAGAATTAACAAATATAACTGTAAAAGATATAGAAAACCATGGCCAGATGCTTTTAGTGAAGATACCTATCACGAAAAATAAAATACCTAGGTCATTCACCATACACGGTCCATTCTATGATATTGTTAAGAAGTATGAAAGTTTGCGTTCACCAAAAACAAAAAATGACCGTTTCTTTCTAAATTACCAGAATGGTAAATGTACCTGTCAGCCTATAGGTATAAACAAATTTGGTTATATGCCTAAAGAAATCGCTAAGTTTTTGGGTTTAGTAGATGCTGAGAGCTACACTGGACATAGTTTCAGAAGAACTTCAGCTACATTGCTGGCAAATTCACGAGCTGATATAATGACTTTGAAGCGACATGGCGGGTGGCGATCTAGCAATGTAGCAGAATCATACGTAGAAGATTCCATACAAAACAAGAAGGAAATTTGTGCGAAAATCACAAAAAGAATTAAACTTGATTCTGAGACGCATCCTACTAGCGAAATACCAAGTACATCCAATGATTGGATTTCACCTACCTACACGAATAATGAACCATCACAAATAACAATAGAACATGAAAGTATTTCAGTAAATAATCTATCTGATGAGACCGCTATATCATCAAAAATAGTTAATTATAATTTTACTAACTGCACATTTACTAATTGTTTCTCTAAATAAACTTTTTATCTACTATGTAAAATGGTTTTTTATTTAAGTATTATTTTATTCAGAAGTGTGTTGAAAAACGTTGTATGATACACGTGTGTATTGATGATTACCGTCCTCGGCTCCTTAAGACCCTCGCCTTACGGCTCGGGCCTCAATGCGCCTCAGCGGTAATCACCAACATTACACACTTGTACCATAATGTACTATTAAATTTAATAGGCAGTTTAAGCAGATACAAAATGATTTATAATAGTCTCCTAAGCTTTGTGGCCGTTTTACACGGTGAGTAAAGGAGTTAGTTAACACATCTGAAATTCAATGCACTTTAGAGAAACAGATTATTTAATTTAATCTGAATTCAAGTTTTTATTTATTTCTGTTCTGTTTTTGGATTGTATATATTTTGAAACTTTGTAAACTTTGATGTGTTAAGGAGATACATTGAAAAGCACTTTTACGTGTGATTTCATGGGTCGCTGAAATATGTTACGGATCTGAAAATATTTATATCTGTGTTTTAGATCCGTAACATCTTTTAAAACAAATCTTTTAAAGAAATCTCTTCTCTCTTTATCTAGACACATATAGAACCAAAACACTATTAAAGGATTTTGCCTCGATACTTTTTATTTCCGAATAATAAGATTAAGATTGTTCGTAAACGAAAATTTATGTTCAATAGGAAATTACTTTAAATAGTAGATAATATCGTGTATAAGCATTTTTAGTAATCTTTCTAGTTTTTTTTTTTTTTTTAATGTGTATTTTCGCTTACTTTACACGCGCGATCGCTGTTTTGTATTTTTTTTACCGTTGACTCAGTCATATCTTTGTCCCTATCTAGACAGATAGCCGAAACAAAATTTTTATAGATCGCCTTAATAAACTTTCGTTGCCAACCGTACACTGTTCTCACCCTGTTGGTGGGTTGGCGTTGTGGCTTCCATTTCCATCCCCTAAGTTATATGCAGTTTTTTCCATGTCAGTCTTAGACAATAAGAATCTGAGTTTAGAATAAGAAGCAGGGGCGTATAACCGCTGTATCAGCCGTATCAATGATACAAGGCCCCGGATGTGTAAGGAAAAAATCGTAAAATATTAGGCAGTACTTTTCAGAAAAAAAAAGTGATCCAAAAGAAAACCTTCGATGGAGAAGCCCATGGGCTACCCAAAAAAAATTTAGTTTTCATGAAAATAGTTTTTTGTGTCGATAATAGGGTACCCGAAATGTTGCATGCTATTTAAATTTCTATTATTCTACAGGCCTTTTTTGTGAATGTGTATATTGAATAAGTCCGCTAGATTATTAATACAGTGTTTGATTTGGACTAATAATTTGTTAGGAAAAATATAAACTTTTTTAAATTGGGATGATATTTTTATATTCTTATTTTAGGAGGTTTTTACTTCGAAAAATCACATAACAAAAACGACATGCTTCAAAAACTTATCCTTTAAATATTTTCTCAAAACAAAAAACAATGAGCCCCTCCATCGATGGTCTTCATTTAGACCACGTGAAACCCGACATTTTGTGTAATTATCATAGGGCCCCTAAAATTTTTGATACAGGGCCTATCTAAAGCAAGCTACGCCACTGATAAGAAGTATAGAATAAAAAGTATGTCTACGTTTTACCTGTCTCCTATGTTGTGGAATATAGGAAAACAAATACAATATCCTATGTGATACGCAGAAAATAACCTTGCCATTTTCATATCGTCCCAGTTAATTATATCAGCAATATTCTGAAAAAAAATATCAGTTATAATTTCTGTCGAAAAATGATGTCTACGAAATAGAAAATTATTGACTCTCCATACACGAGCTAATGTATTTGACGATATCCTTTTTATATTTGTATCGTTGTATTTCATGAAGTCTCCTCTAGGCACTTGGATCATTTCAACAATATGAACACTAATATTATATCGGACCACATAAATTAAAAAATATCCTAAAAAAATCATTAAGCCAACCTGCAAGTGAACGAAAACATTATACACATTTAAGGATTCCGTCATTTAATTAACTGCATCACATTTAAGTATTGATGCTACTTACAAGTGCTCTAATCCTAATTTTAAACATTTATAAATAAACTTAGAAAATACAGAAATTTGACATGTCCATGACCATCGTGAATTGTAATCTATTTATCTAATTATTATTGGCAAATGTTTCTCATATTACCGTGAGTTCTCGCTATATTTTTAAATTCACCATAGTTCGAAATTTGGTTTGATTAAGACCCGATCTGATAATAGTTTAATTGCACTTGTGACATAGTTTCTCTATCAACACATTCTTACCATTAGTTAGGAGGGTGGACCTCTCTGTCTTCTTACCATTGAGTACATTATTATAACTTCTAACCATCTATCTTATTCTTTCTTCATGAGTGCGTATGTAATAGATGCTGCATAATATAATTCTAATCTATAATAATATTATGAACGCAAAAGTAACTGTCTGTTACGTTTTGACCTTGGTTTTGACTCCTACAACGCTGAGTGAGATAAAATTCGGCATGGAGATAAATTAAACCAAGAAAAGTCATAGGCTACCTTTGGTACTTCCCTAGTCAGGCGGTCAAAATTCGAGTAGTTTACTATGTGTTTGAAGTTATTTTTTTAGGACAATATTGCTTTTCTCATCAACGTGTCTCTTTCCGTGTCAATTTTTATTTATAACTGTCGGTCTTTTCAATTCAATTTTTGTTTTATGGCCTCTGTCAGATTTGACAATTTCGCCAAGATCCAGTTTTGGAAAAGACACGAGACTGTAGGGAATTATTAACCGGTTGGGTAACCTGTGGACAAGCACAAACAATAAGTTGGTTAGTTGTTGTTAGTATGTTTATAAATACAAAAATGTATATGTAATATTGTACTGTATTTAAAAGGTTATTGTATTACAAGAATAAACTAAACTAAGGACGTCTAAGTACATTTAAAAAATTGTCTGAGGTAGGTACTAAAGTTTTATATTGTACTTTTTAATATATTTTACCAACACCGAAATAATGAGAGGAATGGATTGAATCTGAGAGAGTATAAAACCCATATTAGCTGGACGTGGAACAGAGTTTGGAAGCAGATCATATAGAGATATGGGGTGTCTAGAGCAGTTAAAAAATATATGTTCTATGGTGCCTTCGTCTAGACCACATTCACATAAGGAGTGATCGCGTATTCGAATTTTGGCTAAAAAAACTGGAGAACAGACATGACCAAGTCGTAATCGGATGATGGTAGAAGTGGAATGTTTATCGGCTGATCGGTGTTTGAAGAACCAAGGTTTGGTCGGGATATCTGTCTGAATGCTTCCATAAAATTTGCCCTTCAAAGCGCGTGAGGTATCCCATTCTAATTTCCAGTTCTCGGCAAGAATAGACCTAGCAGTTAATCGAATGTCTCGAGCGAAGCATTTGGAATATAAATCGCAGCCTAACATAGTAGCCTCCTTAGCACACGCATCCACTGTTTCGTTACCTGTGATTCCACAATGGCCTGGGATCCAAGCCAAAACAACTTCTATACCAAGTAGGTGAAATCGGTAAAGAGTCTCTCTAATCTTTAGTGTGATAGTAAAGTTATCTCTGGTTCGAAGAGGGAATTTGCTAATATCTTCTAAGCAGCTACGTGAGTCCGAGAAAACAAGAGATTTACCTAGCTTATGAGACTCGATGTAGGACACAGCTTCAAGTAAAGCTATTGCTTCGCCGGAGAAGACAGAGGTCTTTGGGGGACATTTAAAATTTAAAATGATTTTATAGCGGGGGATCCAAACTGCAGATCCTACATTACCCTCCTCCGTTAATTTGGAGGCATCTGTATAAATTTGTAACCAGTCAGTCCACTTGTTAGCTAAAATAAACTTAAAATTTGTATCAGCAGCAGGCATGTCTTTATTAATTCCAAAATTTAATAAAATACTAGGATTAAAAACAAGAGCATCATAATTAACATGAAATAGAGGGTTGCCAGGGTAACAGAATAATGTGGGACCAGAGATATACCTTTCATAACTTTTAAAAAGACAAGGAGATTGTTTGTGAGACCAATATTTAGTTGTGGGAATAAGGTTTTGAAGTTCGAAACGGTACGGTATCAAGTAAGAGGAATCAGAGGGTGGTCAGACATCTGGATGATCTTAAAGAAGAACCTGTCAGCTAAAAATTGGCGGCGTAAATGTAATGGAGCGTCAACACACTCCACTTGTAAAGCATTTGTTGGAGATGATTTCATGGCTCCAGAACTTATTCGAAGGCATTTATATTGAATTTTATTCAAGTCATTCAGGCTCATTTTGCTACATGGCTCCCAGAGGAAAGAGCCATAATCTAGGTGACTGCGAACAATGGCATTATATAAAAGTGTCGGTCTTTATTAAAGCTATAGAAATACAGTGTCAAAATGTCAATAAGCAATCACATAACACTCCCTTAAAGTGTTATATGATAAGAAAATCGAACGTAATTTGAATATCTAACTTTTGACTGAAACACATTTGAAATTAAACAAAATCCGCGAGTATTGTAAGACGCTGCAATAATATACGTAATAACTGCAAAGATTTTATAAAACTTTATCAAAATAGAAGAAAAGTTATGTTAGAATATCGAGTGACGAAAGTGATTTAACTCCGGAGTCCATTAAATTGGATGCCTTAGGTATTGTTCATAATCTACTCCCAGAGAAGTCAAAGGAAAAATAGCTGAAAGCCTACAACGATTTCGACAAATGGAAAACTGCAAAAGGTGCAAAGTCTGTGTCTGAATCAATGCTTCTGATCATCAATTTTCACTTTTATTTTTAATTTACTATGATAAAACGCTGTTTTTAGTAGCCTTGATTTTTTATTGTCTATAAAAGGCATAAAAGGTGAGAAAAGTAACGTACACCTCGGGGATCAAGCTGTTTTTGTCTTGGGCGCGCTTTAACCTCTCACTGCGCTCAGGACTCGTCTTCAGAACTCATAACACCCTCGCTGCGCTCGGGAATTAAATCTGGAGTCCTTCGTTACGTTCAGGATTCAATATCGCGCCCGTGACATAAAACAGTGCTTTATCCCCTCGGTGTATAATCTACTATTGCTATTGTCTTGACATAAAGCTGGTCCTAATAAACTATCCACAAAGAGATATGCTTGCTCAAGTTTTGGTGCCTAACAATTTTTATTATTTTACTAAAAATAACAGTCGTTGCCTAGTAACTAAGCTGTGGTAGGCCCGTAGACAGGCCGTATTATGACCGGCCGTAAGAATAGACCGTTTTTTACCTATTCTAGGTAAAAAACACACTAACTTAGACTTAAGGACCCCTGGACCTTTGGTGAAAATTGTTAGAAAACCAGTAGAAAACTCTAATCCTAATCTATTACACATTTTAAATAAAAATCTTTACTCAATTTAAAACTTTATTAAGTAGGTAACACTATTACAAAAAAATCAAAATAGATTACAAAATGAGCTTTTCGGCTATTAAATTAAATTCACAATTAATTATTAAGCATTAAAAATGACTAAAAATTAAACCAATACTAATCTTTGTCAATGTATAGTTAGGCTCAGGATCTCTTCAAAGAACGGTGTCTTGGATTTGGAACCCAGAGATTTATAGCCTTTGTGATGTTTTTAAAGAACGTCAAAAATAAGTAAAATACATACGACTACACAATAATACAAACAAAATAAAACTAGACGTAAAATATGATCACTAACTCAATTTGTGGAATAAAACATCAGTAAATGATACATTAATTAAAAGATATAAAAGTAAGTAACAATATTGAGTATGTATTTTACGTTTTTGTTTTGTAGTTCGTATATTTTAAAATCATCACATACATGCTTAGGTATATACAAAGGAACGAATAAAAAACTAATACTGTTTAATAAAATTCAATGTCAACTATGACACCACCTGTGGCGTTATTCCCAAAGCGCGAATAACAAATTATAATGGTGCCTCTAACAGCCGGTTTCAACTCTATTCCCAAAAAGAGACGGGTCTATCACAAGTTTACCGAGCAACCTTTGTTATTTTTAGTAAATTATTTAAAAAATGCTAGGCAACGAAACTTTAATAGATTTCCCGAAACTTTAATAGAAAAGGGCCGTAAGCAGAAAACTTGGTACAGACAAATTCAAAGGGAGTACAAGTTAAGTCAACAGATGGTGTATACTATAATTTCATTCGCGAGAAATAAATTATTATAATAATTACTCCCTCGAATGAAATCTGCGCCAATACACCCTGAATTTACAATTGCGTATAAGATTAAAACGGAAATATTACCTAATGTCTTAAATGTCTAACAACAAGATATACAGTATTTCAATGTCAAGTTTCAAATACTTACTTAGGTATGTTACCAATCACATCTCTAATTACATTATTGATA
Source organism: Nymphula nitidulata (assembly GCA_947347705.1). NCBI lineage: Eukaryota > Metazoa > Arthropoda > Insecta > Lepidoptera > Crambidae > Nymphula > Nymphula nitidulata. The sequence goes on from OX374633.1 coordinate 10,499,718, forward strand.
CAAGTCTAAATCTTACTAATTTTGAAGCACTTTAATAATAAAGAAATACTTTTAAACAATTCATAATTTATTTTGTTAATTATTTCACATCATATACACACGATGCTATTAATTTATCATTAAGTAAACATAAATTAGTAATATTTTGGCATAAAGTAACATACATAGTTTATAAAGTCACTAGCTCATTAAAATATTTCCAAGTGGATTCTAGGATTATTATAGCGTCATCGTTAAATTTACTACCTAAAATCTCACTGACATGTCTATTTTTATCACATCGATATTATACAAAGTATATGAATATAACTAATCTTTCATTATTCGAGTATAGTCCCACATTTTCGTATAATAGGTACAGAACAATAACACAAAATAATTTAATTAGCTTACTCGATAGGTATAATTACGTCACAGTTTTTGAATAACTGATCATGGGTTTGGTCTCAAAACCTGACATCTTAATTTAACCGACAACGTTCAACGAAGTTTCCTTAATATCTTTCAGGTCTCCTTTCCTATTATAAGTTCCATTTATTTCTTTAAGATCCCCATTTTTTTCTTTGTCATCCTTTTTTGCTAAGTTATCCTCACTTCCAAAGTTCCATGATTGTATGTTACCAGTACCAAACAGAATGAAGAATATAGCAGACACGATGTACACCGATGCCCCGACAAAGAAAACAGGCCGCCATTGCACGAAGGTATTCTGTGAAAAAAAAACCAATATGTTAATTATAAACAGGTATAAATGACTAGGCAGTTTTTTGTCTAGTGACTCACGATTTGGAATGCCACAAAAAAAATATTTTCTCTAATAGAGTTAACGACGACACGTGATCCTTGACTTAGTACGAGACACATATATAAGCAAATTAGTTACAAGAACAAACTGTTAGATCGTCAATCTTTTTTAATAGGTAGATACGGATATGTTTTATTATAAAGCGAAGCGCGCACCGCGAAGCGTTTCTTTTTTGCCATGTTTAGGCGAAATAAAAACGCAATAATCACATGATTCCTACACGCACTACGATTTGTAATCGGGCTGCGGTAAGAGTTACGTCGCAGTTTGTACCGGATCTCGAACATATAAATTTTATATGGAGCTTAGAATGATCATTATTATTCTGACATATAGAGATTTTAACTATAAAAAAAAATCCTTTAGTGTGTGGGATCAATGTTGAATCCAATAGTTTACAGATTGACGATTATTGTTCACACCTATTAATTGGGCCTTACTTGTAGTCTTGTACTAATTAAATAATCTTTGTACGCGCCTATCTTAGAGTTTTGTCACGTTCGTTCGAGTGTCATTTTTGTAAGGCAGTAAGTGGCCAAACCAAGCGTGAAACTTGGCATTCACTTACTTTATTAATTATGCAAAAACATTGAAGCTGTTTAAAATATCTCATTTTCGCATAAACGTAATATTTTAAAATGTGGGCCAGTCTTACCCCATTCCTAGTGAAGTATGCAGTTATCATTGGTGTGAAGAATCCCGCCGTGCTGCCAGCAAAGTTTGCTATTCCGTACAGAGTTCCAGCGTAGTTGGGAGCAAGATCCTGATGGTTCTGCAAGTTCGTCAGGGTGGCAGCACCGTTGAAGCCCATGGACATAGTGATCAACGCCACTGATATAGCCGTTGAACAGCCTGAGTAAACTAGCAATACCAGTAAAATGCCGGGTAAAATATGCGAGAAGACGCAGAAAAATTTCCTAATAACTGTTGTCGTCATAAGTCTTTTAGCTAGTATACAGTCCCCAATAGCCCCGAATACAGCGGCAAGGAATAATCTTGCGAGATACGGTAAAGCTGAGATCACACCAGCTGCCGACAGTTCGAAGCCTAGGACGCTCGATACAAATTTTGGGCCAACAGTCATAATAAAATACAAGCCCCAAAGATTGCCGTAATGTAGCACTGACATGGCGAGGAAGGGGAGCGATGTCATGATGCTTTTGAATGGGGGAAGACCCTGAAACAAAACCAAATATAAATTATTATATCAAACTGTTTTTAAAAAAATATATCACGTTTTGTTTTTCCAATTTTAGTAAATTTTTACTCATAAATCATATTTATTGAAGATAAATATATAATATTGAAGATAAAAGGGCGTATTTTACACGTTTAGTAAATGTTATACTTTACTAGACTAATAAATTTTTCTACAAGTTATTTTAAACCAATCAACGGAAAGCTACTTATAAGTTGTTAATTAGGTAGTATTATCGAATATTAACCTTTGATTTTTTTATCTTGTCTCCAAGCGCTTCTAAAATGTATTTCCTCTCGGCATCCGAAATTCTTGGGTGTTCTGTGGGCGTGTCGGCGACTAGGTACCACCATAAGATAGACCAGACGAGGGTGAGAGCAGCTGGCACGTAAAAGGCCGAAGGCCATCCAAATTTCTCCATTAATGGTCCCGTTAATGACCATGTCACAACTGTACCTAATATCCCTCCCATCAAGGCACTCACAAATTTTCCCTTCTCAGCTGGCGGAGCCCATCTTGCTACTAAAACATGCAGTGCCGGATATACGAAGCCCTGAAAACATTATTATAAGTAATATTAAGTACATTTATCACCTACTTTATTTGCACCAGATCACTGGAAAACCCAAGAGTAGAGCATTACAAGACATATTTGTCAAACGGTAGAAAAACTAACTTTATTTGACTACTTTCTGGTGATTTGTCTTAATTTGTTTTATGTAAAAATGAACACATTCATAAATATTGTCATTTTTAGTCTGTCAAAAAAACTTGGACAGTTAAAACGAACACCGTAAACAAGTTTAACTATGTAATATTAGCTTTATTAATAATAACCAACACAAAATTATCCTCATTGCGGACCACATTACAAAAAACTTAATACGTTTTAAATCCTTATAATTTCATCAATAACTTTTTCAAATCGGAAACTTTAAACACTATATTGCCCTGTTTGGCGATAGTTATCTTTAATATTTTCTACTTTTGAATTTCTAGTGATTTTTTATTATACTGTCGCCATTTTTCTCCCATAAATTGAAAATTTTCAATAACCCCTGGCACCAATCATCTATCTAACACCATCTCATTGAGACTATTCATTATGAGCCCAAAGATGCTATATCTGCTGTAAGTTTCTAAAGGGTTGAGAATACTGCAGACTATTTGATGATACAGGATCACCTCATGGTTCGCATGCCTTGGAAATACCACCGAGGTAACAGTTAACCAAATTTCAAATCCAACGGATCTGTAAAAGTTAGTAAAACTCTTTTATCAAGTAGTAAATGAGCTGATACTCATATTCATCAATCGGCTAATTAATCGCCTTCATAAATTATAGCTAAGTATTATCCTGATCACGTCAGCTTTCAAACAAAAAACCAATCAGAATCAGTCCACTTTTAGCAGCCACGATGCCACAGACAGGCACATCAAACTTATAACACTACTCTTTTTGCTTCGGGGGCTAAAAATACATATAATCGATAGATTGTAAAATCAAAGTGCGATTGTCTTATCTTCCCCATGTAAAGATGTAATCGGCAGTCTTAAAATCATAGTGCAATTGTCATAATAATATACTTACACCAGCGAATCCAAGTAAAAATCGTACAACCACTAAGGCAACGTAACTCATCCTTGCAGCTACAGGGGATAGAGTTGTTAAGATTGCGCTAACAACAGAACTGATGAGAACCACGTATCTAGGACCCCATCGTTCGGCAACCATTCCTCCAACGAGTGACGTCACAGGGTAGCACCAAAAGTAGGCTCCGAGTATCAACGCCTGCTGATCAGCCGACCAGTCAAAAGTACCGCCAGGCACCTGAAATTTTTACGTAAATGATTAATCAGTATACCGCATAGATGGACAGATAAATCATGACGTCATTAGAATGAGGTTTGACTTGAGCAATTACAAAGTTTTGAAAGCCGTCTGGTCGAGTGGCCAGTACCCCTCTTTACTAAACCAGAGGGTTCCGGGGCCGAATACCAACAGTAGAAAATGTTTGTATGTTGATGAGTACGAACATTTGTTAATGAGACGTCGATGTATCTTTAGTTATTCAATGTTAAGAGTCTTGGATACTAAATTTCGAATAAATATAGATAAAAATTACTTGTATAAATATAAGGTATATACTAATAAATAAACATATAAACGATCGTTTATATGTTTATTTTTTAAGTATATTCTTTAATTTGGGTAATTTTAATTGTAATCATAGTAAATATATAGGGTGTTAGGAGGACGCTCTCGAAAACGAAGTCAGGTGGACGTACACGATTTATAGGAAAATAAATTTGAAATCACGAAAAAAAATCAGCTGTTCCATACAAACAGGCCGTGTAGATATTACAATTTGTATGAATGCTGATTTTTTCTCGTGATTTCAAATTCATTTTTCAATAAATCATGTTTAAGGTGACGAGCACGTCCACCTGACTTCCTATTCGAGAGCGTCCCCCTAAACCCCTGTATGTGGAGTAAGTACCTACTTGACACAATCCGCCATATAATTTATTTATTTGATAAATAAATATTTTTTAAGTAATAAATGGCGTTGTCAATTAAAACATTATTATTGTTGTTATTAATTAAGACATTGTATTTTGACTAAATAAAGACCCCTTTTTAACGCTGAGGGGAAGCTCTGCCAGCTAACTCCCAACTCCCGGGGGAAAAGATGGAAGAGGTGTGGGGGTCTCACTCCCTAAACCCCTCAGCGATGTATCCATCAAATATAGGCCTCAGCCTTCGAGACAAGCTATCACCGCCATTATTGACATAAACGAAACAGCCTCATTTATCTAACTTTTTTTCTAAGTTTCTAGTGCTGATTAGATTTTAACGAAAGTAACCAAACATAAAAAATAAAATAAAACAATCCACTATTTAAATTAGAAGTCTGATCAAATCTATCAAATAAGCCTCCAGCGTCGATTATCGTAGCAGCCCTAATTAATATTATTAATAATTTACTTGAAAATACGATTAATAATTTACTTCAAAAACGAAAGCAGTTAAAACTTGAAAACTATTCTATATTTAAGTAAACCTATTTTTCTTCGAAAAAGTAATTACCTAATCTGTCCTTTGTGCGATTTATCACTCATTACAATGTTAAGTATAAACTAGTTGGTAAATATGTTTGACCATAGCACAAGAAGGTATAAAACTTAAACGTGATACCTACACACGATTCCAATGAAACATAACATCTTCAGATCAATGCATTGTCTTTTCCATTACTACTACTAGGTGTTTTATTGCAATCGACGATAACAAAGGACTGTTTCACCTAAAGATTTATAACAATGATTGTCAAGAAATACTACTGAGTTCATGTGCTATAAAATTGTCGAGCACTATTGTTAACTACTTTAAAAACTTTCATTACATGGGTACGTAAATAATGGTAACACAGTTGACCGCTGAACAATTTATTTGCCATACAATACATGTGTGTACGTTATGCTGCATAAAAGTCGCAGGAAAGGATAAAAATAAATTTCAACTTACTCACCTACTTAAATTTAAGTGTAATGTTTAGAGGCACCAAGAGTTTGAACGAATTCCATAAGTAAAATGTTACCTGTCTAGGAGCCTCTCTGATGTCCGTTATGTCAGCATGACGAAGAGTTTCATTCGAAATTTCACCTCCCGGCTCACACTGCGACCGTAATCTGAAAGGAAACCATATCACCCATGACTTCTTTAATCTTTGAAGTGGGTATTTCAACGATTATTTGATGATGTGGTTATGCATATCACATAGAAAAGATTTTCTATTGTAAGTGCCAGTGGGCCAGAAAAGGACGAATAAACTTCCGCCTGAAACATCCTAAATAAAAGTTATTGCAATAAAAATGATTCGTTAGTCATTTCATCTTTCGTTACGTAGCTTTAAATTATTAAAAATGAAACCGGCTTCAAGGAATTCTGACATAGAAAGAACCAATTGAAAATCAATATTTAGTTTCTCTACATCTACACAATGTGCATGCAGAAATTCGAATATACATAGGCGTGATTTTTTTTAGATAGTTGACTAATAGGGATCTATCAGGATATCAGGAACCACTGGGAAAAAATCATGATCTAAATCTATAAAGTTTTACACTAAACTTCGAAAAACGCTTCTTTCGAAATTTCTCCGTACCTACAGCTTAAAGTTTTTTGAAAATTGTAGCAACTTGACTGTGTAGGTACTTTAAAATGTTACAAAAAAACATTGCCTCAATGCTCTTGATAAAAAATTATGATAGTATGTATTGCCTTATATTTTAACGAGCACTACACATTTGAAATAAAATCACTATACCGGATTTAACTCGCGTTTAATTAGGTGTTACATTATTATTATATTCCCGACGTTTCGACAAGATTGGGTACGGTCAGTTTAGATGTAGTCCTCGTTTACTTGCTTGCCTATCAGGGACTGATTTGAAATCGCTAAGAGGAAGCTACATGATAGTGATAATTATGCTTAATGAGTAAGCAAACCTGCTTAACCACTGCCTTACATCTGGCTGCGTATTGTGGGCTGAAAAATTCTATATACAAGTGGATGGTGCAGCGATGGGTTTTCCTGCTTCACCCGTAGTTGCCGATATTTTGATGGAATGGATTCGGCGCACTTTGAGGAGAGAGCTCAGCACCGGTAACACCAAGTTTTTTTAAACGACGTGTAGACGACACGACACTCACAATTTTACCAAGCAATAAAGTCACTGTCCATTTCCGGCACAGAAAATTTAACATGGAGTTAGAGGCAAATAAAAGACTAGCTTATTTATATATATTAATAATAAGATATCCAGGTCAGAACTTGAGCAATACTGTGTATCTTAGAGCATCCTATACTGATAGGTACCTCAATGTTGACTCACATCACCACCCCAGTCAGTCAGCTTCCATCTTTGTTTCAAAGAGCGCGAGGCATCTCTGACAACCAACACCTGACAACTGAGCTTCAGCATGTCAAGGATGTCTTGCGGGACAACAAACTGCAAATACTACGCTAAAGTTATAGAATCCTAGCGAATATTAGGTTGACGCTCGACTGTGATAGGTTGACGCTCGACTGTGATAGGTCACAGTCGAGCGTCAACCTAATATGGGTGAAAAAGAGAGGTGTGAAAAAGCACCTTTTGAACCAACCAGATGGAGGCGGCTAGAGCAGTGTCTAAACTGCTTTTCTTTTTTTTTGAATGATTGCTGTTGGTCGCAGATCGCCTTTACAGTGTAACCGGGGTTTTAAGGAGGCGAGAACCTTGGTGAGTCCTCAAGCCTTGAGGGGCGAACTAGCCTCTGGACGATTTCTAATCGCCAGAGGCATCACCTCCGGGGGAGGTGTCCCGCTGCCTCTTAGAGTCTTCGCATATGGACTCTTCCTGCCGCTTCACGTCAGGTGATGTTGGGTCAATTGCAGTGCTTCGTATGAAGAAAACCTGCTGTACTACCATAAAAGGTATCACTGACAAGATTGGTAATTTTTAAAAAAAACATAGCCTCATGTTAAATTACCTACTACAATAAAAAAACGTAAAATGTTTCTGGAGAGTAGCTATGTTTTCAAGAGGGACAGAGGGGTCAAAAGGCGCCTTGTACCTGTAAGGCGCCATGGGCGTGATGTCAGTTCTGTCATATTTTACTTAATTTAAGCTTTATTGCAAATTGCGATATCTCAAAATTTTAATAAAAAAACATATCTTGTAATCTGGTGAGAACTAGGTATAAAGACATCTATATTCATCAAGCTTGGACCAACCAGTATAGTATCAAAGAGAAATAATTATTTGCGTTTGGATAATTACGCCCGCACGATAGCAAATAACTGTCGTTGTAGAAACAATGTCACACACATTAACACCCCTGCAATACCTACTACTACCTGTTTTATACATATAATATAAGAATAGCACTGATGTGTTATTGTAAAAATGTAATTTCTTTATTAAGTGCTAAAAGGAACCTAGGCACTACATAAAAAACCGGCCAAGTGCGAGTCAGACTCGCGCACGATGGGTTCCGTACCTTTATTTATAGACAAGCGTCTACCTGTTGCCGTAATAAATGTCGAGCAAAAAGAAGCAAAAAAAATCATGTTTGTTGTATGGGAGGCCCCTTATATATTTATTTTAATCTGTTTCTTAGTATTTATTGTTATAGAGGCAAAAGAAATACATCATCTGTGAAAATTTCAAATGTCTTACTATCACGGTTTATGAGAAATAGCCTGGTGACAGACAGACGGACGGACAGCGGAGTCTTAGTAATAGGGTCCCGTTTTACCCTTTGGGTACGGAACCTTTTCTTTTTTGTGGCAGGGGAAACGCCTTATGCGCTGTCCTCCTTTCTTGGGATCGAAGAGAGGGACGTGTGGGACCCACTAAAACCCCTGCCATAGACCTTTTCTGCTCGCCGATGGTATTTTGGGCAGCCTGTGGTGGCACAACATCCTTCTAAGTTGACCGGCACGCGGGTGTGTACGCGGGCCGGCCGGGCTGTACAGTCAGGCAGCGTTCCCCTTCCGCTGCCCGAAGCTCCAGATATTATGAGGGCTCTTGGAGGCGGCCGTAGGTCGTCCTCCGCCGCCCGGTCCTCCTGCGGCAGCTGCCCGCTCACGCTAGGCCACCTCCTTCTGCGTCATGATGGTTTCGCCATTAACTCTCAACCATTTTGGAAACAATAGTCGGGAGGGAGAGGTCACCCTCTACCACAATAACTAACTCTCGGCGCTCGATCGCCCAAGCCGGGCACAACTCAAACGCATGCTGCGCATCCTCGTCAGAACAGCTATCACAGAGGTGGTACAGAGGGGCAGGTTCCCTTCCAGCTATTCGACACAGATACCCCCCAAAACAGCCATGCCCAGAGAGTATCTGTGTCAGGTGGAATATCAGGGCTCCGTGCACTAGCTCTGTCCAACCATTGCTTTAATATGGGTCGAACTGCCCCAATGGCCCAGACTACGACACTAGATCGTTCGAGTCTTCGCGCTCACACCTCTATTGATGCCTCTCGTAGTTCAGCTCTAGAGCACTCCACTTCTCGTGGTGCCGGGCTTTAGCCTCTGGCACGCGCCTCTTCCCGCCAGAAATAAACATAAGAGGGCCTTCGCGTCCAGGTCCCACGGCACTGTTCCGGCAAGTATCGCCACCGCCTCACCCGAGATTGTGCGGTTGGGTACGGAACCCTATCTTATGTAACCCTAAAAACTGACAAAATAAACTAGATCAATGTGATTATGGTATAATTAACTATGAAAATAATATATAGGAGACTTATTTAAAAAGACATAGGTTCCTTCAAAAGAGGAGTGAAAAGGAAGCAGAGATCTAAAACAGTGAGTTCAAGCTGCACAAGCTCTTCGCATACCTATGAACTCTTGTTACTGCTTCATCAGGTGGTGTTGAAACTTGAAAGTGCCGTGCTTTGAATTAAAAAAAACTACTCACGAGGCATTCCTCTTGGTCTGTGGTACCATAGCTATGAGGTTAAGGCTCATGTTGACACGCAGCATGTACGCCACCCAGCAGCTCGTGAAGATCATCAGCCATAAGTTGAACCGCGCCGGCACCACATCTGGACACATAAGTAAGTTTTAAAATCTTCTCTTCTTTTATTTTTCAACATTAAAAAATATCTAGACTAGTTAAATATCACGTTTAACCGCCTCTGTGATCTAGTGGATCTATGGATAGACCAAATATCATCTTTGGTAGAGCTTACATGATGAAGACAGCTATTGGTAATACGGAATACCACTAAATTCGCTTTCTGCGACAATTAGATACAAAAGTAGGAAATAAAATTTAAGGGGGTGTTTGTGTTCCTTGTCAAGAGTGTCAAGAGTTACCTCTGAACGGTCCACACCGCTAAGACCACTTTTATTTTCTGACTAAATTAATAAAAACACTGCTCGTGACAACAACCCTTAAAAATGCGTACCTACTTTTGCGTATCGTACGATACACTACATTTATACAAGAATTAATTGGCCCCCGCAACCGCAGAATTCCAAATTTTGTTTTGGAATTCTGTAGCACCAGTTATATGTATGAAAATGATAAAATACCATTATGTATTATCTATTACAAACAAAAATAGTGTTACTAACAATGTCATATTTCTCTTTCTGTCTGTCATGTCTGAATTTACATTAATAACAATGTCTTATAGTTTGTCTGAATTGTCTGTAAAATTATTCTCTACATCGACAATGTCTAGATTATTAAAAGAAGAAAGTTATTCAGAGTGCAACTCATCGACCGAGTTTGCAGATTACGGGATCTTTGAGACCGGTTTATTCTACAAAATATTTGCATTCGCCTCTAGTTGTGTTTTTTTTAAATATTCTTTTTTATTTATGGTTAACCCTGTATGTGCGAACTAAAATAAGAATGGTATATTAAACAAAAATACAATTTTATGCTTAGTACAAACATGGATTGCGAGTAAATAACAGTTTATATCATAGACTAGAGATATAAAAGGTTTATAGCATCATAAGCTATTCTAGTCTAGACACCTTGGGTGATGTCTCCCATGCTGTCAGTTAACCGCGAGCCGTAATCTGAAGAACATACTTAAAAAATAATAAACTAGAAAAAAATATTTTTTTCTAGTTTAATAATCCAAAATGATCGCCGCCTCAGGACGTGAAAATTTTCTAATATTGACGTGACGACACGGACGTGACGGACGGTTAGACATGATATTTTTTTGTGAATATTTTTAATATTATAAATACATTTTTCAAACATTTATAATAATGTTAAAAATAAATTAAAAGAATATTTGAAAGCAATGCCCCAACTATTTGTAACAATACTCGTTCCGAATGTTGAAATAGAATATTTCGACACTGTAGGGTACCCGTTAGCTTATAACGCAAATACAGATAGACTAGAAGACTTTCACAGGGTTATCCCAAGTATTGTGATGTCTTGGGTAGCTCAGATGGAGTCGCCCGGATTGAAATGGTCGCGGGTTCGATCCCTGCCTCAGGACGTAAAGTTTTTCTAGTTTAGTTATTTTTGTAATTATAGTTTTCAAACATTTATGATAATGTTTAAAATAAAATTAAAATGATAATGGGCCTAATTCTGGGAACACATTTTAATTCTAAATTTAAGTACAGTATATCTGTTTCTCGCAATAAGTAATAGGAAAAAGATAGCAAGAATCTGTTTAGAGCTGTCACTTAAATTTCGATAGATTTCTAAGAAACCATAGACAATTTTAGACGGCATGTACGGAGGTGCCTCCTAAACACTGCATTTTATCACGTTCAATAAGGTCGGAAATTGAACGCACGTTTCTAAATGTCAAATTATATGACAGCCATCCTTTTCGTATTCCTTTTGATAGAAAGAGATGCACTGAATTTAAATTTAGACTTAGCATGTGTTTACCAGAATTAGGGCCAATGGAAGCATGTCATTGATATGAAGAAGAAAGAGAGTAGGGGATAGAACAGAGTCTTGTGGTACACCAGCATTCGATGATATGAACCCCGAAACGCATCCATAAACGAGGATACGAATTCTCTGCTCATGCAGGAAGCCGGCGATCCGGTTACAGAGCTGAGCGGGCAGACCGTATGACTTGGAGAGAAGAGCCCTGTGCCGGACCCGATCAAAGGCTTTGGCAATGTCAAGGCTAAACAGGCACTGACTCACCACGCTTGTCAATCGTTTCACCCCAGACTTGCAGCAAAAGCGGCATTATCCCTCCGGAAGGCTATGACAATTGGAAAACAATTGTGTCTGGAATCTGATGCTTGACGGGTTAAATAACTTAAATACACTAGAAGATCACCCGTTGACCGTTCCGGCCGAAACCCGTACTGTCAATCATTAATTAATTAGTAATCTTCTAGGTATCAGATGCTGATCTAATTATTTAAGATCCGTTCCATGACCTTGCGAAGAACTGAGGTGACAGCTATTGGGCGGTCGTTAGCTAAGACTGATCGGTCTCCCTTTTTAAAGACCGGTTCCACATTGGCTGAAGCCGATGTGGAACCGGTCTTTACCGGATCATCGGATCTTGGAGACTCCAAGATTCCGGCACACACCCAGAAGTGAGAGAAAGAAGGGACGGGAGACGAGTTGTCTCCCGTCCCGTCTTTCTCTCACTTCTGCGCTGCGCATTTATTGAGTAGGTACTATCGCTGAATATTAAAAGAGATTTAAGTTGTTTTATGTAAAATATCACACGTGGAGCTCGGTGGCGTAGTGGTTTGAGCGATCTAGTTTCGATTACGAAAACAAAGCAACTTTCGCCATGGTAGATCCCAGGATGGGTCAATCAAATTTACAATCTCGAGCTCCTCCGTGCTTCAGAAAGCACTTAGGCCGTTGGTCCCGGTTGTCACTGCAACCGGTTTAACCCACCAACCCGCATTGGGCCAGCGTGGTGGTGTTATGGCCCAAGCTCTCATGTGTTTCTCCCATGTAGGAAGGCATGTGCCCAGCAGTGGGACGTATATAGGCTGATGATGATGTGAAATAACTAGATACATTTTTTAGAAAAGTTATTACACAATTGTTACTTATTTATTCGATATTTTAGAATCTTAAACAATACAACTACCTCTTTTTTGTATAGGACACCATTTACTTATTATATTACTAGGACACCCATTTATAGTAACTGGTTCTAACTAAATAATACTATGATGTAGAGTAGGTAAGTAATCCAAGTTTTGGTTATCAAAAACTGATCTTATGGAAAATTGGTTGGCGATGATAATGGTAGGTACTTTGATTATATAATATTATTCAAAGGGTAAGTAGTGGTAGGTATGATTTTTTAAATTACAAACAAAGGCAGCCTGGTCTACTAGTGATAGATTAGAATTATCTATAAGGATTTCATATTTAGATACCTTTGATTTTATATAATTAAAGTGAAATACGTACGTGTGCGTGCTTCATTATTAAAAGCGACGAAATCTGACTATAAATGTATATTATAATTAATGATAATACAAAAATATTACACAGAGTAGGTATTACGTTTTATGATTGCTCCTTCAAATCTCGTCATTGCTTTAATTCATTATTGTAATAATTATCAAAGAAAATTGTATAAAAAAACGATAGCACGCATTTCTGCACACTTTGACGTTTGTTATACCTATGTCAAACAAAATGTATGACATGGTGACATATACAAATTATTTTGAAAATGTCACCACAGGAAATAATCAGGAAAAGTTCAGTTTATAGTAACGTTTTATATTACGTAAGTAGCTCTATAATACTTAAGGTAATTTTATGAATATTTCCTGTAATTTCCATTTCATCCTCAAACAAGTCATGAAAAGTATAAGCCAATTGTTATATGTATATAACCTTTAAAATCTTAATAATAGATAAAATATAAGGATATAAGTATATTAGTTTTTAAAACCTTAATAGGGGGTGAATTGTTTCCCTATCACGATTAATTGAATATAAACAAGTACCTCTCCGTTATAATTTGTAGAAATTGAAAATCTATGATGGGTACCTTTACCCAATGTACTCTTTGCCTATACCTACTTGTTCTTACCAGCAAGAAGATTTCAATATAATTTGTTTCCTTTCTTAGGAAAACCTTTGCTGTCTTTGAAAACTTAAGAAAAACTAATTTAGTACCCGCATTAAGCAAGCGTAAGTCGCGTTGTTGGAAACAATAGATTACTTATATATATTTAGCTATGTATATCAACTGCATTGCTTGATCTGCTGCCTCCCGTACAAGGCTAGGTTTTTATTAAATTTTTACCTACCCCAAGCATTATGATGCTTTATGCGTTTTTTTAGGACTTTTATATAACCCATTCTAGTTTCAACCTTGCCTATCACAATAAATTATCGAGATTCTTTAAAGCTTCGCATCGCATAATGTCACAGCTGCTTCGTAATTTTACTTTGCAGGGGTGAATCAAGAAATTTTTAATAAATATTTATTATACCATGTATGGACTTTAGATTTTAGATGCCGACTACCAACTACTTGAAGCATACAAAATAACTCTAATGAAACATTAAAATATTACTACTAAATTACCTACAAATGTTTTCCACTATGTTCATCGAAACACAATAATAAGACCTCAATTAAGTGTTTATCTTTAGCACAAACAACATACACGACAAGGAGTTATTGAACAGTAAAATCATTTCATTTTCAGTTCAGTCAATGTGACGGTGACACGACAAGTGTGTTGCATTATGTCGAGCGTCCAACCGCGCCAAATTGGTCTTGGTGATGTAATAATAGTAATCAGTCAACTACCTTTCCGTACTTAATCGTCATCGAGACCCGTGAAAAACGAAAAACATGACATGCAACTTTGTTAGTTTTGTTACCTATAACAATATTGATTGGAGAATGGACATCTTCTAATTTAAAATATTCTCGTGTCACAAATTTAGTTACCATACTCCTCCGAAACGGCTTGACCGCTTTTCATGAAATTTTATATGTATATTTAGTAGGTCTGAGAATCGGCTACTATCTATTTATTTTTTATTCATTGGACAATATTTTTATTATGGCAAAAGAACGTTTGCGGGGTCAGCTAGCATACCTATAAACTATCATTATCGATATATCAGTCGATGATGTCTTGAATTAAACTATGGGAGGCATTAAAAACTCTTGTCTCTAGATTATCAACGCATCTGCCATAAAAAGCGATTCTCTTGATGTTGCAGATGTTTATACGCAAAGTTTTTTTTATACAACTAGATGACAAACAAGCTGACGGCCCACCTGGTGGTAAGCGGTTACCATCGCCTATAAACACCTGCAATAACAAGGAAAAATCACTTGATATCGCAGGTGCGTTGTCATCCTGAGGCGTATGATAAAATGCCGTTCATGCCCAGTAATTACACTGGCTACCTTTCCCTTCAATCCGAATCCCAGCGAACTGTCTCACGGCCGAAATAAAAAAGGCGGTGATGATTACCAAGTTAGATAGTGGAACCATCAGAAAAAATAGTGGAGTAATAACGAACGTTGGGTAGTAACGAACTAGGCTGTGTATTTTATTTATTTATTTATTATATCATGATAGGAAAAAATAAATAGCGCATACTCAGAACCCGGAACCTAGAGGTCTATCTCTCTCAGACAGCGTTTGGAAATAAGTAGTGGGAAAAGTTCCCCTGCCATACCTACATTTGACGACAAATACCAACACGCTTACCGCTGCGTTGGAAGACGTTTTTAAACTTCTGGACTGGACAGGACTCGGCATCAACATCAACGTCGAGTACATCACTCATCTTCGATTTGTCGATGATATAGTAGTCATGGCAGAATCCCTGGAGGAATTGAGCACAATGCTCGACAACGTAGACAGAACTTCCCGACAGGTGGGTCTAAAAATGAACATGGACGAACCAATGGTTATGTCGCATATCCATGTCACACCTATACCAGTTACAGTAGGGAGTTCTGTTCTCGTAGTTGTGGACGAGTAGATACATTTACCTTGGCATTTGATCCAGCAGAGCAAACTTCTAGAAAGAAGTTAATAGACGAATCCAACTCGTATGGGCAGCGTTCGGGAAATTGCGTAAGATATTGCGTAAGTCCAAAATTCCTCAGTGCTTGAAGTCGAAAGTCTTCGACCAGTGTGTGTTGCCAGTGATAACATACAGCTATGAAACGTGGTCGCTTACTAAGGGCCTTCTGTTCAAGTTCGCAGTCTCACAACTAGCTATGAAACGAGCTAAGTTAGGTGTTTTTCTGTGAGAAAGAATCAGAAATGATGGCATCCGTTACAGCACCAAGTCACTGACATAGCTCATAGGATTAGTAAGTTCAAGTGGCACTGGGCAGGGCTCATAGCACGCAGAGCAGATGGCTGGTGGGGCGTTATTAAAGTTCTAGAATGGCGACCACGTACCGGAAAGCACAAAGTAGGTCGGCCTCCCACTAGATGGGCAGATGATCCGGCCAGGGTCGCGGGGTGCTGTTGGATGCAGGCTGCGCAGAACCGTTCCATTTAGATATCGATGGGGGAGGCCTTTGTTCAGCAGTGGACATCATAGGCTTATATGATGATGATGAGGTAACTAACATTTTTACAAAGTAGGTAATATAAATAATTACTTAGATATGTCTCCATCAAACTATAAGTTCAAATAAACTAAATAAGTATAACCAAAACATCAAATTTATCACAATTTAGCTAAAACAATAACAAAGCTAAGTACCTATGTATGGAAATATTTCCCATTTTCCTTTAGTAAATCTTTTTTTATTGATCATTGAAATAAGTATTTTATTATAACTTGTCAATCATGATGAGGTTTACTGGTGAAGATAATAATTACAAATAGAACGTAGTCATTTTGAATTTTGTGGTTTGATGACGAAAGTCTTGTTGTGGTTAAATGAAAAACCCAAGTTTCTTAACATAACAAGTTACTCTCAATGATACCCACAGATGATACCCAAAGATAATCTTCTAAAAATCTAATACTGATATAAAATTCTCGAGTCACAAATTTAGTTACCATACTCCTCCGAAACGGCTTGCCCGATTTTCGTGAAATTTTGTAGGTATATTCAGTAGGTCTGAGAATCGGTTACTATCTAATTTTTTTTAGGACAAAATCTTTTTTTTTATGGCATATCTAACGTTTGCGGGGTCAGCTAAAATTTTACATTACATTCGTTGATCATTTAAGTACGTTTGGTTGTATCGATAAGGGTTTGTAATAGTATGTACTTATTTAAAATTATTATGATGTTTTTAGTGTCAATTTTATGGTACACCTATATAACGAGACGCTCCTCCGTAAGATTCCATTAGAATTCACAATTTATTTACATTGGCCGGTAGTGACGACAGGCTTTATTGGTACTCGAACATATCCAAAGTTCGCCTTTAATAAAGAATATTTTACAGTGTCATAGGATATAATCATCAAGTCGAGATAACATCCATGAACATTTTTATAATATGGTTACTTATGGAAGTTTTATCTCCGCATTTATATGTATACATTTGCACATCCGTTAATCTGATGTAAAGATAAAAAATAATTCAAGTACCTATGGCTAATTTGTAGAATGAACATAAATGGTTATTTCCAGCGTTACTGTAAAGTCACAGTAACGCAAAAAAAATACCTTTACGATAATTACTAGTCAGCATACACGGAGTGTGCGGGGAAACTAAGAGATGCGGTATCATAATCATTGTTCAAATTCAAAACTTAGTCATTTTGCTTCCGTCAGAGTAACGAAACTTTTGGTGTCTGGGGCAGAAGTCTCGGGGTATGAATACCAATCGTTACCTACCTAATTTGTCGCTAAGTCGTGACGATGTTTATAAATTATTATGTGGCACCCTAATGATTATTGCACGTCTTGAGATCAAACTTATCGCATAGTTATCATTATCTATGCCCTGCTGTCACCAATTTCGCTAAATAAGTGCACCCGTACCACCATCTTTTATCGCGAACCAGTTTAGGACCTAAACTGAGTAGAATCGTTAATTCGTACTACGACGCTATCTAGGACTATGACAGCGATGCAGCCAACCAATGGAACCAATACTGAACCGAGCGGAATATGAATCACTTTTATGGCGGTACTGGCCTGCGGTATTGCATATCAACTAAAATAATATTGCTATAATTTTTATATAAAATGTATCGACGACTCTGGTGGACGGTAAAACTGTAAGTTTATGTTTACACCTAATTTGTTCAATTATTGTATTTTCATTTTATAAATAAAATAATCATAAAATAATAAATAAATAACTACCTATAGCGACGAAAGTGCCTCGTCTGCATCTAAATAAATATCGGATCGTTATAGGTAATATAGCGAAAACTCAGTTGGTTTGTTTGAAACTATAATTTCAATCTTGAAATTGATTGTTATATTTTATTACTGTTTTACACACCTCACGTAACACAGCTATGCCTAGGTACTGTTGATAATTATTTATGGGCTTACATACTTACATATCTTAAATAAAGTTAAATACCTACCTCTATAATCCACAGTTGCCTCGATTACCTACAGAATGTTTAGGTTCTTTCAATGTCACGGACGTGTTATGCTATGACCTCGAACGGGTATGCCATTGAATGTGGTACATAGACCTACCACCGCACCAACTACTATTAGTAGTTAATAAACCATTTCGTTTAAAATTAGACCTCCACTTTTCCATATGTAAGAGTAGCAAGCATGGTACCACAGATTAAATGGTTCTCAATCACGCATTGCCTACCTACTTTGTAAAAATCAAGAGAATGGGCGCTTTTATGATTTGTAACGCGACGATATTATCGTGGACGGCCACAGTACATCGATAACACAGGGAAGTAAATTGTATGGAAATATATGAAGACGCTTATAAATTTCCATCAACGGTAACGTTTTAATGTGCACGTCGACGTCCACGGAAATTGCCACATATATTTCCGTACAATTTTCTTATTTTTCATGGATCTATCGATAGTGGGAGTGCCGTGCAAGAGTGTGTGACCGGGGTGTGCTCGCTCTGCCTGTGCTTCTGAGTTCTCGCCTGCACTCGGTTGGACGGCTTGCAGGTGGCGGCGTGGTGCTGAGTCTTATTGTTTTGTGCTCTTGTATCGTTCTGGATAGGTCGCCTGGTGGTTCGAATGACCCACCATTTTTTTGACACGGGCCTGTAGTCTATGACACTTTACAAAATATTTTCACTGTAATAGATGCGCACTCGCACCCACTTTGGGTAATAGCTGAAAATCAGTGTGTTGCTTGTCAGCTGCGCCTGTCAGGCAACAACTACCGCTGAGCTATGGCCCCTTTGCGTTACTGCAGCACGCACAAGTAATCTTTTTTAATCTATTTACTTAAGATCTATTTAACTTTAATTTATAACCTATCCACTATGTCGTTGTTTATACTAAAACGGATTGTATGATTTTATATTACGTGTGTGCCTTTAATGCAAATAAACTTTTTATCTATCTATCTATCTATCTACAATTTACTTCCCAGTGTTATCGTTGTACTGTGGCCGTCCAACATAATATCGTCGCGTTACAAATTATAAAAGCGCCCAATGGAGAAGACAAGTTTCCTTGCTCCCAACCGCAACACAACGCTTTCATGATGAGCGCTGACAACCTTACTCATCGTAGTAGGAAATGTAGTGTTACTTGCTTATATGAGATCTCCAGTTGATCGCTCTAAGTCTCAGTAGGAAATAGCACCACTATGTATTATCATTTTTTAACTCCCGACGCTAAAAGAGGAGTGTTGTAAATTTTTCGTGTCTGTCTGTGGTACGAATGGACCGATTTTGATTCTGATTTTTTTGTTGTTTTAAAGCTGACGTATTAGGGTTCTTAGCTATAATATATGAAGATTAGTTCAGGCGTTTGATGACTATCTGCTTATTCCTACTTGGCAAAAGGGTTTTGCTAACTTTCACACATCCAATTGATTTGTAATTTGACTAAGCGTTACTTCGGTGGTATTTCTAAGAGATGCTAACCTCCAGCTGATCCTGTAACATGAATTAGTCTTGGATGCTCAGTTCTTTAGAAACTTACAGCAGACACAGCGTTTTTGGGCTCATAAGATGGTGTTAGATAGATAATAAATGAAGCCCTTACTTATTTTTTTTTTAATTCACACACACATATACACATTCATATCCTCTTGATTAATACCCTCCGTCGCGTTCGGTACCGCACCAATACACATTATACAACTACGTAGTATGGAGCTCTCAAATTTACGGTGTATTTTTAGTGAGATTGCTGGGACCTGCTCGCTGTTAGGAACACCCGATATAGGTACTATTTAAAAAATGGCAACTTTATAAGTAAGTTCCACAAAAACATAAATAAACACACATGTCATGACAAAACTTTACGGAACCTCAAAACATATTCACTTACCTGTAACATGAAATCGAATAAAATATAAAAAATTGGTAGGTACTAAGTACTTCATCATCATCATATTAGCCGAGAGACGCTCACAAGGTACTGGGCAAAGGCCTCCCCCAAGGATCTCCAAACGGATCGGTCCTGCGCTAGCCGCATCCATCGGCTTCCCGCGATCCGCACCAGTTCGTCAGTCCACCTTGTGGGAGGTCTACCAATGCTGCGTGTCTCGGTACCCGGCCGCCACTCGAGGACGTTTCCGCCCCAACGACCGTTCGTCAGTCCTCCTTGCAATGTGGCCTACCCACTGCCACTGGATGCTGGCAATACTTTACAGTACTACTTATTGTTTGTTAAATTATTCCCTAACTCATTTTTTCCTCTAAGCATATTTCCTTTGCATATTTTACCGAATGCAAATTTCCACATTGAGATTTTTTCATTTTCCTTATTTCTTTGAATTTTCTTTTCAAATTTTTACGCTAAAGTTGCGGAATTTTTCATATTCTTCTTTTCCATTAAAAGTATTTCTTGGTTGCATTTTTTCCCCCTTAACTTAATTGATAACACATTCGGGGTAAACCAAGGGTAGCCCCCCTTGGTTAAAGTTTACTCCCAATCTGTTAGCGATCTTCGAAATTAGCTTCCCAACAGGTGAATAGTTAATAAGGATATCAAAGCTTCTCCATCGGAAAAAATTAAGAAGGCCTTTTCATGAATATTATATTTACATAATACTTTTAAAGAACTAATAAAATATTAGGCCTCTGAGCATCACTATAATTATATCACCTACATCTTATGTAGTCTTACACGGTGCGTATGCGTAATATCACTACATAGTATAAAACAAAGTCGCTATCCGCCGTCTGTCTGTCCCTATGTATGCTTAGATCTTTAAAACTACACAACGGTTTTTGATGCGGTTTTTTTTAGTAGATAGAGTGATTCTTAAGGAAAGTTTATAAGCATTGCACCCGTGCAAAGCCGGGGCGGGTCGCTAGTGCTTTAATAAAACGTTACCTAATTAATTTTCTAAACATAAAAGGTAACATTTTTTAAAGAGATCAATTACAAAGGAACTAGAAATATTGATAATAACCTACGTTTTGTTGTAACACATACACATTGTTTCGACTCTCTCAAGTTCCTATTTGAGCACGTCTATTACATACACATTACATGATATAATGAAATATGTAACGTATGACTGTTGACAATAATGAAATTGCCTGCACTGCATAAAGAGCAGTATATCGTGCCTTCTTGGGTATTAGTTAACCTACATGTTGATAAAGTATATAAGCGTGTACATCGAACCCTTTAAACTTACTTATACGGTCTACCACACGGTACATAACAGATAAGTATATTATAAAGTTGGATTCTAAAACAAGTTTTACTAACATAAACTTAGAGGCCCAACACATTGCTTATAATGACTTGAAATTAGTAATAATTATAATTTAAGAAAATGTTGAGGTCATGAAACTAGTATATCTACGAAACCTACTTGACAGCGTGCCTCTGTTCACTTCATACCATAGACCACAAAACCACAAAATAAAGAAAAGATCACGTTTTAATAATAAGTAAAGTTGTTTTTGATTGTGCTTTAACATATTCGCATAACTTTCGATAAGATTTTCAAATTACGACTAAATTTTTATATTATCTTGTAAATGAAGAGTCTTATGGCTTAATAAACACAATAAATGATGTATGAATGACTCAATATAGTATCTACATAATAAGGCGCGATTTGAATACATGGGTAATAATTTAATTTTTACGGCGTAACGTCCTAATGGTCCTAATCGATCAAGTTGTTACGGTAAAACTTTATACACCGGTTTTCGTTTGCATTACGATAAAAATCCAATAAAATCACGTACATACCTATTCGCGCGCATAAATTCTTTATCAACTTACGGCTCTCATATTTGATAACACTGCCGCCGATTCACAAAACCACAGTCAAACGCTGCAATGTTGACACAATTTACATGTCCATGCGAAGCTAAAGAATTGAATGTGTTTCTTAAACAACGGTCGTTTCAATTGAACTGGGGCCTTACCACCATCTTTATAAAAGCGATTCATATTCCGCTCGGTTCAGTATTGGTTCCTAAACTGCACCGCTGTGATAGTCGTAGATAGCGTCGTAGTACGGATATAACGATTCTACTCAGTTTAGGTCCTAAACTGGATCGCGATAAAAGATGGTGGTACGGGTGCTGGAGCGACACTGTATATAATTCATCAAATGCATTAATTAAAGAAAAATTAAAAAGTAAAAACTTTGTACCTGCATACTTTTATATGTAGGGTTAGGTATACACTTCACTTTTTTTAAGGCAATCGTTCTTAGTCAAAACAACCATTACCTACTTATCAATGACATACCTAATTATGTTTTTTTGTTTGTGATTTTTATTGATATTCTGTTAACTTTTCTAAATGACATGTTACACATCTAAAATACCTAATCTGAATACAGGGGCGCAGCTACCGCCGTATCAGACGGATCAATGATACGCGGGGGCCCCGGGCTACAGGGGGTACAAATGTTACCTACATGCCGGGGAAAAAATCATATAATCACGCAATATAATATACGAATTCAGTCTCAACCTCTAATACAGGGTGGTGTCGTCAATATGACTAGAAATTAAAACATGGGCTATATTAGTTTATAGTAATGGCTTGGCACTTTCAAAAACATCTTATTCATTTGATAATTTCATGACATTTCTATGAAATAATTGCAGCCAATGTTATATTATTTCGTACAAATAAACGTCATGAAATTATCAAACGAATAAGATGTTTTTGAAAGTGAAACCATTTCTATAAACTAATATAGCCCATGTTTCAATTTATTGTCGTATTGACGATTAATATAATGAGTTATATGCTCATAACAGGGTCAACCTATAATCATAATACACGGTGTCTAGTTTAAAGTGATCCAAAAGAAAACCAACGATGGAGGAGCCCATGGGCTACCCGAAGGACCTCACCAAGAAAATCATAGTTTGCAACATTTCAGGTACCATCGAAAAGAAGAAAATAGCTATTTGCTCAAAAACTATGAATTATTGCAGAAAATAATTTTGTTTGTATAAAATTACTTTAATTAGAGGCAATTAAGTTTCTTTTGTGAAAAATCTTTACACTTAATTTGGGGCCCCAAACAAATTTCGATACGTCACTGTGTGAATAGCTACGTATTTATTTATTCTCGTAATACTAAGCCAAATTATACGAAAAATTTGCATAATCTCTTAAATAATGACCTATAGATTTTAATAACTTTTTATTAACTGTCATTAGCTTTTTTACACGACATATACAGTACCTACCTAGGTGTGTTTAGCCACCAAATTGCTCCGTGAAGGAAGATACAACTTGATGATTATGCACTTACTAATTTGAAAATCCAAGAAAACCAATTGCTACTCACTATGTTCAAGCCTCAGATGTAGCATAGCATACAATGAAATTGAGGCAAGAAATGACGTGCAGTCTAATGTGTTGTTTAGACTTTGCAAATCATTTCTTCAATAGTCAAGAAACTTGCATCAAGTAAATAGCCCTTTATGTTCAAGCGTGAACTAAAAAAAATAAGGTTAAAAAAATATTTTATCGATTGGGTTATGATTTCGTTCATCTGTATTTCTATATTAACATTTATTTCGTTGCAATATTATTTTGTAACAAATAGAATTTATTGCCTAAGAAAAGTTGGCAGCGAAAATATTTAATTTTGTTGTGTCAAGTCTTTTGTAGGTACTAAGCCATATATCTAGTCTTATTTTTTTTTAAATACTTTTAACTTGAATATGGCAGGAGTGCCCTGTACGGCTGTACTGTAACACTCGGGTATTGACCACGGCATGCGGAATAAGTATGAACCTGCCCGGTAATGTATAAAAAATAAACAACATGAACAGAAAGCGGCCCATAAAAGTGTAACTTTACAAATGACTTACACGTTAACGGTCTCTTATTTGAGGTTAATTGTTGTATTAGTTTTGTTCCTTTAAATTTTTCCACTGACACCAAAGCTCTTTTCTTTTCAAATTTCTTTTCTAAATAACTTGAATTTGACTTATGCACAAATATTTAAAAACTTATTGCCATTAAAATGTAATAATAATACAATTCGCTGCTACAAATGTACAGAAATTTGTTTTGTCAATGTTTTTATGTTATGATTTTAATAATGATATAAACGGCAACATAAACTTAAAAGTTTCGTTTGAATTAGTGTACAAAAGTAAGAAAAGTACTTATTCATTATTAAATGTTTACTTTTAAATTTATATTACCTTAGGTTATATTATGATAAACCGGTCGGTAATTAGGATATTGTATTACTTACTGGCTCTTATTTATAACACCATTTTAAATATTAAATATATAATGCCGTTTTATTAGTCCCACCTATTATCTGCCCAAAGTAAGCATCAATAAGTGCTAGTGATAAGGTGTGAGAGAACGGATAAATATTGATTTGATCTGTATAAATAAACATCAATGTTTGTATGTTTGTCTCCTATGTGCTGTGAAACCTTTGATCAGATTGTGATAAAACTTTGGCAGGGTGTTTTGGGAACGCCCGCAAAGGTTCCTGGATTTAAAAAAAACTTTTTTTTTATTTCATATATAAAACCTAACATTTTTCTCTATAATGGCATTGCAATTGCAAAGCATAACGGGTGCAGCTAGGCAGCTAATATTTAGATTAGATACTAATTAAATATACAAACATCCATGACTCGTGAAGAAATGTTCGTACTCATCATACAAACATCTGCCCCTACCGGGATTCGAGCCCGGGAATATGAAAATTAAATGAAAGCGATGCAATTTAATAAGACTATTAATATAAAAGAAGCTAATTGATCCTCTCACCTCTGCCTACTTTAGAATTCGTGAGGATGGAAATCAATGAACTTCGATTCGACAAAATGGAATGAGAGAAAATATTCTTATCTTTTAATACAGTATTGATCTATCTCTGTGCCAAGTTTCATCGAGATTGAGTAAGAAATATCCATCCATCCAGCCCTTCACATTCACAAAATTAGTATTAGGATGTAAGATGTCTGTCATGAGCTCATGAGATCATTACGAACTGTTAATATTAGATATCCCTAAACCTAAGCATAATTACTCTAAGTCCTAGTCAGAATACTTAGATGATGCAAAAGAATTCATTAAAACTGCTGTGGATTGATCGTAATTAAGAAATACAGACACTTATTCTTAGAAATAGAAAGCATTACACAATGTTATTTATGTCGATACCAGGCCATAAATTTCTTCGTAATCCACATAATTTTCCATCGTAAATATCAATGCCAGCTCAGTCTCAAGTTAGAAAGTGGACGAAACTCCTCCAGACCTCACAAGTACTTTAGTTTCTTGAAACCTCACTGAGCGGATGTTTGGTTCTGTGGTATAGGACAAAAACATTCCATTCCACTGTGAAATATCTACTATTGTATGTTTTGTTTTTGTATAAATTAATATTTTACTTCCGCGCAGTACCTACAGTGTCAGAAAAAGTTTGTCCGCACACCTACCAAACATTTACTACGAAATACCCTTGGTTATGATCTGTCAAAACAAAAGTGGTCACTTTACTGACAATTCGTTCATTTGAGCCGACTTCAATCAACTTGGTAGATTTTATTTATGTTTGAACGTCAGAACTATGGTAATTATACATCGGTTTCAAAAAATATATATGAAAGGGTACAGCTTTAGATTTGCTCCCATAGAAATTTTAACAAAATCGGTTTACTTGTAGTTTGGTTTTTAAATCAAAATAATTGGAAAAATATGTCTTCCAAGTAAACGGAATTGCGTAAATTCCTTTATTCGTGGTAATTTCAAATTTCAAAAAAAACAGGACTTTCTTTGCGCAAAGCAATGAGTACAATTCAAGGTCCAACTGAATTTTAAAAATATACATATTCAGATGTTGCTCAGAAATTGGTAGGCTTCAGAGTAGAATGAAGGAACATTGCAGAAAAAAATAGTAAAATTATTGTTTAGGACAAAAGTTGGTAGTACCTATTAAGGCCGATGATAATAAGACTACTTAACGATAATCACATCGTTAATTAATGAGGTAATAATATACAGGATGGTGCCGTCAATAGGACAATAAATTAAAACATGGGCTATATTAGTTCATAGAAAGGTTTTGCCACTTTCAAAAACATCTTATTCAATGTTTTATTCATTCATACAAATGTCATGAAATTATCAAATGAATAAGATGTTATTGACAGTGGCGAACCATTTCTATGAACTAATATAGTCTATGTTTTGATTTATTGTCGTATTGACGGCACCATGCTGTATAAGGAAGTTTTTCAGTATTACTAGTAATAATAATTATACGATTCATTAACAGATGAATAAAAGAGTTCTTCCAAAAGTCAGAATACATTTTGAGAACCGGTAAAAGTAAAACTGTTAAAATTCATTTGATTATGGTTAAAATAAGGATCGAAGACTTTCATCATACTTTTATAGGCCCAAGAGAAACGTGCCGAGATTTCCTAAACTGATAAAAACCTCACAACCTTCCTGCAGCACCTTGAAGTCTACTAATTACGGATGCAGCGAAAGATTCCCGATGACTAATAATAATAATAATTTAAAAACCTATTAGGATAATGCGAGTCTCATCCTCCAGAATTCCAAATTTTATTCTGGAAATCTGAAACACCAGCGCGCATCGGGGCGATCGCCTAACTTTATTGATATGAACATCAGTATTGTAATTTAAGACGTCATATTGTCATATTCAATTTAATTATGACATTCACACGTCAGTGAATATGACAGTGTGACGTCACAAACCATACTCATTCCTATACCCATAAAAAAGTTAAGTGGTCGCCTCACGGGTATGATTTTTTTATCACATCAGTGACATTACAGTTGGAGCAGCACATAAGTCACATAACCTAACTTGTAAAGAGATAATGAGTTGCAAGACTTTCAAGACTAATCAGCTTCTGATTTCCTGTTTTAAAATCCAACTTCACCATGCTTAATTCAATTTTGTACAGACGTCAGCAAACCAAGTTTAACAGTTGCGCTACGAAAGTCGCCTTTATTACGAAAAAACTAAGGACGGTGTTACACTTGACGTGCTGTAGACTATATCTATTCTAATTGTATGTGTTTATCAGATAGCCACTAGTCTAATGAGTGAGTTTACCGTTCATTAAAGGACAGGTGCCGTGCCAGTAGCATAAATAGATACTTTCCCTCCATGTACAGCGATCATTTAGCATTTACATATGTAGCAAGAAAGATAGGATAAAGCATAAGGCGTCTTGGTTGATTCTAGATGGGTCAATCAAAAATTTATAATGTCGAGCTCCTCCGTCCTTCGGGGCTGTTACTGCAACCGCTTTAACCCTCTAGCCCGTTTGGTCGCATTTATTTATTTATTTCAGATGCCAGTTCGCATGGATACTTCTTAAATTATACGTTTTTTATGTGAGATTTTATCGTAAGGCCATTTTATTGCCTAAATAAAAAACTAAACCATGACGTCAAGGAGTGAGGGTAGTGATTAGAGCCGGTTTCACGACACATTATTTAAAGGCGGCGGTACCCCCACTCGGCATGTTCCGCATGCTCTGTTTTTGCAAGTTTTTAATGTCTAAGTATCTCCTACCAGTCAAACAAAAGACTAAATTAAATAACTATTGAGTCCGCAAAAAGAAACTTCAAAAAACATTTTTTTAGATATATGCGATAGTTGGATATTTAAAAAATTCGGTAAATTTACAAAAAATTAAGTTACCTCACAATCATGAGACAACTGACTGTTCGATAGTAATTTTTTACGAGTATTTGTATTGTACCTATGTATTCTTAAATTTATTTTAACAATATTATAAATGGGTGAAAAAATATAGGTATTAACATGGAAAAATTTCACGTCCTGGGACGGTTTGAGATGTGTTAACAACGCCATCGTTCGGCACACTACAGAAGTACCTACCAACTGACGTGATGATGTGACTGTTTGGAGTTTCCCTGACCCACCGCAAGAGGCGCAACGAAACAACTATAAAAGCCAATGTCGGCCATGATCCCCCTTCATTCGCATCCTCTCAATATTCGATTTAATTAATTAATTTCATGTATTTAATATTAATAAACTGATTCGCTTAAATATATAAAAAATAATCATTCTTGTACCCGGCTTTCACTCATTTGAAAAACCAGCTGAAGTATAGCAACACACAATACACAAGAATCAAACATTGGACCTTCGTCGCCGCATAGAAGTCGAAAGAAACACACGTGTGACCAGGTGGTATTCCCTCTTCTAAATATCCGTCAATTTGTACTAAAGCTGTGTTTTTTCTATAGATCGAACGGGCCTGGATCGCCCCAGAGAGCAACGTGGTGTTTACAGGAAAAACAGTGAGTACCTTAATTTTCTATAATCCGCCACAATGAGTATTGATAATATTTCTACACGTAGTAAATCGCCAATTCCCCAATTATATATTGAAGGAAACGACAATAGCATTCGAGAATTAACAAAGAAGCGCGGCTCAATTAAGGGTAGGTTGACATTATTTGTAAAATTTGTGACCGCTTTCGACGGAGCTCAATTAAGTGACAAGCAATTATCAGAAATTAAATTGCGTACTAATGTTACCAAATCATTTCTGAGCGAATTTAATGACATCCAAAGCTCAATAGAAGAATTAGTTTCTGATAGTGATCTTTCACAACAGTTAGAAATACGTGAATCTTTTGAATCTTCATATTACGAAATAATGGCAAGGGTTGATTGTTTGCTAAAAAGTTATAATGATTTCGATCAGACTATTGACAAGCCTAAATGTGTTCCGAATTCTTTAGTTAAACTTCCAACTATCTCACTACCCTCGTTTGACGGATCGTATGATAATTGGCTAGAGTTTAGAGACACCTACCTTTCTATGATTCATAATTCGAAACAGCTTGACGATATTCAACGATTCCATTATTTACGATCTTCGTTATTAGGTAACGCTGCTCAGGTTATTAAATCAATAGAATTCACGTCCGACAATTATAGCATAGCTTGGGACCTACTATATAATAGGTTTAATAACACTAAATTATTAGTGCATAATCATGTTAAAGCATTGTTTTGTATGCCTACGTTGACTAAAGAATCGTCGTTTCATATAAGGAAGTTAATAGACACTGTTTTAAAAAATATACGTGCCCTTAAGACGCTTGGAGAACCCACAGCGTCATGGGATACCCTCATAATTTATTTAATTGCAACAAAGCTCGATTCTATTGTAGAAAAGGAATGGGAAAATTATAAGGGTAATTTTGTGACTGAAATAAATAAAAAGGCAACGTTAGACGATCTCCTGAAGTTTTTAAGAAATAAAGCTGACACTTTAGAAATGATTAAGGCGCATAATTCCAACATTTCTAGCAGTAAAGTTACTAATGAATCTTTCAGGAAATTGTCTCAACAAAAGACCCAAAGTTTTGCTATTACACGTAATAATTCAAGTTCAAAATATACTTACACTTGCATACTATGCAAGTCAAATCATTCGCTTTACGCCTGTAATAAATTTTTAGATTTATCTGTCAAAGATAGGTTAGAATTCGTTAATAATAAAAAACTGTGCTTAAATTGTTTACGAGGTGGACACTCAGTATCAGATTGTCAATTCGGCCCCTGTAAACAATGCGATAAAAAGCACAATAGTTTACTACATAGTAATTTTCACACGTCAATACCGGTTGTTAATCATCGACCGGAATCGAACCCAATACCTTCGACCTCAGCTTTACATACAACTGAACAGTCACGCATTAATATTGATTGCATTCAGAATGTAGGTAGCACTAATAATATTCACGCTTTAGAAACGGTATTATTGTCTACGGCAATAGTCGAGGTAGCCGGTACCGACAATATTTATTATAAAGCACGCGCATTACTCGATAGTGGAAGTCAGCATTGCTTCATTACTGATACCCTATGTAACAAATTAAACGCTAAGTCCGTACAGTCCACTTACCAAATCGCGGGAATAGGGCAGTCAGTGACCCAATCGACAAAGTCATGTGAAATTAGGCTCAAGTCTCTTAATGAAGATTTTAGTATACGCCTTAAGTGTTTAGTTTTAAATCATATTACTACTACATTACCTCCAATTAGAATAAATAATTACTTATTAGATATACCCAAAAATATTGATCTTGCCGACCCAACTTTTTATGAGCCTTCAAAGATTGATTTACTAATTGGTGCAGACCATTTTTGGGAATTATTAATTGATGGTAAAATTCGTTTACCTAACGGCCCGCACTTACAAAATACAACACTAGGGTGGATTATTTCTGGTATGATTTACACCAAAAAATCATGCATCCCTGCAATTTCTAGTAGTTTTTCGCTTACAGTAAATTTAAATGACCAATTAAAGAAATTTTGGGAAATAGAAGAAATTTCTCTCTCAAATCAATGCAATCTTAGTAATGATGAACGCTTTTGTGAGCAATTGTTTATTGAAACAACTAAGCGAAAGGAGAAGGGCCGATTTTCGGTCCGCATTCCACTTAAGCAGTCATTAAACAAATTGGGTGACAGCTTCACTATTGCAAAAAATAGGTTTCTATCATTAGAGCGCAAACTTGCGCGATCTCCTGTCTATAAAAAAATGTATAGTGACTTTATGCATGAATACTTGAGCTTAGGACACATGACTCGTATTGAACATTACACGGATCCTTGTTATTTCTTATCACATCATGGAGTTTTACGAGAACAAAGTACTACGACCAAATTACGCGTAGTGTTTAATGCGAGTCAAAAAACATCATTTGGTATATCACTTAATGATATTCAGATGATTGGCCCGGCATTACAAAACGATTTATTTTCCATTCTCCTACGTTTTCGTCAGTACAAATACGTAGCATGTGCAGACATCGAAAAATTCTTTAGGCAAATAGAAGTTCAAGAAGATCAAAGAAACTTACAATTAATTTTATGGCGAAGTAATAGTTCAGAATCACTCGGTGTATACAGGCTTAATACCGTTACTTATGGCACGGCGTCAGCACCGTTCTTGAGCATGCGTTGTGTCAGGCAGTTAGGCTTAGATTGCGTCGACGACGAGGATGTATCACGCACTATATTGAATGACTTCTTCGTCGACGATTTATTAACAGGCCATGACTGCAGCCATAAGTTAATACGAATTTGTCAGGAAGTTACTAAAATCTGTATGTCCGGTTGTTTCCCACTGCGGAAGTGGACATTTAATTCACCTAATTTTCTGTCAGATTTTAGTAATGATCAGTCGAAAAATTTGACTATGGATGAAAACATGTCTAATAAAACTCTTGGTTTAGGATGGTACAATAAAAGCGACGAATTTCATTTTATTTCAGAATTAAATATACAACAAAATATAAAAATCACTAAACGCTTAATTCTATCGGGTGTTTCTCAGATATACGACCCGTTAGGGTTATTGTCTCCAATTATTATAGTGGGCAAAATCTTATTGCAAAAGCTATGGCTTTGCAAACTGGATTGGGACGACATGGTTCCTAATGATGTACAGTTGAGCTGGAAAAAGTTTACTTCCTCTTTATGTTATTTACATAATATTCGTGTACCCCGATACATAATGAAGGACAGTGATTATACCCGAATAGAATTACATATATTTACAGACGCGAGTCAAGAGGCGTATGGAGCGTGCGCCTATGTTCGTGCTTGTTATGGCAATGACGTCACGGTTAGACTACTATGTTCAAAAAGTCGAGTTGCGCCCATTAAACCGGTTAGCATTCCGCGGTTGGAACTATGCGGTGCGCTTGTTGGTGCTAGGCTGCATGAAAAATTGGTTGAATCGTTAAGATTACAGTTCACTAAGACAATATTTTGGACTGATTCAAATATTGTTCTTGGCTGGTTAAGAATGTCTCCCCACCAGTTAAAACCTTTCGTTCAAAATCGTGTTGTTGAGATTAACGATTTAACCAATAATGCAGTTTGGTTACATGTTGGAACTAAAGATAATCCTGCTGATTTGGTCTCTCGCGGAACTAATGTTAGTGAGTTGCATTCTAATTCATTATGGTGGAATGGACCCGCATTTCTGTATAAAGATTATCTACCACAATGGTCGCAGAATCATGGTACAGTTTCCAAAAATTTGCCTGAACTTAAGCATTCCACAATTGCTATGCCAAGTACTGATATTTTTACGCTTAGTAATATTTTAGATTTTAATAGATTTTCTAAATTAAATAGGTTACAACGTGTATGTGCTTATATATTGAGATTTATACATAATACCCGAATTAAAACCAATGCCGAGCGGTATCTCGGACCGCTATCAGTGACTGAATTAGACAATGCTTTGTTGTATTTAACTAAGCAATCGCAGTTACAATCATTTCATGATGAATATAATGCATTAGTTAATAGATTAAAATTAAGGTCTTGTCGCAATATTTCTAGTTTAAATATATTTTTAGATAATAACAATATTATAAGAGTAGGTGGTAGGTTGGTGAATTCAAATAGTATTGCATACAATAAAAAGCATCCTATTCTATTATGCAGTAGGAACTATTTTACCTGTCTAATATTTCATACGGAACACGTTAGATTGTTGCACGCGGGACCCCAGTTACTTTTATCGCACATTAGGGATAGCTGGTGGCCCTTGGGTGGAAGAAATTTAGCAAAGAAAGTCGTAAGACAATGTGTAAAATGCTGTCGTATGAAAAGTAAAGTTTATCAACCAATCATGGGTAATTTACCTAATGAACGCGTAGTTCCTGGGTTTCCATTTTCACGCTGTGGGGTGGATTACGCAGGCCCTTTATATATTTTGAATAGAAAAGGCAGGGGTGCTAAACTTGAAAAATGTTATTTATGTTTATTTGTTTGTTTTGCGACGCGTGCAATACATTTGGAACTTGTCACTAGTCTATCATCGGAAAGTTACATAATGGCTTTGAAAAGATTCATTTCCCGTAGAGGAAAACCTTCACAGATATTTTCAGATCACGGTAGAAACTTTGTGGGAGCCGCTAGAGAGTTGTCAGGATTTTTCCAAAATAATAGTCGATCAATCATTGATTATGCGTCTGATAATCACATTGAATTTAAATTTATACCACCTTACGCCCCTCATTTTGGCGGTTTGTGGGAAGCTGGGGTCAAATCTTGTAAGCATCACATTACTCGTATGATAGGCAATGTAAATTTAACTTATGAGGAATTCAATACAGCTTTGGTACAAATTGAAGCTGTCCTGAATTCCCGCCCTATGTATCCTCTGTCTTCAGATCCCAATGACTTTACCCCTCTTACCCCGGCACACTTTCTGATTGGTCGGCCACTAACAGCACCCGCAGAGAGGGAAATGATGACTTCTGCAGCACCAACCGCACTGACACGATACAGAAGAATCGAACTGCTGCGTCAAACATTTTGGAAGCGATGGTCGAGAGAATACTTGTCTGAACTTCAAAAACGCACTAAATGGAAGACTGGAAAGGAGGACGTCCAAGAAGGCGCTCTGGTAATTCTAAAGGAAGACCACTTACCACCGCTTAAGTGGCGTTTGGGCCGCATTGTATCTTTGTTCCCAGGAACGGACGGCGTGGCAAGAGTTGCTACAATTCAAACAGCATCAGGCATCGTGGAGCGAGCGTTCTCCAAGATCTGCCCACTACCAGTCACCCAGGACAAGCTGGATAGCAACCACACGCAGATGGACTCCGATAGCACTCACACTGTATCTCATTGAGAGCAATGCTCTCAAGGCCGCCGGGATGTTAACAACGCCATCGTTCGGCACACTACAGAAGTACCTACCAACTGACGTGATGATGTGACTGTTTGGAGTTTCCCTGACCCACCGCAAGAGGCGCAACGAAACAACTATAAAAGCCAATGTCGGCCATGATCCCCCTTCATTCGCATCCTCTCAATATTCGATTTAATTAATTAATTTCATGTATTTAATATTAATAAACTGATTCGCTTAAATATATAAAAAATAATCATTCTTGTACCCGGCTTTCACTCATTTGAAAAACCAGCTGAAGTATAGCAACACACAATACACAAGAATCAAACAAGATGTTTTTGTTTGTACCTATGTGTTTCTTCATAGCTTGAAGTTATCAGAACAGCAAGAGCGTATGGTGAAATTGGCCTTTTATCTTGAAAATGAGTATAATAAGGCTTAAGCCAGGTTTAACTTCAGACCCATTTTCGTTAATAAGGTAGATAGTTCTATTTTGTAGGTACTTCAAAAATAAAAAAGAATAGACTAAAGAAAACCCTAGCTTAACTCTAGACTCGATGGTAGCCTCATGACATAAACTGACTGGTTAGCGTAAGCCGAGTATTTAAATTTTATGTTCGTTAGCATTAATGGTCAGCTTCAGGCAGTACTCCTTGACACGACACGTACCTATCAACATGAGGTTCTTCACCTGCATCTCTAACCTATAACTATGTGCTACCGGTGTAAGTTATTATGAACTATGTCGGTATAGCTTGTATTTAGTTCGTTGCTCAAAGTATCCTCCGCTTAAAAGAATTTTAGTAAAGTGATTTATGACAACATTGTTGTAACTTGTATTATTGATATCGACCGGTCTTCCACATCGCTTTCCACAAAGATCGATCAGACGCGTCCAATGACGTACTGTTATCCAATTCCAAGCTAATCCTAGTCAGCCCATCTAATGATTAAATGGACGATGACGAATTGGGTTGGGTTGGAACCTCAGATCATAGAAATAAGGTTGGAACATTAGGGATAGAGACACGTCGCCGTCTCATGCTTACTCACGCTTAGTCTTACGCTACTTAGTGTGCACTCAAGCACCCTATAATGGTAATCTTTTTTTATTACTATTATTCTTTGCTGGTTAGATCTTGGCCTTCATCTCATTTGATGGTATGTGATGATAAGGCCGAAGATGGAGCGAGCTACACCCGGATTCCTTAATCACAGAGAAACTGGCCTCCGACCGCCGGAACACAAATAATACTGTTAGCATTATTGTTATGGCAGCAGACTTAGGTAAGATACCCCAACTGTTTTTAATGGAATATCTTCACAACGCGGCTTTTTAAAAGTTTTTAAATATTATTTAAAAGATCGATAGATAATGGCCCTATTCTACAGAACACACGGTAAATCTAAATTTAAGTTCAATGCATCTCGTTCTGTCAATATATACCTAATATTCATACACTCGCACCTACTATTTAAGAGCCATTCAGAAAAAGAAAAATTAAGAGATTCATTAAGAGCCTGTGTTGTGAATTATTAGAGAGAAGATACGGAGAAATATTAATAATAATATGTATATAAATATTAGAAATATACTATATAAACATCCATAACTCATAAACAAATGCTCGTACTACAAATACAAAAAGGATGGCTGATATACATACAAAATGTTTTTAAAAGTGGCAAACCATTTCTATCAACTAATTCTTTTTCCGTATATTGTATTATAGAGTCGGGTCTCCATAAATTTTTAGAACATCTCTTTTATTGCAGCCCTAATTTAATAATTGCTATCTATCATATGTTAACCGCCTCTGTGGTCTAGTGGTTGACACCACCGAACTCAGATCTAGAGGTCCAGGGTTCGATCCCCGTGAGGGCAGAAATTTTCTACTCGGTTGTTGATAGGGTAGGGTTGGTTGGTGGTAGGGCTTTTCTAAGTCTGCCTGGCTAGCTACCACCGGCTTGCCTTAGTCTGCCACCATAGCAATAATGTTAATGTTGTGTTCCGGCAGTTAGAGGTAAGATAGCCAGTTCCTCTGAAGTTGAGGAATCCGGGTGTAGCTCGCTTCCATCGTCAGCCTTATCTTCACTTACCATCAGATGAGATGAAGGTCAAGAGTAAAATATTGAGAGAAAGAGATATCTATACTGTATGTATATTTATATTTATAGTGTGTCTTCAGAATTATGCCCAATAGAATATAATTTACATTTATATGTATGCAAATATTAGGCATAAAATTATTTAATAAAAAATGATGTGGTTTATAAGTAGGTAAACAGAGAAGTCTATAATTAATTTTAATTTAGAATAGTAAAGCAAAAAGTAAGGCGCTACAAACAAATAAAAAAAAATTGTGGTTTAAAACTTCTTATCTCAACATTGCAAGGTCAAATTTTATTGCGCCTATTAAATTGATGTAACTTAGTTTACAACTGGATATCAATTGTGTGAAAAATTCGAAAACATTGGTAGATTTATTTTATAATGATTAATATGATATTAATCATATTATTGTATAATATACAATGTGACATCGAATTCATTGTTTTTGTTATTGTTCAATCAACATTCAATCACGCAGCTTATGTAAAAAAGAAAAACAGACAGTTACCTATTAGGTTCGTATGAAATTACCTATTTTATTAAAAGTAGTAATGAAAAAAATATTTATATAAATCGTTAGCAGTGTTTGTGATGTGATTTTTGTAATCTCATGCTTTGCTGTACCATGATGTTATAGATCAGCCTTCACTGTGTAGCCTGTACGTAATTTATCATTCTAACACCCATAGAGATCCAGTATCATATTATTAGATCTCTTGTCTATGATGAAGATTGTCTTTGCTTCCATTTAGGATATTTGTATCCCGAATTCCCGACGCATCTATACTAATATGCAAAAGTAACTCTGTATGTCTGTTACGTTTTCACTGCTACGCCGCTGAAGCAATTTAGATAAAAAAATTTTTTTTTTAGGTTATATCCTGAAAAAGGACATAATGCTATCTTCTGCTACGATCTACGATAGCCGACATCAATGCGGGCGGAGCCACGCCACGGTAAGTAACTAGTATGCTATAGTTTGTGATGTTTGGCCAATAGAGGAACGATATACTACATAAATCACGAAGCTCTTTTTTATAAGTTCAGGGTATTTTAGAGTTGTCATTTTACAAAGTATTACATGAAATGAAACTAAAATCAATCTTGAAGCACCCATAATAATACTTCTAGTAGGTACCTAATTTAAATGGGTAAACAATTATTTTCAATCTTAAGCATATGTAAAAAATATACCTAATCAGACGTTTATTGTGGGTAGATTCGTGTAGATGGCCCAACACCTTTAAATAGATAAAAGGAAAATAATAAACGTCTAAAAAACTTTAAGGCTTTGTTGTTATGTTAAGCATGATGAAATAAATACTCTCGATAATATTTAAAGCAATTATAAATGATTTTTTCAATATAACGGTATGAAAAATGAATTAAATAAATAGCTAGGCATTTTGAAATACAGAGAATACGTGTCAAAGCATTACATTAAACATTACATATATACCGTAAATTAAAATTCATAATTTTATTATTTAACTCTGAATAGTATACACGTTGTGTTTAATACGCAACTGTTCTAAATTATAAAGAGGTAGATATATATTTACTTATAAACATTGAAATAATAAACTTACCAAAAAATTTAATAGTCACTATCGCCATTTTCACGTACTTAACTAATTCAGTTATTATATATCTATCTATCAGTAATATTTATTTATTTATTTTGAACAGTCCCTCATCCGATTTGTTTTGTCACTGTAACGCGAACATTTTACACGCGCCTGATAAAGCCGGTGCGGACAGATCACGTCCGTTTGCGTGTACTGTGAACTAGCGAAGGCACCAGCGGAATCTGCGCGCGCGCAGCCTGCATTCAACGGACGTTCGGTACGTCAACATTTGTAGCGAATACTTCGAGGCAGGGCTACCGCAGATATGAGTTATGTATGTAAGTTTATTTTACTTATTTTGGTTATGTAATAAAATACTGGTAAAAAGCCAAATTATTTGTTTAATACAATACAACATATACATTTCATTTATTATTTTCTTTTTATTTCTTTAAATATGCAACATACTTACCTTTTTTTACCCCTGATGAAAAAAGAGGGGTCTGTCTGTGTATCTGTGTGCCAATCTGAGCATCGTAATCAAAATGGACCGATTATGATTTGTTTTTTTTAAAGCTGATGTGATTGACATGGTTCTTTGCTTTAATTTATGAAGATCAGTTTAAGCATTTTATGACTATCAGCTCATTTCCTACTTGACAAAGTGGTTTTAGTAATTTTACGTATACAATTAATTTGAAATTTAGGTTACTGTTATTTCGGTGGTATTTCCAAGACATGCTAAGCTTGAGCTCATTCTGTACCATCAAATAGTCTGCGGGATGTTCAATTCTTCAGAAACAAACACCAGGTGTAGCGTGTGTGGGCTCATAAGAATAGTCTTAATGAGATGGTGTTAAATCCGGCCGGACGACCGGCTGGTCGAGCGGTCTGCACCCCTTGCTATACAGGCTACTCGGTCAAGAGGTCCCGGGTACGAATCCCGGTAGGAGCAAATGTTTGTATGATGAGTATGAGCATTTGTTTACGAGTCATGAATGCTTATATGTTTATTTAGGTTTATTTAGTATATTTCTAATATTATATATGCATATTATTATCAATATTTCTCCGTTATCTAGTATCCCTAACACAAGCTCATAATGTTGCTTACTTTGGGCTGGATAATAGGTGTGAGTGTATGTATTATTATAATAATAATAAATTAATGAGTAATGAGGCCAGGGGCTGCTCCAAATTTACATTTTATACTTATTAATAGCAAAAAGTACTGACATAAACGCATACTTTTAAAGATGTACTTATATGATATTACTTATATAAAGCATTAAGTTGGTTAGTTTGTTTATTTGTTATACCTACATAATACTTTCTATTTTTCCAGTATTACTGGCAACTGTGCTGAAAAGTTCTATGGCGAATATTTTGTTTTGTTATGGTCAAACGCCCTCTACGGCTATATTCCGTACAGTTGTAAATCATCATCATCATCATATCAGCCGAGAGACGCCCACTGCTGGGCATAGGCCTCCCCCAAGGATCTCCAAACCGATCGGTCCTGCGCCCTCATCCAACGGCTTCCCGCGACCCTTACCAGATCATCGGTCCACCTTGTGGGGGGCCTACCAACGCTGCGTCTCCCGGTGCGCGGCCGCCATTCGAGGACCTTTCCGCCCCAACGGCCGTCAGTCCTCCTCGCAATGTGACCTGCCCACTGCCACTTTAGACTCGCAATTCTTTGGGCTATGTCAGCGACCTTAGTTCTCCTGCGGATCTCATCATTTCTGATTCGATCACGCAGAGAAACACCAAGCATAGCCCTCTCCATTGCTCTTTGGGTGACTTTGAGCCTTTGTATAAGGCCCATTGTAAGCGGCCATGTCTCGGTTCCGTACGTCATCACTGGCAACACACACGAATTAAAGACTTTCGTCTTGAGACACTGCGGTAGTTGTGCCGAGAATATGCTGCGTAGTATTATTTACAACTCCCATCGGAAAAAGAGGAATACGAGTATAAAATCTCAATAGAGATACGTTTGATAGCCCTATTGAAGGGACATCCATTATCGCCCACTTCCGCCTTAGAAATAGGAAAACAATTGTAATTGTCACCAAAACATACAGTTTACACCACTTTCAATGCCTGTTAAGTACAATCACAGAACATATATATGCTAAGTGCTTACCTACAATGGTAATCTATAAGATGTATTTGTAGTAGTATGTATGTATGTATGTAGATGTATGTGTGTAGATGCTGAATACCATGTTGGAACGTTCAATAAAGATAATTATTCATTTTTATACAACTAGTTAACAAACAAACTGACGGCCCACCTGATGGTAAGCGGTTACCGCCGCCTATAGACATCTGCAATAAAAAGGAAAGTCATTTGATATTGCAGGTGCGTTGTCATCCTGTGGCCTAAGATCAAATGCTGTCTATGCCCAGGAATTACACATGTATGGGATTTGACATTTACAATCGAAAATCAATCGAGGCCTACTGGCAAATCCCATACATTTTTGCTTGGCGATAGCGATAGCGATTATCGATAGGCATCTTCTAGCTAGGCCCTCAGAGGGCCTAGACAAGATGCCCATACATTTTCCATTTAGCGATAGTAATAGCGATTGTCAAATGGCATCTTGTCTAGGCCCTCAGGGTGGGAAACAAGCGTACGGTCCGCCTGATGGTCAGAGGTACCATAGCATAAAGATGGTCATCATTATGTTGACAGCATAAGAGACGAGTCCCCCTGCACCCAGCTTAACGCACTTTCAATGAGCTCTGGCGACCTCGCTCAATACAGGAACAAAAGATACCTACAACAAAATAGAGCTATTTAGGTGCGATCTTTTTTAAGCTATCCCATTGTGGCGCACAAGATTCGAGTGGTGAATACTAATGGGCTATGACTACCTCACGATGCACTTCAACCCTAGGGGATCTTCTGTGTGCCATTAGCCGCAATGTATCTTATCTGAAAGAGCCTATACCGAGTCTAAGGGGAACGGTTTAGAAAATGTAGGCAGATGGCATTGCTGGTGACATAAAACTTGTTAAAAAAATTGTAATCCTATTTTTTTGTTTTTTTTTAACGAGTCGTGTTTATGATTCCAACACGGTCATCTGCCTTCGTCTTCGATAGGTGTGTTGCCAATAGTAATTAAAGGCGATGGGCTTCGTGTGATATTTATTGATAATACTCTGCCGCTTTACTGTAAAGTCAATGGATAAGAAACAAACCTAAAATGATTCCAATCATCATTAAGGTTTTAAGGAAATTCCTTCCTATGGGTGCTGATTAACTTATCAGGACAAACTCCTCCGAACAAGCTAATGTAAGTCATCGGCTATAGACATGACATTCGATTGCAGTACCAACGGACAAATCTAGTTTCTGCAATACTTATAGGTATCTACAAAAATGAACTTGTTACTATGTCCCATTTATTGTTACCAAGGATAATTTGGTCCATGTTTAGAAGTAAGTTGCATGCCTTTCTTATTTCAGCATGAAACAGTTCGATTGTTTCGGATTGAAGGGAAAGGTAGCCAGTGTAATTACTGGGTATGGAAGGCATTTAACTTAGACCTCAGGATGACAAGTGATTTATTCCTTGTTATTGCAAGTGTCTATAGGCGGCAGTTACCACTTACCAGCACCCAGTGGGCCGTCAGCCTGTTTGTCATCTAGTTGTATAAAAAAAATGCAACTTACCTCCTCGAACATAGGCATACTGCATGTATCCCAATTCACGACACAAGCTAACTAAACCAATTATTCTTAGGGACGTCCAGTTCTGCAGGAATGAGATATACCACCTAGCATTTCAATGCAAATTTTGCAGAATTTAAGACGTGACTGTATGGGCTTGATCCCTTTGCCATCCAAGATGATTTAATTAGGACTTGCATGGAGTCCCGAAGGAACCCGAAGAATCGATATCGCTATCGCTAAGTGTAAAATGTATAGAATTTGACAAAAGCCCGAGGGCTTTTGTCAAATTCTATATCAAATGACTTTCAATCGGAAATGTCAAATCCCATACATTTTCCATTTAGCGATAGCGATTATCAAATGGCATCTAGTCTACTCAGTGAAACAACAACCAGATATCCCATACCAATAAATTATTTTAAAAAAAGTAAACCGAGTGTTTGGCGGGATTTTGAAGTGACAGTCAAGATTTTTATTACAATAATTGAATTTTTTTTTTATACAAAGCACGACAAATGACTCAACACCACCTGATGTGAAGCGGTAAGAAGAGTCCATATGCGAAGACAGCTAGTGCAGTTCAGACACTGCTCTAGCCGCCTCCACCTTGCCGGCCCGAAAGGTGCTTTTTCACGCCTCTTTTGAAGGAACCCATGTTATAGGAAGGAGGGAACACATGTGCTGGCAAAGAATTCCAAGTTCTGGAAGTTCGACAAAGAAAAGAGCTACTAAATTTCTTTGTACGTGATGTTGAGGTGGAGACAGTGAATTGATGACTCCGAAGACCGGCACGCGTGCTCCTGAGTAGGAAGGGGGAAGGTGGGATAAGGTCAAATAGCTCCTCAGAACACTCTCCGTGATATAGCCGATAGAAGACGCTAAGCGACGCAATGTCTCGACGCAATTGCAGAGGCTCAAGGTTGTTGGTGACCTCTACATCGCCAACGATACGGACAGCACGACGCTGCAATCTGTCCAGGGCATCAAGAAGGTACTTGGCGGAGCCATCCCACAAGTGCGAGCAATATTCCACGCAAGACCGGATCTGAGTTTTATAGAGCAGGCGTAATTGGTCAGGCGTGAAAAATCGACGCACCTTGTTCAGGACACCGAGCTTCCGTGAGGCTGTTTTGATCACGGTTTCGATGTAGTTCCTGGAATTCAGATCGCAACATATCTCCATGCCTAGCAAATTTAGGGAGCCCTGTGCCGAAAGAGTCATGCCCTGAAGAGACGGAAGGGGAAGGAACGGCGACATTTTAGCTGTAAACGCGCACACCTGTGTTTTCTTAGCATTGAACTCAACAAGATTGTTAGATCCCCATTCAGATACGAGGTTCAACACCCTGTCGAGCTCAATGGTAAGATTCTCTCTCCCCCTCTC
The DNA here is from genome assembly GCA_947347705.1 of Nymphula nitidulata. Lineage (NCBI taxonomy): Eukaryota > Metazoa > Arthropoda > Insecta > Lepidoptera > Crambidae > Nymphula > Nymphula nitidulata. The sequence continues at coordinate 10,542,258 of OX374633.1, forward strand.
GGTTTCAGCGCGCCCATCCCCTGGGCGACCGTAATATCCCCCATGCACTGTACTGTCATCTGCATAGCAATGAATGTTTCCTAACGGAATCATGTCATTGATATGAAGAAGAGTGTGGGGGATAGAACAGAGCCTTGTGGTACACCAGCATTCACTGACATGAACCGCGAAGCGTATCCATCTGCGAGGACACGGATTCTTCGCTCATGCAGGAAGCCGGCAATCCAGTTACAGAGCTGAGCAGGCAGACCGTATGCCGGGAGCTTGGAGAGAAGAGCCCTGTGCCAGACCCGATCGAACGCTTTGGCAATGTCAAGGCTAACTGCCACTGACTCACCACGTTTGTCAATAGCTTCACCCCAGACATGCATTAAGTACGCTAGAAGATCACCCGTTGACCGTTTCGGCCGAAACCCGTACTGTCGATCATTAATTAATGAGTGATCTTCTAGGTACCGGATCAGCTGGTGGTTTAAGATCCGTTCCATGACCTTGCAAAGAACTGAGGTGACAGCTATCGGGCGGTAGTTAGTGTTAAGGGATCAGTATGCTCTATGGCCCAAATTATAATCTATGTATTTTTGTGACATTGACATTGATTGATTCTCTCTGTGAAAATGGATAATGTATCTCCCCAGTGCATTTTATTCATAATCTTTTCGAATCCTATTATTAGACGTTTTTTTGTGTGTTAATGTTTAATAGTAATAAACAGTATACACAACGCCAGTGTTTTTATAACCATATTTTGATCCACATCAACCATCCAACTACATGGTGCATGGGTATCGCCAGCCGCATGCCCAACAGGTTATGGGCCCAGAAAGAAATCCGTAGAAGGACGAACACAATATTGTTGGCGCACCTCTACAGAGTGAGTAATAGATTAATCATTTAAATAAAATGGCAAGTGAGAACGGGCACGGGCCTCATGCCACGTTTTCCTTTGAAAAGTTGGATGGAGTGGCTACATATCTAAACTGGAAATTTCAAATGAAACATTGCCTTATGATGGATGGTTTATGGGGTTGTATTGATGGTACAGATGAAGATCTTATACGTGGACAGCGTGCGCTGGCGCGCATATGTCTCGCGGTCAAGCCAGTTTGTATTCAGCATTTGCGAAATGCCACTTCTGCTAGAGAAGCCTGGATTAAACTACAGGACATATTTGAAGACAAGGGTCTTTTTAGAAGAGTGGTTCTCTTGCGTAAGCTACACAGAGCAAATTATGTGGATTATGGCTCCATGAGTGAATATATAGATGGGATTACCATGTTGGTGCAGCTGTTGGCGGATATTGGTCGATCTACAGATGATAAAGAGGTTGCTGAACTGCTGCTTAGTGGTTTACCACAGGAGTTTGATAGTTTGGTGTCCAGTCTTGAAGCGGCTAACATAGCAGAAACTTTGTCAAGTGAGCAGGTGCGAGCCCGCCTACTTCAAGAAGAATTTAGAAGAAAATCCTGTGATAATAATACTGTGACTGTTAGTAATACAGCATTCATCAGTAAAAATAAAAAGGCAGTAATGTGTCACTATTGTAAGAAAATTGGACACATTAAGTCTAAGTGCTTTAAATTAAAACGTGATAAAAGCAATAAACAAGATAATGTTGAAAATACAGTATTTGTATCTACGGCACTCGCTGCCTATAGCTGTGACGATTGGATTGTGGACTCCGGAGCCACCACACATATGTGTAGACATAAGAACTGTTTTGTATCTATTGATACTGATTATTGTAGTACCATTGTAGTTGCAAATAATGATAAGTTAGAATGTAAAGGTCTTGGGTCTGTTGAGATTATGTTAAATGATAAAAGTAAAAGGATAATTGAAAATGTGATGTATGTCCCAAACATTTCCACTAATTTGTTATCTGTCAGCAGACTGACTAGAAAGGGTTATGTGGTAGATTTTAGTAACACTAGATGTCAAATTAAAAATCAGAAGGGCCAATGCATTGCTAGTGCTTCATATAAGAGTGGTGTTTTTGTTTTGGACTGTTGTGCTTATAACAATGTTTTGCAGATTCATAATGCTTCTGGATGTGTACAGAGTGGGTACACTACGCCTTGTGCTCATAAGGTGCTTACTTCGTCCTCTGCCATGCCGGTTACTGCGTTTGATGGGCAACAATGTGCACGTGTTGCGTCTACCATTTCTCTAGAAACTTGGCATCGGCGGCTAGGACACCTTAGCAAAGCAGGTATGTGTAAGCTTCTTAAGTATTCTAGTGGTTTTAATTTTAGTGAGCAAGGTGAAATAGAGAATTGTGAAGCATGCATTAAGGGGAAGCAGACAGTTATGTCATTTCCCAAGGGTCAAGCAAAAAGGGCTACACAGTTACTCGAATTAATTCACTCTGATGTTTGTGGACCCATAGAAGAGTGCAGCTGGGGAGGTGCTTGTTATTTCGTGACATTCACAGATGATTTCTCACGCAAAACATTTGCTTATTTATTAAAAAATAAAAATCAAGTTATGTCTCATTTTATTACTTTTAAAAATTTAGTAGAGAATCAGATAGGCCTTAAGATTAAATGTGTTAGAACTGATGGTGGATGAGAATACTGTAGTTCTGCATTTGAAAAATTATTTTCTGATTTTGGGATCATTCATCAGGTTACTATTCCATACAGCCCTCAGCAAAATGGAGTTGCTGAGAGACTGAACAGAACTTTGGTTGAGAAGGCACGCTGTATGCTGGCTGATGCTGGTTTAGGTGTGCGCTATTGGGGTGAGGCTGTAATGACAGCAGTTTATTTAAAGAACAGGTCCCCTACTGCTGCTGTACCCGGCGCAACTCCTGAAGAGAAATGGACTGGTCACAAAGTGGACCTCAGTCACTTAAGAATATTTGGTTGTGAGGTCTTTTCTCACATTCCTGATTGTAATCGGCGAAAGTTTGATGTTAAATGTAATAAGTATATATTTGTTGGTTACTGTGAAGGCTCCAAAGGTTACAGACTGTCAGATCCCAATAATCCTAAGAAAATCATTAAGGCGAGAAGTGTTCATTTTATTGAAAAATATGACTGTGATAATATTAGAAATAATAATAATAATATTAAAAATAATAATAATAATGACAATATTTATGATAATTCTATTAATAATTCTAATGACTTTGTGTTAACTGAAATTAGTAATAACTCAATTCCGCAAAGCGGTAATAATATTTGTAATAATTCGGACTTATCTGTATGTTTAGGTCAGGATCCCTGCCTTGGTAGTGAGGCCACCAAGGATCAGGTCGAGTCCACCGACGCAGCCGATGGTTCCAAAATCAGCGAAAACCTGGTGCTAGATGAGCAGGTGGGAAGCCCAGGGGAGTATTTGTCTTGTAGTAACAATGAGGACTCTGCAGAGGCGGATCCTAGTGTAGACGAAGCACACCGCTCACGACCTATCCGGAGTACAAGGGGTAATGTACCCAAAAGGTATGGTGATTATGATTATAATTTTTCTCTTTTGACTGAGGGAGGATATGAACCCCTTTCTTATTATGAAGCAATGGCATCACAAGACAGGGACGAATGGCAATTGGCCATGCAAAAAGAGTATGATGCTCTTATTAAAAATTGTGTTTGGACATTGGTAGACCGTCCAAATCACACCAATGTAGTAAAATGCAAATGGGTGTATAAAATTAAAGATAAAGCTTTAGGTAAAGATATGTACAAAGCACGTTTAGTAGCTCGTGGTTTTTCACAAAGAAGGGGGCAGGACTATAGCGAAACTTTTTCTCCAGTTGTCAGACATTCGACCTTGCGAATATTATTCTCATTGGCGAATGAGCTTGACATGGACATACGTCATATTGATGTCGCAAATGCTTTTCTTAATGGTGACCTTAATGAGCTTATTTACATGGAACAGCCCGAGGGTTTTACTACAGATGGTTCTAAAGTATGTTTATTACATAAGGGTATATATGGCCTTAAACAAGCCAGTCGTATGTGGAACAATAAAGTACATTGTTTGTTGACAAATTACAATTATGTGCAAAGCAAGTGTGAACCATGTATATACATATATAGATGTGATAAGATTCTATCTATTGTAGCACTATATGTCGATGATTTCTATGTATTTGGTAATGATACTACTTGTATTGACAAGCTGATTAGTTTACTAAAGAAAGAATTCAATGTTAAGAACCTTGGAAATTTGTCTAATTGTCTTGGTATGAATGTATTTCGTGATAGAGCTAAAGGTATATTACAATTGGATCAAAGTGACTATATAAAGAGATTGTTAAACCGTTTTGGGATGACTAATTGTAAAGCTGTAAGTACACCTATGATGTTAAATTGTAAATTGCAAAAATCAAGTTCATCATGTATGGATGGTGAAATTTATGAATTTAGAGAATTATTGGGTAGCTTAATGTATCTGTCGGTATGTACCCGACCTGACATTTCCTTTGTTTGCAGCCAGTTGAGTCAATTTGGTCACGCCTTCGATAAGAGTCATTGGTTAGCAGCCAAACGCGTCTTAAGGTATTTGGCGGGAACAATAAATTATTCCCTATGTTTTTATAGGAGTAATGATTTAAATATATCTGCTTATGCTGATGCAGACTGGGGTAATGACGTAGTAGATCGTAAGTCATACACAGGCTTTGTGATTAAGTTGGGAAAGAACACAATTAACTGGGAATGTAGGAAACAGAAGTGTGTGGCACTTTCCAGTACTGAGGCTGAATATTTAGCAATTGGAGATGTTTGTAAAGATTTATGTTTTATAAAGAACTTGCTTTTTGAGTTAGTAAATAGAGGGATTGATACTATTGTATACAATGATAACCAAAGTGCCCAAAAATTATTAGAAAATAAAACATATTGTCACAAAAGAACGAAACATATTGACCTTAGGTATCATTATGTTAAAGATTTGATTCAAGATGGTTTTGCTAAAATTAGCTATTTGTCAACAGAAAATATGATAGCAGACATACTCACTAAGTCTCTAAGTAGAGTTAAGCATGAAAAGTTTGTTAAAAGTATTAATATTGTGACTTGTTTAAATAAAATGTAATCAATGTACCTTTATAGTTTGTTAATAAAATGGTAGAGTCAATATATGTAAGGTCGGTACCTATGTATTTAAACTTGATACACTAGTGGTTTTTTGGTTTATAGAGCATAAGGGGAAGTGTTAAGGGATCAGTATGCTCTATGGCCCAAATTATAATCTATGTATTTTTGTGACATTGACATTGATTGATTCTCTCTGTGAAAATGGATAATGTATCTCCCCAGTGCATTATATTCATAATCTTTTCGAATCCTATTATTAGACGTTTTTTTGTGTGTTAATGTTTAATAGTAATAAACAGTATACACAACGCCAGTGTTTTTATAACCATATTTTGATCCACATCAACCATCCAACTACATGGTGCATGGGTATCGCCAGCCGCATGCCCAACAGTTAGCTGGGTCTGATCGGTCTCCCTTTTTGGGGACCGGTTGCACATTGGCCTCTCTCCAAGATTCCGGCACACACCCAGAAGAGAGAGAAAGACGTTATAGCCGCGTTAAGACAGGAGACAACTCCGCTGCGCAGTTTTTCAGTACTATCGCTAGAATGCCATCAGGTACACTAGCTTTCCGGACGTCGATTGACTGAAGCTCCGCACGTACAGTCGGCAGCACATCAAGCGTAACAGTATACATAACCCTAGTAAACGCTATGTATAGCTATTAGAAAGAAAGCACACCCTCTTCGCTATTGGTTCAACTTCAACCATCTTTTAGAATTTGACCAATAGCAGAGCTTGTCAGAATGCTTCGAGCGTTTATTGGTTAAAATTGGTCGAATTGTTTAAGCTAACGCTATTTGTACGCGCAGTTTAGTCTAATTTCTATGACATCGCATTTTTTAAGTATGAAGCTGGGGCTCAAGTTTACAAGATTTTTTTTTGTATCTGTGGTATTTAAAAGTTGAGTATAGAAATAGGATGTCCATTTTGTATTGAGACCTGAATTGTATGGGGCCACTTGATAATAGGGGTTCAAACTATTGAATACGTAATAACTAAATCAACATTGACTTTTCTTGTTTAATTTATTTGTAGATAAATGTTAGTTTCTTTGAAAAAAATATCTAAGTAATATACGAAATGGCCACGCACTTGGATGGAATGAAAATAAAATAGTAGCACTACACAAATGGGTAGATAATTAGATGAAAATCCGACCAAATATCGGTAAGTTAGAATTTTGTTCTACTGTTTTTATGAAAACAGGACACACCAACCTATATTTTAAATAAACTGCGCTTTTCTTCGTGTTTTTGAAATGAACGCCATGTGTATAAAAGTATTTTGCTTCATTTATTTTTTTACACGAAACAGGTTTTGGTTAATGTCATTTGATTTTCTTCAACTTATAACAAAATGAAAAGTATTTGGTTGTGAGACTTCCTTGCTAAACTAATTAACTTATCAAGGTTGCCTAACAGTTAATAAGTTTCATTATTTGGTATAAATATACGAACTAATCATATTTGTAAAATGATTCCACCTACTCTAATGTTTTGTAAAAACATCTTTAATTAAGTAGCTGATATTCTCAAAGACTCAAATCCAGTTTATATATGAACAGGTTCACTTAATAAAACAAATATTACTTTGCAGGTGGCGGGCAGACCATAAATTTTTGGTTTTTAAATATGAGATGAAGATCCAGGCTGTAGAGGCTACAAGATAGTGTGTTGATGTGTGGTGTATTTGTTCACATAATTCTTGTTATTAGTGAATTCCATACCTATGTTAGTGAAATAACTAAGTAACCACAAGAGATATTCTATTGTTGAGTGAATGCCAGTGTCAAAATTTATTTTATTTTATTAGATATTAACTAAAAGCTTCAGACATAAATAATATTTATACAAAAAGTATATATATGACCACCACATAGAGGTTAGGGTAAGTTTCAATTTATAATTTTATGACTGACTTCGAAAAAAATTAAAGGTTATTGAAGATATTTTTTTTAGATACATAATTCAACATTTTGGCTTAGCAATAGTGAGCACTTTAAATCAATACATAAGCAACCAGAGACATAATTACATTAGTTTTTGTTTCCTGGGGTGATAAGATCAACAGGGCCTGGTAAAAATACTAATAACACTACCACATTACAAAGTAGCTTAGGAAGAGTTGTCCCTATAGGTACCTATACCTAGCTCTGCCTGGACAACTGTAATATTCACATGTGCATAATTGTTCAGCAACAGCAGCGTTCCAAGTTCCTACATGATATTAGTGTAACTTTCATGACCTGTAAATTCAAATGTGTACCAGTAATAGTAAGGCTATCCAATTATCTATGTGATTTTTATAATAAGAGATTGATATAATTTCAAGAGCAATGTTGTTAATTCACCCATTATTTTCTTAGCCCAAATTATAATAAAATATAGTTACTTTTCTAAACCTAACAGTCTTCTAACATATTTTCTCCTATTACTTTTGTTGTTTAAATTATTTAAATTCACTTCTCATTGCAATGGTTATTTGATTTAGAATGGTGTTCAAAATTTAATTTAGGCAATTTTATAGGTTAAGTAGTAATATTTCTCACATCATAGGAATGGTTTTAATATACCTGTCAAGTATCAGATTCCAGAGTTTCCAGACACAACTGATTTTTCAATTGTCTTAACCCTCCAGAGGGATAATGCCGCTTGACAGATTAATAAATTACTAGCATAAAACAAAAATTTGCATAACTCTTCAAGTAAAAGAGATGTCTGAAAGTTGTAATGTTCTACATATAATTTTGGATTTCATTAAATAATTATAGAAAAGAATAAGGGAGGTAAAATGGTGCTAAAAATACTAATATCTACCTACCTACCTACCTACTTAACTGCATATTGTTAGCACCTAAGTTATTCATAAAATTACCCTTTTTAGTTTTTATAACCCCCGACCCTAAAAGAGGGGCATTTTATGTTCGATGTGTCTGTCTTTGTATCTGTAAGTTTGCCTGTGGCATCGTAGCTAGCACTGACAGATTTTGATGCATTTTTTTTTGTTAGTTAGTTAATGTGGTCAAGATGGTTATTTGCTTTGAATTATGAAGATCTGTTCGGGCGTTTGATGATAATCTTTCACAGATCTGATTATTTCCAAATTTGGTGCACTCTTACTTTAGTGATATTTCAATAAGACGAGGCTGAGAGTTCATGAAAATTTTATTTTAATATTGTTAACTTATTAAACATGTTAGATCAATTTTGACTCTGTTTCTTATTTCTTACACATTCACAATTAGACCTGATTGCTCTCAAATAAAGAATTTCTTATATCTGTCAAGCCATGGATTGCAGAAACAATTGGTATTTAGTTAAGTCCAAAAAAAAAATGTATTCTTAAGTAATTTTACTGTCATCATCAATATCAGTTTATCTCAGAGAAGTAGATCCAAGTAGCAGTTTCAGAATGTCAATGAAGTATTTGGCTAAATCATGATGCAATTTGAATTGTAACTTATGACTTATAAAATTACTAATCCAAATGTTTTTACATTCAAGAGACAGCACTTCACCATTTCACTTGTAATTTCAGTTTTATAATGCTACTTTTAGTTATTTATCACTATAATTTGAGACCAGTGTCATAGAAGAACTAGTAGCGACCAGTGTCTAGGAATTATTGTTGAGTCTCTTTGATTAGATACTCATTGAACAAAGCTGTTAGCTTCTTAAACTAGTCATATTAACAACCTATAAAACTATACAGTTTTGGAATTTGTTATTATCACCTTGAATATCATAGCATTGCAGAATATTTTAAAATAAAAGTGTTTCTGGTGTAAGTGAGGTCACCAGAGCTCTTGGAGATACTAATAGTAATGATCCAGTGCTCATGGGGTGTAGCATCAGTCCGATCAATCTACCTGTCTGTCTGTGTGTGTCTAATACGTCCCATTGCTGGGCACAGGCCTTCTTACATGGGAGAAACACATGAGGAGTTTGGGCCATAACACCACCACGCTGGCCCAATGCGGGTTGGTGGGCTAAAGCGGTTGCAGGAGCAACCGGGACCAACAGCTTAACGTGCCTTCCGAAGCACGAAGGAGCTCGAGATAACAAACTTTGATTGACCCATCCTAGGATCGACCATGGCGAAAGTGGCTTTGTTTTTCGTATCGAAACCAAGCGCTCAAACCAATACGCCACCGAGCTCCTCCTCCTTAGCTTAAAAAACTTGTATTAAAATTTGAATCCACTACACTATTAATTCCCTACTATTATTTTATTTTAATTATTAATTTAAAAACCCTACACATTATAATCATCACGTCAGTTAAGAGATACCCACTGCTGAGTATAAGCAATTGGGCAAGGACCTCCAAACCGATTGGTCCTGCACTGCCAAGACATGACAATAATTTTCAATCTTTAAATTACAAATAGATCTAAGTAGGTAAGTATGATTATCCTGAAAAATACAACATTTTTTGTTAGATAAGTATATAAAATTGTGTGAAAAATATTTAAACTAGAAAAAATGTCTACCCTACAACCACCCCAACTTAACCGAATCGTAGGTATTTGTAAAAATACTCGTTTCGGATGTTGAAATGGAATATTTCGGCATTGTAGGGTGGACGTTTAGCTCATAAACGCAAATACAGATAGACTAGAAGAATTTCACATGGATATCCCAAGTCCTGGGTGGCTCAGTGGTCAGAGCAGTCGCCCGGATTGCGAAAGGTCGCGGGTTCGATTCCTGCCTCAGGACGTGAATTTTTTTTAGTTTTATTATATTTTAATTACTATGTATTTAAACTATAACCCCCGACTTTACACAATTCTTTTACAAACTGACTGCTCTATCTTTATCCTTAGACAGACCATCATACATACGACTTTATCTAACACAAATCAAAAAGTAATGTAATGTCACAGGCGAATTTGATACCTACCTATTGATATAAATATCATGAGCCATACCTTGATAATTAATAATCGACCTAAGGTATCTGAAATAAAGGTCGAGATTCCATTGAAAACGTAACCGCATTGCACCATATATTATTATGTCGTATGGTAATTTACCTAAATAGAAAAGGGTAGGTCAAATTAAAATTGGTCTTTTTTACTAAGGATTTAAAACCTACTTATGTAAGTAAGTATATTAGAAAAAAACAAATCACAAAGACCTATCTACCATACCTCTGATACCTACTTCACATTGAAATTGAAAATTATCCAAGTATTAGTAGTTAATAGTTAGTGATTTACACCAACAAATCATTACAATTTTATACATTTACTAGTATACACAGACATCACAACTCACATCCGAAATATAAAATGAATCTACAATAATATGCGATAATTATCATTATAATTTCAACTTTAGCGTCATGTAATTAAGCTTCAAAATTGCTTGCTTTACACGTCACATCACTGAGTCTTGTAAAATACAATAAATAAATTCGAAACTAAATTACAAACACCCCTGGTTGATTGCGTTAGATTCTCATCTTCATTCTTGGGGAACCCACTTCAAACCTCGAATATTATATTTCTATGTGAATTTATTTTTAACACTAAAATTCAATAAGATTTTGTGTGCTGTATTTGTGTTAGGTCTAATATTACTTTTCTTCAAAATTGTTATTTCATATTCACATTTAAAATATTGTGAATGAGTAGAAGTTACAGGTATAACATACATATCACATAGGAGGTGAACGTTTTAGATGTTTTTTTTGTTTTTTAACATTAAATAAATGTGGAAAAACAAACCTAAGTAACTAAATGTTTATTCTCATTTCTCTCCATAACAATGGACCATAATAATGACCCGACAATAGAAATATTTTTTAGGTTAATAACAATGAATAAATAATGAAGCCTGTATTTTAATAGGAGTAGACCGCGTACGTAGCTAGCTGTAGCTATAGCTACCTATAAACCTACACATATTTATTCGGAGGCTATAACGAAGAAATACAAATTTTAATAGTCGTCGCGCTCGCGTTCAAGGCCATCTGCGAGTATTGTAGGTACAGAGTACTTGAGAGAGAGAGCCGTTAGAAGGAGGCGCTGAGAGACATATGTTTATCCTTTGCGCACAAATTTTCTGTGCGTTGCGCTCTAGGTTCAAGGACAAACTGTTACGCTTGACGTGCTGCCGACTGTACATCACATTGCCTAATACGAATATCGGGCATTGTGTGGCCACAGTGGGAGAGTGTTGGTGGCTGTAAGTTGCAGTCATCGATTCGGGAGTGAGCAGCAAAGAGTTTTACCAAGAGATCGGCTTTCTCTTGCGGCTTGTGAGCTAGCGAGCCGTCAGAACATCTCAACGGGGGCAGCGAGGGTTGACAGAAGTTGGACTGCACGGCTTTGGCCAGACGCCAGTAGCTACGGCTTCCCGTAGGATGCGTAAGAAGTTCTTGGCCAACTCGTGCAACGCGCTGTGCATCCGCTCTGATGAAGGCCCTTTTGCAGGACTTGGTGGCGTTGTTATAGACTGCTTTCAGTGAGTCAATGTCGGGATCCCCGCAAGCTCGGCCCCTGATCCAAGCGCGGTATGCCGACTGTCTGTTTTCAACAGCTAAGGCACAATCGCGGTTGAACGAGAGGTTATGCCTACCCCTAGTGATGAGATCGGAGTGAGGGATATAATACTCCATCCCTAACATGATCTCATCAGCAACAGCAGTAGCGCTAGCGTTCGGGTCCAGCTCACTGAAACAGCGCTGCCTCCAAGGGACAGATGCGAAGTAATCCCGCATACCGTCCCAATCTGCCGACGCATAGTGCCAGATGCGGCGTTTGGCAACCATAGGTACCGGTGGCGACGTCCGTGGCACCCCAGCGGATATCAGGCAGTGATCCGATGTTCCCAAAGGAGCACGAACCTCTAGCCGATATTCATCCGGGCGAGTCGTCAGCAGAAGGTCCAACAATGAGGGCGCGTGACCGACAATGTCTGGAATCCTGGTGGGCTGGTTTACCAGTTGTGTCAGGTCGTGCGTGAGAGCGAAAGCGTGGGCAGTTCTACCAGCATGGTCAGTTTTAGAGGAACTTAACCACGACTCGTGGTGAGCATTAAAGTCCCCTAAAAACACCAATTCCGCGGTTGGAAACTGCTCCTGCGCAACAGCTGCCACCCGACTAAGATGTTCGAAAAGTCGAGTTGTCTCCATGTCACCGCTGTGGGATCTATAGAGGCACACGTAGATACGGCAATGTGTGCCCAGGTCCACATGCACCCCAAGATTAGAGTAGGAAGGGTCCTCCAAACAGCGCAGACGGCGACAGCAAACATCCGCCCGGACAAACAAGCATACCCCGGCCTTCGCCTTGAAGGACTCTTCAAGAACGTATCCGGGGTAATCCAAGTAGCTAGTGTCTGCCGGGCGGAGTATTTGCGTCTCCGTCAAAAACAGCATTTCGGGTCGAGCTGTGAAATACAATAAATTATTTATATGTCTATTAGGCTGTATGCGCCCTATCCCTTGGTCTGGCGGTAGCCATCTTGATTGCTCGCTCCTAAGCTCTTGTTGTTGTGACGTTGTATGACTGTGAGTGATTGTGCTAAATGGTTCTTAATAAATAAACATATACTAATCATCATTGTTTTAATCCAAAGTCCTAACAGGTTATGGGCCCAGTCTCTAAATCTGCTTAGTTGAAGATAATAACAGTTCAAGTTGTGAAGTTTAGTTTTGCCGGCCGGGGTCTGCACGTGTTGTGTGGTTGGCGGTGGAGGTTAACTAAAAAATTTTATCAGCGGAATCTGGGGAGGTTGTACGGAGCGATTGTACAATATCAGGTTCTTGCGGTGTGTAAAACAAGAAAAATGGAGAATCACAATCAAGTTACGTCTGCAATCAAACTAGAAGGTCAAAGAAATTGGAATATTTGGAAATTCCAAGTTACAGTCATACTTAAAGGTGCTGACCTGTTTTCCATAGTGAATGGTGGAGAATCGAAGGAGGATGCCCAATGGATAGCAAAAGATGCCAAAGCTCAAACAATTATTGTGTCAAGGTTGAGTGAGGCAGTAATGGTACATGTTTTGACATGTGAAACTGCAGTGGATATGTGGAAGAAGCTCCACAGTGTGTACGACGCTAAATCGACAACTAGCACATTGATGTTACAGCAAAGATTTTTTCAACAAAAATATGAAGGTGGTGATCTATCAATATTTTTATCGAAGCTACAAGAAATGGTGTGTCAATTAAAACAGGCAGGAGAAGAAATATCTGACAAATTTTTAATGACGAAGATATTAATGTCCCTTCCAAGCTGCTACAGCCACTTTACATCAGCGTGGGAGTCTGTCGACTCAAATAAACAAACATATGATGACCTGGTGGCAAGACTTCTAGTGGAAGAAGAAAGAATCAAAAACAGGGAAAAAGAAGGAGAGAATACAGCTCTTTATGTACATCAAAATAAGAAATTTAGAGAAATAAGAAAATGCTTTAAGTGTGGGAAGCCTGGTCACTTTGCGCAGCAATGTAATAATAGTACAGATAATAGAAAGTGTTTTATATGTCACAAATCAGGGCACTTAAAACATGACTGTCCAAGTTATCAACGTCGAGGTGATGTCGTTCAAACAGATGGTTCCAGTCAGAGTTTGTCAGCTGGTAGGAGTTCAAGTAACAATAAAGTTGGTCGAACTGGTACTGCTCATAGACACACCGAGTCATCAAAAGGTGGGAATGCATTTATAACTACAGCTATGTCTTTAAGTAATAATATAGACATTTCTTTTGATCATAAATGGCTTATAGATAGTGGTGCAAGTGAGCATATTTGTAAGGATAAGTCATTGTTTTTAAACTACAAGTTAGTGTCAAATCGTTTTGTAATTGTGGGAGATGGACGACATTTGTCTGTTTCTGGTATTGGTGACATTAAGTTAAAATTATTTGATGGAAAGGGATATAAAATTTCAACTTTGAATAATGTGTTGCATGTACCTGATATTCAAATAAACTTATTTTCTGTAATGGTTGCTACAAAGAGAGGTTATGAAGTTAAAATGTCAAATAAACAATGTTCCATTTCTAGAGATGGTGTGTTATGTGCTTTAGGTAATCTGGAAGGAAAGTCATATGTGTTGAAAGTACTTTGTGAGGAACATGTGGCTGCTGTGTCATCTTTATCTGAGTGGCATAAGAGGTTGTGTCATCAAAGTGTAGATTATGTGAAAAAGGTATTAAAAGACAATAATATTAATTATATATCAGATAATAAACAATGTATAGCATGTGTGAAGGGTAAAATTCATAAATCACCTTTCGAGAAGAGTAAACGATGTACCAAAACACCACTGGAATTGGTACATGCTGATTTATGTGGGCCTATGGAAGAAGAGAGTGTAGGTGGTAGTAAATATTTTCTTCTCTTAAAGGATGACTTTACGAAATACAGGGTGGTATATTTTCTACAATATAAAAGTGAGGTAAGTCATAAAATAAGACATTTTATTAATTGGGCTGAAAGACAAACAGGGCATAAAATAAAAAATATTCGAACAGACAATGGGAAGGAGTTTGTAAATTCAGAAATTCAACAAATGGTCTTTGACAAAGGCATAGAACATCAAACAACTGTAGCGTATACACCTCAACAAAATGGCAAAGCTGAGAGAGATATGCGGACACTGGTAGAAGCTGCAAGAACCATGTTGAGTAGCAAGAACTTGTCAAAAGATCTATGGGCCGAAGCTATAAATACCGCAGTGTATATACTAAATAGGACAAGCAAAAGTAAAGTTGAAGGAATGACTCCTTATGAGGCTTTCCAAGGAAAAAGTTTTGATATTAATAAATTCAACCATATTTTTGGAACTAATGTCTTAGTTCATATTCCAAAGGAGAGGAGATTAAAATGGGACATAAAAGGTGAAGAAGGTGTTTTTGTGGGATATGAAGAATCAAAGGGCTACAGGATTTACTTCCCTAATGAGAAAGAAGTTCATGTGAAACGAGAAGTAACATTTTTACAGATTACTGAGAATACAAAAGAAGAAAATCAACTTGAAGAGAGGGAGGAAACTGAGATAGATCTGGACTTACAAAGAGAAAGTGAAGAAGAAGAGGAAGAATATTTTGAAACAGAGGTAGAATCATGTTCAGAACAGGGAGAAAAAGAACAGGATAAGGATGTATCAGACCAAGAAGAAACACAAGATCAGTATACACCAGAATTGGGAGAACAGATTGTCACTGAAGAAGAAGAAGAATCTTTTAAGACTATATGAGGAAGAAGGATTGTTAAACCTACATGGCTAAAAGACTATGACCTAGGCTACTCAGTATGGGGAGAGGAACCTAAAAACTATAAAGAGGCTATGGAATCTATAGAAAAAGAAAAGTGGCAAGAAGCAATTAGGTTAGAATTGCAACAATTAAAGGAAAATGACACATGGTCAGAAGTACAGATAATACCAGAAGGAAAGGAGGTTATAAGCTCAAAGTGGGTGTTAAAGAGAAAAGGCAATGACATATTTAAAGCTCGGTTAGTTGCTAGAGGTTTTGAACAGTATGATATTAATGAATGTGATCTGTATGCTCCGGTTGCTAAGTTAAATACTTTTAGAATTTTTATGAGTGTAGCAACTAAATGTAATTTGCAAGTGCAACAGATGGATGTTTGTGGTGCGTTTCTCAATGCTTGTCTGGATGAAGATTTATATATGAGTTTACCTGAGGGGACTAATGAAAAATTTGTAAAACTAAATAAATCTATATATGGTCTTAAAAGAGCACCAAAATACTGGAATGAAAAATTTACAAGTGTAATGTTATCATTAGGTTATGTACAGTCCTCTAAAGATAATTGTTTGTATTCCAAGTGTAAAGGTGATAAAAGAATATTTCTATTGCTGTATGTCGACGATATTCTGTACTTTGGAAATTGTAAAGATGATATTTTTAAATTAAGGCATATGTTGTGTAAAACTTTTAAAATGAAAGAAATGGGGGCTATCAGTAAATTTTTGGGAATAGAAACACAACAGGATTTGATTAAGGGGTGTACCACTATTTCACAAAAAGAGTACATAAATAAAATGTTGTGTACTTATAGTATGTCAGATTGTAAACCATTATTGTTACCTATTGATAAGAATTACAATTTTCATATATTAAAAAGAGACAGTTCAGAAAGTGTAATCATAGAAAGAAAATGTAGAAAATTAGTTGGAAGTCTTATGTACTTAGCAATGGGCACAAGGCCAGATATTTGTGCAGTGGTTAATATCTTAAGTAGGTACCAAAGTTGTGCATCTGAATTATTATATAAACTTTTACTTAATATTTTGAGATACTTGAAAGGAACAAGTTACATTAGTTTAATATACTTTAGAGATAAGGAAAATGATGTTGTGTTATGTTGATAGTGACTGGGGTGGGTGCAGTGGCCGAAAATCAACTACCGGTTGTATCTTTAAGGTATTTGGTTGTTCTGTCATTTGGTTTTCTAAAAAACAGTGTACTGTTTCACTGTCATCAACAGAAGCAGAGTTTGTTGCTCTGTGTGCAGCAACAAGTGAAGCTTGTTGGTTAAGAGACATATTATTAACTTTTGGGTTTAAACAAACTATTATTATGTATGAAGACAATCAGTCTACTATCAAAATGGCACAAATGGCCACTGGTAATTCTAGAGTAAAACATTTAGAAATAAAACAGTCTTTTGTTCAAGAAAAGGTAAATAAAGGTGTAATTGAGTTGCATTATATAAATACCAGTGACCAACTTGCAGATATATTTACTAAAGCTTTGGGGGGTATATTATTTAAAAAGTTAAGGGGAAGAATGTTTAATATGGATTAACCTTTGTTAAGGGGAGATATTGAAACAACTTTGATTTATATAAAATATTTTATTGGGGGGTGGTGTGAAATACAATAAATTATTTATATGTCTATTAGGCTGTATTCGCCCTATCCCTTGGTCTGGCGGTAGCCATCTTGATTGCTCGCTCCTAAGCTCTTGTTGTTGTGACGTTGTATGACTGTGAGTGATTGTGCTAAATGGTTCTTAATAAATAAACATATACTAATCATCATTGTTTTAATCCAAAGTCCTAACACGAGCCGTCTCGAGATGTTGGTGGACGGCATTGAGGTTAGCATGGAGCCCACGGATGTTAGTGAGCCCGACCTCAAACAGCGTGATTGTGGTGGGGGTGTGCACCGCTGAACGACCGGAAATGTTTCTGAGCGCTGCCATAGTAGATGATGAAGGAGGAGAGGCGTGAATTGGGGGGACGTTGTCGCGATATATACGGTCAAAGCGTGAGGCCTGTTTCCCCAGGTAATAGCCGACAGCAGAGAAGCGCTGACCCGCCGAACGGAAGGGCCCCCGAACCCCCCCGGGAATGGCCGCCGGGACCCCACCAACCGGCACGACGGACCACCCCAAGATTATGCGTGGCATGATAGGGCTGCCTCACGAACTGGTTAGGTTCGCTTGGGCCCCTGTACTGTACCACGGGCGGCCAGCGGAACAGCCGTTTCTCCGGGTCTCCCTGGTCGGCGGGTCAATGCAGTCCACCTGGCTCTGGTTAGACGGAAGCCGTCACTGACCGCATCCATCGCCGCAACGTCTCCCCAAGCTCTGGTTGTACGCTGACTGATCCCGGAACGCGACCACAAGTGGTCACTTGGCGGGTTTTACGCCATGCGTACGGTGGTCACTAACCAGACGGGTGTTCAGACCCTACCACCAGTCGAGCAGTTGGTAGCTCGGTAATCGCTTAGTCGCCTCTTACGACACCCACGGGAAGAAATGGGGCAGTGAGTTGTATTCTTAATCCGTCACCGCACGGATTGGAAGGGTGTTGAAATTGTGTCGGAGCGAAATTTGTGTTGTAAAAGTGGTGTAGCTTTAAAAAACAAGTGTTTGTGTTGACAAACAACTAAAAGATTATTAGAATAAAAGTGATTATGGTGTGAAAGACATCATATATTTCGCGTCAAATACTCCGAAGATGCATTGAAATATGTAGCACCAACATTTCAAAGCAATAAAAGAAGAAATAAAGAATTACTTATGACATAGCTGTATGGGCATTAGTTCCTTTTACCTTCTCATTACAGGGAGAATGAATTAAAAAAAGTAAGTGTTTGGCGGATTTTGTGGCGTCTCAGTCAAGATTTTTATTACAATAATTAAAAATTGTGTCGGAGCGAACATTGTGTTATAAAAGTGGTGTAGTTTTATTATTCAAATGTTTGTGTTGACGTGCAACTAAAAGATTAATAGAATAAATGTGATTATGGTGTCAAATACGATGAGAACTTTTTTGTGGTTATCCACCTCATCAAGTAGCACATAAAGTGACTGTCATCATATGTTTCGCGTCTACTAATACTCCCAAGAAGCATTGAAATGTGTTACGCCAGCATTTCAATGCAATAAATGAAGAAATAAGATATACTAAAGACATGGCTGTATGGACATTAGTTTCCGTTGTCTTCCCATTGTAGGGAGAATGAACCAAAAAAAAAACCACAAAGAAAGTTTGGTTTGACACTTTTTAAATAGTTGTCCACAAGCATGGTGCTGTCTTGATTTTGTATCATCTGGTTTTGGAATAAAGTTCACAATTGCATTTTGTTCACAATCACAACAAGTCGATAATTCGATATCATATTCAAAAAATAATCAGAGTAGCGATATTATGATAAAATGGTTTTTAATTAGTTATACAATATATTGGTTTGACACTGGTTGGCGGTGAATTAGGAACTTTATCAATTAAACCGTTCCTATCTTTTTGTAAGTTTATTGCTTGACATGGACTTTGACATTTGATAGTAATTGATAGTTGGAAAGTTAAAACAGCCCATGTTATTTTTCTTTTGTTTTAGTTAATTTTCCAAAGTTATTTAATTCTAAAACTAATACAACAAACATATTAAAAATAATCTTTTTTATTTTCTATAAGTTTATAATGTTTTTTGGCAGACTTGCACAGCTATCTTTCCGAAGATCATTTCATATTACATCAAAACTAAACGGCAGCATGGTCACGGATGGGAACACAATATTGGCTGAAAGCCTAAAAAAACAGGTCTGTACCTACTTACTGTAGTACGATAAATAATTGCTTTCCTCTCAAAATGTTTAATCAGACATAACCTACAACTTAAACTAATTGTTATTTCTTACCAATAATAAATTCATGTATAATTAATTGTAGTAAATTATTACAGCAATTTACCCTCTCAAATGCTAACTCTCTTTCAAGTTTTATATATAAGTATGTTACCATTTCATTTGCTTTGATTATCATAGCAGCATATAATATATACTATAATATATATACATATAATATAATATATATACATATATACTGACTCATATTACATTACAGAACATGTGCTTATTTTTCTCAAGAAGCCTTTATTTTCATTTTTTAATAACCTTAAATTATATTTCAGGGAGTGGAATATGTTTTTGGCATTGTTGGCATCCCTGTTATAGAAACATCGCTTGCTTTCCAAGCAGCAGGTCTCAAATATATTGGGATGAGGAATGAACAAGCAGCATGTTATGCTGCACAAGCCATTGGATTTCTTACAGGTAAAATGTTAGTAATATAATTAGTGTCAAAAATTTTATCTTATGGTGTACCACAGGGTTCAGTGTTGGGACTGTTACTATTTCTTGTCTATATAAATAACATGCCCAAGGAAGTAGATCAAGGAATGGTCCTTTTTGCAGACGATAGCACAATAATATTTGAACATAATAATGTAACAACTTATGAAACTGAAATAAATGAGACATTAAATAGGGTAGTTATTTGGCTTGTTAGTAATAACCTTAACATAAAACTTGCAAAAACAAAAATCATGCACTTTCAGCAAAGAGCCAAACCTGATTATAATGACCTTAATATCACATATCGAGCCATTACCGCCGACTTATCGTAAGCGACATTTTTACCCAAACAGGGTTTTTCATCGCAAACGACATTTTAAACTATAACGGACTCTGTACTTCGACATTTCCCGCCAAAAACCTACTAATTCGAAAGTTATAGCAAAAGCTAAATTTATCGTTAGCACAACGGTTTTCTATAGTTTGGTGTAACCGACATAATCAATGTATATCGTAAGTTGCATAATTATCTAAGAATAACAGCGTAAGCCACCTCACTTGTTATCGCAACCGACACAGTACATCAAAATTTTGTCGTATACTATAAACAAAGTGGCCAAAAACGTTTTGCGACGAGTTTATTCCAGTAAAAATTTTAATGCAATGACTATCTCTCTGCACTGTATTTAGTGTTAATTATAATTACTTGGTAATCGTGTGATAAAAATAAGTTTGTGCCATCTCACTATTGTCGCAACAAAAGCACCAAATTATACTTACCTCAAGAATTACAGAACATAGCAAACTTGTACAAATTCAAAGAAAAGAGGAAGAACAGGGAACTACTTAAAAGAAAAGAGCCTAGATTCATCAATATTATCAAAAAGAGTTTGTCGTAGTATTTTTAAAACCGATTTTAAAATAGGGTTCCATTTGCCAAAAAAAGACAAGTGTATCTTTTGTGAGAAGTACAAAAAATTACCGCCTGACAGTTTTCTTCACAGTTTTATCCTGATTGTGATTTTTATACTCTGTGGTTTGCCACAGAATACAAAAATCACAATCAGGATAAAGAAAAATGCAAAAATCTGTTTTCCGAAGATCAAAAAATTAGCAAAGCTTCTAATTTTACCTCTCTTTGTGTAAGCTTTGACTTCCAAAAGGTCCTCAATTATACTCTACGTGGTAAAAGCCTAACCCTCTTCTACTCACGAAACTATTCCTATTATAATGAAAGTATCTACGAAAGCGGTACCAGCGCTGGGTATTGTAATACTGTCATAAATCTGTATTCAGATAGCTGTGCTAGGCAAAACAGAAACAGAGCAATGATATCAATGTCATTTCATTTTTTGAAGACATCAACTACGGTTACTACAATAAAAGTACATAACTTAATTATCTCTTATCTGGGCACACTATGATGCCTGTTGACTCCCTTCAACAGGCATCATAGAAAGATTTATATGTAATAAGACAGTGTGGGCTCCTTCTGAGTGGCTCAACTATGATCACTAATTATAGATGCGAGCCAACAGGTTATTTTGTACATGTTTTGAATCATACTGATTTCATGGACTAGAAGTCCTACTCGCAAGCTTTATTGCCAGCGAAATTTAAAATAGCCTTTAAGAGGTCTTTCCGTAAATAAAAATATCGGGACAAATGGCCTTCAAAACATTAAGAATGGTACATCTTAAAAAACACAATCCAGTAATCACTCTCTAATACGGTTTTTTCGAAGATGGCAATAAACAAGAGTTAAATATGGACCTTATTAGATCACGAGGCAATACGGCAACTATTATTAATGGACCAGCACAGTTATACCATTCGGACCTAAAAATTTCAGCTGCCAAGTACAAAGACCTTCTGGATATGTGTAATAAAAATATCATTCCATGCAGGTACCATGAAGAGTATATAAATATGAAGCATGATGAAAAAGTTCCTGACGTGTTACCTGCAACTGATGCAGATGATAGTGATAAAGAGAATGAAACGCATAATTGTAATTGTAATTTGAATATTTGATCTCTGTATTCTTTTAAATGATAAATTAATAAGTAAATAATGTTAGCTGAAACGAATGCAGATAATACTAAATCTTTAATTTCCTTGATTATTCTTTATGTTTAATATTTCTATTTCAAGTTTCATTCATTGATCTCAGTGTTCTCTAAAATGTTAAAATAATGAGCATATATTATAGTATATTTAACTATACATTTTAAGTTGTTTTTTATATCTATTTATTAAGTAATCATTTATTTATAAAAAAAAATATTCATAGTCAAAATGGCTTCTTGTCGCTTGCGTTAAAACTTACCAGGTATTTTTTTATCGCAAGTGTTATCTCTAACGTCCGGAATCAAAAAAGTCGATAGTTTTTGAGACAGCAAAAATATTGTAAACGCCAAAAAAGCCTCAAAACCTATTGTTTTTTCCTAAATTTCAACTGTTACACCTAAAGCTCCAAAATTCATAATTATATGTTAAAGTTTAATTTAATCGCGCAATTATTTGTAAAGATATTTTAAAAAAACCTTCTCCTGAAAAATTTGGTTTTTGTCGGTTACACTAAGTCGGCGGTAATGGCTCGATATGCTGAACAAAGCATTGAAAAACCAAGTACTACGAGGTTTTTAGGTATTTATATCGACAATAATTCGAAATTTATCACCTAAAGATAACAGAATCATGTAAGCCGCATTTTATATGTTTAAAGATTTTACCAACTTAAACTTTAAAACTTTTTTTTATTTGTTTGAAAAAATGCACATCTTTTTAAGAAGTTTGATGGTACAGGCAGGATGGTACAGGCAGGATGGTACAGGTTCTGTTCTCTTTAGGTGATAAATGGTAGGCACACATCTTTTTTGTGCTATAAATACATCCACCTTACCAGTAGCGTTTCCCCAAAATGTTAATCCGTATTTTAGTGTCCATGATATGCGGCTAGTACTGCCTTCTGATTCACCACACTACTCAGATGATATAGGGCATAAGAAAATCTTGATAACTTTTTGCACATTTCATTGATTTGGGTGTTAAATTTCGGTGCCCATTTACATACATTGGCCTCTAAAACAGCTCTCTTGCATAGTAGCATGTCCTGTATGGCAACAAAGTTGTATAACAAATTGCCTAAAAATCTAAAAAAAATACAATCTACTTCAAGCTTTTAAAATTTTAGTTGAAAAAGCATACTTATCTCTGTGAATACCCCAATGACACAAACTTAAATATAAAAGTGTGATTTTATGATGTTGTAGTTGATTTAAACAAGTAACTCACATGATGTGACATTATAGAATATAATCTTCTTTATTGTTTTTAATCTTATTAATTATTTAGAATTCGATTGGGTATACACTGATATTTAACTAGACTAAAATATTCTTAATTTTTGATTTTAACATTATTATAAATGTTTGAAAAATTATACAGATAGACTAGAAGAATTTCACAGGTATATCCCAAGTCCTGGGTAGCTTAGATGGTTAGAGCAGTCGCCCGATTGCGAAAGATCGCGGGTTCGATCCCCGCCTCAGGACGTGAAATTTGTCTAGTTTAGATAGATTTTTATTAGTAAATAATTTTTCAAACATTTATAATAATGTTAAAATCAAAAATTAAGAATATTTGAAAGCAATGCCCCAACTTAACCGAGTCGTAGGTATTTGTAAAAATACTCGTTTCGGATGTTAAAATCGAACATTTCGACATTGTAGGGTGGACGTTAGCTCATAACGCAAATACAGATAGACTAGAAGTATTTCACAGGGATATCCCAAGTCCTGGCTAGCTCAGATGGTTAGAGCAGTCGCCCAGATTGCGAAAGGTCGCCTCAAGAAGTGAAATTTTTCTAGTCTAGATAGATTTTTATTAGTAGACTGAAATAATTTATAATAAAGATAATAAAAATAATATAATAATAATGTAATTGAATACCTTTTGACAATTTGTTCTAAGCATATTAGTAATAATGGATTCAAATGTTATTGTACATTGCTTGCCAAAAGGCTGAATATGGATTAGCCCTTTATTTGTATTTGAGTACCACCTGTATATGATCCATGTTTGCAATGAAATAAATTTGAATTTGAATAATTAATTTTATTTGTATTTTTTCTTGCTTTGTAATATTATAACCAAATAATTTTAGAAATACACATGATGCTTATTTATTTCACTGGAAAAAAGATATGAATAAAAAAAATACATTTCCTTTATTAGAAAAAAGTAATAAAATAAAAATATTATTATTCAGTCACATAACAAGTTAACAATTACAATAAAAAATTATGTGTTTCTGAAAATTATACAAAGAAAATAATACATTTCCTTTATTAGAAAAAAGTAATAAAATAAAAATATTATTATAAACAAATTTTTTTCAGTCACATAACAAGTTAACAATTACAATAAAAAATTATGTGTTTCTGAAAATTATACAAAGAAAATTTACACAGGAAAACCTGGAGTGTGTCTAGCTGTATCAGGCCCTGGTCTCCTACATTGCATCGGTGGAATGGCTAATGCTCAAGTCAACTGCTGGCCACTATTAGTAATTGCTGGTTCATGTCCAGAAGACCATGAGGGTATTGGAGGATTTCAGGAATGGCCTCAGGTAATTATTTCATAGCATATTCAGTTGATGGTTTGTTTAGCCAGATAAACTAATGTAAACGTAATTTATAATTTAATATTAATATTTCGACTGGTTGAATAGTTTGTAAAGTTGTTGACGTCATCAGACGTTGGTAAACATTTTAGCACTTTTTCACAATTTGGCATACTTTGACAATTCGTATGAATACTGAATAATGTACTGTGACATGGTACTAAAGTGTTAATCAACTTTAGTACTGTACAATCAAAACTGCTAATAAGTACCAAAATTGCTTGATACTAGTGATTTATTTATATTAAGCTGTCCCCGCGAATTTGTTTGCGTGTAACCCCTGATGTCGTTTTATAACTACTCAAGTATAGCTTTTTGAAAAAAATTGAGACAAAATTCCTAAACTAGTCTCTTCTATTCATATAAATTGCACAACCAGCTTGGCGGATCAGTTTAGTTAGTTCTACCAATATCTAAAACAAAATTGCATTAAAGCTGACAAAAAATATTAAAAAATAGTGTAATAGTTTAACTAGGTAGATACTATGTCTTGGTACACACTAAAATATGAATAGGATCGAGTCGACGCTGTATTGTGACGTCATAGACATGAAACTACCTTCACTTCAGTGACTTTGGATATTGTTTGCAAAAAATACATCAACATTTAGCTTAAATTAAGTAGGTATGTATCTATCTATGAATTTTTATTTTAGATGCAGCCTTTACATTACTTTACAAGCTATACATAATAAATTATACACTTAACATATTATTATGAAACGGTACATATTTTTTTTCTATTAAAATACAAGAAATATAGGGAATCCTACTGTATCTCGGCTGCCCAAATTCAAAACCTAGTAACAAGTGATTTAAAAAAAAAACCGTTTTTGGCATTTTTCGACTTACTAGGCAGTATCAATATGATGTGGACCTTAAAACACCCAGTTCATTACGTAATTTTAAAAATATAATTTAGCAAGTCTGAGTAATTTGGCATGACTATAAAAAAATCCATGAAGTACCAATTCTAAACATAGTATGTCAGAATACAAATTTAAAACCCTAGCAACTCAACCGACTTACTAAGTTATGAATTTGCAAAACCGACTTGATATGTTTTGAATTTGGCACCGATTATAAAATCAATGAAATGTCATTTAGTAAATCCAGTGACACCGTCGCACGAGTGTTTCGCTCCAAGATATCAATATATAAAATGAGTTTTATGCAATTTTATCGATCCAGGCGTATAATGCGTGCTTTGCAGAACGAAAACGATTGCAGGTAAGAAATAACTTATTCATTATACTCGAACTGCATAATCGCTTCGATTGCCTGGAGGACTGCACAGATGTGGACACATATAACGACAGGTTCGTGGAAGGTGTCCTTACGGTGGGTTCTAAGTTCTTCAAACCCAGCCGTAACGAAAGAAGTAAGAAAATCTCTGAGCCAACATTGAAGCTAATGGAGGTAAGACGTGAAATCGTTCTGCAGTCTTCTGAGGATGCTCGTCGGCAGCTCAATAAACAGATCTCGAAGTCATTGACATTGACTCGCGACATACGCCGATTTAATACAGACCGTGTTAAAGAGGCAATCGAGCGAAACAGAAGCTCCAAAGTGTTCGCCAGAGATTTGTCGCTTGGACAAAGTTTGCTGACGAAGCTGAAGACGGAGGACGGCAGACTTCTTACGTCACGACCTGAGCTTTTGGCCGAGGTTGAAAACTTCTACGGACAGCTTTACGCGACATTACGCCACTATGTCAGTCCGCCTCCAGGATCAAGACTCGAAACCAATACGACTTCAGCGAGGTGTGAGACAGGGCGATGTCATTTCGCCGAAACTGTTTACAGCCACGTTGGAGAAATTGTGTTTAAGCTTTTGGACTGGAGAGCACTTGGCATCAACATAAACGGCAGTACATGACTCACCTTCGTTTTGCTAATGATATCGTAGTCATGGCTAATACCCTGGAGGACTTGGGCACAATGCTCGACGACCTCTGTAGAGTCTCCCAACAAGTGGGTCTTAAAATGAACATGGATAAGACGAAAATTATGTCAAATTCCCATGTCGTACCCACTCCTGTAAAAGTTGGAAGCTCTACACTGGAAATTGTTGACGAATATGTTTACCTGGGACAAATAGTCCAACTTGGTAAGTCCAACTTCCAGAAAGAGGTTAATCGACGGATCCAACTCGGCTGGGAAGCGTTCGGAAAGCTTCGCAGCATATTCTCGGCCGTACTACCGCAGTGTCTCAAGACGAAAGTCTTTAATTCGTGTGTGTTGCCAGTGATGACTTACGGAACTGAGACGTGGCCGCATACAATGGGCCTCATAAGAAGGCTCAATGTCACCCAAAGGGCAATGGAGAGGGCTATGCTCGGGGTTTCTCTGCGTGATTGAATCAGAAATGAAGAGATCCGCAGAAGAACTAAGGTCGCCGACATAGCTCGAAGAATTGCGAACCTCAAGTGGCAGTGGGCAGGCCACATTGTAAGGAGGACTGACGGCCGTTGGGGCGGAAAGGTCCTCGAGTGGTGGCCGCGTACCGGGAGATGCAGCGTTGGTAGGCCTCCCACAAGGTGGACCGACGATCTGGTGAGGATCGCGGGAAGCCGATGGATGCGGGCAGCGCAGGACCGATCGGTTTGGAGGCCTATGCCCACCAGTGGGCGTCTCTCGGCTGAAATGATGATGATGATGATGAAACACTTTGTATATGAGTTG
Source organism: Nymphula nitidulata (assembly GCA_947347705.1). Lineage (NCBI taxonomy): Eukaryota > Metazoa > Arthropoda > Insecta > Lepidoptera > Crambidae > Nymphula > Nymphula nitidulata. The sequence continues at coordinate 10,569,251 of OX374633.1, forward strand.
TTTAGTCTTTACCTTACCTCAGAAAATCAAATTGTAAACCTCGTTAACCGACTTGCTAAGTTTTGATATTGTTTTTATAGTCATATTTGGGTAAATTTTCAAATAAAAATAGAGTGTGAGCTATTTAAGTGTATCCATAACCTCTACCACGATTACGAGTATCACAAAATACAGTCAACAATATAGTGAAACTTTTCGTCAAACACCCCAATCGCTATTATTTCTGGTTTCATCGGGCCAACGAATTAAAGTAGCCCACCTGTTTTTTGGCTCTCCTGAACATTCTTGTTGGAACGAGTTACTATGTTTTGATTTTAAGCAGCCGATCTATTGATGTCATGCCCAGATAAGATAATATAACCTTCTGTAATTAAGATAAAACACGACTTGACAACATAGGTACAGCAGAAAATCAATCGTTAGAAATTACAATTATTCATAAACATAATTAACATTCTTCACTTTTCTTTCTTTTCATTTGTTTTTATTCTTAAAAAATATTTCAACATGTAAATAAATTCAACCATCATATTCTTTTGTGGGTCACAGGCTTAATTCTATGGTTTAATATTTTTATGAAACGAAAATAAAAACGGAATTAAAAACACTAAAAAAGATAAAATAATTAAATTTATTCAGGTACTTTACTTATTTCATAAAAAGTTATTATTTGAAGTTGGTGCTAAGCTGTTTCTAGAAGAAAAAAAAAATGTTTCTGGAAACAGCTTAGCAAAGTGTAACACCAACTCCAAAAAATAACTTTATGAAATTTGTTTCGGATTGAAGGGAAAGGTAGCCCACTGGTTACTTCACTGGCTAATTTCAAAATACACCATTAGTCCATGCCCAGTAATTAATTACACTGGACATGGACAGCATTTCATCTTGAGCCTCAGGATGACAACGCACCTGCAATATCAAGTGAGTTTTCCATGTTATTGCAAGTGTTATAGGCGGCGGTAACCGCTTACCACAATGTGGGCCGTCAGCTTGCTTGTCATCTAGTTCTATAAAAAAATAAGAAATAAAAATTATAAATATCTATTTAATCTTAATTACTTAAGTACTTATTTCTTAAAAGTTATTTTTGAAGTTGGTGCTAAGCAGTTTCCAGAACAATACCAAAAAAAACAACTCCAAAAAAATACTTTTTATGAAATACCTAAATACCTAATTAAATTTAATTATTTTTCGTTTTTAGTTTTAAAAGTTTTTTTTATTTTTGTTTAAAAATATATTTTTTCACAATTTTTAGTGATAAATTTCAAAGGTCAAAGCCAGGTAGGTGATCGTGGACCAACCTGGTAGTATTCCAACGCAAACAGAATTATCTAAAGCACCACTGAAAGTATCAAGAAAGCAAAAATCCGCAATTTCGCTTACATCGAAGACCTGATTTATTCCAGTTATTTTGAAAAAAAATCTATGGGATCAATCTAAAAGTATACTATTTCAATTTAAAAAACAATTGTTCAAATCGATTTTTAAATGAATTTTGAGGTAACAAACAGACAAAAAACCACACAGCCGAATTGATAACCTCCTCCTTTTTTGAAGTCGGCTAAAACACTTGAACTTAATAAATGTTTTGTTTTGTTTTAAGTAATTAATAGGTAAAGCTCACGAAATGTATCTAAATTACAAGTAATTATTATTATCAGACCAATGGACTATAAATTCTAAAGTAAACAAACTATTTTCGGTGAATTTTGGTTGCGAAAAATTTTACTTTTAGTCTTCATAACAGACACTCGGGGTTGGTTCATTACTTAGGATCGTATGATGAGGTTTTCACTGTTGCTACATTTCGATAGGTGGATTCAAGCCGCATGTACTGCAAGTATGCTGCTCGCCCTCCATCACCAAAACTGATCCCGCTTCACGTGGAACGCGCAGTGCGTCTTGCTGCAGCAGGCAGACCCGGTGTTTCGTACCTAGATATGCCGGGAACATTACTTATGGTAAGTTTTAACATGAATCGACTTCGTAAGTAGATGTAAAGGCTTATTTCACACGCACAAATTAAATGAAATCTTACACCGACACAGATGAATTAGGTAAAACTCGTTTCTTCAGTCAGTAAAATTAATTGACTTCTTCCATTATGATACTATTTTATGCCCTTCATATGCTGGGTTTCAAATGCACGGCAGATTTTCCGACTTCAACTTTGAACAAACTCCGAAAGAACCTACACGGGCACTCCAAGTGATATGCGAACTCTCATCCTCTTTTCTTTAGTTTGACAAATAACTATAATAACGACTTTCTAATCTCCAAAGTACGGAAAAAGAACGGCAAGCTACCTTATTCCCCGACTAATTAACAAACTACCTCCGGAATTACGCGATAATTTAAATGATAAAAACATTAAACTAAAGCTGAAAACTTACTTCATAGATAGTTTTAAAAATTATTAGATTTGATAATCAATAATTATTAGGTATTCATCTTTATTTCAAGTAATAATGCGTCTACTCATTCCTTTTACATTGACCTTGTACCTTTTTAACATTTTAAATTGTAATTTTATTTTTTATTTATATTGAATTATTCGAGCTGATTTATGTTATTCTGTTAGCAACTGTTAACTCAAGTCGCACCATTACAAACCTTAGTGGTTTAATAATGCGACAATGTACTAATTTGTGTTATAATTATTTGCATGTTAAATAAATTTTAAAAAAAATTATATGTACAATTGTCCACTGTGAACTTACATTCAACGAACGAATTGTTCAGTTGATGTCGTCCCAATTCATTTTGTCTTTCTTCCAATGACCAAATCAATTATACAATGCTGATGATTATAGTCTGCGTCTTATGTCACATTACTAAAATCCGCATTTCGGTTTGGCGCTGAAATATACTCTAGGAACGCCTTTGGTATCAAATATCTGATGTGAAGCGACGATGGCCTATGGTGTAAAATGCTAACCTAGAAATGTTTACTATCTTCTACAGGCGGAAGTAGATGAAGACAAAGTGCCATTGGACTTCTACAGCGCTGACACAGTTAAATTAGCTCACCCAGACCCAGCACTAGTGTCACAAGCTGCGGAATTATTGGCGAAGGCTGAACGCCCTTTAATCATTGTGGGGAAGGGTGCAGCTTACGCGCGCGCAGAAGATGCTGTCACTAAACTCGTTGAAACTACCAAGATACCATTCTTACCGACACCTATGGGTAGGTAAATGTTTTCAATCAAATAATAGATAACATTATTAACACTAACAGAACACGTACGATTTGATAAATATTTTAATACGCAGATAGCATAATTATATCAACTCTAGCTTATCAAGATTCTAGTAAAATCAGGGAATACAATCATTTTAATTCTATAATTATTTAAAGCAATTGATGATATACTTTTGTTGTTACCTGTACAATCTTCTATCAATATAAATGCAAAAATTATAATGTCGTTAATTTTGGAGTTATTAATGACTTACTTATTGAGGATAAGATTATCACACAATTATGGAATAAAGTCTGAAATAATTTAAATTAAATATTATTATTAACGACGACCACGTACCGAAAAACGCTAAGTAGGGCGGCTTCCCACTAGATGAGAGACGACCTGGTCAAGGTCGCGGGGAGCCGTTGCCGGTTGAGCAGAACCGTTCCATTTGGAAATCGATGGGGGATGCCTTTGTTCTGCAGTGGCCGTAATAGGCTGATATGATGATGATTATTATTATTATTCTTAATTTTTGATTTTAACATTATTATAAATGTTTCAAAAATTACTTAGAAATTAAAATATAAAATTAGATTTTTTTTCCGCCTCAGGACGTGATATTGTTATTAAAAGGACATTACGGTTCCTAATCTAGTCTAGGACTAACCTGTATAATTTGACATAGAAAGGTGTGTTAAATTTTCGACCTTTACGAACGTTATAAAGGTAGGTTTACTTTTAAAATTGTCTATGATATCTATAAAAACTATACAAAAATTATCAATTTTTACTTTCTTTTCAAGTCATAACTGTCATCAACATAACAATATTACGACTGGCTGGCCGAGTGGCCCCTTGCTATACAGGCTACTCGTTCAATCGGTCCCGGGCTCGAACCCAGGTAGGAGCAAATGTTTGTATGTTGAGTACGAGCATTTGTTTACGAGTCATGGATGTTTATATGTTTATTTAGTATATTTATAATATTTACATACATATTATTATCATTATTTCTTCGTTATCTAGTATCCTTAATACAAGCTCTTAATGATGCTTACTTTGGGCTAGATAATAGGTGTGAGTTTATGAATATTATTATTATTAATATTTAAGCATAATATACTAAACCATAATTATAAAAAGGCATAATGATACAAAACGATAGTGAAATCTGGCAACAACATTATTACACAATTTTACATTTGCTCTGATAAAATACTTTTCGTATTTAAAATAAACATGTTGGCGGCTTCCGCACCCTAACCTACTATTAGGCATGTGCCTTATTTTTATGTACCTACTCAAATACACGTTCATTTATACGACTTTACATTATGCCTAAAGCCATTATGCAAATTGCAATTATGTGTAATTACATAAGTCTAAATTACAATTATGCCAAAATATACTATATTATGCAAAATAATGGATTATGACTAAGTAATATTATGCGTAAAAACAACATGCGATTTTCGTTATGCCAAAGTATATTAGGAGGAAATACATTATGCCAACTTAGAGGATCCCGTTCTACTTACACCATATATTATTTTTTTATAAAAGGTAAAGGCGTAGTAGCGGACGAGTCACAGTTCTGTGTTTCAACGGCGCGGACCCAAGCGTTGCTCAAGGCAGACGTGGTCTTGCTACTGGGTGCCCGCCTCAACTGGATGCTGCATTTCGGGCAACAGCCGCGGTTTGCTCCGGATGTTAAAGTTATTCAGGTCTGTTTTTAATTTTAATTGTCTTCATAGAAAAATATGTGAACTAAAAAAGTTTCACGACCCGATGCGGGAAATATTCAATTTCAACATCCGAACGAGTATTTTTACAAACACTGTAGGTACTCGTTTTTTAGGGTTCCGTACCCAAAGGGTAAAACGGGACTATTACTAAGATTCCGCTGTCCGTCCGCCCGTCTGTCTGTCACCAGGCTGTATCTCATGAACCGTGATAGTTAAGACAGTTGAAATTTTCACAAATGATGTATTTCTGTTGCCGCTATAACAACAAATACTATTATACAGAATAAAATAAATATTTAAGGAGGCTCCCATACAACAAACTTGTTTTTTTTGCTTGATTTTGCTCAATATTGATAACGGCAACAGGTAGATGCTTTGTTTATAGTCGCACTTGGCCGGTTTTTTGTTTTTGTTATTTTATTTCAACATTGTAGGATGATGTACTTTAGCTTTTAACGCAAATACAGATAGACTTACTTATTAACAGATAGACTTACCCGGATTGTTAAGGGCCGCGGGTTCGATCCCCGTCCCAGGACGTGAATATTTTCTAGTTTAGATATTTTTCTATATAAAATACTTTCACATTTACAATAATGTTAAATTAAATTAATAATATATAATTGTCAAGGTCCGAGAGTATTAGGCGGTTTGACAAATTAAGATCTCAATTTACTGAATATAGAAAAATGCCTACACTATAAAATGTTAATGTCCTAAGGTGGGATGCGATCCCGTGACTACACTATCTGAGTGAATGCTCTGACTCCTAAGTTACTGAGGAACTTCTACCTTCACAATGTCGAAATAATTATAATTTATAATAACCCGTACTAATAACTATAAATGCGAAAGTACACCGTCTGTCTGTCTGTTTCGTTATCACTCCTAAACCGTTAAACCAATTTAGATGTAATCCGGCACCGAGATGTAATTACTGGGCATGGACGGCATTACATCTTAGGCCTAAGGTTGACAACGCGCCTGCAGTATCAAGTGTTTTTCCCTTGTTATTGCAGATGTCTATGTAACCATTTACCATCAGGTGGGCCGTCAGTTTGTTTGTCATCTAGTTGTATAAAAAAAAAGATAGATTAGGTACATCCTGAGCAAGCACAGCCTATCTTTTGATGCGATAGACTCGCAGTGGCCACTAGTGATACAATAAAAGAATAAGTAGTACGATTAATGATAGGTAAACTATTTTTTTATGCAACCCCATCTGGTGGTGAGTGGTTACTGTCGCTTGTAGAGACCTGCCTAGACACCTTGTGACAAGGAAAAGACACTTGGTGTTGCAGGTATATTGCCACCCTGATTCCTAAGACGAAATGCTTTCGATGCCCAGTAATAACACCAGCTAACTTTCCCTAATTTGAATTATCCGAATTTCGAATTATTGTAATATGTACAACAAATTCAGGTGGATGTATGCCCCGAGGAGTTCCACAACAGCATCAAGTCCGAAGTGGCAGTACACTCGGATATCAAACCGTTCGCTGAGGCCCTCGCACAGGCCCTTGGCCAGAAGAAGTTCGCGTTGCAAACCACAGATAAGTGGTGGCAAGCATTGCAGCAGAAGCAGACAGCCAATGTTGCGTTTGTGGAAGTGAGTCGCATTTATATTCATCTGTGTAGGTATTTACAATCCCCATAATAGCCATTAGTTAATACAGTGTATTTGTTTAACTGGGACAGGATGGGGAAATCCGTAACCATAGAAGTTACAGGTAAACGAATCATAGGAACCATTAGGTATTTATAAACGATTTTGTAGCACGATGCCTACTATCGCCCTTAGTTAACTTTCCGATTGTTACAAGCAATCGGTTGTACCACCATGCCTACTTTATGGAACCTTCATATATAAGGTCGCACTATGCCTTTTTTTTTTACTTAATTATCGCAGGTATATCCCAATGTGCCACCTTTTTAAGAAATCAAATCTCGTGATAGTGTAATGTCTACTTTAGACTTAAAGAGAAAGGGTATGTAAGTAATAATATTGGAAGTTTAAAAATATTCACATGATAATCTATTAGAGCTGATAAACAAATATACATTTTTTTAGAAAAAAAAATTGGACATAATGAACATTTATTGTGTTAGCTTAATTAAAAAAAAATGCTTTTCTTTCAGAAAATATGTAAATAACATAAATTTCACAAAATAAACTTTCAAATGTAATAAAATAGTTATTACAACAAGAGTGACACAAAAAATACTTTTACTCCAAGAAAAATAATTAAAAAAAAACGTTTTTGAACCACCATAGAGTTTGGTAGTTTAGCAAAAGTTGTATGGGAAAACATTTTACTAACTAACTTCTGCTGCTTCGATTTTTTTCTTCTGGTACGGTCGACCACAGAAGTAGCTGAACACTTTAGTACATGTCACAACGGCTTTAGCGTCAATATAGTACGGTAGCAACTATAAAGTACGTGCGCAAGATCGGTGTGATCGGTTCCTCACATGAAACTGGTGATTCACATAAAAAAACCCTACCCTAAAATACCTCACTCAAAACTCATTTTCATTGACAATAAAAATCTAATGGTTTATATGATAGTTTCTCTGTATATTCTATGGTCTCACATTTCCTCATGCTGTCCCAGTTAAAAAGCACGCATGATACGAATTATAACGTCCCTAAAGAAATTTTATCATATCGACGAGTCTTAGTTTTAATCAGTTTCTAATCAAAGAGTAAATTTAATTCCTTTATCGTGACAGGACTTAAATACCCATTTTGCTTCATAGCACCCAGGATGATAGAAGTCCATAATAGCAGCTACCAAAAAGAACAAAATTAATAAGTACCTACATTACAGGCTCAAGCAAATGATATAAGTGTACCGCTGAACTACTACGCTGTGTTTAAAACAGTCCAAGCGAACATTCCTCGAGACTCTATCATAGTAAGCGAGGGAGCCAACACTATGGACATCGGACGCGGCATTCTGCTAAATAACCAACCTAGGCATAGACTAGACGCAGGGACATTTGGCACTATGGGGGTAAGTAACTTGAAATAATAGGCCAAAAATTCTGTGCTTTTGTATTTAAATCTGTATCGGCAATATCGGCATATAAATTTTGTCTATAGAACCTGAAATAAATGAATAAATGAAAGAAACTTATTAATAATACAATCGTTATAATATATTATGCTCTTTAGCATCTTGAAGTCATTAACTTAAAAAAACCTTTGATGGATGATGTGATGAAAACTTATCGTATGAGAAACCTTATAAGTGTGAGTGCCAAATAAAAAAAGAATACCTATTTCACACAAGGTTTTTAATGCACTAAAATTATATACTGCTTTGTCAACAGCGAGAATATTGACAAATGAATTGTTATCATATAGTTAAGTGGGGTTGCCAATAAAATAATGATGGACTGCCTTGATATATTTATTCATGTTTATTAGTAAATGTAATGTAAACAAACGGCCTTTCTACTACGCAAATATATTAAAAAAATGTCATGAATACTATATAATCTCGATAGAGACTATTAGATTCGATTGGACTCTACATAACGGGTACCTACGGGTAAAAAGCCACATAACACTTAATACCTACTTATCAGACTTTCTATTTCTATTGTGCCGGCCGGCGTCGGGCTGGTAAGGGAGGTTAAAATAATTTACTTCCATTAATTTTACTATTTTTCATGTAAATGTAGAAAAACGTTTTGAAATCCATTTTCATTATCTAAATAATAAAGAATGGCTCGCCTCCCGACTAAGAGTTGTAAGATTGGAATCTACATAACGGGTACCTACTGGTAGGCTTTTTACCACTAAATACCTACTTATCAGACTTTCTATTTCTATGGTGCCGGCCGGCGGGCTAGTAAGGGAGGAAAGGTTAAAATAATTTACTTCCATTAATTTTAGTATTTTTCATATAAATGTAGAAAATCATTTTTAAAATCCATTTCCATTATCTAAAAAATAAACAATGGCTCGCCTCCCGACAAAAAGAGTTGTAAAGTATGACGAAAATTGTTACGATACAAAATTACTCAACCGTTCCCAGGTTGGGCCAGGCTTTGCGATTGCAGCCGCCATGTGGTGCCGAGACCGCTTTCCCAATAAGCGGGTTATTTGCGTCGAAGGCGACTCGGCCTTTGGATTTTCAGGTACTCACTTGGTTAAAATTAGATCTACCCCTCCAACGTCGTAATCCTTAAATAACTTTCCATCTTCTCTTTTCTTGAGGAGGGTATATTTTTGCCTTAACAAAACTTTTTTCAATTATATCCATACTTCCATATTTATTTTTACCAGACTTCGAAACTTCTTGCAAAACATGTCATGCTTGAGATGAACTTCGCAAGGAGTGGCTCGTCAAGTTTATAATTATTTTCATTTTTTCTAACAGGAATGGAAATAGAAACCATGTACCGTTACAAGCTGCCCGTGATTATTGTGATTGTCAACAACAATGGAATCTACGGTGGCTTCGACAAGGAGACCATGCAAGATATCCAGTCGAGCGGCGATATAGCGCAAATGTAAGATAAATTAATAATATTAACAATAATTAATACAGATACCTTAAGTTACCTGCATACTTTAAACATACGAAGGTATTATTAACCGTTCAAGCTACAAATTCCAGACATAATTGATTTTTAATTATCATAAGACCTCCGGAGGTCTTACGCGGCTTGACAAAATACTGTTTTATAGAAATACATAATACTGATTACAATTTACAGCTGCATGAGCATAATGCGCTCATGGGTAGGCTACACAGGAACGTCTCTTTCCATTTCTAGTCCAGGCGAGATAATTTTGCATTGAAGATAACAGTACAGTATTGAAACTAGGCGAGATAATTTTGCATTGAAGATTACAGACAGACCTAGCATTATCAACATTGCCATCAACCCACAAGCTAATAGGAAGCCACAAACATTCAGCTGGCTTACTGAGTCTAAACTATAAGTTATAAAGGGAAATTTAAATGCCAACAGTACAAAACTTGTTATTATTAATTGCAAAAACATTTCGTACTTTTATGCAATAAATTTGATTTGATTTGTATACATGTAACAGCATGATATGAAGATGCTAAATAGACAAATAGAATAGAAATAGTGGTGTAGTCATATGTTTCACACAATAGCACTTTTTTAAAATGTCGTGTTTACATACTTTACTTTCTTGGGGGTTCATTTTAAGAAATGCTCTCTACACTCGTGATTCAATTCTATTCTAGTCTAGTCTCCTTTATAGTTCGGGATTTAAAATTAGCGCCAAGAACACTGTTCAGTTGTTTAACAAAGAACTATTTATGGCTTCAGTTTTAAATTGAATAAATATTTCTATCACAGTACTCCACCAACGTCGCTTAGCTGCGAGGTCCGTTACGAGAAAATGATGGAAATGTTCGGTGAGACCGGTCACTTCTGCCGCACGGTGGCAGACATCGAGGCCGCCGTTAAAAAAGCTGTGGCTGTTACGGACAGACCAAGCATTATCAACATTGCCATCAACCCACAAGCTAGTAGGAAGCCACAAACATTCAGCTGGCTTACTGAGTCTAAACTGTAAGTTATAAAGTGAGATTTAAATGCCAACAGTACATAACTTGTGATTTTTAATTGCAAAAAAAAATCGTACTTTTATATTTTTATCAAAGAATAAAATAGATTGGTGCTATACAGTTAATTGTAAATGTTGTTGAAATACGGTTTGATCTATTATTGTAATCTTCATACCATACATAATTACAAAAAATGTAATAATTTATTTTTTATACTTTTAAATCATTCCGATAAAGTTATTGTTATTATTTTTTATGGTTTGGTAATTATTTATGCATATTACAGTTAAGGGAAAAGTCAGCTTGTATATTAAGTGAATGAAATATTGTATTGTTTTGATATTGTCTGTATTTGAGTCATTTATCACATCACAATCTGTGTATATAGTGAACTTAAAAATAATATATTCAATACATTTATATTAAAAACTAAATCCCTGTATTTTGTTTTAACCTGCTGAATGCAAATTAACCTGCTGGTGTGTGAAATTGTTGTCCAAAGCAACTTAATATGAGCAGTACGATATTCTTCACATTTTGCTTAGGCAGCCGATCAAGAAATTTTCTATCACAGTTTGTGCTGAAACAAAATATAATATAAATTAAAGCTTAAATATTTTGGACTGCACAGATGCACATTAACATAAAAAATACTCAAAACAAAAAAAATGGCCTCATTTAAAAACCAAAACTTTTTTAAAGACAGTTAAGGTGCATTTAGTTTCGAACTCACAGTCGTCACGCGCAGGCTGAATCTTAATTCGCTCTCGCTATGCTATCGCTTATGAAAACATCAACTTATTGTAGTATATTTTTTCCTATGAGGTTTTAATGCCATGCAGAGAGAATAAAATAATAATCATAATAATAATAAAGCCTTTTATTTACTGTTAGCATTACAATTTCTTAAATATAGTACATTAAATTCAACAGCAACCTTAGCCAACAGTTTGTCTTTCGACAAAGGCCTCCTCCAGGGCTTTCCACGTCTTCCTGTCTCTAGCAGTCCTGTCCCACAGCAATCCTGCGGTCTGTTTTAAATCATCCTCCCACCTAACATTTTTTCGGCCTCTGCTTCTCCTTTGGTCTCTTGGCCACCATTCAGTAATAGTCTTTGTCCATTTTGGTTGTTTCTCTCGTATAATATGTCCCGCCCATCTCCATTTAAGTGTTCTTATTGTTTTGGTAATAGCCTTGAATCTTGTTTTCTCTTTGATCGTTTTTAGTTTGACCTTGTCTATCAGCCTCACACCCAGCACACTTCTCTCCATTGAGTTTTGACAAATATTTAATTTGTTACTCATTTTTTCAGTGAGAGACCAGGTCTGGCATCCATATGATAGGCAAGGCAAAATACAAGAGTTGTAAACTTTCCTTTTATCTTTAAGTGCTATATCCTTGTTTTTCATTATTTCTTTCAGAGACCAGAATCTTTTCCATGAGTTATTGACTCTTCTATCTATTTCTTTTTGCATTGTGTCTTTTGTGGCTATAGTTTGACCCAAGTATAGGTATTCCTCTACATACTCTATTTCTTCTTGTTTCACATATATTTTAGATTTTTCATGATTAGTCATTACTTTTGTTTTTTGTGAATTTATGGACAGTCCAATTTTATTGCTTTCTTCTGCAAGTTGCTGGAGCATTGTTTCCAAACCATTCTTGCTTTCAGAAAATAGCACTATGTCGTCAGCAAAACGGAGATGATGTAGGATTTCTCCATTTATTCTCAGGCCATATTCGTTCCAGTCCATTTTTCGGAAAACCATTTCCAACACGGCAGAGAACAACTTTGGTGAGATTGGGTCTCCTTGTCGTACCCCCCGCTGTATTGGGAATTCTTTACTTGTTTTATCTAGCTTTATAACTGCAGTACTATTTGAATATATTTTCTTTAGGATGCGGATGTATTTGTTGTGTATTCCTTGTTGCTGCAGTGCTTTCCATATAGCAGTATGAGCCAATGAGTCAAATGCCTTGGTGTAGTCAACAAAACCTATGTAGTAGTATTTTTGATACTCTTTGTATTTTTGGAGTACTTGTTTCACAACATGGATATGATCTAAGGTGGAAAAATTCGTTCTAAATCCTGCTTGCTCTCTAGGTTGATTTTCTTCTAGAGTGTTGTTGATTCGTGACAGTAGTATTTTAGAGAAAATTTTATACAGATTGGACATGAGGCTGATTGGTCTATAGTTTCCTATTTCTTTCTTATCACCTTTTTTGTGTAGTAATATTATTTTTGATTTAGACCATTCTAATGGTATGTCTTCTGAATGTAAAATATTATTTAAAATGTTTGTTAGTCTGGGTGCAGTTTCATCAATTGTAGCCTTTAGCAATTCATTTGTGATAAGATCTTCACCAGGTGCTTTATCGTCTTTTTGAGTTTGGATAGCTTTACGAGTTTCCGATAGTAATATTGTTGATATGGGCTCTTCTACATCTCCTGAATAGTCATTATTAAAATTCCTTGTGTCCATTCATCTCTACCTCTATATAATTCTTTGTAGTATGCTGCTGCGATGTTGGCTATCTCATCTCTATTCCTTACTTCCTTATTTGTTTTATCGTTAATACTTGGCATCCACTCTTTTGTATCAGATAATTCTTTGAAAGCTTTCCTGACACCTCCTGTTTTCTCTATGTGTCTCTGTATTGTTTTTGCCCTTTTTTTGTTTCTTTCTTTCCTAATGTTTACATTTATAGCTTTACTTATTTTTGTGATTTCTTGAATGTTCTGTTTTCTGTTAATTAGGAGTTCTTTTCGTTGTTGAAATAGTTCTTTCGTTTCATCTGAGAGTTGGTTCTTCCTATTACTATTAATAGTTTTCGTTGTTCTTGTTAGGTTTTCCACAAATGTCTTATATTGTTCTTGTACTGTGCTGTTTCTTTTTATATTGGTGTTATTGGTATTCCTTAATATTCTTGTTAATTTGGATTCGTCTCCTATGCATAATAGTGGTTTTTCTAAGTGCTGGAATGCAGGCAGAGAGAATAGCTATTTTGTAATGCAGTGTTTTTTTTATACAAATAGACGACAAACAAGCTGATGGTAAGTGGTAACTGCCGCCTATAGACACCTGCAATAACAAGGAATAAATCACTTGGTATTGCAGGTGCGTTGTCATCCTGAGGCCTAAGATGCCTTCCATGCCCAATAATTTCACTGGCAGTAGGCCTAATGCAGTGTGTTTATAGAATGATACTAAAGTGATAAAGATTTTAATTTTAATCTTCATAAATGCCTTGCTTTTTGCAGGCATGCAGTAGCATAGGAAATATAAAAATGATGCAGACTAAATTTCAGATGTTCACAGCACTGTTTTATTTATATTCCTTACTTTCACTCCTCTTCATTCACACTAGCATTCTTGAGTGCCATTATTAAAATGATAGTTTTCAATGAGTTACACGATTTTATATCAATGGGCAATAACCGTGCAAGCATGATAAATGTATTTAGATATAAACCAAAGAATTAAGACAATTACCCAGTTTACAATTATTAGTAGTAGTCAGTGTGTAAGCATCTTGTTCATAGTCATTGGTGAGTGTTAAATCCGCACCACGTAACAGAAGTTCATTACAAGTGTAAGGGAAATCAGCTGCCGCTGCATACATGAGTGCAGTACTGCCAGACTGAAAATATAATTTAAAATGGTTAAATATATTTTTTAAATAAAAAAAAAATGTAACTACAAAAACTGTAAAGGTGAGTAAAGTCCTTACATCATCTTGTATATCAGCATCAGCTCCTTCATTCAAAAGAAACTTAACAACTTCGTGGTGCCCACCTGCAGCAGCCAGATGTAAGGCTGTCTCACCTTCAGGACCTCGCATGTTGACACTGGCACCACTCCTAGAAATTAAAATATTTTATTTTATACCTAATACTGAAACTAATCTCAAATTAGGTACGCACCACTAGGCAGCAAAATAACTAACTAATAGTTGGCATATAGTAGAGGAGCGTGTGAGAGGAGGTGGCGTAGTGGTTTGACCGCTTTGGTTTCGATTACGAAAACACGTCATGGTCAGTCCTGGGATGGGTCAATAAAATTTATAATCTCGAGCTCCTCCGTGCTTTGGAAGGCCCGTTTAGCCGTTGGTCCCCGTTGTTACTGAAACTGCTTTAACCTACCACCCCACATTGGACCAGCATGGTGGTGTTATGGCCCAATCTCCTCATGTGTTTCTCCCATGTAGGAAGGCCTGTGCCCAGTAGTAGGACGTATATAGGCTGATGATGATGACACAAATTCCTCGACACAAAGTCTGTACTTATCGCGGGGTGCAATGGCGCGGCGCGGCATCGTGGTATCGAAATAAAGTAACATGAATTCTAAACATATTGAAATAAGTATCAAAATAACTTGATTAGTAATAAAATCCTTTGCCATGGCACGCCGTGCCGTGCCGGCAGTGGGCGCCGGCACTAGTTGGCATACATAAAAAATAACAATTAAGAAAATTAAAATAATATAACTTCTATTGATTTAATTTTCTGGTTCGTTGGTAGGTATGTACTTCTGTCACATGATATTGTTTTAAAAATATCACAATTATTAGTGATAACTTTCTAAGGTCAGCTGATGATGGAGACTGATGGGTGACCATCAGCATGTATTGTTTCACTAAAAAATCATATGAAAGAAAAAATGTGCATTGCATACAATATAGGGATGACTATAATAATAATATTTATTAACTCACACTTATACATAGAAGACTTACTCATTCCAGTTTTTTTTATTTAAAAACCAAAGTACTGAATCCAAAAAAAAAATATGGGACCAAATAGCAACTACTCTGATTTGAACAAAAAAAGAATCACATAAATCAGATCAGAAATCTCGGCATAATCAGTGTACATACATAGAAAAAAAACATACCAACCGAATTGAAAACCTCCTCGTTTTTGAAGTCGGTTAAAAAGACCCATACATAGATATAGTGCCAAATAAATTACATAACAAAATAGGTAGTATTGATGAGTTACTATGGTAAGATGCAAGTAGGTATGACCAAGAGTTTAGAACAATAATTAAGACATGATAGTGACAAAATATTTGTATTAAATAAAACTGGTTAATATACATACACAATTATTAACCTTTTCAGTACCAGAATATTTTAGTATTTTTTTACTGTATGCCATCATACATATGTATAATCAGCTACGAGATAAATCCTACCTGGCATAGTAGAACATAAATCCCTTAGACTATGCCGACTATGAGTATAACCATATACAAATATACTCATAGTCGGCATAGAAAAATTTATTATTTCATAATTTGGCGGGAAAATAGGAAACAACTTGTCGTATTCAGGAGCTAGACAAGTATTAACATTATTTGAAATATATACCACCTACAGAAAAGAAAAGCAAGTCAACCAAACCTTGTGTTGTGTGTATCAAAAATAAGACTTGCAAAGAAACAAGGTATTTTTGCCCATTGTGTCCAAAACTCCAGCGTTATGTGTAGTTGATTGTTTTAAAGCTTATCACAGCTAAATTTTGTAATCCTACTGCAGAAAAGACGGAATTATGTCTTTCTTTGTTTGTTTGTACTACATGTTACTACATTATCACGTGTTTCATTTGCTAATGCCAAATGTTTAAAATCCGACCTCACATGTAGTGCCTATAAATAAATTTTTGTATAGGAGGCCCAACAAAATCTATGAATATATTCGTAGTCGGCACCATGCTAAATATCCGCATTACAAGTTATCTTGTAGCTGGCACGCAAAGGGTTAAAAGATACCTTGCTTAGTATTATTGGAGAATCAATAAAATTGTTTAAAATAGAAAAACAATATGAAACATTTTATGTCTACTGTGGAGCAATAATAACTTGTTGGACTTAAGAGATTTGTCATAAGATTCTGAAATATTACTATGGTAGATAACTATTTAAAAACAATTTAATATAAATTCAAAGATTTTTGACTGCTGAAATTGCTTTTTTCAATTGTAATAACAGTAAAGATTGGTAACAGTGGTAATATGGGTAGTTTTTTAGAAATAATTTAATTTTTCCAATCTTCACCTCAGAGTATTTGAAACTGAGGAGTATCAAACTTTATAATATTCAATTATTATACATATATTGTCAGAATTTTTATATATTGTCAGACTTTGGTACAAAACTAATTTTTCAATATTTAAAATATTGATCTTTTACAATAAAATTTTTGAAATAATTAATTTTAATATTATAGCAATTATTTCAATTTCTAGTTCGGAATTTGTAGAACAAAACTATGACATGGTATCCAAAAACACAAAAATGTTAAACACATAAATTTAATTTAGTGATGAACTGATGACTGAACAAAGGGTTACAGCTAACTGTCACTTACCAAACAAGGTCCTGACAGCTGTTCAGTTGACCATAGCTGGCGGCCCAGTGGAGAGCCGTGAGGCCATGTTCATCGGTAATATCGACATACTGCTCCAGTTTCAGCTCGTCACAAGATATTTCTCCTCGCCCAGCCTTCGCGTGTAGGCTGCAATCTGGCTGGGGCAATTCGGGGACACGCGCCTGCGTGTTACCTGCGAGAGCGACCTTGATTACTAGACTGAAAACTGCCAGTGATTCGAAGGCAATCGATATAACTCTAAACCCGTAATAATAGAATTTCTCTCACCTCTTTGCAAATTAGTCAAAGCAGTACATTGAACTGATTTGTACGGCGTAAATGCACTTTTGCGAATCCCATTCAAATTAGGCGCCCATCTCTGATATCCACCGCTGCCACTTTTACTGCTATCCTGACTTCCAGAATCAAATTCATATTTGTAGCTGTCTAAATTCTCGTTTCTTTCCTGTTTTATATCAAAATTTTTCTCTTCATGTTTGACAGACACAGCCTCTTCCATGTTTACCAGCCCACCCACAGCCGTCAACCACAGATCTGACCACAGATTAGAAAGAGTATGTCTAAAGGATCTGACAGATCGACAAATCTACTAAAATGACTATTTTTTTCGAACTTGACGTTCAATAAAATTGACACTGACGTTTTTCGATGAGATCCCTACGGTCCAAATTGAACCATCTGCGCCAATAGCGCGCTTACAAACGAACCGAATTGAACGTATTTGTGCCAACGAAATTATTGTGAACTTGTGAAGTCATTAGTGCCGTCACGTCATAAGGGCGTGCTAACGGTGCTCATGAAAAAGAGGTAGTGCTGTGTGTGCGCTAGTGTAAAATTTGAGGTTGTTACCTAGACTTTGTGAAAAATGTTGTAAATAATTTATTTTAGAATTGATAAAAACTTCTTAACATATTTAATTTGCTACAAATACTTTCAAAATTTACGCCTTGATTGAAACGTAAAATCTTAAGACAGTTTTTTTTTAGTCATTCTACCTATAAAGGGAAGGCAAAGGGAACTAAAGCCCATGCAGCCATGTCCGCGATATTTTTTTATTTCTTCTATTATTGCATTTAATTGCTGGAGTACGTAACACATTTCAATGCTTCTTGGGAGTATTTGACACAAAAAATATGATGACAGTCACTTTATGTGCTACTTGATGAGGTGCATAAACACAAAAAAGTACTCATCGTATTTCACACCATAATCACTTTTATTCTAATAATCTTTTAATTGCACGTCACCACAGACACTTGAATAATAAAACTATGCCACTTTTATAACTCAATGTTCGCTCTGACACAATTTTTAATTATTGTAATAAAAATTTTCACATCATGCTCCTTTACATTGCGTATTGGCATGTTGCAAGTTTGCTAGTAGTGTTTTGTGATAAGGTCCATGTTTGGCTGCCGTACATGAGAACTGGTAGTATGCAAGTGTTAAATAGTTTGCTTTTTATATTCATAGGAAGGTTTTTTTATCTTTCATAATCTCTTTCAATCCCCGTACTGAGATTTGACATATTCAATCTCATTTGACGGATGGTCACTACTCAGCACTCAGAACAATAAGAGCCACCGCACATATACAATTTCAAATCGTACAACTAAATCGCAGAATGTCTAATAGGCATAGAATCTTATGATAGCCCGCACATTATATCAACTAAGTCGTTCAACTAAATAGTTGGTCAACTATCGGCCGATAGCCCGCACTATATATTATCTCTAATCTATGGTCAGTCGCACGGTAAGATGCAGTGTGACCAGACCCGTGCGCGTGATTTCCCCACGCTTGGATTTTTGCCGACGGGCACGCAGCCGCCGCAGCCAGTCGATCTCTGCATTCTCTTCTTGTAACAAATAAAAAAATAGAACTGCTGATCGACGAAGTCCAAAAAAGGCAAGCCCTTAAAAAACTTATCTGGGTAACATCTCAGTTAAGAATGTAAAGTATGATGTTTCCCACGCTCTAATCTGTCACTTAATATCAGATGCACCCTAAATGTTTTGTTCTTTTTTCGTCTTCTTTTTTTTAAGTTGAGAAGTGCGTTGTTTTTCCGCATTTTATCGCAGACTTCACCGCGCTAGCAACACTGTCCACCAACTAAGTCGACGAAGTGTGCGGACTGTCAATTTAGTTGTACGATTTGAAATTGTATATGTGCGGTGGCTCTAACTAAAGCATAGAAACCTGGCTAAAATAATAGGCGGAGACATATACCTATCTCTGTAACTCTTACGACAAATTTTATGCGTTAGAGAGAGAATTACATATATCAGTTACATTCTCATTTGTGTAGGTTGTCACTAGTTTGTTGCTTTGCTAGTGGTGTACTGTGTCGATTTCTAAACTATATCGATATAGCTAATATGGATAGGGAGAAAAATAAATCGTAGCAAGGGCCTCAGCCAACCCAAACCTATTAATTATATGTGAATGTTCATTAGGTGGTTGACCCATATGTAGGGTCGCCTGGGTAGGTACCACCGCCTTTCTTATTTCAGCCGTGATACAGTTCGCTGTGTTTCGGATTGAAGGGAAAGGTAGCCAGTGTAATTACTGGGCATGGGCGGCATTACATCTTAGGCCTCAGGATGACAACGCCAAGTGACTTTTCCTTGTTATTGCAAATGTCTATAGGCGGCGGTAACTGCTTACCACCAGGTGGGCCGTCAACATGTTTGTCATCTAGTTGTACATAAAAAAAGATTAATATTATTTTTTAGCATTACATTAATTTGTTTTAATTAATATTATTAAGTATACAATGTTTCCTTGTATCCGTTAAGTGAATCTGCCGCTGTGGATACTGTTTCATAATTTGCTACGTGTTATCGATAAGTGCCATTACACGATTTAGTACATTACTATAGTCGGCAGAAAATCTACATAAAACAGGGAAAAAAGGGATAGAATTCAACCCGATGATGATTATATAAAAAACTACTAAAATTTATACTTACTATTAGTGCAGACAGACAAGAACTTATTAGAATTAAAAACTATTAAAACTCACCGATGAAATATTATGGTTTCGTGGTTACTTTCTTGCCTTCCAGTGTGCGATACACAACCCTCAATCGCACAAGACATTTTCATATAATATTTAAACAGTTTTACAAATTATAGTCTGCTTTCCCGAATTAAAAGAGGAATTGCACTAAGTTTAAGAAATTTCACTCGAGGTTTTCGAAAATGTATCAACCATTATAACGCGACTAAACTACACGCAACGAACGTATGAGTACAATGAAACCATTACGAGACATTTAATTTGGTGGTATTATAATATCATAGTCATCCAAAGTACATCCGTTGACATTTTATTTGTATAAAGTAGTGACAACTTCCAAAATTTCAAAACATTTTATGTATACGTGTCCTTCTCTAACTTATTAAAGCTCTATTAGTCAAAGTATATCAAATATAGTGATTTCAGTAGTTATTTTATCCAGGTTTCTATGCTCTAATTATTGTTCTGAGGGTCACTATTACATATGACGTTTTAAGCATCAGTGTTTTTTAACCATCAAAATTGATCGCCAAAAAGTTGCAACTCTTCGATGCTCGGAATGGGGTAGTTGTAGGGATGATCGATATTCATCGATGTTGAATAAACATCGATGTTTAACTGGAAAACATCGATGTTTTTACATCGATAGGTTGACTTCGATATTATCGACACATCGATGTTTTAAGAATAAAATATCAAAACGTCAACTAGGTACTAGCTTCAACTAAATGTTGGATAGTCATTATCAGATGACTATCAAGTTCAAGTATTTTCCACTAGATGACACTAAAAAAACCTATCAAAGTAAATTTTTTTAGAAAGTGTGCCTAAAATACTGTAATTAATATACTAAATATAATTTACTTAATTTTTTTCGTAAACTTTTGTGATTGCAATAATAATAATAAACACATTTCATATATATAATAGACAGTTTGATTTGTTACCGATAAACATCGATGTTTTTCTAATATCGATCATCCCTAGGTAGTTGTGTTGTGATAGCCAAACGTCATGCCGAAAGGCACGGAACGGCCTTAGAGTAAAAAGTTGTAGGCCTGGAACGCGCCCCAGCAGCAAGGATGGTGACACTGACAGCTTATGACAGCTGCCTACTCGGTGACGGTGAGTTTTTTTCAACGAATTTCTCCATTCAAAATAGCAGATTATTGTTTTGTAATTTGTTTTTTCTCTAATTCTCTATTACTCTAATTCAATAATAACAGTAAAAACAGTATCAAATTCAGAATTTGGTTTGCTTTAACTTTTCTTTCTATAAATTATAAATATTTTTATAGTCTTTTTTAAGACAATGTCTGCTGTAGGCCAAATAACTCTCCAACAAGATTTGCAGAACGAATTAACAACAACCAATCAGCTTTTACGCCTTATGTATGTCTGTTAATGTATAATAAATTTAATTGCATGTTAGTATCCAAGTAATATTAAAATTAACATAGCATTGTTTCGTATGCTTAAGAAACAATGCAAATGAAATTGTGTTGACAATTATAATTACCTAAAACAAGTACAACTTGTAATTTTTGCTTTTTACATTTTTTACTTTTTCCAGCTCCATAGAATTGCAACAAATTAAAAAAATTACCAGTACCGGTGGCGAGTTTGAGGCTAATATTTTACAGGTATGTAATATTAAAATCAGTATGTTAAGCTAAATTTTACTGTAAAAATGAACACCGTACACAATCATATTTATAACATAAACATTATATTTATACTTACAGAATACATCACTTTTAACAACTATAGCAAACTTACAACAAATAAATATAGAAAACTTACCACCAATGGAGAGAAAGCAAATAGATATGAGCAATCAGACAAATCCAAATATGACATATGAGCAACATGATTCATTTAGAAATGCATCTGATATGGATGAAACTCAGTGAGACTTAATTAATTATATGCATGAATAGGGTATCGACAACATGTAAAAAAAGTTAGTTTTTTTAATAATTTCGAAAATATGAGGCTTTTTTACAATAAAATTAATTTTCTTTTCATAACTTTATTTTTATTTCAGAATTTTTGAAAATTATTGAAACATATTGATGAGTTAGTATACTTTTTATAACCGTTGAATAAAATATAAAATAAAATTTATTTTCTGATTTTTAGTTCGATTTTTTTTTGACATTTTATTTATAAATGAAATAAAAAAAACTAGTCAAATACGCTATTTTTGGTTAAGTATAGTATTGATTAGGAAATATATTTTTTTGTTGCAATACATACCCAGAACATTTTGGTCATAATAGCAAAAAGATTAAAGATGTTAAACTAACAGCCTTACTAAAACTTACTTTCTTTTTTTTAAACTAATCCTTTCCATAATATCATAAATATAACACAGTTTTGTTTTAATTAAAAATTTTACTAATGAAAGTAACAAAACACCTTAGTCTTAAAGAATAATAGCCGACTTATATTATCATCTGTAGCTAGATGTCATTTTAAATTTAACTGAATATTATAATGGTCATCGGCTCAAGTGGCCAGTAGTACCTCTTTATACTAAACCAGAGGTCCCAGATTCAAAACCCTGTAGGGCCAGATGTTTGTATGATGAGTGTCAAAATTTGTGCATGAGTCATTGATGTTTATTTTCTTTATTTATCCGTTAACTAGCATCCATAGCACAAACTCTCAATGATGCCTGATTTTAATAGGTTACAGAAAAGCAGAGTGGTGGCCTTTTCCTTTTTCATTTTGTAATTTTATATTTTTCCACAAAACAAGCATTTTATGGCTAACTTATTTTTTTTTTAATTATCAATATGAGTATGTTTTTATTTTATATGGTATATACATATTTAATTTTATCAATAGTGCATCAATAATTTAAATTAATTTAAGATCAAAATAGTGCGAATACTTTTATTGTAATTATCAATTTTATGATATAAACATAATTAAATATAAGTAGAATAGAATCTATTTGGTCTGGTTTATGTTTACTTCACAAATCACAAATTTATATTCTTGTATTTTGGTCCCAAGTATCATAAGCAAATCAAAAATTTTTAGTTATTTAAGTTTTACAAAAAATTTAATGGGTGTATTAAAATGAAAACAATAAATTACTTTTGTACATAAAATGTTTTATTTAATCAAATACATTCGCATTTCTTATTTAACATCACAAGTAAGTAAACTGTAAAAAAATACTAACCAATAATAGCATGATAGAAGAAACAACATGCATTTATCAATGTATAATATATATTTAGTCACATAGAAAAGTGTATAAGTATATTCATAATGTGAACTTAATTCATTTTCTATAAATTAGGCTCCGATTGTTTAGTTACTATCAATCAGGTTAAAAATATTTAATTATTAGATACAACAAAACATAAGCAACAATACACAGTTAAAAGTTAACATTACTCTTTATTATTTATTAATTTAAAGGTGCCTAAAAATATTTCAAACATTAAGGACATCAAATATTTTATTTTATTCAACACTATTTAGCATAACAGGAACATAATTATATTCAGATTATTGCAGCCAAGTATTTACAAATAGGGTACTTCTTCATTTTAAAGGAACAATCTGAGGTTCTAATTATTTATGTATTTTTTATCATAGTAGGATTAGTAGGTATGTAGATATACTAAATTCATATCTACTTAACATTTTTGCTTTAATGTTTAATATGCCTACTTTGAAAATAACTCAAACCCTGTTAAAATTGATGGAATAATAATTGTTTTTTCTTTTTGAGAATATATATACCAGCTGCATATCTAATAGGTAAAGTTGTTTTAGAGATTCTATATTATGTTATGTATAAATAATATGTAATTTTAGATATATTATCTTATATGTCGCAATGTTTTCCTTAAGCCATGGTAACAGCTTATAGACTAGAATATTACAATTCAAACTTAATACTGTTTTTTTTTTAATTTTGAAACAAGGCAGCCTTCTCTTTGAATTTTAATTTTCGGAGTGCTTTATCCTCGGCATCACGACGCTTCTCCTCTTGCTCTTGTATGATTTCGTTGTGGAATTTGTTCGATTTTGCCAGCTCCTCGATTTTCGCCTCGAAAAAGTTTTTGGCACCGTTCACCCCTACTTGGTCCACATTGATTTCTGTTAGCCTCGCGAGTGCTTCTAAACCGGAATCTGATTCAAGTTCGCCAGCGCGTGCTTTCCTGGAAACAGTAATAACATATCATCCATTAATAAAAAAGTTTGGGAAAAATAAAAGACTATGTTTTTAACTGACCTCAAAAAGGAGGCGAAATGATCATGGAAATTTTTGGAGATCGAGAACGAAACTCGTTAGCAAACAACAGTCAGGCAACTCAGGCAAGTTCTAGTCTATGGTCGTGCGATAGTAAAATTTATTTTTTTACAAACCTAGATAAAATATGTATGTATGTAAAAGACTGACAGTATATATATGTATACTGTCAGTCTTTTACACAAGTCTATTGACGTTTTTTCCAGTGTTGTACCAAACAATGTATTGTTATGTCGCAGCCGTCTGGTTAAATTAGCTACTTAACTGGAACTGTAACCCAGGCAGTTGATTGAACGCCGGCATCTAATGAAACGGCTGAAGGACAACTAGCCAAGTCATTGAACGCAACGTTTAACTAGATGGTTGAAAGTCATGTCAGCCGTCTGGTTAAATTGTCTATTCAATTGGACGCCTAGGCAGGTCATTTAAGTCGAAGACCTTTTTTGTAACTGTTTGAGTGATTGGTGGGTTGAGGATTTTTTTTTTGACCACTTATAGACAAAATAGTTTTGATAATACGTAGTCATAAAAAAGCCTTGAATCTACCAATCGGACTAAAACTCTCAGTACAAGACGATCCGCAAGCATATCTTTGATTGAGCTGACTTTCAATACGCCATGTTGTTAAACGTTGAGTGATTCTGGTTCAATTAACTATCGACCTAGGCATTTGATTGGATGCCGGTGTTTAGTCAACGAGCTAGGCATCCAACTAAGCGGCGATTTTAACCAGAAATTTCCTAAAAATTTAAAATTTTGTTAAATTTTCTTCACTGTCGTCGATCCTGGGATGTGTCAATCAAAGTTTGTTATCTCGATCTCCTCCATGCTTCGGAAGGCACGTTAAGCCGCCGGTCCCGGTTGTTGCTGCAACTGCTTCAACCACCCAACCCGCATTGGGCCAGCGTGGTGGTGTTATGGCCCAAACTCCTCATGTGTTTCTCCCATGTAGGAAGGCCTGTACCCAGCAGAGGGACGTATATAGGCTGGTGATGATGATGATACAGTTCAGAGGGATATGAAGCAACCATTATTGTACAGTCGCCATCAGATATATCGTAGCAGACAAGGTGACCAAATATATCTGAACAGTTTAAAATGTCAGTAAGTTCTATACACTACAAGTTACCATTAATATCTGAACATTCATTACTCCATTAATATCTGAGCAGATGCTAGTCAATAACTTCTCTACACACAAATTATCAATAATATCTGAACACTCATCACTTCAAGTGTATCTACGCAGATAGTGTGGTCTTAAATATCTGAGCAGATGAGAAATAATTTGCAGTAGGAAGTGCTTCCAACGTTATTATAAATACGAATCACGAACTTGTTACAGTCTTCAGTCAAGAAAAATGTATTTTAAATAGTTGTCTCTTGTTTGTTTTTCGCATAATTCCACCAAAAGCTTTCATGTTTTGAGGGTAATTGATTCTTCGCTTTGGCACCGTGTAACTAACTACATTACAACCAGTGGATCAACGCCTTTGCGATCCTTGCCGCTTATTCCTCATTGCCGCAGGGTTGTCCTTTTTTAATTTTGGAGTTTACTCCTTAGAAATTAATTTTCATAGGAGATTGTAATTTTCGCGGCATTCGGGGGTCCCGATTCCAAATACGACTATTTCGGGATCCAAAATGGCGGACGCGACTTTTTAATATAAAATCGATATGGGTATCATTTTCTTGGTTTTCGGGGATCCCGTTTAAATACAACACCTATTTCGAGAACCAAGACAGCGGACGAAACTTTTTTATATGAATTCTAAAGGGCCATAATTTTTGTGGGTTTCGTCTGAATACTTCATTCGGACATCCAAGATGGCAGACGCGACTTTTTTTTATAAAAAACAATATTGGTATCAATTTCAAGATCCAAGATCGTGGACGCAACTTTTTTATAAAAAAGCAATATGGGTATAATTTTCGTAGTTTTCAGGGGTCCTGATTCTAAATACAACATCAATTTCAAGATCCAAGATGGCGGACGCAACTTTTTGTATAAAAAAACAATATAGGTATCATTTTCGGGGGTCACAATTTTAAATACAACATTCATTTCCAAATTCAAGATGGCGGACGCAACTTTTTTATAAAAAATCAATATGGGTATCATTTTCGTAGTTTTCAGGGGTCCTGATTCTAAATACAGTATCAATTTCAAGATCCAACATGGCGGACGCAACTTTTTTTTATAAAAAATCAATATGGGTATCATTTTCGTAGTTTTCAGGGGTCCTGATTCTAAATACAACATCAATTTCAAGATCCAAGATGGCGAACGCAACTTTTTTATAAAAAACAATATGGGTATCATTTTCTTGGTTTTTGGGGTTCGAATTCCAAATAAAACATCTGTTTTGGGATCCAAGATGGCGGAATAATGATTTTTAGAAAAAAGTTGCGTTCGCCATCTTGGATCTTGAAATTGATGTTGTATTTAGAATCGGGACCCCTGAAAACTACGAAAATGATACCCATATGGATTTTGTACTATAAAGCCAAGTCCGCCATTTTGGGTCTCAAAATAGATGCTGTAATCAAAATCGGGACCCCCGATAACAACGAAAATGATACCCATATTGATTTAGTAATTAAAATATAAAACTAGAAAAATTTCACGTCCTGAGGCGGGAATCGAACCCGCGACCTTTCGCAATCCGGGCGACTGCTCTAACCAACTGAGCCACCCAGGACTTGGGATATCCCTGTGAAATTCTAGTCTATCTGTATTTGCGTTTATGAGCTAACGTCCACCCTACAATGTCGAAATGTTATATTTCAACATCCGAAACGAGTATTTTACCGCCTCAGGACTTTTTGAAATTTTGTGAAATTATTGTGAAATTTTTCTAATTTTATATTTTAATTACTAAGTAATTTTCAAACATTTATAATAATGTTAAAATTAAAAATTAACCATATTGATTTTTTTTTAAAAGTTGCGTCCGCCATCTTGGATCTGGAAATGGATGTTGTATTTTTAAAAAAAAATGATACCTATACTGATTTTTTATAAAAAAAGTTGCGTCCGCCGTTTTAGATATCAAAATTGATGTTGTATTCAATTAGTGTTTACTTTTAGTTTAAAATTTAAATCCTTTTATTAACGCAATAACATAATATTACGGTTATATGAATAGAAACATTTGACGTGATGAGTGTTCAGATATTATTGATAAGTTGTGTGTAGAGAAGTTATTAACTAGCATCTGATCAGATATTAATGGAGTAATGAATGTTCAGATATTAATGGTAAGTTGTAGTGTATAGAACATAATGACATTTTAAACTGTTCAGATATATTTGGTCACCTTGTCTGCTACGATTTATCTGATGGCGACTGTACGCGAGCGCAATTACAGCGCACTAGCAGGGCGTGATGGTACTTAAGTTTTACTCTTCTTTCGAGTTCGACTGTACATATACATACTACATACCCAAACCATGGACCAAATAATATATAGACTGCCAATGTCATACAAAAAAGCGTAACTCTGTTAAAGCTACGAATACCGGCTTAAGACTAGATGGCGTTAGCAGTTAGCCTGCGGATTAAAATATGGCCAAATATGATAGTAAATCATTAGAATTTTTACATGAAAATTAATAGTTTGATACATTACTATTTTCGAGCTCTAAATATCATCACAATATTCTGCTTCAACGATTTCATTTTTCTATATGAAACTAGCGCTACGTGATAGTTTTATACACCATTTGCTACTGTGCTACCAGTGTGCTAGTTTAGATTTTCAATATAATGCTAGCATAAATTTAATAGATGGCGCTGAAACAAGAAAAGTTTTTTAAAAATTAAGATTGCTAATCCAGTATTTTATTGTAAAATAAAAAACTATTGGGAACATTTAGTCTTAAATTTAATTATTTTATCCTTTTCAGTTTTTTGAACACGGCTTTAGTTTTTGTTAATCAATAAAGAATCACGTAAATCGAACCCGAAATCTCGGCGTAATCGGTGTACATACTTTAAAAAAAACATACCAACCGAATTGAGAACCTCCTCGTTTTTGAAGTCGGTTAAATAACGTAGGTGTGATCAACCACAGAAGTAGCTGAATCTCAGAGAGCTGAACACTTTAGTATCATGTCACAATAATTATGGCTTACTATAGTAAGGTATAAACTATTAAAATACGAGACGCAATAGCTGGTGTGACATGGTGCTAAACTCAACCGTAGGTACTTACATTCAGAAGGTTACACTTGTGAGTTGATCGGTTGTTTTATATAAGCATTCAATTTAACATTATTTTAGTAATTCGTGTAGATACATAACATTTTATGTAGGTAGCCTAGCCATTTCTTTATAATATCGCCGCGGTACGGCACCGGCCCCCTTATTCTCAACTGTCGGATCACGGATTCGATTCGAAAAGTCGCATGCCGTCTCGCTTTGCCGCATAGCGATAAAAAGTGACAGATATAGAGTTTCCGAAATTCGAATATTTTCCGACAGTTGAGAATAAGGGGGCGGCGCGGCGCGGCAATAGTACAAAGGACGCCGGCCCGGCCACCTGCCCCCGCGGCCGCCCGCGCCGCTAAACTTCCCCTCGCCACACGTGCTCACACAAACAAACACCACTCGCACACATTAAAAATGCGTAAAAGAGTTATCTACTTACCTTAACTTATTGATAGGTATTTTAATAACTGATTCAAAATCTCCGTTAGCTAGCACGAAGCACATCCACAATATCGAAATATTCTATTTCAACACCCGAACGAGTATTTTTCAAATACCTAGAAGTACAGTCGACAGCACATCAAGTGTAACAGTTGCACTACAAAAGCCACCTCTATTACGAACGCAGTAAGGGCGGTCTAAAAGTCAAACTGTCAAGCTTGATGTGCTGTCAACTTTACTGAGATAAATAGACAAACTAGAAAAAGTTCATGTGCTGGGGCGCGGGCGGGACCAAAGCCGCAACCATTCTCAGTCCGCGCAAGGATGATAATGTCCGGGTGCCTGCTCTAACCAAGTGAGTTACTTAGGATTACCCAATTTTTTTTAAATTATATATTTTCTAGTCTGTCTGTATTTGCTTTATTATAACCTAACGTATTCTCTCAGTCCCTAAAAAATTATATTTCAACGGTCGTGGATTCGATCCCCGCCCCAAGGCGTATCTTTTTTAATTATAATATTTTAGCAGTCTGATAATTTGTGTATTATAACTATGTAATTTAGGCTGTACAATAAAGCTTATTGCCATCAACTGTTACACTTGATGTACTGTCGACCGTACATGTAGGTATTTGAAAAATACTCGTTCGGGTGTTGAAATAGAATATTTCGATATTGTGGATGTGCTTCTTGCTAGCTAACGGAGATTTTGAAACAGTTATTAAAATACCTATCAATAAGTTAAGGTAAGTAGATAACTCTTTTACGCTTTTTTTATGTGTGCGAGTGGTGTTTGTTTGTGTGAACACGTGTGGCGGGGGGAAGATTAGCGGCGCGGGCGGCCGCGAGGGCAGGGCGGCCGGCGTCCTTTGTACTATTGCCGCGCCGCCGGCGCCGTACCGCGGCGATATTATAAAGAAATGGCTAGGCTACCTACATAAATTGTTATATATCTCTACACGAATTACTAAAATAATGTTTTGTAATTCGGGTATTTAAGTGTGATGTGCGTGTAATGTGTGTGTTGTGAGTTTTATGTAAATTACACGTCTCTTGCTATTGTTAATTTAACTATTACTTTTTGTAGTTTTTACGCAAATAGGCAATTAGTCCGGTACGGCTAGGGGACCGTTCAAGTATTACGTAACGCAATTTTCGAAGATTTCCTAGTTTTTTATTTAAATAAAAAAAACATGTAACGTAACGCGTTGTTCGAACCCTACTCCCGCCCTGGTAACGCTTCGTCGTAAGATAAGTAAGGTTCTGGTAAGACCCCCCCTCCCCTCAAACTACGTTACGTAATACTTGAACTCCGTTACGTAATAGGCGATTTTGAGGTCCTACCTTCTGGAGCATAACTTGCTCACAGAAGGTGGCAACTGCCTCCCAGCTCGTCACACTACCGACCATCGATCTAATCAATGTCGGCAGTGCAAGGTTTGCCCCCACTGTCACGACCAGGTCGCGATGCTCAACAACCCATGCTGGGTACAACTCAAGCGTATGTTGCGCCGTGTCGTCTTCGCCACCGCACTCGTGGCACCGGGGACTCGGCTCCCGTCTGATTCTGTGTAGATAATGGCCAAAGCAACCGTGCCCTGACATCACCTGCACTAGTCTGAAGGACAGGGAGCCATGCTCCCGATCCACCCACTTCGTCGAGCATGGCCTGATTCCCTCGACAGTCTACTAGCCATAAATTGGAACCTCCAGCCTGCGTAGCCAAACGCTCATCACTACCCGCTGGGCTCCGTCGCGCCACCGTCGAATGAGCTCCGGCGACGGGCAGGCTCCTTCCATCCGAACGGCGGCGCTCCGCCTATACACCTCTGCCAATGCAAACGCGTTGAGATCCCTGCAAGTGCAATCTCCTCCCTGCCCCTAGCAATCTCCTCCTCAGATTTAGCCGTGACCAACCGGATGGCGTCTATGGTGGAGCGATTTTCCCTAAAACCGAACTGCCACTCCACAAGATCAGGACCCACCCGGCTGAGATGCTTAACCAGCCAACAATTCGCTCCAGAAGCTTTCCGGCTTCGTCCAGCAGGACAATCGGCCTATAGGCAGAAGGACTGTGCGCTGGTTTCCCAGGCTTCTGGAGCAACACCAGGCTCGAAGCAGCGATCTTTAATGCCCCGGAGACGATCCCCCAGAGACCCAAGAGCAAGTGCCAGAACTCGGCCAGGCACTCCGTCAGGTCCCGGGGCTGTTTTTTTGGCTCGGAGCCTGGTGATGACTGTCTCAAACTCCCAGTTTGTGATTGGCGGTGGAGGCAGCGAATCAGGTTCGCGCGTCGCTTGGTCAGACGCCATCGCCGGAGCGGGGAACTCCCCGCTCTCAGGAAACAGCCGGTCTATTGTCTCTCGTAGTAAAGAGGGATCTATGGATTCCACTACTGGGGGGCCCTTTGCGAACTTATCACGCACTGCACGATAGGGGCTACCCCAGGGGTCCCTATTTAGATTCTCCAACATATCTGCCCGAGCTGCGACCTTGGCACGAGCAATTGCCACTTGCAGCTCCTTACGAGCGTTTTCCAGGGCCCCGTATAGAATCCCGTACGTTCCACAGCGACTTTGATATCATCTGCGGTAACCGAGTCGTCAAGCCCCGCGAGACGAAACTCCGCTGCTTTAATGGGCCGAGTCACCCGTACCCCTTCTCCGAAGGCGGCACGAAGCTTTTCCGCAAATTTATCTGCACTATCTGCGTTATCCTCAAGTCCCTGGATTTCAAACAGGCGGGCGTCCGATGCCGACTCTCGCAATTTTAGCGGGGGGAGGCCCAGCTCTTCAATGTTCACAGACGTGCGCGCTTTTGACATGACGTCCGTATACGTCATACGCGCTACCTTTTTCTCCTGCTCAATAGTCACTATGACAGCCGCTGACCGCGAAGCTCTAAGCCTAGTCTTCCTCCTCCTCCGCTTATTTTCGGGGGCTGCGTCTGCTGTTACCTCTTTGGCTTTGGATGTTCCTCCACTGGCAATCGTTGCAGGAGCTAGTATTGATGCTGCGCCAAGCTTGCCCTTACCCCCCTTACTACTTTTTACTTTCGTCCACCTTTCAGCATCCGTGGCGCTCGTCGTATTAGGAGCTGATAGGGGGACGGCGGAGATGCCTGCCTTCGGCTTAGAAGCAGGGATGACTATAATTTTGCCCTTATTTGGTGCGGCAGAGTTCGGTGGCTTCGCTTTCTCCTGCATCGTCTTTCGATTATCAGCGGCCAGCGGAGGACGGTGCTGTTTCACAGGAAGCAGCCTTCCATCGGCCTCCATCCCATCAAACCTAGCGCCAACCATGGTGCTGACGCGGGAGAGCACTTTCCGCATCAGTCTCTCTTCCTTGTCCTCCTCATCGTTAGACGGCGGGGTTACAACAAAAAGTACAGGCGCTTGCCGTGACGTGCTCGGTTGCGGCTGAGTGCACCGAATGTTTTCCCGCTGAGGCAGGGCCTCTCAGGTGAAACATATATCCATGTCGGAGTCCTCAATTGCAACCGGCGCTTTTGGAACGCCTTTGTCACCCAAACGGAGCTCACGAACGTCCTTTTCCAATCGGTCGAGCTCTTGCCTCTTCGTCTTCAGTTTACCGATTTCTCGGCGGAGAGCCTCCATCTCGGCTTTGAGACGGGCATTTTCAACGCGGAGGAGCCTCGTCTCCTCGCTGGCCGTGCGTGTGTCTCGACATTTCGGTAAATACAGGAGATCCTTGCGTAAGCGCGGCTAAGTTATAACTAACAGCCCGTTAGAGAACGATATTTCGGTTTGGGCATGTCGGAAACCTACGCGCCACGCCGCCTCCTTAAAATATCTACTTCTTTCTATGATCTGAGTGCTAAACACACTAAAACTCCCTGGTAACTTCATTGCCCTTCGCGTGGGTAGCCTAGGCTCTGGCGAAGCAATTTCACGAGCCCACACCCGATATGCTGTAGCCTAAGATGAGATGACTTCGATGCCTTTAATCCGAAACACAGTGTCAAAAACACACAAATCTGTCGAATACTGGTACAAATGTTCGTCAATTTATTATTTATTAGATTTTTTCCTGATTCTCCTTAATGAAACGAATCATTATATCTAATAGAGTATTAAATTATGAATCGCATCGTGTAATTACAACTTCGTACGTAAGCTCAATGATGTTTGTGTGACAAGTCGTCAAAGTCAGCCAAGTTCAAAATCCGACGAGTATAGGGACGTTTACCTTACCTACTAACTGTATGCAAAAAATCATAAACTTTAATATTTTTGGAACCTCAAAACCTAGCGGTACCGGACTAAATGCCTTCCACCAACATCTTGAGACGGCTCGGCCAGTATGCTAATTTTGACTTAGACGCAAATACTCTGCCCGGTTGACACTAAGCCACCTGGATTAAAATACCAGCTGCGCTCTTGAAGAGTTCTTCAAAACGAAGGCCGGGGTGTTCTTGTTTGTCGGGGCGGATGTAACAACACAGCCTAAATAAAACTTGTGACCCTTGAAGAACACGAACTTTAAAAAAAAACCGACTTCGGCTTCACTTTCTATTGTTTTTGGAAACCACTTAGCACCAACTCCAAAAATATGTTTCTAGGGGATGAATACCTACTTAAATTTAATTATTTTATCCTTTTCAGTTTTTTGAAGTCGGTTTTAATTATTGTTTGATTTTTTTTTTCACAATTTTTAGTGATAACTTTCTACGGTCGAAGCTAGATGGGTGACCGTCAACTTATATTGTTTCGTACTATCGTATCGTTTTACTAAAAATTCATTGGAAAAGCAAAAATTTGCAATTTCGTATATGTAGACGACTTAATAATTTCAGTTTTTTTTAATTTAAAACCAAAGTACCCAACTGTTTTTGAAAAAAAAATTTATGGGACCAAATGGCAGCTATTCCGCATCGAACAAAAAAAGAATCACGTAAATCGGATCAGTAATCTCGGCGTAATCGGTGTACATACATATAAAAAAAAAACCGCCCGAATTGAGAACCTCCTCGTTTTTGAAGTCGGTTAATGAGCGATAGCAGTGGTGTCTGCTGCATTACATAATGAAATGACGCATGGTAAAAAACACGGGTTTCTAATGCACCCGAACATGACTCTTACCACTTTTGGGAAATGAACCTACCATTTTCTTTAGACGACCCAAAAATATGGTCTTCATTACTGAAATATCAGTTAGAACTTACAAATACAAATAATTTATTCCACAGAATTTTGTTACATATTGCGTTGGTACTAAGTCTCTAGATATGCAATAGTTAAAAAAAGGTACAAAACTACTCTATGCAACAATTCAGTAGATCAACCCAGAGCCGGCTCATTTAGCGCCCGTGTGTGCAATCAATTTTCTATAACTTTTTAGTGAAACGATACGTATAGTAGCAAACAATTTAAGTTGACGGTCACCAATATAGCTTCGACCTTAGAAAGTTATCTATCACTAAAACTTGTGAAAAAAAAAATTAAAACCCACTTCAAAAAACTGAAAAGGTTAAAATAATTAAATCTAAGTAGGTAATCATCCCCTAGAATCATATTTTTTGGAGTTGGTGCTAAGTTGTCTCCAAAAACAAAAACAATAGAAAGTGAAGCACCGACTCCAAAAAATATATTTTTATTACTTATTTTAATCTTTTCAGTTTTTTGAAGTCGGTTTTAATTTATGTTTAAAATTTTATGTAAGTAATATACCTACACTTAAAAAATAAAAACAAACAACGAGAATAAATCATTACAATAAAAGTTGCTACGTTAATTTATACTATTACCTCATTACTACTTTGATAATAAT
The DNA here is from genome assembly GCA_947347705.1 of Nymphula nitidulata. Classification (NCBI taxonomy): domain Eukaryota; kingdom Metazoa; phylum Arthropoda; class Insecta; order Lepidoptera; family Crambidae; genus Nymphula; species Nymphula nitidulata. The sequence goes on from OX374633.1 coordinate 10,603,882, forward strand.
AATCTAAGACTAACAAGAATGATATTTGGTCCATGTTGTTAAATTATAAAATAGGTCCATCTATTGGCAAGATAAAGTAAGTTTCACAAATAAATTAAAGTTGCAGTGACGCCATCTAAGAGTCTGCTTTTACGCAAAGTATTGACGGAATGTGTATTTTTATGATTTGATACTGCTAGCGACATCTCGTCGTTGTTTAGGTACTAATTTACGCGACATTAGACATTGGCAATCCTTTACTTCTATCATCCTTGCCCAAACTTTTAGTTAGGCCGAGTAGATTGTTCACGGCGCACTATCAAAATATCGAACGGCGGAACAACGCAGTATGGACGATGCCGGCTGCGGGCAGCTGTGCAATACAGCGCAATGACACTTTAGAGCGAACTAGATATTTAGCGCAAGCTCTACATGCCAAATTATAAAAAAACTTACGACGATGACACTGGCAGCCTTAAGCCATGGCGTCCATTTTGCCATAGGGGTTTCGGTATTTGCCTATCCTATCCTAAAAGCTTATAAATTTAATGATGGTAATCATAAAAGTATAAAGTGCTAAGCTGAATAGTGTTGTCTATACCTGTAAATTAGCAGGAATTCCCTAAAGCTTATTTTGTTGTCGCCATCTTCGTCCACTTCAGCAATCATGGCCTTCAGCCCAAGGTGAGTCTGCGGAGCCCCCAGTCGCTCCATCATACGTTTGACCTCGGTCAAGTCGAGAAAGCCATCTCCACCCTCGTCGAACCTGTTGATCAAAGTGAAAAATTATGACTTCTATTGTGCTTTCATAGTCAGGGCTATGGCTGGTTTATAACATCGATTTTAAGATGAATAACGAAATGGACATTATTCCTCTGCGATGAAAATATGCAGATTTACCTATCAGAAAAATAATTTAATTATATGGCCTAAAGAATTTGCATCCGGGCCAGTAAGTAAAGTACCTATCACGACAAAATCATTATTGTAAGGTCTCTAAATTGAAATAAATGTAGATAAAGTGCCAGCGAGAAACGGAGAAGTTGGTACTTTTACCTGTGCTTTCTTTTACCGACCAAGGGTGTTGTTGGCGACCGGCGCATAGCGAACGTATTTCGGAACTGGCAATATAATTCTAGTGAATTAAGAATGTTTTGTTATAATACGTCATCAATTGTAAAACAAAAAAGCAGTGTAGATTTGGTGTTATTACAAAATACGGGATACAGGTTCGGGAGTTATTTTTTTATCATCTCGGTCGTCAATAGCCGTAGCACATATTTTATTTTATTTGGGAAACTTCGATATAAATATTGACTAGTTTAAAAATTTATAAAGAAAAATTACTGATACTTAGCGATACGGTCGAACACAAGTAAATTATTAACAAGTGTTAATAATTTACTTAGTATCGTTTCTTGGAGGAGTTCTAACTCCTCCAAGACTACCAGGCTACCACTTTGTTTGAGAGTAAATTTTTTTTATGCAACCAGATGACAAACGGGTACAGGGTACCTGGGCGGTTACCACTTACCACCAACTGCGTACCTGGTGGTAAGTGGTTTTTTCCAGTGTTGTAACAAACAATGTATTGGTATGTCGCAGCCGTCTGGTTAAATTAGCCACTGAACTGGAAGCCTAGGCAGTTGATTGAACGCCGGCATCTGATGAAACGGCTGAAGGACAACTAGCCAAGTCATTGAACGCAACGTTTAACCAGAGTCCAGATGGCTGAAAGTCATGTCAGCCGCCTGGTTAAATTGGCTATTCAATTGGACGCCTAGGCAGGTCGTTTAAATCGAAGAGCTATTTTGCCAGAGTCCCAGATGGCTGAAAGTCATCAAGTACCTGGTGGTAAGTGGTAACCGCCGCCTGCAGACACCTGTAATAACAAGGGAAAAATCGCTTGGTATTGCAGGTGTGTTGTCATCCTGAGACTTTATAAGGTTAGGTTAGGACAGGTAAGAAACTTCGAAAACATGGACTAAAAATTTAAAATAAATATGTATGTACACCTACCTACAACTTTAGAAGCGCTGGTTGTTAGCACTATCATTATAATATAAACAAGCGGTTAATTTTATTCCATTTTTCAGTTACTAAGTACCTAGTGAGTTTTAGCTCACAAGTAAGTACAACAATGACAATACCATTGCTCGTAGTCGTAATGGACGGAAAGACCGTTGTCCGTTTGTCCGTTACGCGTTATGAATGTGCCTTGTGTGGTTCTGTATTGTGAATACTAATTATCTAAGCTATTTTTTTCAAATGTGCTACTTTCCCCTGTTATTTGGTAATAGCCATTATTATATGGACTCTCACCTATCGCATAGAACAAAAAAGCTCATGCAGCTACCTACTTCAATATCATATTGAAGATTCTATCTAAATGTTCCGAAATTCTTTTAACTTTTTAGAAAGTTTCTAATTCTTTAATTTTACTTGAAACTATAGACTTAATGCCAGACACAAGCCCCCATATTATAATTCGTCGATTAAAGTTAGTCCTGGTTTAAAACTGATGGTGTCACTTTCTTTTAGCAATAATTATAAGTGACGGCATCAGTTTAAGACCAGTCCCCTTTTTCACAACTGTCGGAAAAGATACAAATTTCGAAAACTCTATACCTATCACTTTATCACGGTACGTCAAAATGAGACAGCATGTGACTTTTTGAATCGATTTCGCGATCAGACAGTTTCTGAATAAAGGGGCAGGACTAATTTTAAGTAGTCCGCGTTTTATAATAAGGGGGAATGGGTTTGTGTCATAATGCTCCCAGAAATATTACGCGGCATACCAAATTAATCTAAAATAACGGTTATTATTGCCTACCTATTCAGTGTCTATCAAATGAGAATAATCGAAGACTTGGTACGGGAAACAAAGCCAGCTTCTTGTTATTTAACCCGCATCACATTCCAAACACAATACATTTTCAATTAGGTACTTACACTATATTAAAAATTGTAACTTTTGTGAAGAAAATAAATAAATATTCTATTCTATTCTATTCTAATTGTTATAGACCCCCAGAGGCATAACGCCGGTTGACAGATAAAAATATTGGATCCCTTCTAGCCAGTGAACGCAATTCCACCATTTAATGTCTATGTTAGACCGAGATTATATTACAAATTATACAATGTAACGTATTGTATTACTCCACCTGGACATAAGCGCGGATCCTATTGTGCTCTCTGGTAGGTACACAGTCGTATTACCTAGGTGTCCACTTGCCTACTATAATTTCACTTGTAGGTACTTTACTACAACCATGGACCAAAACGTTGAATATACTTACCTATATAGTGATTGATTACGATTACGATTATTGCGCTTAATACTTAATCGACGATTTCGATTATGTTATTTTTGTATTTTTAATAAAACATGCTAATATTGATCAATAAGCATAGTATTGATTAGTATAAACTAAATTATAAATTTTTGTTCGGAAAAATTTAGCGAGACCTTACCCTGTTTGCCTGTTATCAATAGCACTACTTTTTTGTACTGAGGTAAGTTTAGAATATTTTATTATTTTATTTACACATTCAATGCTACTTCACAGATTAAAATGAAGGTATAGAGGTAGTACTATCTACATAAGATACTTCCTTAGTTTGATAGTTTGGGTAGTGTGGCCATGTCGAATAATTGTGTATGGCAAATTGTAACACTCGGTAAAACGCCTTCTAAATACAGGGTCGAACAATACAGTTTAACATATGGCCGGGCAGATAGCGGCACGGTCGTGGCCAGGCCGCGGTCCACGGCTGAACTTAGGAAGAACATAGGCAATTTTTTGTGATTATTAGGTCTAGGATCTAGTTGTATAAAAAAAGGTAACCTACGCAAACGAAGCCGCCAGCTCACACTATTATATTATTATGTATGTATAACTGATATTTCCTAGAATGCGATGCGAACTCACAACCATTTACATGTCGATCTTTCTTTACGTCTTACGATTTTTTAAAAATATTTTAATGTAAGTAATGTAGACGTATAATATTTTTATGTTTTCGTTGAAGTACATTACGTACCTACCTAGATATATCGAATGTCAGTGAATGGAGTGAATACAGATTGCACCGTCTAGCGCCCCAGGTCGATTCAAGGTAAGGCAGAGTAAGCCTGTTAACCAGATATGCGATTACTAACGCATGCCTATGAATATGATGTATATCTATGTAGCAGTTACTTTAAGTAAATAAGTATATACGATAACTTAGCAATATAACCATGAATCAAGCCCTCGTTGTTGACAGTTTTTTTAAGTCATAGAATGTCAAACAACGTTAGACGATACGCTCCACCTCAGAGAAGTGGTAATCAAAAACACGTCACGCTTGTGACAAAATTTTGTATACACCACACTCATTGACTATGGGTGCGAAGTGTAGACCGGCTACACTCGTTGTGCTTTACCAGGTACAAATATGTGCCTACACGCTTCTCTCCCGTTCCTCCACGACACGACTCACCTGAGCCGAGATCGTGCCTTTAGAGGCGCCCGGCCCGACCCGACCCGACCCGACAGCACCTTGTATACTAGACGACAGTGGGGCACCACCGCGCGAGTTAGAAAATCTCCAGACGCGATTCGCCCCTGAACGCAGATTCACCCTGAGCCTTTAGGACTCACCAAGGTTCTCGCTTTCTTAAACCTCCGGTTACCCTGTAAAGGGCATCTGCGACCAACAGCTATATCGAAACCGCAATTCAAAAAATATATCATTGTCATGAAATTATCAAATTAAAATAATTAAATTTAAGTAGGTACTCATCCCCTAGAAACATATTTTTTTAAAGTTGGTGCTAAGTTGTTTCCAAAAACAATAGAAAGTGAAGCACCGACTCCAATAAATATGTTTCTAGGGGATGAGTACCTAACTACTTAAATTTAATTATTTTAACCTTTTCAGTTTTCTGAAGTCTGTTTTAATTTTTGTCTACAATAATACTATTATTAGTTTGATTATGTATTGACTATTTACACCAAATAATAATAACCTTACCTACTCTCTAAATAATTATAAGCAAAATTTATTGTCAATTTCCTACCTAATCATCACATTCCATAATTTCAATTGAAATAATAATCACGACATGTATATTAATAATCTAGAAGCAGAAAATTAATAGCGAGCCCTCCGCAATAATATAGTCATAATATTGCGGAGGGCTCGAAATACAGAACAACTTGACGCATGAATTTTTCAAAGCATACTTAATTATCATAACGAATAATGAATTAACGCAGAAGTATAGTATATTATTAAATTAACAGCAAGCATGCATGCAAACAAGCAAGCATTGCACAGTTTCTGTCACGGCTACTAGTGCTGCGGGGTTTTGGTGGTCTCATGCGTGCTTATGGTTTTAAGACCATCAGCTCCTTAGCACGCGGGCCTCCATTTTTGTTATACCAAGCACGACAAATGACAACACCACCTGATGTGATAAGGTTCTCCATATGCGAAGACAGCTAGTGCAGTTCAGACACTGCTCTAGCCGCCTCCACCCAAAATGTGCTTTTTCACGCATCTTTTGAAGGAACCCATGTCATAGAAAGAAGGGAACACATGTGCTGGCAAAGAATTCCAAGTACTGGACGCACGACAAAGAAACGAGCTACTAAATTTCTTTGTACGTGATGTTGAGGTGGAGACAGCGAATTGATGACTCCGAAGACCGGCACACGTGCTTTTGTTTTTGGTATTGCCATTTCTAATTTGGTATTTACCTATCTGTTACTAATGCACTAAACTTTATACAATTACAAACAATCTATTGACAATCGTTTATTTATTTTTTGTAAATCTTTACTTCACTAACGAAAAGTTTACAACTACGTTGAAATGAAATAAAACAAGATCCTTTAGAACATTCCAAAGCCACTTGTAATTGAATAACTTACCTATGTAAATATCTTGCGTGAGAACGTATTAAACAGATTAATTAAATAGACAACATAACCGGGAACACGATGTAACTCACGACCAATTAAAAATCATCAGATATTCTGTTAAACTTAGATCACGCTATAATAACGATATTGACATTGTTAGGTATTTATTCGTTGCGTAAATTAACAACTATCGTAAAAGCACTGGAGTCTTAGCTAATGTTTTTACGAGTTCTTCACAATACTTACTTGGTATATTCGCAGCCGTCTGATTAAATCAGCCGCTTAACTGGACTAGGCCTAGCCCGTAGATTGTACGCCGGCATCCAATCAAACGGCTGAAGTACAACTAGCCAATAACTCATTGAGCGCAACGTTTAACCAGATGGCTGGTTTAAATTAGCCATTCAATTGGACGCCTAGACGGTTCGTTTAAATCTAAGAGCTTTTGTGTGCCTGTTTGAGTAGGTACCTACTATACATACATGTAATTAAACTGGATCTTGTTTGCAGCAAAACCGAATAGCCGATTTAGTTTACAGTATCCGAAAAAACCGATCGGCTTTTTGCCGGATACTGTGTGACAGCTACTACTGAAGTCTGAAATACGTACGAAGTACTAAGTACTTCTAAACGTACGAGGTCCTGCAACAAACCGTACCTGCATGAAACGGGATGTTGTCGGGAAAGGGCCCTCAACTTTCTAACAAAAAAAAATCAAAATCGCTCCATTAGTTTAGGAGCTACGATGGATGCTGCCACCGACACAATAAGATACACAGAAACACAGATACACCGACAGACGCACACGCCTATTCAAACTATAACACCCCTCTTTTAGCGTGCCGGGGGCTAAAATCTAGATTATAGTAGACAAGAATAGCATAATGTCCTACGCAGAAAACACATTGATTTTGTAAATGTCAGAATAATTGGTGTTAAAAAATGAATGGTAAAAATTCTTGATTATTTAAGACCTTTTGTTTTTACTGTGTCTAAATTAGTCCAAAATACCGCGGACTTTGCGGGAGGCCATCATAAAAACCATAGATGTTTTAACTTCTCACACGGGGATTTTTAAAATATCTATCTTGCATTGAATACGTATGCAACTTTTTACGGCTTTTGTTCTTTCTTTATCTTTCTATAATTATTATTCGTATAATATTTAATTTTAGATTGTGTTTCTGAATATATTCTGGTGTCAGACAAAAGTTGACTTTTATTAAGTCTTGCTAATGCGAGAAGATTTTGATATATATCGACATGAGTAGGTGTACTTCAATTAACTGAAAGTCTGAAAATAAAATTCCATTTTATTAATCGACTTTAAAAAGGAGGAGGTTCGCAATTCGGGTGGTATGTTTGTTTAGCTATGCAGCGATTTCGCCGAAATTTCTGATCCGATTTACTTACGTGATTCTTTTTTTGTCCGATGCGGAATAGTTGCCATTTGTTCCTATAAAATTTTATTTAAAATCGATTTGATAGCTTGGTTTTTAAATCAAAATAACTGTATGAAATAAGTCGCCTATGTATGCAAATAGGCAGATTTTTGCTTTCCTATGACTTTTTAATGAAACCATACGATAGTTGGAAACAATATAGGTATGCTGAAGGTCACCTATCTAGCTTTGACCTTAGAAAGTTGAAAATTGCCATAATTCGGCATTTCATCTTAAGCCTTAGGATCTGCAACGCACCTGCAATATCAAGTGATTTTCCTTTATTATTGCAGGTGGCTATAGGCGGCGGCGGTAACCGCTTACCATCAAGTGGGCCGTCAGCTTGTTTGTCATCTATTTGTATAAATTAAGAAATACAATTTGTAATATTCTTAACGTCTTTTCAGTCGTGCACTACGGAGCGTTAGATTGCGGCTATTAGATTATTTAAGGCCAATTTTGGCACCAATTGTTTCTAACCAACGCCCAAAATTTAATTAACTTAAAGGAAGTTTGTCTTGTAATAAATAAACTAGGTCAACAGTCGACAGTATCGAGAACGGTTTTGCGTTGTTCTGAAACTCAGATCATAAACATATGATCTGAAAATTGATAAGGTTCTGCCGAGTATATCCGGCTTGCCAATATTCTTATGAAATCAAATCTTTAGTATTTTTAAGGACAACAAAGTTGCTAGGCTAGTCATCAAAATACATAAGTAAAATATTGATGTTAATCATAGAATTAGGCTTGTACTTATATTGTCTAAGAGAATTAAGTACCTACCTACTTAAAAAACGCTTAACACTGTATAAAATTTCAAAAATATATAAATATACAGCAAATCATCGTACTACACAATACAGATTGTCTGTCTGGTATTGCTGCTAGTGATCATTAGAGATAAAATTTATTGAATAACTGAGTAGACGATTATGACCTACTAAACTAGAAATTTTTGAAAACGTTTGTCGAAAATCCAACCTTCTATACATACTTTTACATGGATTATTAATTTTAAAAAATCAGATTTGTTAGATTTTAGAGAAATTCATCCAATTAGGTAGGTACAAATTACATATGTTAAAGAAGAATGCTTAAATAAACTAGACCCGACGCAAATAAACGTATTTAAAGTTTTTAGTAGGTAATAATCAATCGGTATTAAATATACCATATTTTTCAATTTGCACACTTGGGGTTAGCCTTTTTACGTTAGGTTCTTATCTATCACTACATAGTATGATGTATAAGAGGCATTCCTCTGCAATTTTTTTAAAAACAGCTTCAGCAACAAGACAAGCAATGTCACATGCCTTTTTTGTTTATATCAATGGACACATGATACTAAGAGCTCAATCTGCACTATGGCTATGGCGTTCCACAAGGAAGTGTTCTTGATGCCATAGAGTTTCAAACGTGCAAAATATTAAATGCTATTTTTTTATACATTTGCTGTGAACAATCCAGACAAATATTGATTACATCGATTTCAATGATTCATCTTTGTACCTAGTAGTTACCTGTATTGGTGTTTAAATTTCGTAATTTTATTTTATGTAGTTATGTGGGCGAAGTAAGAAGCAATCGATTTTTAAAATAATTCTTATAAGTACCAGTTTGTGTGAAATAAACCTCAACGAAATACCGTAGTAGGTAATATTGCAACCGCAGAGTACGGATATACATACGTTCTACTAAGGTATTGCATTGTGCCATAGTCACAGTTTTGTAACTCGGTTCTCCTGCCTTGTTACATGGCTAAGCAGATTAGCAGGCTAATAGAACTTTTCCCAGACGTAAATAAACAATGTCTGTTGTTTGCATTCAATAATAAGGTTCTCTAATCTATCAGGCAAAAATATTGGTAAAATAAAGTCTCAAAAAGTTGACACATAGGTAGGTATACTTAATGTATACTTCAAAGCTTATAGCAATATTTGCTGAAGTATCTTAACCAAAAAGAATTCCATTCCATGTTACTATCCAAGACCCACAGAAAAATAAAATTAGCGAATTTTATTATGTTGTATAAATAACAACAACTTCAGTATTCTGTTTATGTTTTAGTTCTAAGTAACATCTATAATTTAAGTAATTCTTGGAGTCAACTTGCGTGATCGTGATAACATGGCAATAATTTAATACTCTGTTAATGTTTATGAGACCGAGCGTCACATCCCATTTTAGTGAACTTAAGCCCTAACGTTTCCCTTAAAGCTGATTAAAAAATATGTAGGTACCTATCTATCTGTATCCTTTGCGAAACAGAGCAAATATCAAAGACAATGGACACTATTTCGACATTTAATCCAACCATACTGCGTCGGGTTATTGGAACATTACAACATTATACTTTTAAATTATCTTTACGCTTGTCATATTTTCTAAAACGGACAATTGTAATCATTGATTTGTAATCGATCGACTGGTGATTCTATATGCACACCTACTTTTAAATTGGAACGCGAAAAAGACCTGTCCATCATAGCCATTTTACAAAGGCGAGTCAAGAATAAATTGTCGCAGTTAGTTTTGTAATCTATTGCCTGCGGTATGCTCTACCTAGACCTTGACAGTACATTAGAGGCCGGGTTTATCACAAATTAGCTAATCTTATTTTCCATCTTCTTAGGTTAAGATATCAAGGGATGATAAATGATTGTTTTACATTTTCTTAATTTTTATAAGACTATATAACTATATTGGTACGTAATTTTATAGGTTCACCTATGAGTTCATAAATTAAAATGATTGCAAAGTACAGAAATACTTTCTGATTCTTGAACTTATGAACTTTGCAGTTATATTACTGGTGTTAAAAACTGTTCTGTGGTTGTTATCACCAGTGAGGAAATTCATAGTTCGGACTATGATAGTGACGGTAGCAGACTTGCTCAATTAGGTATATCAAAAGAGAACTGACAAAAACCAAACTCTGTATTACTAGTATTACTGCCTGTTGACTAAAGGATGTTTAGCAAAGCAATTCGCTAAGTTGTCAAAACCTATCAACCCTTGAATGATAGGTTTGGGAACTATGTCTATCATTCAAGGGTTGACAGGTTGCATGGGTGCAGTCACGATAAATTGGCTACAATTCAAGTCCCCTTCAAAGGAACTTCTTAAAGATGTAATGAATGACTGAGAGATAGGATATGCTTCCGGGACCGTACAGTCGTATGTAGTGTCTAATAGATAAGATGATAGCGACCTATTTGCTTCGGGATACCCACACTCATAAGATAAAATCTGCAATTCCAAATTGCATAGCGGCTATTGAAAATAATCTTGATAAATTGTTGATTGACAGTACTTTTGCTGTCAATAATCTTGATTGTTATGATTATTAAAGGATTATTATAGTCGCGTCGATATCAATATTCTCGATAAGAGAATCTAGGAGGGCTGAGAAAAATAAAATGATTAATGTCTTGATGACTCAATATTTAGAAAATACAATTACTTAAATCATGAAAGGGTATGCATATTGATGATTCTAGTTTTACTGTATGTTGTCACCATAGGAGTTAACTAATGCTAACCATTAGATTCAGATATAACTAAGTAGAAATTCGATGTTTACGGTGCACTTACCTACCTAAGTAAAAATAAACTTACCTAGTTCATAATCAAATTATTGTCTAAATAAAGTAAGCATGAAAAGGTACGGCAAGGCATACCTAGAAGCCAGGAAATAACTATTGAATTACTTAGTTGCATAGTCTGTCACAGGACGTGTTAGTTAACTATGTTATTAAAATATGTTGATCTTGTGATTCAGACAGTTTGTCACCATGGAACGGTTATTCATCGATTAATAGTCATCGTAGTATCGTTACACGTAACTATAACATTTAAGAAAAAAGTATAGTTTTTCCTTGAAGCAGTAATATCTAAATCAATTAAGATTATTGTGTTGTATTATGATATCATTAGTAGCATATGAGACAAGTGGAGAAAGACAGATAAAGAGTAGGTAATAGCAGCAAGTAAACAATTGCAAGCCTGACTCATCGGATCTCGTACAGATCAATGATTCTGTGTCGCACGCATCGCCACCGGACTTCCTCTCAAATGCAGTCTGATTACAATTAAATAACAGAATAAAGCATGATAAAGCTACGATATTCGCTGTTGAGTTGAGGTCGAGGTGAAATCCTCTCATCTAGAGTGAGTAGAGGGCTTCTTTCAATGAGCTGAGGTAGTGGGTATAATATACATAATATAGTACCTACCTAGTAGGTATTTAATTTTATACCTGCTACTGCTAGCCTGCTCCTTTCTTATTGTCACTTTACATAATTATTGATACTCTCCTTTTAAATCGACTTCAAAAAGGAGGTTTTCAATTCGGCTGTATGTGTCTTTTTGTAATAGGTTGGGGAAAAAGTTTCTTCGCATTTTTTAAGGAAATTCAAAACATTTTTTAATATAGTTTATTTACATTTAACTATAGTATGTAAGTACCATTTTGTTCGATAACTTTTTGCCATCTTGTAGGTAGGGACATGATCCCATTGCTATAGAAATTTTTGGGCTTCTGATCAAAATACCGCGACAAGTTGTTTTGGCAGTCCGTGATGTTAACCTAACACTGCCTAGAGAATTCTGAAGAGAGCGAAACAGGTGAAAATCTGAAGGTATAGGGCAGGACTATACGGCGGATGCATTAACACCTCCCAGCCAAACTCTCTTAATTTTTGCTGAGTGGCTAAAGATGTGTGAGGTCTAGCGTTATCATGATGAAAAACCACACCCCTTCTGTTGATTAATTCCGGCCGCTTTCTCTCAACTTCTTGCTTTAATCTCATCAGTTGTTCGCAGTAGAGTTCAGAATCGATAGTCCTGCCTGGTGGTAACAGCTCATAATGAATAATGCCCTTCCAATCTCACCACACACACAGCATCATCTTGTTGCGAGTTAACCTGGGTTTCACCACAGTCTGTAAAGCCTGACCGGCCTTTGACCACGACCTTTTTCGCACGTTCTTGTCGTAAGTGATCTACTTTTCATCACCAGTTATCAGCTTTTTCAAAATTGGTTCAGTTTTATTGCGTCGTAATAAAGAATCACAAATGAATACACGGTTCATTAAGTTTCCTTCAGTGAACTCGTAGGGTACCCAAATATCGAGCTTTTTTGTGTGCCCATTTTTTTTTAAATGCGCCAAAAATGTTTTGTGGTCAATTCCCAGTTCTTCAGCTACGTCGTAACACTGATATGCCGATCTTGCTCCAGTTTTTCAAAAATGGCATCAATTTTATCCGTAATAGGGCGACCAGAGCGACGTGCATCTTTGAGATCAAAATTTCCGGATTGAAATTGCTTAAACCTAATTTGTGCTACTCTCACAGACACTGCACTAGGTCCATAAACATCGCAATTTTTTTTCGCGGCTTGCGTTGCATTTTTACCTTTTTTGTAGTAAAATTTTAAAATGTATCGAATTTCTTCATTAGATTCAATCATCTTGACAGCACGAAAAACAAATGAAAAACACACATTTTCCTAATTTGAATTTGGAATTATCTTTTTTAAAATCTAAACTTTTAAATATACCAAAACCAGCCAGATACAAATAGTACAGCCAAAGAGATTTTATTACAAGTTCATACACACTATAATGCGGAAAGACTTTTTCCCCAACCTATTATGTTTGTAATAACCAATTTGGGAAATTGATTTTTTTTATTGAAAGAGATAGTTTTTTTCTCAAAATCGATTCACTATTGTAGTTTGATTTTAAAATCAAAATAACTGGAATAACTAAGTCATCAATGTAAGCGAAATTGCGATTTTTTCCTTTTTTGATACTTACAGTGGTGCATAAGATAGTTCTTTTTGCGTTGTAAATACTACCGGGTTGGTTGTAGCTTTGAACTTCGAATTATATCAGTAAAAATTGTAAAAAAAAAGTAAACTAAAACCGACTACAAAACACTGAAAATGGTAAAATTTAATTAGGTACCTAGTACTTATTACAGTTGGTGCTATACTTTCTATTGTTTCTGGAAACAGCTTCAATCACACAAACACGCAATACTTAGATACAAGTTACAATCTAACAGAGCTGTCTAATTTATTACAAAATTATATGATCAACTATTTTGTTTACATAATAAATAATCCAAATTGACACCTTTGAACTGTGTTATATTATTAATGTTCATTATTTATTACAAAATTGCCGCATTGCTTGCAGTATCGTCGTCGTAAATAAGTACAATTTATTGAACGTCCTTTATTTATTACAAACCTGCTATGACTCTTCATCGATAATTTTCCGTAATTTTAACATGAAAACTGATAGATTATTTTATACAAACGTAATACTAATTGATAAAAGTTTCGACTTACGAGTAAGACTCATAAATTTATTATAAACAAAACTAAGTCACACAATGCAGGAAACAATTACAAGTTATTATAACAAACAAATGTGACTCATCATTTATAACCTGATAGTTATGAGAGTTTTTACCTGTTTGTTTAAAAAGGTTACTAATTTTGTCAAAAACAGTGTCATGTTGTATAAATTGTACTACAAAATAACGTTATTGGAAATTTATTATCATCGGTATACAAATTTATCTATCATTCATTAACTATTCTTAGCGTAATTATTTTTAACCGACTTCAAAAACGAGGAGGTTCTCAATTCGGCCGGTATGTTTTTTTTTCTTTGTATGTACACCGATTACGCCGAGACTACTGATCCGATTTACGTGATTCTTTTTTTGTTCGATGCGGAATTGTTGCCATTGGGTCCCATAAAAATTGTTTCAAAATCAGTTGGGTAGTTTGGTTTTTATATAAAAAAAACTGAAATTATTAAGTCGTCTATCTATGCGAAATTGGCAGATTTTTGCTTTCCTATGACTTTTAGTGAATCAATACGATAGTAGGAAACAATATAATTTAACGGTCACCCATCTAGCTTCGACCTTAGAAAGTTGTCACTAAAAATTGTGAACAAAAAATTAAACAAAAATTAAATCCGACTTCAAAAAACTGAAAAGGTTAAAATAATTAAATTTAAGTGGGTACTCATCCCCTAGAAACATATTTTTTGCAGTTGGTGCTAAGTTGTTTCCAAAAACAATAGAAAGTGAAGCACCGACTGCAAAAAATAAATATGTTTGTAGGGGATGAGTACCTACTTAAATTTAATTATTTTAACCTTTTCAGTTTTTTGAAGTTGGATTTGATTTTTGTTTTTTTTTATTTTAGGTAAGAAGTAGGTACCCTCAGATCATAGGAAGTATCTATAAAAGTGGAATAATCACCAGCAGCGTAGGTATTTATTACTTATTCAAATGTGAAAAAACATGATATTACAGATGTTATGCTTATTATATTTATTTACCATAAAACTATTAGCATCTAAAGCTCCGATGTGTGGCCATAATATTTTATTCGTATACATCGCGGGTAATTTTGCTTACGTAAAAATCATTCAGACGAAAAGACTTATGTTTGCATTTGCTTTTAACGTTTATTTCGTTTGTATATTTAAATAACGAACGCTTTTGCCAACTTCAAAACCGTTAGATGTATGTTTATTATTTTTTCAATTTTTATTGAAAGAGAAGGTTGTATTTAATATTATTAACGGAAGGTAAGTGCATATAGTAGTCCTAATATTTATTATTTTATCTACTGAGGTAGATAATTCCATAAAATGATATAATATACCTACTTACATGAATAGATATAAGTATGATATAGATACGTATTTATAACAGATTATAATTTTCTATAATAATAATATTGTCTTAGTAATCGAAACTGCAAAAGTATGAATTATATCAACAATGAAAGTAGATTAACACATCAAAGCAGCACTAAGTATACAGAAGTCAGAAACGGATCAGTTTGATTGAAGAGAATTCACTGCTATTTTTAATTCTCTGATGTTGAGTTACTTTCAACATCTATATTACATATTGATGTATTTAATTTCATAGATCTCTATGTTTTGCAAACCTTGGATGTGTTAATATACCTTTGTTGCTGACTGTAAACACCTGTACATACTACATAGCCTACCTAGAGGTTATACATTACTTTCAGTTTTAATAATATTACTACTACTATTATATCAATAATACTACTATATCAATAATAGATATTTTTTTATTGATTCGATAGACAAATAGTATATTTTATTTTGTTTATTAATAGGCATGAATTTATTGATTCAGTTGATCCCACATGCCTACTGGATTTTGTATAGCATTGTTGATCGCTTTGTTTAAACATTTTTTTAATTGTTTGCACTTGTACTGTGTCAAGATGAATCTAGTTGAATTATTAATTAGACACTTACTTTTAAATAGGTACTTGTTTGTCAATTAAACGGATACTTGTTTACCTAGCTAGTTAATAATTAAGTAATATGTGCAACTAAACATTCAAAAAATATTTATTGCTTTCTTCCGTTCAAATTCAAATACGATACTGTTCGTTAACTCTGAAATGACTGTCTTATTTGTGAATTGTAAATATATTTAATATGTTTAATTTTATGCATGTCTACTTATTAGAATTTATAATTTTTATTCTGTGAAACAATCCATCATACTATTATGAAACTCGCAAGTGAATAAACTTATAACTATCGTGTGAATTCGGTTTAACTTGGCATTATGTTCATGAAAGTTAAAGTTATTCATAGCATGCCGTGACGCTATTAATTTTTGTCTCCCACGACGACGTTGCGATGTTGTCACTTCTCATACTAAATTATATCAAGTTTTGTAATAATTTTCATTACATTACATTTTTTAATGTGAATTAGGTAATATGCCACACTTTCACTACTACCTTCCTAAACGCCATGATAATTATGTAGTCAAACGTGGGAGTCGATCGGACGAGCATGTTATCATTATTTGTTTTTATTATCTCTAACCTTCGCAATATTTATTTTAAAACAACGTTGTTGTCTTATTATCTTATGTTGTCTTGAACTTATTGGAATAGTGGTATTCATTGGTAGGTAACGTACTTATAAATATTTTTGTAGACTGGTGACAATTAATGAACTAATCCTTAAAAATAATAAACAATGCAGTATTTAAGTGCTTATTGACTCCTCGTTATCACTAACAGAAGTTAATACAATATTAGTAACTGCCTAACCGGTATTATTACATAATTTAAAATAAAATAAATAAAATATTCAACTTACTTGTTAAAAGTCTCCTCATATTGTTTTATTTCCTTCCGGGAGAACTCGTGAAATTCCGTGTAAACGTTGACGAATTTATACTTGGGTTTGACCTCGAAGCCCTCCTCGAGCTTATCGTTAATTTCTTGCCTCCTCGAAAGTATTCCAGTTAGTTCCTCCGTGGCCGCCATTCCATTAATTTGCGCGCCAAAAAATTGCTATTTTTGCGAGGAGCGTGAGCCCACACGGTCGCACACAAGAGTACTACTAGTATGACAGCAATCCAGTCAGTGCCTTCGCACTCCGCGCGCCTTCCCTCTCGGCCCTCGCGGCTCGTAATCAAGTTGCGGGGGACGTGGATCGACGCGGATACGTGCCGCGCACTGGCTCCGGCCGCCTGACTCAATGAATCTGCTCGATGTCTAGCCGCACTCGGTTCGATTGATAATTGACATAGCTACAGATTTACATACATAAAAATATTCATCTTAAAAATCTTGCAAACCCTAATTTAAAAAAATCACGAACTCACTCTACAAGGAAAGTGGGACAATGTGATCTTAACGTTAATTTATAGGTTACCGGAGCGTTGGACGTAGGTATGTTATTCTAATACAGAACGGAGTGACATTCTAACTGCAAAGACCAAGGTCTAGTCGAAAATGCATTTATTACGTAGGCATAGGCAGGCATACTTGACTTTAGGTACATATCAAGTCAAGATCAAGCCAGCAAGCTACACATTACTGGTGCAGTGGGTTTTTAATATTTCAACGCCAACTGACCCTCATCACCATCGCGTCATGGCGTCACGTCACAAAGTGTTTTCTACGAGAATACCTATATTTAATTAACAAATACAGTTAAGTAGGTAGGTAGTAATGGAAATTTCAATCATGGCATATGTAACCACCACCATCGAAAAATATATACCGGTCACAAAAATGAAATGGACAATTAAAATTTAATTGTGTCTGGTATGTCGGGTTTGGAGAGATTAATGGCTAAGTTTTGTCAGGTTTATCCTGAGATCATAGAAACTATGAAGAAAACCATATAGAAACTATAATCTGAGGGTTTGTTGGATACTTCTTTTCATTTACTGACAGCTAGTAGTTTGTTTGTTATGAACTTTTGTTTACCTATCTAATTGAAGTAAACATGATACTTATTTAGCTACTCCATCAATATATTCACTTGCACGCCTTCAAACGGACCATTAACTAATAGCATGTTAATTAGGCTATGCTAATTATATTACGAAATAGCTAGTAAATAAATTCCCTAGAGGGCATATAAAAGAAACATTATAAAACGGAGCGTTGAAGAATGGTAGCGAAGCAAATAGATATTTTGTTCCGCGCAATTAGCTAATGACTAAATTGGTTAATAAGTTAGTTACACTAAGGATGATATTGTATGATTTGTATGGTTAAATTCAATTGATATCAATTATCAAAGGATAATAAAACTTTGTATATCTCTCTCGTAGGTAATATCGTTCATATCGCTTTGGTAGAATTTAAACCAATACCAAATAGATATTGTTTTTAATTAACTTGGTGTATAGTTTGGTGGTGTTTCTGCAAAAACCTAAACTTCTTCCATCATCTTCATCATATCAGCGGAGAGACGCCCACTTCTGGGCATAGGGCTCCTCCAAGGATCTCCAAACCGATCGATCCCGCGCGGCCCTCATCCATTGGCTTCCCGCGTCACCAAATCGTCGGTCCACCTTGTGGAGGGCCAACCAACGTTGCATCTCCCGGTACGCAGACACCACTCAAGGATCTTTCCCCCCAACGGTCGTCAGTCCTCCTTGCAATGTGGCCTGCCCACTGTCACTTGAGGCTCACAATGCATTGGGCGACGTCTGCGACCTTAGTTCTCCTGCGGATCTCATCATTTCTGATTCTATCACGCAGAGAAACGCCAAGCATAGCCCTCTCCATTGCCCTTTGGGTGACTTTAAGCCTTCTTTATACCATCCCATTGTAAGCGGCCACGTCTCGGATTTCATCACTGGAAACACACGAATTGAAGACTTTCGTCTTGAGACACTGCGGAAGCTGGGCCGAGAATATACATATACAGGATGGTGCCGTCAATGCGACAATAAATTTAAACATGGGCTATATTAGTCCATAGAAATGGTTTGCCACTTTCAAAAATATCATATTCATTTGATAATTTCATGACATTTGTATGGAATAGTGAAACGTTGGCAGCATTATTTCATACAAATGTCATGAAATTATCAAATGAATACAATATTTTTGAAAGTGGCAAACCATTCCTATGGACTACTTTGCCCATGTGTAAATATATTGTCGCATTGACGGCACCACCCTGTATAAAGTATATGTATTTGTATTTATTTATGTGGGATCGACATAATTTTCGTCTTATCCATGTTCATTTTAAGACCCTTGTTGGGAGATTCTATAGTTCTATCTCTCTTTCTCTCAATTTTCTTCCAATGTCAGCATTTTCATGGGTTCCACAAGCCCACAGCATATGTTTGTTTGCACTGGTAAGAACTGGTCTCTCTACTCCAAGGTAGCTAATTAGCAAAAAGGTGCCTACCTATCCATCATTCATCGTGAAATAAAGAAAAGACAACTCTATAGGTAAGGTAGGCATCTAGAGTTAAGATTAAGACCGACTAAGTTTGTTGATTTCATGTAATAAGGTTTTTTCAATTAAGCGCACTAAATTGTCATCTTCTAAAAAGTGAATGCCAATGTTATACAAGATTAGATCTTATATATAATAAATTACTTATGTTGTGTTTCCGTAATAATAACCTAATAACCTTCATTTACCTAATCATTATGTAAGATTAGGTTCGTAATATTTTTATGTAAAACAAACCCAAATAAATACATTAACTATAATCATGACTACATAATTATGGTTAGTTAGTTTCATAATAACGAATAACTTATCTTACTTACCATTCAATAATATGAAATAGTTTAAGTACTTGAGTATTTTAGAATATAATCCATCGATGTAAATATTCTATTATTACGAAACAATCACTAGGGACTATTCGTTTATTAAAAATTATCACGAAATTGTGGGTTTGGCTTTACTCAGTAGGGAAAACTAGTTTTTGGGAGTAAATTTATGTATACTTTCTGTATTAATTATGGTAAGTAGGTAAGGACGTTAATTAAGCTAAGCGTATCGGTTTAATAATAAGAATGTTAAAAAAATAAAACCGACTTCAAAACACTAAAAAGGAAAAAATAATTCAATTTCGGTACCTAGGTACCTACTTACCTCCTAAAATGTATTTTTTGGAGTTGGTGCTTCACTTTCTATTGTCTCTGGAAACAGGTTAGCACCAACTCCAAAAAATACATTTTACGAGGTAAGTAGGTCCTAGTTACCGAAATTGAATTATTTTTTCCTTTTCAGTGTTTTGAAGTCGGTTTTATTTTTGTTAAAAAAATATTTTTTTCACATTTTTAAGTGATTTCCTAAGGTCAAAGCAAGTGACTGACATTCAGCACTATCGACTTGTCTGTCTCTCAGTCCTTGGTTGCAATTTATAGTGAAAGAATTATCTTCTAACTCCTAACCGTTAAGGAGTTGTACCTTCCATCATCAGCTCATTAACATGAGATGATGACTAACAGGAGCAAATACTTCAATAGCTTTGAAAAAAAGTAAAACATGTCATACGTGTCAATAAAATTTGAGGTTTGCCCTCGATTTTTCTGGGATACCATCATCAGATCCTGACTTGGTGACAATGGGACCACTTCTGGAGTATACTCTATCCAATAAAAAAAGAATTTTGAAAATCGGTTCACAATTCAGAGAGAAATCGGTGAACATACATACAAAAAAAAATACATACAGTGGAACATATAACCTCCTTCTGTTTTGAAGTCGGCTAAAAATATAGCACGGCATTATGGACAGATAAAATTGAAACTAATTTGGATAAGTTTGTTGTGATTTCTTTTTATAGTCAAAGGTTGTGATTTCTTTTTATTCTTCAAAGGTTCTCAAATATATTTAGAAAAAAAAAAGAATTTTGAAAATCGGTTCACAATTGACAGAGAAATCGGTGAACATACATACAAAAAAAAACATACAGTGGAACATATAACCTCCTTCTTTTTTGAAGTCGGTTAAAAAGAACCACTTTACTGGATTTTACTTGCGTCTTAGTAAGTAATCGAAACGTCTCGGTAAAGGTCTCGGGTGTAAAATAATAATGTACCTAAAGTAACATCTAATTATTTAATATGTATACTGCAGTATACATATTAAATAATTAGATGTTACTATAACAAATATACTATATAATAGCAAATAAATATCTTTATTACTAAATATTCGTTTTATTTAGGTATTTGTCTCAAAACACAAAGAAATTTTGTACAAGGTGATAAAATACGAGATAGTATAGATTTGTATATTTTTTATATTATAGGAGTAGCTCATGTCAAGCATGATTCATGAATGTTCCCAGAATTAAACAAATAAATTAACAAAACTAATATTTTAATATTCTGCCAATGCACCCTTTCACGCAATTTCATAATTGACCGGTGGTATCCTAAGGGAGTTCTAATGACAAATTACACGATTCGTAACAATCGTAACCAAGCCCAAATTAGCAGAGCGATTGTGGACGTGGATCCACACGGTCCTGACCACCATGAAAAGACACTCGAGGTGAAATAATTGTCAATACTTACAATGAATACATTAAACAAACAAATTAATTTTTAAATGCGTTAAATAATATTTTTAGAGCTGAAAGTGGCGGTAAAATCAGTGATCTCGAGAAACATGAAGAAAAACTACCACATCTGGATAGTCCAAAAAAAAGAAAAAGAGATAAACACAATATAATCAAAGATTACTTGATAGATTATACAGCGAACTCCAATCTACACGGATTGAAATATATTGGCGAAAAGGAACGCACACCATTAGAAAAGTACGTCCGTTTTTTCTTTTTAGGAAATGTGTAAATCTAATTATTTCATTCTGAATAATATTCCTATAATCAAAATTAATTGCATCTTTGAAGTTTACATTAGATCTTGTAAATTTTCATCCATAGGATATTTTGGCTGTTCATGTTTATTTGCTGTGTGGTCCTCTGCGCCGGACTCATCAGAAAGGTTTGGACGAAGTGGAATGAAAGTCCCGTCATCGTAAGCTTTGCTGAAAACACTACACCAGTGTGGCAGGTAAATATCGTGTTTTTCTGGAGAATTTTATAGGTACTTACCTGAGTAGGTTGTCTTTAAAGTAAATAATTATATCAATCTTACAAAACCCAGTTACCGATCAAAGCTTGTAAAATCTAGGTTTTGACTCCAACAGTCCATCCCGCCTAGCATGACCACCGAAACGCGATATGATAAAGCTATTTATCGCTTTGAATTGTCAAAAATCATTGGATATAACCGCTATCTTGAAATTTTATCGAAACTGCGAACTTGTATTGTCTAAATACATGTTCGCAGTTTCGATAAAATTTCAAATGGCGTTATCATATCGCGTTTCGGTGGTCATGCTAGGCGGGCATATAGCTATAATAATAATAATCCTCTAGTTGGAGAGGTTATTTTTTACGTCAAATTAAATGAGTGGTTAACACAAATGTAAAAATAATCATAATTAGACCGCTACCTCGTGGAAGTACCTAACTGATACAATATTTGTATGTCTATATAGATTCCATATCCAGCTGTAACACTATGCTTTGAAACGAAAGCTATGCAAACGAAGTTCAATTTTACGGAATATTATCACTTGTATAATGGCACAGACACACGGGCTAATTTGACTACTGAAGAGTAAGTAATATTCGAATAAGTAGGTTTAAATTAATAATAATTAATGCTGAAAATAATAATTATAGGGAATAACCCGACGAAGACGGTTCGTTCCTATTTAAAAGATGTGGGCCACACTCATCAAGTAATTATTATTTTAATGACGAAAATCTTGAATAAAAATTATCTAAATTTTCTTACGTAATAAGATAATAGGTAGGTTCTTATGAAAATCAATAGTAATTATTGTTAATTTTGTACTAATTAAAATAATGCCCATTTTGGATACAACTAAAATCAATTTAAGCTATTGAACGTTAGACCATAAGAACAAGAATTGAACAAGTAGGTATTATTTTTCAGTCGTAACATGTTTGAAGATTTGACGTTGGTCTGTGATGATTACTTGGCTTCACCATTGGGTAGAAAATATTCTAATGCAACTGAGACCGTTGAAAATATTAAATCGGTAAGAACTTAGATATAAGATAAATATCCTCTTTTGTATATACTTTATTAATATCCTAAAAAACTGTCGTCTTAGCTTATAAGTTGAAACAACATTTAATTTAATTGATTTTGAAGCGGCACGAAGTTCGCCGGGTCAGCTAGTATTAGATAATTATTCTCTTGTCTATAAATACTTTATTACTATCCTAAACTCTCACCAATTTATCTACCTCTTTAGCATCATTTGTAAATATGCACTAATTTGCGGCATGTATGTTTAGATTGAAGAGCCACTTTTCGTATCTGAACAAGCTTAATAATACAAGTATTTCGTTGTAGCTTTAAAAATGATGTAGCCCCGAACCTGAATTTTGTAGGCCAATAGTTCAAAAGTTAAATGATTATAAAGGTGGCTCCCCTGGTGGCTGTTAAAAAGTGAATATCTTGTTAATTATAGGTTTTTTACTAGGCACGACTCTATGTGCATTTAGTAGGATTTGCTACAAAATATACCTACCTGTTTTCTGTTTTCAATCTCGTTATAAACATTAGAAGATACAGTCAAATCTATTTACCGAGGAGCTCGTTTGAGGAGCCAGTTATAATTTGCCATTATCTCTAAATCCACTCATTTTTAGTTACGAATATTGTCCTACAACTCTAATCCACATACTACAAAATGATACAGAAATTCCATATTGATTGACCTTTTGGAGAAATGTACGCGTCGAAGTTTGGTCTGAGGAGTACAGGGACATAATTATGAAGTATTGTAGCTTTTTTAGTTTCAGCCCTACCGAGCCCAGATTTTATGTAGGGTAGGTAGGTACTAATTATTCTCGAATAGTACAAAATCATACCAAATTCTGCTAAATATTCATCCATAGTATTCCTAGTTCTGAGGTGGCACCACAATTCAAATCAAACGTTTCGATTAAGGAGACACCTTTATATTCATTTAACTTTTGAAGTATTCCACTACAAAACCCAGGATCGGAGCTACATATTTTTTAAGCTACTTTACACTTTAGCTTACTTTTATAAATAACTGTTCTATGCCTGTTAAGAGATGCAAAAAGGGGCTCCTCAAGCTACACATAAATTTTGCGGCTACGCATGATTTGAACCCAAAGTCCCAAAGACAGTAATGCCTATCAACCACCCGGCCGGTCGTCTAAATATTATTTTATTATATGATTTAAATTAGGCAGCGTTCCTGGTCGCTGATAAAGTTTTTGTAATTCTTGTTCCACAAAATTAAGCAATAAACAATGGTTTTATGACTTAGCTAGGTGTACCTATATTAAAGTCCCCAGTTTGTGTATTTAAGAGGCTGATAAACGCCAACGACCTTGAGAAAATGAATTTCGAGGCCCCGCCCACTAATATTTCCGATAACGTGGCTCCACAATACTACACCGACAAGCCGCGTAACTACTACAACCTCAAAAGCGCCAACTTAAAAAAAATGCCACTAGATGGCGTGCTCCACGTGCTTTATTCCATAGACCATTATAAAAATAGAAATGAACAATAAAAAACTAAACACTTTTATAAAAAATATATGTGGTTTTTTTAAATTAATGGTTAATATTTTATACGGTCAATATACTTATTTATACTAACAAATTTTACTAAAGAACCTATTATGAAATCGAAACATTAAAATCAGGGATGCAATTACAAAAGACAAATCATAATAGTTTTGACTTACGTATTTTCATGTCAGCTGTTCTATAAATTAGAGCTTGACTTGAATAAATTTTGGTTTTGAAACGCCTTGTAAATTTTTAAGTGCATGGGTAGCCCAATCCGACACTATGAGAAATAGCGAAAAGTACTCAAAGGCTCTCGAAAACGTAAAAGAAAAACTAAACTGCATCATTGGATGTTTACAAAATATTCCTAGCCAGGAATCAAAACTATTGTTTAAAAAAAACTCACATGGTGTATTACACCATTCGATTAGATTCCAAATTACAAAATTCAAGTTTCAAGTAGGTTTTGCTTTTATAAATTATGCTACAAAGTACGAAGCAGTATGCAAAAAGTTACTAGTAATCAACGAAACGTCGAACCAAATGTAAATTATTGGCACGATATTCTTGATTTTTGATTTTAACATTATTAAAAATGTTTGAAAAATTACTTAGTAATTAAAATAAAATAAAACTAGAAAAATTTCACGTCCTGAGGCAGGAATCGAACCCACGACCTTTCGCAATCCGGGCGACTGCTCTGACCACTGAGCCACCCAGGACTTGGGATATCCCTGTGAAATTCTTCTAGTCTATCTTGTATTTGCGTTTATGAGCTAACGTCCACCCTACAATGTCGAAATATTCTATTTCAACATCCGAAACGAGTATTTTTACAAATACCGACGATTCGGTTAAGTTGGGGTAGTGCTTTCAAATATTCTTAAGTTTTGATTTCAACATTATTATAAATGTTTGAAAAATTACTTAGTAATTAAAATAGAATAAAACTAGAAAAAATTCACGTCCTGAGGCAGGAATCGAACTCGTGACCTTTCGCAATCCGGGCGACTGCTCTGACCACTGAGCCACCCAGGACTTGGGATATCCCTGTGAAATTCTTCTAGTCTATCTTGTATTTGCGTTTATGAGCTAACGTCCACCCTACAATGTCGAAATAGTCTATTTCAACATCCGAAACGAGTATTTTTACAAATACCGACGATTCGGTTAAGTTGGGGTAGTGCTTTCAAATATTCTTAATTATTGATTTTAACATTATTATAAATGTTTGAAAAATTACTTAGTAATTAAAATAGAATAAAACTAGAAAAATTTCACGTCCTGAGGCAGGAATCGAACCCGCGACCTTTCGCAATCCGGGCGACTGCTCTGACCACTGAGCCACCCAGGACTCGGGATATCCCTGTGAAATTCTTCTAGTCTATCTTGTCTGTTGTAGTTGTTTTATTGGCACGATGTTATTAAAACGTAAAGTGGATTACTCGCACTTGTTTACATTTTATTTCTTTTTCACTGTGGCCTTTAACATTACTTTAAAACATGTAGCAGTTTATAAAAATCCAACATTTCCCTTCCGTTTTCCATATGTAATATCTTCCCAGAATTTATTGTTCCTTGTATACCGCGATACTATCGAATCGTGTAATGATAGTGTTTTTTTTTCAAAATCAACGGGTTCTATTTCTACCTTCATTTTTGATTTCTCAAAAATCTAATGCTGCACTTTTAGTTTTTATCGAAATCGGTCCCGATACTCTTTTGAGTACTTTTCGCTATTTCTATTTGGAGTTCGGAATCCATAATAGATTATTTTCTTATCTAAATCGTTTAAGCAGCTTAAGTGTTAAAATGTAACACACAGAAAGACACAGTTACTTTCGCAATTATAAGAGTATGGATGTGTCATCTCATCACAGTAAAAATAATGTCAGTTCGAAGTAATAGAAAGATTTATCAAGTAAGTATTTATTTTTTTAAGTTAAGAGCGTTTACGCTGCAAGGCTTTCAATACAAACTTAATTTTTTAACAAAAAGTGAATGCCTGAATGTGCTGAATGTGAAATTATTACTTCAATGTCGGAAATGTATTAATGATATAGAACTGACTATAACAGCTTTTTAGTCATCACAGGAATGCGATGATTGATGATATATTAAAATGTGTGCTGTTTAATATTTATTCATGTTTCGATACAGTTTTGTCGATAAAATAATAATAATATTATGAAATATACTTTCTATGAAACGTATGAAACTTTATTCGATTATATCAAACAGTAATGATTGTTATTATGTTAATCAAGAAATTTAGTTATTAAAATTCTGAAATAGTAATCTTTGAAATGATATACGAAATTGAAAAATTATGTGTTTTAATAAATACTCATCTGAAACAGTCTAGAGTATATTGAAATTTGGAACATGTTAGATTTTTTTATAGACTTCTTTCTGTAGGGTAGGTATGTGATTATCTTTATTTATGTGCCAGCGTTCATGTTATATTTACCTCAAGATCCGAAGGTCTGATACGGATTTTTTTCATTTATTGAAGACTATATGTTTTGAAGACTATATGTTTCGGTGGCGTAGTAGATTGAACTCTCTGGTTTCAACTAAAACAAAGCATCTTTCGCCATGGTGGATCCCGGGATGGGTCACCGTCACCAACTTGCACTGGGCTAGCGTGGTAGTGTTATTGCCCAAATTAATCATGTGTATCATGTGTTTCTTCCATGTAGGAAGGCTTATTTAACGTATACAGGCTAGTGATGATGATGATGATAAACAGTGTTACAGTATGTTTAAGCTAAACAATACAAATAATAAATAGTACATTTAAATGTAATCCTAACAACATTACCCACAGATTAGGTAAATTAACAAAAATTATAATAAACATGAATTGGGATGTTGCCTAAGTTTAAAATGGGCACTATTTTTCACAAAATCGGTAAATATGTGCTACCACTACCTATAAAAACAATTCAAACTTAAAGATATGAAATATTTTTAAAATTGTACCCATTTCGAAATAAAAATTAGACATTTATTTTCAAAATTTATCAAAAATGATAATGTAATTAGATTGCTGACATCAATTAAAGCAACTATTATAATGACAACTATTAATAAAAACATACTTAATACATAGTTATTATTAATTTTGTCAGTATGCCCATACATTTCTTAGTAATATGGGAACATGTGACGTCACCTGTTCCGTAGATTTTCTATGGAGCCTTTTTGGATGTTGCGCCGCAACATATCAACATGCCACTATATCTGTGAAAGTATTGATCTTAGACATACTATTTCTTTTGCAATATTTCTTTATGGTTATAAACTTCTTATTTATGAAATAAAAAAAAGTTGTCAACTACCCTATTGCTGAGAGCTAATTTGTGCTACAATAATATAGTGGAAAGAGGACATATTTGAATCATGCATAGTTTGCCGGTACAAAAGTTGAAATATAGAATACTCAACACCGTGGACTGGAATGGACAATTGAACACCGTTCTACAATTTTTTACCTATTTTTCAGTAAGCTGTGTATAGACCTGGCCGGGTCTACATACATTTTTGAAACACCTCTGTTATAGCATATGATAAAAGTTCTGGTTTTAAAATTTACATATAAAAGAACCTTTAAGCCTAGGCTAGGCTTAAGCTAATTTAGTGTTGTATGCATTTAATAATCTAAAATTAACTGTGCCTGTTGTTCTTCATGAATCACATTTTGTAACCGAAAAAATAATATTAAAAAGAACAGAAACGAACCATTCGATAACTTGATTATTTTTAACACTGCCGGGTCTGACAATTACGTAGGTCTATGAAATAAACCAAACTTATTTTATGGTTTTATATAAAAACTTTGTTGAAATTTATCTTTGTATTATGTGATACATATAAATACAGAAGTTTTTTTTTTACTTTCCTTATTCATTATTAGATAAACGAAGAATAATAAAAAAATAAAAAAATATTAATAAAGAATTAATAAAGAATGAAAAAATAAGAAACATGAACAAAAAAGGACTAAAAATAAACATACATAAAAATAATAAAAGAAAAACCAAAGAATAAAAAATTTGATACAATTATTTTTTTTTGTATTTATAGTTTAATCGATTTATATATTTATATTTTTTTACTTTCATATTTCATGTTCAAAAAACAAATAAGAAATAAAAAATACAAATAATAAAAAAAAAAAGTTGTGAACCATTGAAGGATTGAACCCCTACCTCTCGGATAGTAAGTCGTGCATCTCAACCCCTACACAATCGCGACAGAGTCTTTTATGTCGAAATTAACTATCTAAATTGTACAATATACTTATACATTTCCCTTCAAGTAAAAATAAACTTACTTTACAACTTCCATCTGTGACTGTGAATCTGAATAAGTACAACTTTCGAGATGATTATGGAGTTTTTGATAGTTCCTAAAATTAGATAAAATTAGCTATCTAAAGAAAAAATAATCATGTTATTACTGTGTTATTTACCCCTGTACGATTGGTTTTTGACTCTTTTTAGACTTTTTTCTTGGTTTTCCATAGTCCAAAATAATATTTACACAATTAAATTTTTATTTCATAAATAATATTATTAAGGAAATAAAATTTTCACAATAAAAATTTACGAAATTATTTACTCATTTTGTCTATCTACTATAATACACTCACATAGTAATCACTAAAACCTAAAATATAATTGTCTATTTGATATTTGCAAATTAAAACAGACGCAGACTGATATTATTAAGACCCGCGAGCAAAGAAGCGACAGAGGTCCACCTAGCAGCACGCCTCGGCGATCACTGTCGTTTCCTCTACAAATGAAAGAGAAGAATGGATAATGGCGCGAGTCGCTATTGAAATCGACTGAAGAATTCAGAATAAATTTATTTACTAAAAACCTAGCTACTTATTTGAAATTGTAAAACATCAATATTATAAAATTTAATATAACAAGTTTGTTTCCTGAAAACCAGAAAAAAACCTTTGACATATAACGCAGAATTTGTTCTGAAAGCTGATTTTGTTGGGTGACTTTGGCATTTTTTTTATACAAACATTTTGATTATAATGTGTTTTGTGGACATGCATATTATCAGAAATATGTCCAAGAGTAACATATATTTTTTTCACTGCGTTTATTTCAACAGATTGTGCTAAAAAAAGTTTTAAGTAACGCTCAATTAGCAATTATCAGCCTCTTAATGTCCGTTTTTACTAACCATTCCCTAGGCTAGGCTTAGGTAAATCTTATCGACTTTTGTCTTTTTCTATCTCCTTTAGATCGACTGAGATAAAAAACACTAAGAGGCTCTTAACGCTATGCAAATGTTAGTGAAAACGAGCATAAGTACTTACCTAATTTTAAGTCTTAGTCTAGTAGTGTACCTACCACTTTATTCGTAGGTATGAACATTTTGGCATTCAGTTGGTGCCACTCCAGACTAAATTTTAGCAAAAACTGGCTCTGAGGTTGGACCATTATCAAATCATTGAATTCTAGGTATCGCCCAACATAACGGAAGTGTTTTTCGGATGCAAATGGAAAGATATACCTAAAGATTCTTGCGAAAATCTTTTTTCACCCATTCTTACCGAGGAGGGTTTGTGCTATACTTTCAACATGTTGTCTGCTGAAGAAATGTTTAGAGTAGAGAAGTAAGTAATTTGATCCAGTAATTACATATAATATTTTGGTTCCGAGGAAGCCCTCCTCAGTCGATGCAGAAGTCACTTGCATTGTGACTAAATATCTTTCGAACATTATGTATATTCGATTAATTAAGTAGGTATGTTGAAATTGAAATAAAATTTATAAATATTATTATAAGTTTCGTCGTATGGAAGAGCTCAGTGGCGTAGTGGTTTGAGCGCTCTGGTTTCAATTAAGGAAACAAAGCAACTTTTGCCATGGTCGATACCGAGATGGGGCAGTTAAAATTTATAATCTAGAGCTCCTTCGTGCTTCGGAAAGCACGTTAAGCCGTTGGTCCCGGTTGTTACTGCAACCGCTTTAACCCACCAACCCGCACTGGGCCAGCGTGGTGGTATTATGTCCCAAACTCCTCATGTGTTTCTCCCATGTAGTAAGGCTTGAGACCAGCAGTGGGGCGTATATAGACTGGTGATGATGATGATGATGTATCGTCCAATGCTGCGCACATCCATCTTCCCGCATGGGAGAAACACACGAGGAGTTTGGGTCACAACAACACTCCACCACGCTGGCCCAGTGTGGTCGGTCGGTGGAAGCGGTTGCATCAAAACCGGGTCCAATAGGTTAACATACCTTCAGAAGCACGGCCGTCCTGGATCAACATGAAGGAAGTCGCTTTGTTTTCGTTATTGAAACCAGGGCACTCCTACTACGCCACTCCTCACTATCAATATTAAACAGTTAGCAGCTGTTAACTGCTTAATACCGATAGTAAGGAGCTATTTGAACAAATGGCTATTTTTGTTTATATGATTTGTGTAGGGTTATACTATATGCTTTGTTATTTTGTTACAATTATTAAAATAAACTTGATGATTTTTTTAGCTTACACGACGATTATCAATATCTGGAAAAGACTATAGCTAGGCCAGAGAATTTGTCAACATTTTGGAATTTGGAAAATGGGTATCCAATCGAAGCACCAATAGACACGTATCCACACAGAGGCTCGGTAAGCTCAAATACTGTCTAAACCACTAAAAGCAAAAATCGAAATCAAAATCTTGTAAAGTTTCGTATAATCATTTTATAGACACTTTAACCCAGCTCGTATTCCAGAGACATGACTTTTAGAGCATCGTGAAATACTACCCGAGCCGCCACTTCCCACCCTGCGGGCCCTTAAGGCATAGTATGAGGAAAGCTGTCCTTCTACACCACTTTGGAAAGAATCCATAGTTATTACAGGGAAGAAACGAGTCACTAAATTTCTTTGTGAAATTGATGAATCTGGAGACCGGAACGCTTGGTTCTGATTATAGGAAGGGGGGAATTAAGGTACAAAAAAGTCATGAAAGTCCTAGATACAGCCAATAGAAGACGCTGATAGATGCATTCTAAAAGGCCCATCTCTGATGAGTCTGATGGTACGGTATTCAAACCCTTACCACCAGTGGAGCAGTTGTTAGTTAAGGAAGCCCTTATACATATATTTAACTCTTCAAAACACCTACGAAACGAGATGGATGAATAAGTCTATAATTAACTTAAGGCTCTTTTTAACCTTAATTTCATATCTACAGGGTTATGGTGCTAAAGCTGGATTAACATTTTTGATGAAAACAAAAGAAGTTGATTTGGACTACATGTGCAAAGGACCAGTGCAAGGATTCAAGGTAAAGCCATCTAGGTACTTTCAATCCTCAGAAACAGAAAATTCTATTAAAGGTTTATCCCGGACTCATCCTTTTTATTTAGATAAAAAAAACTCGAAAAATAGGGGAAACCCGAAAACCCCGGGGACCTCCCGAAATTCAGGGATCAAATAATGATGCTGGTGAGTTCAACAAGGATATACTTAGTACTTATTTTGTTCAGATTCTGCTCCACAATCCAGCAGAGGTGCCGAGGCTGTCGCAGCAATATTTCCGTTCTCCATTAGCTCAAGAAGTAGTTGTTGCAGTCAAACCTAAAATGATGACTACTTCTGATGGTCTAAAACCGTATCCACCTGAAAGGTAATGACAAATTTTTCACTGGACTGAAGTTTATTTTTGCACCATAAACATGTAGCGACATAGAGTAAAAACATACTAAATACATAAATTTTATAATTACCTACCTTTTTTATTTTGTATAGTAATATAATATAAAATGCCAATAAACTACATATGATATGTATGGACATTAAATATTAATCATATTGACAGAGGTAGCTTTCCAAATTACGAACGATAACATATTTTTTTAAAACCAATTCGTAATTCTATTTGAATCAGTCGTAAAATTGCGTAAGATGCGCACTTTTTGGAGTTGGCGCTAAGTTATTTCCAGAAACAATAGAAAGTGAAGCACCGACTCCAAAAAATATGTTTCTAGGGTAGAGGTACCTACTTAAATTTAATTATTTTGTCCTTTTCAGTTCATAGAAGTAGGTTTAAATGTTTGTTAAAAAAAATATTTTTATTTTACGTTTTTTGTTTTATATTTTAGGCGTCAGTGCTACTTTCCAAGTGAACGCTACTTGAAATATTTTAAAATATACACTCAATCAAATTGTGAAATAGAATGCCTTACGAACTTTACCGCCGCAAGATGTGGTTGTGTGCACTTCGGAATGCCGCGTAAGTACTTATATCGCACCGACCCAAAGCACCTACCAGCCCAAATGCCCTAATTGGTTCTTGTTTCACTATTACTAGTTCTTATATTTTAGTAATTTTTCTATAATAATTACCTACCTACATAATACGTTCTTAAATTGTTTACGTTTAAATAGTAAATACTTTATGATTATAACATTGAAATTTTAAGAATGATAGATAATAAATAATCCGATTTAAAGTCGGTACTAAAATTTAAACCCCTATGTAGATAATAAGTTGATTACCTAGTACCTATAAAGAAATGACATTTGTATGAAATAATGCTGCCAACGTTACACTATTCCATACAAATGTTATGAAAATTATCAAATGAATACGATATTTTTGAAAGTGGCAAACTATTTCTATGGACTAAAATAGCCCATGTTTAAATTTATACCCTGTATATTATCTAAGATGGTATTTTGTGTAAAAATTCTATCTTCATTTTAGATGGTCCTGACATGAAGGTTTGCAATACTGGTAGCGTAGCCTGTATAAAGGCAGCACAGAGTAAGTTCAACGCGTTATATTTACTCATACGACTCATAATGACTCTTTAGTCATTAAATCTAGTTTCACTTACAATAATTTCTTCAAATTCCAGTGGAGCTTGTTGTAACTGACATAGAAGCGGGCTTGAATTTGGACAATGAAAATGATACCCTTGGAGAGGCTCGTGAAATAGCTAAGAAATGCAAGTGCCTGCCCGCGTGCACATCAATAGAGTATGAGGCAGAAACGTCACAGGCTAACTACGACTGGAAGGCCATCTATAGAGCTTTCAGAGTACCAATTCCTGATGGAGAGGACGAGTAAGTTTCACAATAAAGATGACGTCCAATAGAATCAACCTATATAGCGGTTGGATGAGCCGCATGTTTAATGATTTTCTAAATGTAAAATTATATTTCCAGTATGATGTACGCTCGTGTGATGATCTTCTTCAAAGAGCCACAATTTATTACATCACGGCGTTCTGAATTGTACGGGCAAACTGACTTCCTGGCCAACTGTGGCGGTTTGCTGGGCCTCTTCATGGGTTTCTCTATTTTGAGTGTCGCCGAAATCATATATTTTCTCACGCTACGGTAAGACAAACTTCTTTTATAATTACTTAATTGAATCGGATCGGTAAAGGTCGAAAAATAAGAATAACGTGGACGTGTTATAGTTATATCTGGACTCACCTTTAGGAGCTTACATTTTGCATTACGTAATCTACTAAACTACTAACAAATAAACTACCTACACGTTTATCGGCTTTTATCTTTTCTTTGTTAGGAAAATGGTGATTGAAATATTGAAATAAGTTTAAATATTTTCAGTTTATGCTGTCTTCTCTGGCGCCGGCGTAATAAGAAACGTGAAGGAAACATTTCAAAGGATGAAAAAAATCCCGACAGTAAAGTACTACATTCGTTACAGTGATTGATATTCCAAATTTTAAATGCGGTTGAATCTTTTGAAATTCTCTAAAATATCAGACTGTTATATTTTTTTTCTCTTTATTCCTATAATCTTGTGTATATGAATAGGTGTCGATGTGTGTGTTATTAAAACATATAAATATTTTTAATACATAATTATATTTTAAACTGTACTGGGACCACTAGGCTTCTTTTTAGGTGCATAGCCAATACGATTGTGAATTTCTTCTGTCGTTTTTGGACCTCCTACAAGTGATTTGGGAGTATCTTCCTGCATTTCAGACTGTGTAGAAGTATTATTTACTTGTGCTTTACGATAATTTTCATACTCCTGTACATCGTCCAGTTTCAAAGTAATTTCTGTTAATGGTCTTCTAATCATTTTAACCTGAAATTAAATAAAATTATCTTAAATATTTGTGTTTTTATTCCTAAACTTAATACATACGGCTTTGTTGCCAATACCTACAAACTACTGCGATTACCCCAACGTTTAAGTTACTCCGAGTATATTAATTTATTATCAACTTCTAAAAAAAATAGTAGTAGGTACTTACACCTACTTTTAAACAAATGATCCACTACGAATATTTTTCTACAGTAAGTATATATAATTTGTTCCTCTTCTAAACCTATAAATTTAGGCTGTATGGTCAGTGGGGTGTCTTTAAAGTGATATGGCAATAGTTATGGCCTTAATTGAAACATCAGCTAGGTGTAGCCACGATTTATGGCAATCGTTATACGGCGGTAGGCAATAGCTCTGGCGGTGGTCTTTTTTCGCATATGAAAGAAAATTACGGCGGTAAGTAAAGCATTTGTGGCCACACTACCGTTTGTCCAGCATTGTGTGCAACATGGGTTTATCGGAAATTCGGAAACGCACGTGTCGACCGACATCGATTGGTTGAATGGAAGGGCACTCGAGTTTTTGAATTACCTATTCTAATCTAAACCATGTGTACCTACCTGTCTGTAGAATCATAGAAATCGCTTTATTGAATTATAAAAGATTCATTCCGCCATTAGCATCAACGTCAATCTTGAAATAGAAAATTTTACCGCTTAAATCAAACCAAGAATCAAGATATTTTATTCAAGAATCAAGATAGTTTATTGGCTTATCTAGGCCAGATCACTAATTTGTGTATATAGGTAAACTGTAGTGTAGTAGCCACACCACTTGAGGCGGTAATTAAATGCGATAAGAGGCGGTAGACGGTGGGTGTGTGGCCGTAGCTTATGTCATAGCATAGCCGTAGATACATTTAACACAAATCTGTGGCTGAGTGAGAGTTCGAATGCTTTGACATTTAGACGGGCGGCTGTCACGCTAGTTCACGTCACTTCTAATAACTAATCCTCAAACTAATCAATCCATACGTCCGTTTTCACCTCAGGACAATAACTTTAGTTATTGTTCTGAGGTTTTCACTAACCATTCCGTACTTTTAACGGCATTTGTCTCTCTATCTCGCTTAGATAGACTGAGATAAAAATCGCTAAGAGATTCTTAACGCTAAGCAAATGTTAGTGAAAACGAGCAATAGTGTATTAGTAAAATGGCCTGAAGACTACGTCAGCAACTAATTAAATATTGTATGAAAATCACAAAATTATATAGGATGGCGCCGTGAATACGACAACAAATTGAAACATGGGCTATATTAGTTCATAGCAATAGTATGCCACTTTCAAAAACATCTAATTCATTTGATAATTTCATGACATTTGTATGAAATAATATAACATTGGCTGCATTATTTTATAGAAATGTCATGAAGTTATTTAATTTAAGATGTTTTTGAATGTGGCAAACCATTTCTATCAACAAATATAACTCGTGTTTTAATTTTTTGTCGTATTGACGGCACCACTCTGTATATTGGACGTAAAACTTTCCAAAAATAAATTGAAATGTGTCACACCCGATTTTCAACACAATAAATACAAATAAAAAGAATTTTAAAACAGGCTATTTCTAAAAAGGTAGGTCCAGGCTCAAAAAGTGTTGAAACCATAGCCGTAAAACAAAATAAAAAAATGTAGAATTCAACAACTGAGTTTCTGGCGGGATCAGCGTTGCCAGAATGTTACTTTTGTTACATTTTATGTTACTTTTGACCCTCTCATGTTACTTTCACGTTACACGACTCAAAATGTTACTTTTAGGATTTGAACAAAAGTAGCGAAAAAATTCACACACCGAGTAGTCATAAAACTACGCTATTGAGTAGCTTATAATGCCTTTTTTTTGTTGAATAGTAAGTTTTATGATCTCAAAAGTTTTTCCAAGTCTTTTCTAAACAACTTCGAAATAATGAAAATTGAATTCTGAAACATGTTTCTTCAAAATAATGAAAAAGGGATTCTGATACATGTTTCAGTATTAGTCTTTTTTTTACCTAAAAAAACTAATGTTACTTTTGACATGAAAATGTTACTTTTCAACTGCCACGTGTTACTATTGACTATTGGTCACTGCCAGCACTGGGCGGGATTGCTGTTGTGCTTGTGTGTTAGCCGCTTTAGGACGGGAGACAACCCGCTGCGCAGGATTTTTATTACTGTGAACGAATATGACGCGCACGTCATATTCACATTACTACAACTATATTCTGGTGGAGAGATATGATAGCCTCGGCTACGGTTATGATATAAATTGATATTCGTTATTTATTTATAAAATACTTTTATTTACACAACAGAATATCATTTTGTCAGCAACTCAGCAGCCATAAATCACAATGACATACAATTATCTGGGGCGCATATTCAACAATTACAATAATTACAAAATTGGGCCTAATTCTGGGAACACACTAATTCTAAATTTAAGTACAGTATATCTCTTTCTCGCAATAAGTAATAGGAAAAAGATAGCAAGAATCTGTTTAGAGCTGTCACTTAAATTTAGATAGATTTCAAAGAAACCATAGACAATTTTAGACGGCATGTACGGAGGTGCCTCCTAAACACTGCATTTTAGCACGTTCAATAAGGTCGAAAATTGAACGGACCTTTCTAAATGTCAATTTATATGACAGCCATCCTTTTCTTTTTCATTTTGAGAGAAAGAAATAGACTGAACTTAAATTTAAACTTAGCATGTGTTCGCCAGAATTAGGGCCATTATGTCTAAGCGAATCATAAAAGTGAATTTGATGTTGGAAGACGTTGAGAAATTTATTGTGTTTATTAAGTATTCACCTCATCAATGTAGCACAATGGAAAGTAATAATAAAATATTTCGCGTCAAACTCTCCAAAGATACATTTAAATGTGTTGAGCCAGGATTCAATGCAATTATTTGCAGAACTAAAGACAATACTTAACACTTTTACTAGGTGGTAGACCCGTATGTACGGTCGTCTGGATAGGTACCACCGCCTTTCTTATTTCAGCCGTGAAACAGTTCGCTGTGTTTCGGATTGAAGGGAAAGGTAGCCAGTGTAATTACTGGGCATGGACGGCATTTCATCGTAGGCCTCAGGATGACAACGCACCTACAATATCAAGTGATTTTTCCTTGTTGTTGCAGGTGTCTATAGGCGGCGGTAACCGCTTACCATCAGGTGGGCCGTCAGCTTGTCTGTCATATAGTTGTATATAAAAAAAATGGCTGTACGGGCATTAGTTCCCCTTGCCTTCTCTGTAAAAGAGAGGGATTAAAAAAAGATAAAGTGAGTATTTGGCGGGTTTTTGTGGTATCAGTCAAGATTTTTATTTCATTAATTAAAATTTGTGTCGGAGCGAACTTTATGTTATAAAAATGGCGTAGTTTTATAAAATAAGTGTTTACATGCAATAAATAAATAAATAACAAATTCTGGCGAACACGTGCTAAGTTTAAATTTAAGTTCAGTCTATTTCTTTCTCTCAAAATGAAAAAGAAAAGGATGGCTGTCATATAAATTGACATTTAGAAAGGTGCGTTCAATTTTCGACGTTATTGAACGTGCTAAAATGCAGTGTTTAGGAGGCACCTCCGTAATGCCGTCTAAAATTGTCTATGGTTTCTTTGAAATATATCTAAATTTAAGTGAGAGCTCTAAACAGATTCTTGCTATCTTTATCCTATTACTTATTGCGAGAAAGAGATATACTGTACTTAAATTTAGAATTAAAGTGTGTTCCCAGAATTAGGCCCACTGAAGACATGGCTGTATGGGCATTAGTACCCTTTGTCTTCCCAATACAGGGAGAATGAATTAAAAAAAAGGATAAGTTATGTTGGTAGCTTTGACTAGGGTTACGAAACACCGAAATATTTATATCGATGAATTAAGAAAATTATGCATATGCATATATCTTATCCAAAAAGATTTTAGACTTACTTGAATGATAATAATAGCAATAGTTTAATAAAAAACATGACACATTAGGCATTACATGACAAAAGTATATACATGTATAAAAACGTAGTCTAAAATACCGATTGACTGTTTGTATTATACAGCAAATATATACTGTATACACACAGTGAATCGATATTTTATACTTTGTTTGGACTTTTGTACCGCGAAAAGTTCGAAATAAAATTTTCCCTGTCAAGAGTTGAAAACCTTTGAAAATATGATACTTTTTGGCCACTTTTATTTTCCAATTAAATTATTAAAAACATTGTCCTGCTGGTGAGTCCCCTAAAAATTCATGCTAGTGCATACTATCTTATGATACACTAGAGTTATACCACACACAAACTCACTAACAACTCGCGCTCAACTACGATATCGACCCTCCGCAACCCCAGATTCCCATATTTTATTTTCGAAATTTGTAGCACCCGGTATTAATTTCAACATAGCTTTATTGATACACAAAGTCTTGTGTATCAATATTGACATTCAACGTCCATATAATAAAGAGATTAAATCACCCGTAGTAAATACAATATTAACCTCATGTGTAAGATCAATCTAAAATTTGTCAGTTCTAATGACTATTCATATTTTTGGATACCTACAAAAGAAAAAGAGATTACATATAAATCTTAACACTAGTTAAGATTTGTTTCACAATCCCGATTTCACTAGAAATCGGATTGTGAACGGGTGCCGATTAAATTAAAATAGAAATAGCTTTTTGTTCGCATTTGCTAATCTGACTTGTATTTTAACACTTTTTTTTATACAACTAGATGACAAACAAGCTTACGGCCCACCTGGTGGTAAGCGGTAACCTCCGCCTATAGACACCTGAAATAACAAGGAAAAATCACTTGATATTGCAGGTGCGTTATCATCCTGAGACCTAAGATGAAATGCCCCCATATCTAGTAATTACACTGGCTACCTTTCCCTTCAATCCGAAACACAGCGAACTGTTCCACGGCTGAAATAAGAAAGGCGGTGGTAGTGTGGTACCTACCCAGACGACTCTACATACGGGCCTACCACCTAATAAGTAAACACTATAATTAATTAATAAAAATACAATGTTTTAAACATTGTATTTTTCTATGTAAGCACTTGATAAGTTTGAACTTTTAGATTTTCTTGTAAACTCATAATAATACAATAACAAAGTATCCATAAAAATTACTATAGAACGATAACTCATGATCTAAAAGAGACTGTCACAACCCTATTATTTCATGACGTGGTCGATTCGTGTATACGTCAATACAGTTGTTTGTGTAACAGGTTTCTGTTTAGATTTCCTCAAACTTATTGCCTTTACCTTCAGATATCAAGTAATTAGATTTATATAAAAGAATATTACTTGAATAATCTTACCAAAATGCTGTACTTAGAAGATTATTTGGAAAGTAAGTAGTTCTTTGTTCTTCACGCGAATGACGTAACCAAATGTAAATTACGAACTGTTGATTGGCACTATTGAAGCGTCAGAAAACTTGTGAGTGCGCGTAAATTTAAAAACATGCAATAATAATATTTTCATTTTCTTGCAGTGATTGAACATCTTCCACAAGAATTAAGAGATAGGTTTACAGAAATGCGTGAAATGGATTTATCTGTACAAAGTAAGTATTTTAAAATTCTGAAATGATAAAAAATCATTTTACTAAATTATAAATTAATTGGTATGAATTCTTTTTTTATGTGATTTTGTGTTACGGTAGAAGTACTTATACTGTTATAATGAATATATGTATTTAATATTTTAGATAATATGGACACTTTAGAAAAACGAGTCCGCACTCTGTTTGGTGGTTGTAGAAAGGGTGACATTGCCACAGAACAAGCTAATACAGAATTTGCTGACATCAGGCAAGGGTACAACAAGACTTTAGAGGAGGCAGATGAGAAAGTGGCTCTTGCTAACCAGATGCGAGAGTTAGTTGATCGATACCTGCGGAGGTTGGGTAAGACACTGAAGATATATTTCCAACAACCTGTGATATAAAGCAATGTGCTTGATATTGCAGGTGTTTATATTGTGATGGTGTTCACTTACTACCAGGTGCACCATCTTCTTATTGGACATTTTAAAAAGTATTATCTTATTTTGACAGATACAGAACTACATAAGTTTAAATGTGAATTGGAAGCTGACAATAAAGGAATAACTGAATTATTGGAGAAAAGATCTCTCGAGTTGGATGTCAGCAATAATCACACCAGCACCTCTAATAACAATCATTACAAGGAAAGCAGGTAACTATACATATATTTTATTATTATAGAATTAATAATCATTTATGGCTACCATATTGTTGCTTCTCTTCTAACACCATTTATGTGAAAAACAGCAACTTTGCAGGAGAGTAAAAAAACCTAAAATTTTACAAAGTTATTTAACTGATTGATGGATCCTGTGATCCAATGTGGTGGTATTACAATTCTCTAGCAAACGGCATCTTATTATCAAAACCAGTCAATTTACT
This sequence comes from Nymphula nitidulata, assembly GCA_947347705.1. Classification (NCBI taxonomy): domain Eukaryota; kingdom Metazoa; phylum Arthropoda; class Insecta; order Lepidoptera; family Crambidae; genus Nymphula; species Nymphula nitidulata. Next base: position 10,644,768 of record OX374633.1, read on the forward strand.
TATTTTGTTCATTGCTTGAACCTTATTTTTGAAAGTACACTCGAGGGGTAGAGCAGACAAGACTTCATGGATTTGAGACTGAGCTAGTTTTAAATAATCCATTTTTATTAATCAATTAACACCATGGTAATTCATAAACTAGTGTAGTTTTATTGATTTATAGGTGAAATATATGATTATGTATTCTATCGCAATTATGGATAATGTAAAATAATGTAGAAAGTAATAATTATATTATAGCACTGGCTATTATAGTTCCTAATCATAATGCCGAATGAGAATAATGGCTAATAAATTGTAACGTCTTTAAGGCGATTAATTTATGGATTATTTTATGGAAAACAAAATAATATCTATTAAAAGAATTAAACCACCCACCCCACCTGCGGAAAGAGGGAGCGGACACATGTCATGTATAAAATTATTGGATAAATAATAATGTATGGTTTTAGTAGGTACCGCATCCGTCAAGAAAAGCGACGCGACAGCTGGGCCACCAGAGACTCCAGAAGTCACAGCAACACTGGCAATCTCTCTAGAACTGATTCGGCTATTCAGGTATTTAAATAAAATAATGTACTACCAATTTCAGCTAATGGTTTGTCAGTGTATAACTCACAGTAACCGTTGTATAAAACTGACATCTCTGTGAAAGATAGGTAGTTCCACTGATAACTGTCATCTCTGTGAAAGACAGGTATTCCAATGATGGTCTTTAGAAGTGCTTTTTCACTCCTGTGTTAAATCTTCCCATCTCCTCATATATCTTATCCTGCAACTCCGCATTCTTAGTCATCAATATTCTTCTATACTTACCATCGGAAGATAACATTTTACTAATAAACTTCATTTAAACAACAATTACTGGGCATGGGCGGCATTTCATCTTAGGTCTCAGGATGACAACGCACCTGCAATATCAAGTGATTTTCCCTTGTTATTGCAGGTGTCTATAGGCGGCGGTAACCGCTTACCATCAGGTGGGCCGTCAGCTTGTTTGTCATCTAGTTGTATAAAAAAATTAAAACATTCACACGTCAATGAATGTCTTATTTAAAAAGCAAATATGACATTCATACTTGAATTCAATATGACAATGTGACGTCATAAACCATACTTATGTTCATACCGATAAAGTTCGGCGGTCGCCCCACAGTTCGTAACATAGCTCATGTTTTATGTGTATTTATGGCTAGGTTTACACAGAAATAAACGTTATCTTTATAACATTATGAACACTTTGTTACAGGCCGCGTTGGGTCGAGATACGTACGTCATGGGCCACGCAGGCACGGCCATTGCGGCTGCGGCCAGCCAAGCTATCACAGCTACACAACAGGTTTTATTGTTTTACTTCTTCTGTATACTTAATTTTCAGATATTGACATTTTATTAAATGTTTGTAAAATACATACATAGAAAAAAATCCTGTCCTGGGGCGGGAACCGAACCCGCAACCTATCAAAATCCGGGTGAATGTGCTAACCATCTGAGCTATCAACGACTAGGCCTAACTAGTTTGAATAATTTTCTTACATACTTTACTGTTTTTTCCTTAACTCAACAAACTTCTTTGCAAATTCATGTATATTTTTTAATACAATTCGAATAATTTAAAAGTTTTTTTCAATCCTGGTTGTTCCTTAAGTTGATTTTCTTCTAGAATAATTATGTGATCCTTGCTAGCAATATTTTTTAAGATGTTTTTTAATGATAATTTTTTTATGATAAAATGTTTTTTATGATAATTATGTTATTAAATTATGTTAATCATATCATAAGACTTTTCAGTCTGTAATCTATCTGTATAAATAAAAATCAATGATTGTATGTTTATCCGCTATGCGCTCCGAACCATTAATCAGATTGTGATGAAACTTTGGTAGGGTATTTTGGGGACGGCCGCGAACGTTCCTAAGGGCCTAGACCAGATGCCTTTCGATAATCGCCCTCTGGATTACAAAAGCTTTTTATAATTATTTATTTTTCTTAAAAACCCAACAATTTTCCCTTAACGTTCATTGCAAACCGTGCCGGTGCAGTTAGCTTACTATAGTTTTATACCTATATATTTTCTTATCAACCTCCTTGTCCAGTCAATTTATTGACATATATCTTTGGGGACTTTTAAATGGCGCTCAAGAAAAGTCACTTGGTGATAGTAATTAATTTACTAGAGGATGCGGATTTTTAATTAATCTTGTTTACGTCAGCAAAAAAAGATATAAACGATTTTGATCCCTATAACATTGAAATAAGGCACAGAATGCATACATCGTTTTGCTACTGCTGTACCTATATTCGTTCGTTCAATTATGAACTTTTGTTAACTATTATTTTTCCATTCTAGTTGCAGCAAGGCCGACGAACGGCTTCACTGAAGGCGTCATACGAAGCTCTATCCGGCGTTGATATAGCTCACCATGCCTTACATCAAACCCACCACACTCACGATCACGGTAATTCATTAATATTGACCCTAGCTCTGAAGACACACTACATCTAAAGGACAAGGTCTTTTTTGGGCTTTTAATCCGAATAATTTTAAACTGCAATGTCATATACCTACCTCTTTACAAAGCTAACCTAAATAAGCTCCTCGATTCTCGAAAATGTAAATAATGTTTCAGCAGAAACTAAACGCAGATTAGCTCGTTTTTCAAGTCGTAAAATATGTCAAATACACCTATGGTTGCATTGTCTATTAAATATTTAAAGTTTTTACTATAATTTTAGCTGCAGCTCCATATTTTAAATGTATATAAAGTAATAGTTGTTGTATTAATGCAGTAACAAATTGCAAAAAAAAAACAAAAATAGTACGGCATTTTTCATGTTCTTATTAAAAATAAACGGGGGGCTATAAAATATTTTTAATTGAACTGAAAATTCTAAATAATATATTAATAACTTTTCACCCTATACTATAGGTAGGATTTCCGTTCAAAATTACAATTATTTTAAGCCCAGGCTTCATACATTATGTGTTATGTATTTATTATACTATGAAATGTCGCTTGTTTTCGTACGGTGGCCAGATTTCAGCTTAATTCCGGGATCTCAAGGGATATCTAGGTATTTGGTTTATTGTGTGTTTAGCTTTGTTTAGTTTTGTTTATTTCAGAAGATAACAAGAATAGAGCTGTCAACTTTAAGATAGATTTTAAAGAAACCACAGACAATTTTAGACGGCATGTACGGAGGTGCTTTCTAAACACTGCAGTTTGTCACGTTCAATACGGTTGAAAATTGAACATACGTTTCTTAATGTCTAATTATATCACAGCCATCCTTTTTGCATTCATATTGAGAGGAAGAGATGCACTGAACTTAAATTTAGATTTAGCGTGTGTTCTCCAGAATTAGGGCCATTGTTTTCTTTAATTTTATTTTTACATTTAGTCTGAACTAGAAAAAAGGTGCACTAGCATGAAACCCGCAGCCTTTTACAATCCGAACGGACGCTTCTCTAACAATTGAACTACCGAGAGCTTCTTTTACTTTAATAAAATTAAAAATAATAATTATTAGTCAAAGTTATCACTACTTTTTGGTCACTTTGATATCAAATCTTCAGAAGTTGTACTGATTTCTGTTTCCCTATTTATTTTGAATTAGAACGGGTACATATTTATATCAAAGTCTGCAACCGAAATATGAGCTATCTAAAAAGATGTCGCACTTTTTGGGAATAACTACAGAATCAATGTTTTATGCGTCTAAAAATGGAGTTCCATAAAAACGGGATTAAACGACTTAGAAACGTCAAGTTAAAATTGACATATAATCCAACCATATTCTTTTAATTTTGTTTTTCAAAATAAATACATAATATATTTTTTTATTACAGGCACACACAGCTTATCTTCTGGACACACACAGACCACAACTGTTCATGGACATCACACCACGTCGCATAGTCACACTAACTCGGCGTCTACAAATAAGAGACAGAAACAAAAGTAAGAATTGAGTTTTTTTTTATAAAACTAGACTCCTTAGTTCCCTAAGTGGCTCAGGTGGAATCCCAGGGTTCCACGGGCGACTCAACGGGGGTCTGTTGTGTGACAAAACGTTGGCGTTAAAAAAAAACACATTTTTGACGAGTTTTGGGTTTTGTTGGGACGAGTAGAAATGTAACAGCAGGGGGTCCCCCGGAACCAGTTAAATTTTGAAAGAGTTTTATGAGAAAAAAAGTATGGGAAACTCTCTGGACAAACAAGCTGACGGCCCACATGGTGGTAAGTGGTTACCATTGAGAGAAAGAAAGAAAGAAAATAATTTAGTGACACTGAAATACAGCAAAATATTAAAACTAAAAATAAAAGTATGTTTATCATCGGGCGTCGGCTGTAGACACCTGCAATAACAAGGAAACATCACTTGGTATTGCAGGTGCGTTGTCATCTTGAGGCCTAGGGTGAAATGCCGTCCATGCCCAGTAATTACACTGGCTACTTCTCCCTTCAATCCGAAACACAGCAAACTGTTTCACGGCTGAAATAAGAAAGACGGTGGTACCTACCTAGTCAAGGGTATTCATAGGGTTTTTGGGTAGTGTAATTTATAGGGTTTTTATTTTTATTTTTACTCAGCACTCAACTGGGAAAGCAATTCTGGGAAGGAATTTCCCAAGTTTGTTTGTATAACCAAATCCTAAACTATAAGTAATAGTGAAAATTACATAAAGTAGTCTCGGGGCCTAATTTAATATAATTAAATTTTGAAAATCAATTTTACTAGTCCAGTACCATTAGAAAACTAAGAAAGGGAAGTAAGGTATGGTCGACCACAAAATAGCTGAACACTTTAGTACCATGTCATTACGACTCTAGCGTCAATATAGTACGGTAGCAACTATAAAGTACGTGCACAAGATCGGTGTGACATGGTACTAAAGTGTTCAGCTACTTCTGTGGTTGACTGTACCTTATATAAGGTTAGTAAACCTTTGTTCCCGTTGAGTCACACCATTTTGTGTCACACTGTTAGACATCGTGAAAAATATTCCCGATGAGTAACACCGTAACTCAATTCCACTATTTTTTTCCCGTATAGTAGCTGGATCATCCCCTGAAGTACCAGGCTACCATATCTATGTAGGAGATGTTTAGCATACTCTTATTTTATTTATGTAATAATCGTAGGGATACAATAAATAACCTCTCATATACTTATGGTAGCCTGGTACTTCAGGGGATGATCCAGCTACATACATACGAATTTGAACAATGACTTTTACCCAAGAAGGTGTTACCTAACGGGAATACAGCGTTCTGTTTAGTTACACTGTCACTCAACGGGAAAAAAATAGTGGCATTGAGTTACGGTATTACTCATCGGGAATATTTTTCCCGATGAGTAACAGTGTGACACAAAATAGTGTGACTCATCGGTAACAAAGGTTAGTAAATAGGCACACTTTCGTAGCTTGTTCCTCGTCTTTTCAACCAGCAATCTCTCTTTTAACACAATCATGGTTCGATTAAAACTTACACTAGGCGTACTGTTATGGAGCGACTGGTTTTCTGCAGTGTTTTTTTTATTGATTACATTTGATTATATGTTTATAATTTGTAATTTGACTACAGGAAAACAAACTACGGAGCCACTTCCTCAGTGACGTCTCTCGCTCAACAAACTGCGGCAGTTGCAAGTCGCTCGTCTTCGCCTACCGTCGTGTATGTTATATTTATAAATATACTACTTGAAACCAGTGACCCTATCTGCATGGACGTCGGTGATCCCGCCAGAAAGTCGTCTATATCCTTTCTCATGATGAAATCTATTTCCAAGCCAAATTATATCGAAATCGGTAAAGCGGCTAAGGAGTCAGACAGGGTTATAGCTAGCGTGCACTAGTGACATTTTGTCCCAGTGACAGTTTAGTCGACCACGCTACGACCTGACAACTGGGTGACATTTGTGTCACCTTTATTACCCTTTTGAACCTAATTTGTAATGGAGATACTTTGGGACCCTGGAAAGTACATAGGTAGCTTTTTGGAGCCATAACTGTTACCATGCGAGCGGAGTCGCGGGCGGAAACTAGTCTCATAAAATTTGGATGTGGGATGTTTGGATGGCACGCACACGTGGAAAAACGAAACTGTATATTTTTTTGTTATACTAACATGAATGACGTAGGCGTGTAAAAAATACAAATAAACAAACAATCATTACAAAGTTATAAATAAGAGCGTTTACGCTGCACGGCTTTTCATACCGACTTTCAAATCAAAAGTATTGAAAATTAACAAACCGATTCTAACAAGGCATGCCATGCATAAGCAAGTCAGGCTAGTCTAAAGAGTTGTCAGAGGGTTTTTCAAGAAGTCCACTAATAAAGAAATTATTGGCGATTTTTATGTGTATAAAAGTTAAAAAATTGGTCTTAGTCAACAATAAGACTGTTTTTAGAAAATCTTCTTAGAACTATTTAGACTAGCCTGACTTGCTTACGCATGTAAAGTCTTACTAACTATTAGATTCGGTTTGTTCATGTCCAATAATTTTGACTTGAAAATTTGTATGAAAAGCCGTGCGGTGTAAACCCCATAATAATAAACCTTCCGTATTTCCTTCTTATTGAGAGTCCATCCACGTCGTTTGACTTGGGCCTTTGTTTTTGTTTCCAGCGGCAATTTGGCAAGCAACGTTACTATTGAAGAACCAATCGAAGAGGAATGGACGTACGACCCGAACGAGCCGCGTTATTGTATCTGCAATCAAGTGTCATACGGGGACATGGTTGCTTGTGATAATCAAGACGTAAGTATATATTATTATAGTTATATATAATATGCAACTAGATGACTATAAAACTGCTAGTCCACCTAATAAACATCTTATATATAAAATTCTCGACTCACAGTTTTAGTTACCATACTCCTCCGAAACGGCTTGACCGATTCTCATGAAATTTTATATGTATATCCAGTAGGTCTGAGAATTGGCTACTATCTATTTTATTTTTTATTTTTGGACATTTTTTTTTATGGCAAGTCGACGTTTGCGGGGTCAGCTAGTAGTCATTTACAGGGTGGTGCCGTCAATGCGACAATAAATTTAAACATGGGCTATATTAGTCCATAGAAATGGTTTGCCACTTTCAAAAATATGGTAATCGTTTGAAAATTTCATGACATTTGTATGGCATAGTGTAACGTTGGCAGCATTATTTCATACAAAGCTCATGAAATTATCAATTGAATACGAAATTTTTGGAAGTGGCAAACCATTTCTATAGCCTAATATAGCCCATGTTTAAATTTATTGTCGCATTGACGGCACCACCATGTATAGTAAGATGTTATCAAAAATTCAAAATTGTGTTATAAATTTCAAATTTCCTCTTACGAATAATTCGATCAGTAATTCAAAATTTATGCGAAATTTCAAAATACATATTAAATTTTTATTTTTTGATAACACTTTAATATATGTATATGACTATGTTAACATGGGTAGGTGTCACACCTTGTTTAAAAGTATATAGGTATTCCATTTACTTAATTCTAAAATATTATTTTCCAGTGTCCATACGAGTGGTTCCACTACCCTTGCGTTGGCATCACCGCACCGCCCAAGGGCAAATGGTACTGTCCACAATGCCAGACCAACCGTCGTAATCGCGCCCACCGCAAAAATTAGTCCTATATCACATAATCACACCTCACTAAATATTTAACTTAAAATACTATGTTCTTCGTATTCATGAATAAATGTTTACCACATTCCTGATATTTTTGTGTCATTTATAATTTAAGTATAACAGTAAGCAAGAAAAAATAGCAAGCCTCAAGTGGCACTGGGCAGGTTACATAGTAAGGAGGATTAACTGACCGCTTGGAGATCCTTGGGGAAGGCGTATGCCTAGTAGTGGGCGGCTCCTGCTGGCTGACATAATCTATAAAAAATCCTTTGTCTATGCATCGAAAGTGTAGCCAAAATATGGCCTACTCTACCAAGAACCTGAAAGCTTTACACAGTTAAATTATTATCTAAGTCTTAAAATAAGCCTATCAGTCTATTTAGAGGAAATAGAAAAAGAAAAATGTCTATGTAAGGAGATATTAAGATTCACCCCTCAACCTGTATGACCTGTAGTCCCTTACCAGTCTGCGACATAATACATCATAGAAAATGGAAAATCTATTCCGTCTGATTGCGCCCCAAGAAAACATTAGAAGATAGATATAGCTGTACAAATTAATTCCCTTTGAAAAAAAAATATAGAAAATTCTAGAAGCCACTATTGACAGCTTGACAGTGACATTGACAGCTAAGAAAGTAATTCTTCATGCGGCGTGTTGTAAAAAAAATATTTTTTACTTTGTAGGCAGCGGTGATTTTCTTCAGTTAAACAAACACATTCTAAACGAAAATTCTACAACACTCTGTAATCACAAAAATTAGTGGCTTAGATTATTCTTTATAACCTCTGGTGATTCTTCAAAATGAGTGAAGCGAAAATGAAGGAGGTAAGATGATTTAATTAAAATGTTTGTCCATTTTGTTAATGGTACGATTCGCTTAACTTTTTGATACTTTCCACCACACCGGCACCCGTTACACAATAGAATCTATTGTGTCTAGTTTGCACATACCTAAAATTCATTGCATGTTTATCTAATAACTGGTCAAGACACATTCCATACACAATAGATTTTTTATTTGTCATAGACTCCCAATAAATTTAAACTTCTTTGCACTACAACAAGGTACAATTGGCGAACTTAGTGCCATTGGACATTCTCTACCATTCATGTTTTTGATATCTCTGACCCTAGTTGGCATATTTGTAGATAAGGAGTGATATTGTTGAGTTGAATGAGTTGTTGAAACAAGCAAAACGCAAGAAAGTACAGGATCTGTTGTCTCTAGAGATTCGTAAACTAGAAACAGAATGGATTAAAATAAAAGATAGTGAGAACTTAACAGACACACCTGTGGATGTTGCCGCAGTTCCAACAACATCTGCACCACCTCAATCGAAGAGATATCAGATTAAATTAAATGGATATGGTATGCAGCAAATATATTTATTTGACTTTTATGTATACTACTCATGTTATATTTATTACTTAACAAGTTATGATTGCTCATAGTGTTGCAAATTAAATATGTAAGGATTTTTTAACAGGTTGGGATCAATCTGACAAATACATTAAAGTGTTTGTCACTTTGAAAAATGTCCAAAACATACCAAAGGAACAAGTTTTCTGCAAGCTTACAGACCGCACTATGGAGCTTAATGTGGAAGATCTAGAGAGTAAAGACTATGTGCTAGTTATCAATAAGCTGCTAGAGCCAATAAACATTGAGGAGAGTCATTGGAAACAAAAAACAGGTAATCACTACAGCTACCCCACATCTTCACACAAAATACATCACATCTGTCATGTGTAAACTATTCAATAAGTCATCATCATCATGTTAGTAAAATTTATTGTTTTAAAAATATTATCATTACTTATTGAATAAACTCATTAGAATAATCATTTAAAACAAATTTTTGGTAGATATGGTGGTCATCTTCTTGGCGAAGTCACGTCCAAATGTAAAATGGTCACATATGACAGAAATTGAGAAAAAGTTTGAAGATCAGCGTAATAACCGCTTTAAGGCAACTGAAGAAGCAGACAAAAAGGACCCACAAGATTCTATAATGGATATGATGAAGAAAATGTAATATTTTTTTATTTTATTTACCTTTCCCCATTACAAGCCTGCCATCATCCACTTAAAAATGGGATTTTCGCTGTATCTACTTTATGTTGACTCCACAGACTTCAGTAAATAATGGTTTATTTCTAATTATCAAGGACTATGTAATAGCTTCTAAAATTTACAACTTCAAATTGCAGTTCTCTTTTGGAAGACCATAATATCTTTCACTTTTATCCATATTGTTGAATAGTTAAAATATGGCACCCTAAGTATATTTTGCAACTTTTCAACCCCATATGCAAAAGGAGGGGTGTTATAAGTTTGAAGTGTTCTATATCTATATCTTTGTGTCTGTCTGTGGCATTGTAGCTCCTTAAGGTCATTTCCTATATCTATACCTAAAGAGTATTACTAACTTTCACAAATTCAATTGATTTGAAATTTGGTTTACTGTTACATTGAGCTGTGGGATGCTTAGTTCCTTAAATTCTTACAGCAGATATAGCATTTTCGGGCTCATAAGAATAGTCTCAATAAGATGGTTAGAAAGATGATTAATGAGGCCGGGGCCACTTAAAATTTAAAAATTTATATTAATATTTTTACACCTTGTTAATAACTGCCTTATTACAGGTAGACTTACTTTACACTTATACTAATTATATATCTCATTTTGTAATGTCAGGCCTACTGTAACACTTGTCCGGCTAAACTATGCCAAATAATTATTCAACTACAGCAGCAGCTCAAAATGAGAATTATTTTTTTGCCAAATAATAATTATTCTCGTTCATTGAATCAATGTTGGTGCGGTGTAATCCAATTGGATAAAATAAAAATTCTCCTGAAATACAGGCATATGTTTTGTGTTTTGTATGAATGAATTTGGATATCTCTGAAAGTATTTCAACTCTGTAGGTCAACATGACACAATTTTTGTGTCAATTGTTTAGTAATAAATCATTGTTAGGAATGACCTGAGTACCTACACTACCAACTGTTCATTTTCGGAAGGGCGTTATAAGCTGTGTTTATTATTTTTTAAAGAAAATCAGAAATCCAATGTATACTTCTTTCTGCAGGTATGAAACTGGTGATGATGAAATGAAGCGAATGATATCGAAGGCCATGTATGAATCACAGCATAAGAAGAAAACTGATGTTATGGATCTCTAAACATCGTGATTGAATTGTGTAATTCCAAAATTAACTCTTAAGGATAATTAAATAAAATTTATGTAAGTGATGTTTGTTTTTTCTAAAATTTTTAGTAAAAATGAAACAACAGGTACTTAACACACAATAATCTATATTTTCCAGCAATATAACATTAATTCTATGGTAACATCAATATTAATTTGCCTACAATTAAAATGCCGATATAGAAGTGGTAATGAATATTTTAGTCTACTTTGATAAGTTTCTGGAACGGTGCACCCCATTTCATGGACCTGAAAAGATTAGATTAATTTTAGACTCATGTTTTCATATTGGGGATTGAGGAGTCAGCTAGCTTCCAGGAGAATAGAAATGGATCAAAATGTTTTTAACATGCGTAGAATCAACATTGCCAGGATGTAACTTTTGTAGCATTTTATGTTACTTTTGACCCCCCCCCCCCCCCCATGTTACTTTTATGTTACACAAATCAAAATGTAACTTTTTACATAACTTTTAGTATTGACTAAAAAAGTCGCAAAAAAATCACACAGTAACAGTAAAACTACTTTGTGGAGTAGCTTAAAGTTGCTATTTATTTTTAATGTATAGTAAAAATAAAATATAACTAGAGTGGTGAAGCTACTAATTTCACTATCTCAAATAATTGTTACGATTCTTTCGAAGAATGAAAAAGAAGACTTTTTAATTTTTCTACTAAAAAGTACCATATCACAGTATTGTAGTCGTTATCAACATAAAATAAATTAAGTTTCGTACTAATGTTACTTTTACTTTTCGTAAAAATGTTAGTTTTGAGCTGTCCCGTGTTACTTTTGACTATCGCCCACTGGCAACACTGCTTATAATGTACTCTTAAATTGTACACAATTTTTTTTACTAGGTTTATTGAGGCAAGCGTTCTATTATGATCCGGAAGTCGGCAATCGCGAATGTTTCGCACAGTTATACAGAATACTTCGTATTGTACACACGATGGCATATCAAGTGTAACAATTGCACTACGAAAGCCTCTTCTAATTACGAACGGAGTAAGGGCGGTCTCAAGTTCAAACCGTTACGGTTGGTGTGCTGTCGATTGTACATATACTTACATGGTTTTCTTATTAGTGTTGCTTTTGTCCATCAACAGGGGTAAGAAGATCGCGCAGAGATAAATGGCTTGCAAGGTGTACATCAAGTATTGCCAGTTGTCCACATAGGAATAATTACTGTTGTAATTCATTTCATTGATATCACTACGGTAAATGTCGACTCGCTTCTCAATCAATTGCCGTATACCATTTCTTGCCCTAGAAACATCACGACTACGATCAAAGCTGCGATCGCGCGACATATCTTTAGCTGCAAGTCTATAAGATGAAAGTCGGTTTTCAGAATAAGTGCGTTCTCGGAGACGTCTTTCACCGTAGTCCCTTCTACCGTCAACGTCAAACCTCATTTCAACATTCTTGCGTACCTCTCCTCGTACAGTTCGTTGGACTTTCAATACTACGCGTACTACTCGTCGTGCTATAAGCCTTTCACCTTCCAATGATTTTGTAGCTCTTTCACGCACGTCATGACGTGTAATTAGTTCTCTATCATCACGTTGCTTCCGACTTTCATCGTAGGCTCTTAAATAACGACGCTGTGAATCTACATTTTGTCGTTCAGATTGTGCATCTCTTACTTGATTTCTGGAAAGACGCGAGCTTTCTCGTAGACGGTCATCAGTAGATGGTTGTCTACGTTCAGCCGCTACTGTTTCTCGTAGTTGACGACTTAAACGAGATGTAGCTATTCGACTATTCTCTCTTTCTGCTTGTTCTGCACTCCTTATGGTGTCCATGGATCGGGTACGGATTTCTAACCGAGAACGGCTTAAGACATCGAAATTTCTACGATCAGCGGTCATCAGTTCAGACCTACGTTCTCTATTGAGTTCAATACGTCTCACTTCAACTCGTCTCGTGGGTACGAAACGTTCAGAATTCATTCTCTCTCTGGCAACTTGACGCTCATTTCTACGGTTGTCATTTGTTATTTCAAGCCTAACTCTAGAGTCACGAGGTTCACTTCTTTGTCTTGAAATGGTATTCCTGTTATTGTCGAACCGTTGCGTAGCTTTAGACTGAGAAGATTGTTTCCGACTTAAATCTTCTCTTTCCCTAACAATTTTATTTGGAATAATGTTGCGTTCATCCATTTTGGCGTTCTCGCGTACTGTCCGGCGCTCCTCAGTCTGATCTCTAAATCCTTCTGAAGATAATCTTCTGGTTCCTGTAGTTCTTGAAAATCTGTCCAAGGACCGGTATGATCGCTGGTTTAATCTCGATTCATCTCTTCGTGAAAAGTCGCGCTCATTGGATCTTTCAAGGCGCGCATTTTGTCCCAAAATCCTGCCTGTTTCAACAAACCTATCATTTCCTTGGCTTAGTTCATGGTTTATCCTCCGTGTCGTTTGCATTTCACGGAACATGCGGGATTCAGCATTATTGGTTGGCATAAGACGTCGCTCTTCCCTTTGGTGTACGGCACGTCGGTCGTAGTTGGCTACATTTTCTCTATCTCGAATATCTCGCCGTTCACTGGCATGCGAGGTTCTGATCTGCCTAGATTTTGAATCGTCTAGAACGCGGACTCGCTCGACAAGGTTCCTATGAAGGTCCCTGATAATTCTTACCCTTTGTTCAGGGATAGCGTCTCGACTGGTCATTCGTCGGGATTCTGTTCGCGATGAACGGGTCATAGGTTCTGAAGAAGTCTTTATTATTTCTCGTTCTCTGAAATCGCGAGTAGAGTCTGTTGGAGGACGAGTTACCAGTGCGTTATCGTTTCTGAATTCATCACGGCTCACACCACGGTGATCATTTAAACGGCGGGTTTCAGAAGAGAGTTTGAAAGGATAATTGCCATAAAGAAATCTGGTGTCCCTCGAGAAACGATGGTCACAGCACTGTTGCCTGCCATCAACGAGATTGCGTTCGACGAAAGACGCAATCGGTTGAAAGAACGCGAAAAACGCAAATAGCAGTAAACGCCAGTTATACATAGTAACTGGGGACTCTTGTGGTGTGGATTCCTTCTTCCGCGATACAAAGAGTTAGAAGTGAACCGTTGGAGGCTGCTTCTGTACTGGCGAATGAAAGCCAGTCGCTTCCTTTTATATGGTAACGCAGGCTTTCAATCCAACATCTATTAGGCGCTAGAACGCACCCAATTTTCAGCGACTAACATGGTGACATTTTATAAAATAGTAGATTAAATGTTGTTGATACTTGAGTCAAAATAATAATATTTTTATTATTCATAATCTTTACAAAACTAAAGCTAGCTTTCCTAGTTATAAAAAAAACCTTTGATTTGTTAGTAAAAACGCCTACCAAGGTAACTGTAATGGAAAAAAATACCTTTATTAGATATTATAATGTTCTGGATTCAATTACGTACTCGAAAAATTAAAAGAGGTATTTACTGTTCGAATTGATACTACGAATAATAACATGGGGAACCTATATTTAATGAATACGGATGTGGACAAATTTCGGGAAACTGTTTCATGTCGTCTATAACTACCTAATATCTATTTATTTATTTAGTTATTCTTACAGCCAAACTTAGTCAACATTTTATGAATAAACTATACTTAATACATACAGAAATATACAGGATGGTGCCGTCAATACGACAATAAATTGAAACATGGGCTATATTAGTTCATATAAATGGTTTGCCACTTTCGAAAACATCTTATTCATTTAATAATATTATGACCTTTCTATGAAATAAAGCAACCAATTATATTTTTTCATACAAATGTCATGAAATTATGAATGAGATGTTTTTAAAAGTGGCAAACCATTTCTATGAGCTAATATAGCCCATGCTTTAATTTATTATAGTATTGGCGGAATCAACCTGTATACATATAAGCCCTTACAAACTCATACAGTATTGTTGAAAATTAAGTGCCAAATAACATACTACACAAAAATTATAAACTACATTAAGGTTCATAATCAAACTGCAAAGTGATTTTGGAATTTGAATGTGAAGCACTATAAACATCCAGATCAGGTAACTCTTACATTTAAGTTATTTTAGCCCTAATATTGTAGTAGTTACCTAATTTAACCCTAAATAGTTACCAATATTTTTTTTAATACGACTAATGCTATAATAATCACATACAAAAAATTCCGTTTCAAACACTACAAAACGCTAATACATGTCACGTATCCACTGTAACGTCACTTGTTCTAAAGCACTGTTAGCTGCTAAGGTAATTTATAGGGATTTTCCTTTAATATCGTCTGATGCTTAGCAAGAAGTGACGTCATACACTGAGTGGTGTTCATTGTCACGTGACGTGAAATGTGAGGGATTTACATTTATTAAATATTATTTAAGTTCCTTAATAGTACATTCATTACACATAGTATTGTTGTTAAAGATTTCTATTAAGAAATTATAAAAACTACCACTATACGTCAAAATCATATTTTTATTTGAATGCAGTCTACATCCCTATTGACAACAATAAAGTATCAAGTCTCTTTATGCGGCGCAAATGTGTTATCTTAGGTCACAGCTGCACGGGGAGATTCGTTTCCGCGCGTAAAATAATTACGATCTAGATCTAACCCTTTGAAGCAGTAAATAGAAATCTATAAATTTAATACTATGACATCAATACGTTTTATCATTTTGGCCTTTTTAAGAATAATGTGAAGTTATTTTTAGAATGGTTCTTTTGCTTACATATCAGAGAAGTAGTAAGGGGCTTTTCCAACCGAAGAAACTTTAATCAAATAAATTGTATGCATTCATCAAAAAAGATTGAGTTGTGCAAAGATTTTTTGACACATGATTCCGCCAACATATGAAAAAGAATGGCTGCCGAGAAGATTTAAAGGACTAAAGAAAGGCTACTGGTATTCCACACTAATAACTACAGTTTATCTGATTCCTGCCTACCACGACCGTCCTATTGTGTGCCCTGGGCAGTGTAGCCTAATAAGGATACAGAACATAAAATACCTTTTTATACTATATTATTAACAATAGGTACACGAACTCTGGAGCCCCATGGATCGCGGGGACTTTGGCACTGCTCCGTGCGAGCGAGCGGTCAATGGGCCTGTTGCTTAGATACCTACTTAACACTGGAGTTACAGATATATAATATAAATCTTGTAAAAGCGTGTTCAAGACGAAATAAACCAGGCTGACTAAACGCTAACGCTGGTTTTTAGCGGTTAGTTAAATTAAGTTGGCGTGAGTGGCACCAATTCCATATTCCTCATCCAATTTATCTCAATGAATACTAAGATGGCCAAGGTCTGTTTGATGTCGAAAGTCCACATATTTTAATCGAACGTCGATCTGATTATAGCAAAAAGTATCACAGGACCGCTTACGTTGCACGGCTATACATATTATATAAACAAACGAAAATATTCGAATCGAAATTACAAACCGATTCTAAAAACACTAAACTTGCCATGCTTAAGCAAGTCAGTCTAGTCACTAGTCTAAAAATTAAATCAGAGAATTTTTCGAAGTCAAAAAAAAAAAATTATTGACGATTTTTGGTTTGTATGAAAAGCTACAAATTGGCCTTATTCAACAAGAGACTTTTTAGAAAAATCCTCTGATTACTATTATGACTAGCCTGACTTGCTTATGTATGTAAAGTCTAATTAGAGTCGGTTTGTTCGATTCCAATATTTATTTTATCGTTATCGTTATAGTTATCGTAACCCCTCCCTGGGCTTGTTCCATGACTTAGGTGTAATTAAAATGTTGTTTTTATATATTTTTTGTCACAATATAGATTTTATTTAAGTACCTACTTTCAATTTTTAATTAATTTAATAGATATAATAGACTTTGACGGCTAACGCATTATTCGGGAACTAACGCATGAAAAATTAGATAGGTGTAATTAAAATGTTGTTTTTATATATTTTTTGTCACAATATAGATTTTATTTAAGTACCTACTTTCAATTTTTAATTAATTTAATAGATATAATAGACTTTGACGGCTAACGCATTATTCGGGAACTAACGCATGAAAAATTAGATTTTTTTCCGCGCCACTATTTTTTTTATGGCCGGAAAACGCTTTACGTATACCCCGGTGCCTGTGAGCGACTCGCGAGGTTATGTGGGACTCCTCTATCGCATATCCTCTATCTAATCACGCAGTGATTGCGGCGGCCCTATCCGCTAATAACCGTCCCTTCTTCTGTCAGGAGGCTGCTTACGGGGACCGGACACTAGGAACTTTGTAGTCGTCCGCATCCGACCCTGCAACTCAGCCATTTCTAGATGTTGCCTTTTACCGTAGGGATAGGGTACTGGCCCAAAGGCTTTTTCCCTGAATGAGAACTTTGGTACCCCTTGCCACTGTCATCCGCAAGCCTAGAATGATTGCTATCCTACGACTCCTTCATAGAGGGGAGTCCGCTGGTCCTGAGAAGAGACCGCAGAGAGTTAGCGCTCAGATTTGCCGGCTATGACGGAGTCTGCTTGTGGCCCACCTAGTACCTACCGAAAATCTAGCATACCCAACACGGCCACATAAGGCCGCCCACCGGCCTTGGAGGCCAGCCATCCACCGACCCCGAAGGGTCCGCTGCCCCTGAATGGGGCTCCAACAAAGGCACAGGCAGGTCACACAAGGCAGACTGCCGTCCGCTATCCGCAAACCTTGGAGGTCTGCCGTACCACTACCATCAAATACGGTTCACTGGCCCAAGTGAGTCCTCGACACCAAGCTGCTTCCTCTTCCGCTTACCGGAGGAATGCTGGGAGGAGAAACTCCACTTGGAACTGGAATTCAAGGCCCTCTGCCTCATCCAGTCCCATTAGCGCCCACACCAACGCGAACGTATAGTCCGCCATACACCGAGCCACAGGGCTCCCTGGTCCTGAGAAGGGTGTGCATGCGGATTGAGTGATCCTATCTTCAATCTTTACAATAATCGACGAGGATTTAGTAAATAATTGTTAAATTCGTCACAGTGAAGTAAAAAAATTGTAAAACCTGAGATAAAACAGATACAGTCAATAAAGTGGATCACTCATACCGCATGCATTATAAAAATGTCATAATGTATATCTCATAATATATAAAAGTTCTGCTTCTTATTTATACATCAAAAAATTGTAAAAAATTGTAAAATACCATTACCAAATTATGAAATAGTTTGCATGTCCCGTTTAAAAATTATAACGATTTATTTGGATCACTCACACCGCATGGTGGCCGTATGAGTGCTCTTTAAAAATATCACCTTATACTGAATAAATACATATTATTTTTTTGTACATTATAGCTAAACGTGAGGTTGAATTTGTTAAACAGTGATCTTGACAAAAACTTATAATAGATGGAAGAAATTCAAGTTTCCCGTTTTCTTCAGCATGTCGTCTGAGTGATCCACATTTCGGCCTCTATTTACTTTCGTATACAACCTACATAAACTGAAGATATACCCAAAATTGTTAAATTTTATTTACTAAAATTTGGCATATTTTCTGTGAATGTACGTGCGATACTTTAGGAAATAACTCGTTTCGTAAATTCCTGAAGAAAATTACTGAGTAGGGTGTGTTTGACTTTTCATTGTGTGAGACTATGTGATATATCCTTACTGGGACAGATGATGAAACTAAATAAAATCTTGTAAAAAACAGAATCACCTTCTATTTTCGCTAGCACTATATATTTGATTAATCAAAAATTAAAACAAACTTCAAAACACGCCAATTTATTTTTTTTAAATACCACACGACAAGATTCACCTTTTACTCTTCATTCCAGATAATTAGTCTGTAGTTGATGAAGCGAATACGCTGTTGTTGGTTGGCTCATTCTAAAATCAACATTTTTAATATAATCAAATAGAATTTCTCTTTAATGTAAAAAATGCCATTTAAACCAATGACACGTAAGAACCTAACGTCCTGTCGTGATCGAATAACATACATACAAAACACTAAAAAGGAAAAATAATTAAATTTAATCCTCAAAATGTATTTTTTTGGAGTTGGTGCTTCATTTTCTATTGTTTCAGGTAACAGCTTAGCGCCAACTCCAAAAAATCCATTTGTAGGAGATAATATCTTCCTATCTTTCCTGTGCGTCTCTGTAGTGTCACGAGGGGTACCCAGTGGTACCGTTATTACTCCTGGGCCTTAGCTTGAGCAGCGGATTTCCCTGATCCAGTACAAAAAAGCCCACTCAAGGGGGGCGATCCCCTATCCGCAACCCTGGGGACGGGTCCGATGGCAGACTGGAAAACCGCACACGGAACACAATGCTTCTCTCACTTAACCGTACTAGTGATTGTATCCTATTTGAAACATCCTAGCGTGCGACAGTGTTGCTTTATTTTTTTTTCTTCTACATAATTTCTACAAAGCGGATTATAATCATAATACTCTTTCTAGCGCAATGCTGGTAATAAATTTTAACAAAGAATTATTTAAGAAAAATTGAAAATGAAAACTATGCCTATGTCAACTTGTCAAATTGTAAAATATATTTCTAATTTTTTTCATGATAGAAAATTTAATTCACTGTTTGTTTTTGATAAATAGTGAAAGAGGCGTTTATTGAAAGTGAACACTTGTATAAGGAAATCACCACAATATCGATTTGAATTTTAGGTATGGTATGCCTCGATCACATAATAAAATATTAGTTATATAACGTTTTTTTAGCGGAAAGGTCCTCGAGTGGCGGCCACGTACCGGGAGACGCAGCGTTGGTAGGCCCCCCACAAGGTGGACCAATGATCTTGTGAGGGTCGCGGGAAGCCGTTGGACGAGGGCAGCGCAGGACCGATCGGTTTGGAGATCCTTGGGGGAGGCTTATGCTCAGCAGTGGGCGTCTCTCGGCTGATATGATGATGACGATGATGATTGCTTTCAATATCATTGCTTCAATGGCATTGACACGTGTAAATACGTTTTAATATGACTGTGCAATGTCATAGAAAGCTAAAATTCAAAGTTAGCTTACGTTAGTTGCGATTGAATCAATATTGAATATTGAATTGATCATTGAACCGTCGAATTGACCATCGGCGAAACGGAGTCCATTTCATCTGACTCCGACTTTCCGAAATGTCTCCGTCCCGGTTAGCGACCATCTGGACCTCTTGGGTCTAGATATCTCTGCCAATCTCAATTTCGGTCGCTACATCGAATCCATTGCTGTAACTGCAGCCAAAAAACTTGGCATTCTTTCAAAGGTTAAACGATATTTTACATCTGAGCAGCTCCTAAGCCTTTATCGAGCCCAAGTACGCTCCTGCATGGAGTACTGTTGTCACCTTTGGGACGGATCTGCACGTTATCAGTTGGATGCTCTGGATTCGGTGGAGCACCGAGCGAGGCGACTCATCGGCAGTG
Source organism: Nymphula nitidulata (assembly GCA_947347705.1). Taxonomy (NCBI): domain Eukaryota; kingdom Metazoa; phylum Arthropoda; class Insecta; order Lepidoptera; family Crambidae; genus Nymphula; species Nymphula nitidulata. The sequence goes on from OX374633.1 coordinate 10,665,029, forward strand.
AGACACTCGTTGAGGCTAATCTCCAGAGCCTTGACCACCGAAGGCGTGTAGCTTGCCTCTCGGTCTTTTATCGGCTGCATTTCGGAGAGTGTGCGGAGGTTCTTCATAATCTGATCCCCCCCGCCCCTTTCCACCACCGGACGACCAGACGCGGCGAAGGCTTTCACCCTTACGTTGTGGATATACCTCCCATCCGCACGAAGCGCTTTGCTTCATCTTTCATTATGCGAACAGCTAAGGAGTGGAACTCGTTGCCAGGGTCTGTTTTCCCGGATCAATATAATCTGGATATCTTTAAGGCCAGAGTGAACAAGCATCTTCTAGGCGAGCGTGTACCATCTTAGGCCTCATCTTCGCTTCACATCAGGTGAGATTGTGGCCAAACGTTCTGCCTATCATCACATAAAAAAAAAAAAAAAAAAAAAAATTGAACGATGACTTATTTTGCGTAGGGCAACGAAAGAAGCGAGCGCATCTTTTGCTGCCAATTCAATTGCTTTTTTAACCGAGAAAGAAGAGGTTATATGTTCCACTGTTTGTGTCTTTTTTTGTATGTAACTTCATCGATTTCTCGGTCATTGGTGATCCGATTTTTGAAATTCTTAATAATTTATAGATAATTTGTACCGTCAATAAACTGTATGGATATAGGGTTTTTTAATTATAATATATGTTTTCTAGAACATGTGGTTTTTCATTTACAGATCATGTATAACTTACATTATAACATATAAGCAGGTGAATAAAATATAAAAAGATTAATAGAAATAAATGCACCAGAATACTAATCATCGGTCTCAATCAACAGCCCTGTAAATTATAGGCATCCAGAATGTTTGGAGCTCAGGGTAATCTTTTCCATAAAATATTAAATAATATGAATAAATATAATAAAAACGCCTGGTCCTGTCCCAGTAAGGATATATCACAAAGTCTCACACAATGAAAAATCAAACACACCCTACTCAGTCATTTTCTTCAGGAATTTACGAAACGAGATATTTTCTAAAGTATCGCACGTACATTAACAGAATATATGCCAAATTTTAGTAAAAATTTTTTAACAATTTTGGGTATATCTTCAGTTTATGAGGTGGTATACGAAAGTAAATAGAGGCCGAAATGTGGATCACTCAGACGGCATGCTGATGGAAACGGGAAACTTGAATTTCTTCCATCTATTATAAGTTTTTGTCAAGATCACTATTTAACAAATTCAACCTCACGTTTAGCTATAATGTGCAAAAAAATAATATGTATTTATTCAGTATAAGGTGATATTTTTAAAGAGCACTCATACGGCCACCATGCGGTGTGAGTGATCCAAATAAATCGTTATAATTTTTAAACGGGACATGCAAACTAATTCATAATTTGGTAATGGTATTTAACAATTTTTTACAATTTTTTGATGTATAAATAAGAAGCAGAACTGTCATATATTATTAGATATACATTATGACATTTTTATAATGCATGCGGTATGAGTGATCCACTTTATTGACTATATCTGTTTTATCTCAGGTTTTACAATTTTTTTACTTCACTGTGACGAATTTAACAATTATTTACTAAATCCTCGTCGATTATTGTAAAGATTGAAGATAGGATCACTCAATCCGCATGCACACCTGAGAAGGACCTTTCTTCCCGCCAAGGCCAGGGCGACCAATTATGACATGTAGGGTTGGGACTCACGACACTGGACAAGGAGAGCGAAGAGAGGAGAGGAGGAGTAAAGTCTCATGCGGGTCTACAGGCCGGTGCCACACAGCCGCGAGCAGTCCAGTGCCGTCGTCAACCTAGAGGTCAGCCATTCACCGACCCTGAAGTGTCCACTGCGTTTGACCTGCTAGACAGATGTGAGCGGGACCTAGGCTGATAAGGAGAGGACTTAGGAGCTGGAACAGTAACTACGCAAACCTCTTCCGAGCGTTGCCCATCCCAGGCTTTCCCCTTAACTATCACGCCGCAGCAGGTCCATGACCTTGGAGGTCACAATGTCCCGCCTGTCAGAGAACACCATCACTAACGGACAACTCGAGCGAACAAACCATCGCGACTTTTTAGCCCGTGGGGATTCGGAGGTGACGGGATTTAGAGGTACACCTTGATTGACATGGGACGACTAACATAAGTAAGCAGTGGCCCGGGATAATTCAACTGGGGTTGCTTACCCAGCGCACCCAAAACACCTACGGTGTCCCTACGCCCTACATGTCCCAGCCTAGAGACTGGTTCGCCCTCGACAGGACATGACACCCGGACACTTAGGACAAACAAACCACCGCGACCTTCTGGTCCGGGGGGATTCAGAAGAGAAAGGGCTTAAGGGAAGACCCCACCTTTCCCAGCCTAGAGACTAGTTCGCCTAAGCATATCGAGGACATGCACCATCCCACCCCATAGAGGGTTCTCCAACCGTCGCTAACCTTAGAGGTCAGACATTCTCCGCCGTGGTATAGCCCCGACCTCGCACCTTACAATTTTTATTTATTCCCGAAAATAAAAGAAAAACTCCGAGCAAAACGTTTTATGGAAGCCGAGGAAGCATTGGCTGCGTTTCAAAAGGCCGTCGAAAATACCCCTAAGGACTAGTGGGCAAAGTGCTTTTCTCCAGGTTAACCCAGTGGTCAGACTGATGGTCAGACTAGTCTGTCTAACGGAATTTTTTTTCCCATTGGCCAGATTTATATGACAGCTGGAAAAGACAGAAAAAGTACAGTCAAAGTAAAAAACAGTTTACATTCATTTTTATCATAAAATTTTTTCTCAGGCGTTCTAAAAAATGACTAACACTCAATTCTCCACTAGTTAACATCATTTGTACAATACATTATGAAATATGAACTCGTCCCTCATTACATTTCCGTTTGCCTTTTGGTTTGTTATTTTGTAAAATCGTTTTTCAGCAAAATTCTAAGTAAGTTGATAATTCCGGATCCTTTTCTAGTTATTTTTTTATTTGGGTTCTTTATGCCAACTTTCTATTCATTTAGTAGTTCCTGTGCCTCTTCCCAATGAAAATAGCAACCTTTTATTTCCGCATTATGGTACATTTTTTTTAACGCATTAAAAGCAGCAATTTCAAAATCTAGGGTAAATTGTTTTGGTTCCATTAACGGCAGTTGTGATCGAAGCATGCTAAAAAGACTGATGCAGCTACGTTCCGATTTATAGGACATCAATGCATAAATTAATGGTACAATATTAGTGGAGTCAATGCTGCTTCAAATATCACCATGGATGCTACATAACTGAGAAAATGATGTAAAGGTCACGCTCTTAAATGTTCCGTCACAAAAAAAATGAAACATCAAAAAAACAACGTAAACAACAATAAAACAAGTACTAAATTACAAGCTGATCTGAACAAGCGGAAATAAAATTCCCGTTGGTAAGATTAGTCTAACCAACAATCTAACCAACGGGAAACCCTCCTTTTCTGTGGTTCGATGCGATGTATTGATGTGAATGGGCACTATTTTGAAAAGATATAGTAGGTACCTAAAACTAATAACCTGCTAGTTTGCTGTTTTTGATATTCTAAGAACTATCAGTTTGACCCTTGCGTACAAAAAACCTTTATTTCTATCACATAAAATAATATTAACAATGACATAATGTTTGTCTTTCTGTCTTGTCTGGATCTACGTAAGCTAACACTAAGAAAAGAGAGTTTTCAGAGTTAGCAGTGTATATGTATTCACAGTTGATAAAGCGAGAGGTGACAGACGCAAAGATTCTATTTTAAAATATAAATATATAAAAATACGACGTCTATCAAAATACGGCCAGGATGTTACAATTGAAAACCCAAAGAGTTTTAACACCCCCCCGCAATGGGAACATCCTGTATAGAAAAGTATATACAAGAATAAAAACATGATATATCAAAGTTCACTATACACTTAGCAATAACACACACGAAGAAAACATTTTTATACACAACAATAACCATTAACTATATATACACCTACCTATTACTCACTACCTAAATGTTTACACCAAAAAAGTTATACACAATACACAATAGAGAAATACAAAACGATATATACCTAACCTAAACCTAAACTATTCGAACACTTGTAGTGTTTCAGTTTCGGCAATGGTTTGGTAAGTACATCTGCAACCATGTCACTGGTGTGAATGTATTGAATGTGTAGGGTGTGGTGTGATAGTGAGTCTCGTATGAAGTGGTGTTTAATGTCAATGTGTTTGGTGCGTGCATGGTATGTGTTATTATGACCTAGTTTGATGGAACTTTGATTATCTGAATGTATGATGAGAGTATGAGTGATACCGAAGACTTCTGTGATGAGTGACTTGAGATAGATGGCTTCCTTGCAAGCCTCGGCCAGTGCCATGTACTCTGCCTCTGTGGTCGATAGTGCCACTGTCCGTTGCTTGCGAGATTCCCAAGACACAGGTGCTCCGCTCATCATGAACACGAATCCTGTATAGGATCGACGGTCTATTAGATTATTGCCGTAATCGGCATCGGCGTACCCTTTTGGGTAGAACTGGCCAGTTGAGTTAAAACGAAGTTTCATATCTTTGGTACCCTTGAGATACCGTAGCACACGCTTAGCGGCCTTCCAGTGTACCCCCCCGTAATGTGCATTAAATTGGGAAAGGTAGGAGACTGCGTGGGCGATGTCAGGCCGTGTACAGATGGAAATGTACATTAGAGACCCGATAAGCTCTTGATATGGTGCTTCGAATTTCTCGTCCTCTTTGTCAGGAAGAGTTAATTTAAGGCCAAGTTCCAGCGGTGTAGTGACGCTTATTGCGTCATTCATTTTGAATTTGTCAATAAGCCGCTCAATATATTTAGTTTGATCGAGGGCAATGCTATCCTTAGATTGTGCCACTCGCATACCGAGACAATCTTTGAGGGGACCAAGATCTTTTACTGTGAACTGTTTCTTAAGTTCACACTTAAAATCTTGTTTTATGTCATCGTTGGTACTAATTAAAAAGAAATCATCGACGAACACAGCAACGATAAGAATGTCTTTACCTGACCTCTTATAGTAAAGGCAATGTTCGGATGGCGCTTGAGTAAGTGACAGCTCAGTCATAGCTTCACAAACTTTTTTATTCCACTGTCGTGGAGCTTGCTTAAGTCCATATAAGGCCTTTTTAAGCAGGCAGACTTTCCCTTTTGAATTATCAGTAAAACCTTCTGGCTGCTCCATATAAATCTCTTCCTCAAGTTCACCATTTAAAAAGGCGGTTTCCACGTCAAGGTGGTCCACTTGCAGGCCATGTTGAACGGCAAACGCGAGCAACAGTCGCACAGAAGACAGCCTAGCAACCGGGGAGAAGGTTTCACCATAATCGACTCCAGCGACTTGAGTAAAACCTTTAGCTACTAGTCTGGCTTTGTACTTTGTCACGTTTCCTGAAGTGTCCTTTTTTAACTTAAATACCCACTTGCATTTTGTAATTTTTCGATCGGATGGTCGATCGACGAGAATCCAGGTTCCATGCTTCATCAGTGAGTTGTACTCAGCCTTCATAGCTTCCAGCCATTCGTCCTTTTGCGGGTGTTCTGTAACTTCTTTATAGGTGTCTGGCTCCAGATCTGAAGTGAGATAAAGATTATCCTCGAATCTGACGGGAGGTCTTCTCTCTCGGATAGGATATCTTCTTTCAGATTCTATCTCCACTATGGGATCAGTATCTGGACGCTCTGGTGAAGTTACAGGAGTACTGAAATTCTCAGTCTCTATAACGACCGGCTGTATAGGTAGGACTTCAGGCTGGGGCTCAGGTAGCTCCTGAGGCTGCAACTGATGAATCTGAATCTCTGGTTCTGGTTCATTGTGGATATTTAAGATATCAGATTGTGATGATGGGGAGCTTGAGGATGATTGACTTTTAGACTCGGCTACGGGCTTTGTTTGCGTTTTATCTTCAATGAAGACAACGTCTCTCGCGGTGATAATTACTCGGGGGTTTTGGGGATCAATAAGACGATATGCCTTGCTCTCCGTCGAATACCCTACGAAGATGCACTTTTTTGTTTTGGGATCGAGTTTTAAGCGCTTTTCTTTCGGTACGAGGATATGAGCCTCACTACCGAAAACTCTCAAATGAGACAAATTAACTTTCTTACTCGTCCACACTTCTTCTGGGATTCGGTTGTGGAGAGATTGTGTAGGCACTCGATTCTTGATATAAATCGCCGTATTCACCGCTTCTCCCCAATATGCAAGCGGTAGCTGTGAGTCCTGGAGCATGGATCTGGCCTTTTCTATGACGGTACGATTGGCTCGCTCTGAAACACCGTTTTGTTGTGGAGTGTATGGAACTGTGGTTTGATGAATTATGCCATTCTCCTTTAAAAAGATAGAAAAATCTTTATTCACGTATTCGCGACCATTGTCCGTACGTAGCACTTTGATCCGTTCACCAGTCTGGTTTTCTACTAGATGTTTAAATTCTACAAATTTACATAAAACTTCCGATTTAGATTTTAAAAGGTATCCGAATGTTTTGCGACTAAAGTCGTCTGTAAATGTTAGCAAATAAAGAGAGCCGCCCCACGAATGCGTACTCATCGGTCCGCACAAGTCCGAATGGATGAGTTGTAGGACTTTGCTCGTTTTGCTTGTAGAATTTTTAAAAGGTTTTTTAGCAAGCTTACCTTGCAAACAGGGAATGCATTTTTTATTTAAGTTCCCGCTATAATTTACACCAACACATTTGTCTCGAATGATATGCATACTTTGTGCATTTAAATGTGCTAGACGTCTATGCCACAGTATCGCAGACTCCTTTGATGTACTTGTAGAATAGGCTTGTGAATGATCTACATCTAGTCTATACACCTCTTTATGAATAGAGCCTGTCGCAATGACGCTACCTGTGACATGACAACTGCCACTTGGACATATTTTTGCGCCGTCTGATGTAAACAAAACATCGAAGCCCTTATTGACTAATTTATTTACAGATAAAAGATTGACAGCTAAACTAGGAACATATAATACATTACTTATTTTATTTACACTATCGGAAATTGGAATATTTACAGTACCTATGCCGTGACTCAAAACTTGCTCCTTGTTGGCAACGTTGATTGGTGTGACGTGACGAGACATCGACACAAACCAATCTTTTCTGTTGCTCATATGAGAGCTTGCACCTGAGTCGATAATCCAGTCTTGGGAACCTGTAGGAGATGGGATGTTAGTAAAACACGATGAAAATGTAAATTCGGATGTGTAATTTGTGTTTTTAGCCGAAACTGAATCACTATTAGACACACTTTTCTTTTTATTTACAATTTTCCTACATTGAGAGACTACGTGACCGCTTTTCTTACAATATGTACAGAACAATTTCTTCTTTACACTTTTTACACGCAACGCAGTATTCAAAGGTTCTTCAGAGGTACTAGTTGTTGATGCAGCACGAACATCTTCCTTCATTAATGCTGCAACTACATTCTCCGATGTGATCTTAGTATTGGAATGCTCCAGTGCCATGACGAGGGGTCTGTACTTCTCCGGAAGTCCTGCCAGCATGATGATGGCAAGAAACTCGTCGTCTACCGCAGCTCCAATACCTTGTAGTTCCTGCTGTGTAGCTAGCATTCTATTGACGTACTCATGTATGCTACCGTTGAACACAACTGTGAGTAGGTTCTTCATGAGACCTAGTCTTCTTGTAAGACCGCTGTCTGCGTAGGCTTTCTTTAAGCAAATAAAAGTATCATACGCAGTTTCTGCTGACCTGATCACGGGGAAGATGGCTTCATCGCAGGCGAGACAAAGCTTAGCACGAGCTTTCGCGTCCTTGCGCTTAGCTGTGGGATCTGTGGGACTGACTCTATCCTTTACCACGTCCCATAGGTCGAGGTCGGTTAGCCAGCACTCCATGGCAAACGCCCACGTGCTGAAGTTGCGGCCGTTCAGCTTAGTAATGCTGACTCCGCTTCCCGTCGAAGACTGGTTTTGTGTCGGCAAACTTACCGATGGTGAAAACATTTTATTGTTTTTCTCCATAACACTAAAACCTCACAATGATCTACACTTTTTAAAACTTTAAGGGACCATAACCACTAAGAAAAGAGAGTTTTCAGAGTTAGCAGTGTATATGTATTCACAGTTGATAAAGCGAGAGGTGACAGACGCAAAGATTCTATTTTAAAATATAAATATATAAAAATACGACGTCTATCAAAATACGGCCAGGATGTTACAATTGAAAACCCAAAGAGTTTTAACACTAACAATGTTATAATGTCAGTCTGTCGATCGGTCTGTCGGTCAGTTAGTCTGTATCAGTCAGTCTGTCTGTATGTCAGTCTGTCTGAATTTACACCGGTTCCAAAAGTTGAACTACCGAGAAGATTCCGGCAACAAACTCGTAGTCACTCTTTTTAATGTACGCGTATGAAGGCACACGTGTCGTTTTAGTGGGTAGTCTTAATTATTAACATCTTCGAGCGGGGAACCCCAAATAATAATGGTTTGTTTTTTCCCCCCACAATGCAGGGTAATTTCCCTAAAAAAATCCTTGGTCACAGCAGTAACCCCGATTGTATAAAAGGTTGCGGGTTCGTCGGTTCCCGCCCTATTCCCTTCAGAGTTCAGCGCTGTTTCGCTGCTTTCACAACTTTACGAGGCTGATAGAAGTTTCAGCAGAGATAGGACGCTTTGACAGCCTTCAACAATCTTACAAGCTACGATACGCGTTACCATCTTTGAATAGATTCAATATGATTGATATGCACGGCGTAGAAGGGTGACCAAATAATGGATCCATACTCTAAGTTGCTTCTTACAAGTGTGTTGTACAAGTATATAATAGATTTGGACTTTTTAAAATTGTTTGTGGTTCGCGACACAAATCCCAACAGCCTTGCGCCTTTATTGTAAATGTGAGCATAATGATCTCTGAAAGACAGTTTTTCGTTCGTAGTCGTTAGCCTTGACTCTGTCGATTCAAGACCTGCTGATTTAATTAATTTGTACGCGAAACATATTTTATTAAATTTTTTAGTGAACGTTTTCTATGGTCCATCCAGACACCACATCGAGGTCCTGTTGAAGAATTTCTGCACTGCAATTGCTAAAAATAGTAGAGAAAATCTTAAGAAGGGAAAGGTAGCCAGTGTAATTACTGGGCATGGACGGCATTTCATCTTAGGTGTCAGGATGACAACGCACCTGCAATATCAAGTGCTTTTCCTTGTTATTGCAAGTGTCTATAGGCGGCGGTAACCGCTTACCACCAGGTGGGCCGTCAGCTTGTTTGTCATCTAGTTGTATAGAAAAAAAAGATCATCAGCATAAAGGAGACAAGGACAATTCAATCTGTCAATTAAATTATTAACTAATTAAAAAGCAGGGGACCCAAATGTGATCCCTGGGGTACACTTAACTTTACGATTACAGGTCTGCGCGTCTAGACAAGATGAAATTTGACAATCGCTACCGCTATATATCGCTAAATGGAAATTGTATGGGATTTGACAATAACAATCGAAAGTCAATCGAGAGCTGATGTCAAATCCCATACATTTTCCGCTTAGTGATAGAGATAGCGATTATCGAAAGGCATCTTTGTCTAGGCCCTCTGGAAATCTCACCTTTGAGAGCAACCAATTGACTTCTTCTAGACAAATAGGACTCAATCCACCGAAGCAATGATCCATGTATACCCATTATTTGCAATTTCTGACATAAGAGGGCGTGATTAACCTTTTTAAAGTGGCTTGGAAAAGTCTGTGTAAATAGAGTATACTTGTATATTCTTTGCAAATGCCTCGCACAGGTAGTTCTTATATTCCAAAAGGTTAGTTATATTAGACTTATTCCATTTAAGCCATGTTGGGAAACAGAGAGCAAAGGTTGGATGTGGATGTAAACAACATCATAGAGCAGGACTAACAGTTGGGGACAGCCAGACAGAATACTTATGGGTATATAATTTTCGGATAGGGACTTATTTCCGCTTTTATATATGGGAACAACATGTGCACACTTCCAGGAATCGGGGAAAATGCCAGAACTTAATGATTGGAAAGGGGTAAAGATAATTCATCTGCACATTGTTTAAGGACTAGAGGTGGTATTCCATTCGGCCCAGCACCCTTATTGAAATCAATGGCTTTTAATTGAAAATGAAAATGAAAATATCTTTATTCAATTAGGCCCCCCAAGAAGCACTTTTGAATCGTCAACAAAAAAACCCTTATGTCTATCACATAAAAATAATATTAACTAACTAACAATTACATTATGTTTGTCTCACTGTCTTATCTGGATCTACGTAAGCTAAGAATGATATAATGTCTGTCTATCGGTCTGTCTGTCGGTCCGTCTGTCCGTCAGTCAGTCTGGCTGTCTGTGTGTCTGTCTGTCTGTCTGTCAGTCAGTCAGTCTGTCTTTCTGTCAGTCTGTCTGAATTTACACCGGTTCCAAAAGTTGAACTACCGAGAAGATTCCGGCAACAAACTCGTGTAGTCACTCTTTTCAATTATTAAGTTACAATGTTTAATTACACAGTAATGGTATTTAGCAGTGCAGTGTCGCAGAGAGTATAAAAAAGGTATATTAACGTACCAATAAGTACCTAATGACAAGCATATTTACTGTATTTAAAGGCTGTCCGACAATGCACCATCACAATATAAGTAGGTATTACAATACACAAAGGTCAACAATTAATATACAAAAACCTAATAAAGCCAATCATCTTTCATTAATTTTAAACACTTGTCTGACCACGTCATTACAATAATAATTGTATTGTTTTATATATAATATCATATAATGCCATATACCTCAAAAATCCCTCAAAAATGATACTATTGATGAATATGAAGGTAAATTATTACAAAATCAAGGAAGCTTAGAGATGACCATTTCCACTAGTGGCACCTGTTCACAAGTATGACGCATGTGCCAGCCATCGCTCCGCTCAACCATATTATAGGGAACGGAGCGACCCGGCACACGACGCCACCACCGCAGAAACTTATAGAGAGCATGACATCTTCCAGCAACCAGAAAATCAATGAAATGCTATTGGTGGAAATAACTATATGACACTATAAGTTACAACCAAGCATTTTTGTCATTTATATAATCGTTAATAGTATAGTAACCTTTGGACATTAGAATTTTCTTAATGTGAATTTTAAATTTGTCAAATGGCAAGTCTAGTACGTTATTAGGAATCTTGTTATAGTAAAGTATGCTTTGACCCATAAAAGTATTAAAAACTTTATGCAGTCTTAGAGACGGTAAGATCAACTTATTTTTATTTCTTGTATTTAATGCATGTACATCGCTGTGTCTTAGGTACGAATTTAAATTTTGACGCACAAAAATTATGCAAGCATAAATATATTGAGAAGCCACTGTTAGTATATCTATTTATTTAAATACGTCTCTAAGAGATGTTCGAGCAGCAAGGCAGTAGATTGCTCTAATTGCACGTTTTTGCAAGATAAATACCGTTTCAATGTCTGCTGCTTTACCCCACAGAAGAATACCATACGACATAATACTATGGAAGTAACCAAAGTAAACCAAGCGCGCCGTGGCAATATCAGTATATTGCCTTATTTTTCTAATAGCATAAGCCGCGGAGCTAAGTCTACTACAAACTGTTGTGATGTGAGGGTTTTTTTTAACATCTTCAAATCATATTACAATTGTAGAAAGGGAGACATTAGAGTCCTTCGCAGATGTCTGTGTCATAAACCTGCCTTCGTCCCTTGGGTCCTCAAAAACAGAGCCCCAAAACAGAGCTCACAAATATCTCTGAGCTCCGCTCTCTGCTTCATTGTTCTTGTATTTCTCGGATTGTCACATGTCACACGAAAAAAATAGATAAATAAGCTATTCCGAAGATGATCCAAAGGTAACCTTTTTATTATTAAGACCATATGTATAAGCATTAGATTTCCCAGACAAAATTGATTTTCTAATTCTCATAGACCTCCGATGGGATGACACCACTTGAGAGATTAATAAGTTAATATTTTTAATGGAATTCCAAAGGAGAGATTAAATGAAAGCACAGTGTGGGCAACCAAAGGTTTATTTTTGTAAATTCTCTTAGAGTTAGTTGTATCCATACGATTGGATCACTGCTGTGAAGGGTGCTGTTGATTTTGTCACTTTCTCGCCGGCATCCTTGGTGATTTTCTGGTGATAAAATTAATGATTTAGCATTTCTATAGTCTCTGTTAGTTACGTTAACATAATTACAATAAATCAGTCCAATGGTTTTTTCATGAAACCTCAAATAATGTAGGTAAGAATAAAATTATTCATCATTATAAATTACAAATGGGTCTTTCTTTACAATTGATAATTTCCAATGAGAAAATAGTAAAATTCAATATCTGCCAAGGTTTAAACAGTAATAATACCACCATGCATGTGACACACACTCATTTTAAGGAAATATCGCCAGTTAAACAAATTGTTATTATTATTATTTGAAGACTGGTGAAAACATCACTCTTTTTGTAAACATAACATCTAATATCCTATGTATATAATACAGGATGTAAGGAGAACACTTATAAACGAAGGCAAATGACAGTGCTAGTCATCCTTAGGACGACTTGCTAAAAAATAAATATGTAATAGCGAAAAATCAGTTGATTCATATTCGCATTTTCGCGATTTCTAATTTATTTCCTAAAAAATCGAGTATAAGATGACCTGCCCTCTTATTCAGAAACTATCGGATCATTCGGACACATGCCGTCTCGTTGTGACGCACCGTGAAAGTGACAGTTCCGAAATTCGATTCTTTCCCGAAAGTTGTGAATAAGGGGCAGCACTACCACCTGTCTTTCTACATTCCCTTATTGTTTACAAAATGTATATTGGCCCTAATTCTGGTGAACACATGCTAAGTTTAAATTTAAGTTCAGTCTATTTCTTTCTCTCAAAATGAAAAAGAAAAGGATGGCAGTCATATTAATTGACATTTAGAAAGGTGCGTTCAATTTTCGACCTTATTGAACGTGCTAAAATGCATTGTTTAGGAGGCACGTCCATACATGCAGTCTAAATTTTAGACTGCATGTATGGACGTGCCTCCTAAACAATCTAATCAATAATCTCTCTCTCATCCTCAATAATCTATGGTTTCTTTGAAATCTATCTAAATTTAAGTGACAGCTCTAAACAGATTCTTACTATCTTTTTCCTATTACTTATTGCGAAAAATAGGTTTACTGTACTTAAATTTAGAATTAAAGTGTGTTTCCAGAATTAGGCCCATTGTCATATAGTAGTGTAACGGTACCTTAAGTTTCCTCTCGTATGCGATACGTTTTACAGCCTTGATCTTTCTCTTGTCCTCCAGTTTGCGAACAACTTCACGGTACTTCCAGCCGACTTCGTGAGACAGACGGCCCACGTGACAGTACTGAAATTATAACACACAGCTGTACGAAATTGGTAGACCAGAAGAGAAGCAATTTTAGTAAATTCTTTCTCAGATTATTAATGTTTGCTACATTTGTAACATTCAGTCGCAAATTACCCAAAATGAAACATCATTGTAATTTATTATGTACCTTATCTAAACAAGAATACCATAAAATATTATATTGTTACAGCAGTGGGTAGACCGCTGGTATAGTATAGCGTGTTGGCCTTACGCTACTTCGAAGTACAATTTCGCGGACTTAAAGACGTTTTCAGCAGGCTGAACCTAATGCGTTTTTAGTTTGATCTACATGGAGCCACATACCAAAAAATCTAAATTTTGAACTAATGACCACCGTTTTCAGGCCGTTTCAGAAGCCAAATTATCCGATGTTTGCGTGAGATAGAACTAAAGCCTAAGGACAGAAGAACCTTCTGGAACGGATGCGAAAAGACAGCACGCGATACTACACAAGAACAGATGAAGAACCATGGACAAATAACGAACCTTTGAGAAAGATGTAAATGGGACAATGCACTATACTATAGGACAGGGAGAGAAAACTAGAGAAAGTAGTGAGGGAGATAGCATGTTATTCCATATAAGGAACATTCTAGCATTCTCGATTAAACAAAGTAATGTTGTGGAATCTTTGGGGTTGTTTAGTAGTATTAGGAAGCTATACTTATAAGCACTTCCACTATAGGTATAAGTACTTGTGTCGCGGGGCAGGACTCAGTTCTACTTGGAATTGCGAAGCGCTTAATTTGAAGCGATATCAGTACAATAAGTGATTAATTAGTGTTATGTTAAGTGACAATGTTTGTTTCAGTAATGTTATTGGTGAAATTTAATTTTAATTATTTTTTGTTTAGCGTACTTTGTTTCTGTGTTTTTAATAAATGTGACCCCTCATTTGAATTGGAATTTTAGTTACACCTAGCCCATAACAATTTGATATTTTGATTAAAATCAAGACAGAACTAAAATTGTACACTTGGAAAATTATAATAAGTGTCATCCTTAATTTCCCTTCCAGCCTGCTGGTATTGTCAGCAACAGAAGTTGATTAATTAAAGTACCATGTCACAATATTTCATTAACAGTGTTTTTTTATCTATAGAATGCCAAGGTACTAAAGTGTTAATCGACTTTTGATGCCTTCTGTACATGCACAAATTAGAAAATCTAAAATAAACTTCACAGATTAAGATTAAGTCCAAGTTTCATTTAAACAAAAAATATTATGATGGACTTGTACTAGCAGTACGCGCGTTAGATCGGCGTATTTAATTAGTACATATGTCGCAGCCGTCTGGTTGAATTAGCTGCTTAACTGGACGCCTATGCCGTTGATTGATGCCGGTATCCAATGAAATGAGCTGAACGACAACTAGCCAAGACAGTGAGCGCAATGGCTGAATGTCATGTCAGCTATCTGGTTAAATTAGCCATTAAATAGTTCGTTTATATCAAACAGCTTTTGTGTGACTGTATGATTGGTAGGTTGAAGGTTATTTACTTTTATGACTACATAACCAAAACAATGTTGGTTATTTCGACCGTACCAAAGAGCGGGGCTGACTATTTACTTATCGCATCTAGACCAAAAGATATAAGAAGTTGACTCCTTTATGTTACTTGGAATCACAATGGACTCCACTGTCATGGAAGCAACATGTTGAAAGTGTGGTGAGCAAGTTCAGTAGTTTCTCATATGCGTTGCGTAAACTACGGAAAGCAACAAATGAAGATTGCGCACTCGCCGCGTACCAGTCATGCTGCTGCGTGGATAAGGTACGGAATTGTTTTCTGGGGCAACTCGACTGATGTGAATGCAGTATCCATCTTGCAGAAACGATGTTTTAGAATAATAGCGTTGACAGCACCAAGAGACTCAGGTAGGTTATTATTTGAGAAATATAAAATGTTAACAGCTACTAGCGTCTACATATTCGAATTATGCCGCCTTGTGCAGAAAAGCACAAGTTACTTTCAACGTATCGGTGATAAGCCGAGCCGTTATGCTTCGCGCCGCGGTAATGATCTGGTATTGCCTACCCCGCATCTGACACTTTACAAAAATGGCTCATATTACATGGCAATTAAAATATAAAACCACTTGCCAA
This sequence comes from Nymphula nitidulata, assembly GCA_947347705.1. Taxonomy (NCBI): domain Eukaryota; kingdom Metazoa; phylum Arthropoda; class Insecta; order Lepidoptera; family Crambidae; genus Nymphula; species Nymphula nitidulata. Next base: position 10,680,577 of record OX374633.1, read on the forward strand.
AAACTATAAAGACCCTCCAAGGTAGTAAGTTCGAGGATGTATTAAAGAAAACGCTTATAAAAAAGGCATATTATAATTTAAGGGAATATTTTAATGATCAATTTTAATTAGATTCTATCATAAGATAATTTACAGCCTTGTTAATTTATGCTTTTTTTTGTTTTGTTTTATTGTTATTAATTTTAATTCAATTTTACTATTATTGACATTTAACTTAATTATTATTGTTTAATCTGATTATTATTATTTTCGTTTATACTTCACATTTATTTTAGTGACATGAACATAGATTATTATTTTTATACACTTACTTACAGACAAATAGCTGCATGTATCTCTATTATAAGTTAAACTATATATAAGTTATACTATCACGAATGCCTTGAAAAGGTCAATCTGTAACTATCACTAACATCTTGCTATAAACATTTAACATGTACTAATATGTTATAAAATTCGAAGTGATTAAATGAATATGAATAAGTGGTCATAAAAAAATTACCTTGAACCCACCAATCAAACCAAAACTCTTCAGTACAAGACGGTCCTTGCAATATGCCAAGTCGTTACTCAATAAGTGAGTATAGTTCAATTGACTAGGCATTTTATTGCATGCCGGCATTTCATCAACGGGCTAGGCATCTAATTGAGCGGCGAAATTAGCATTGTAAATTTTCAAATTAATTATTTACAAATACAGAATTTGTTACAAAATTAATGGCAAATGGTTATAAATTACCGAGTTTTATTTAACTGTGTGTAAACATCAAGATTTCAGAGGTTGAAAATGTTCAATTCTAAAACTGTTAGATTTACTTTTATAAAAGTCTTGTAGTTAAGTGTACCTTGCGACCGGGCTTCAAGCAGAAAACTCGGAGGGCGGCGGGGACAACCACACGACGGCGATTGTCATATGGAGGTGGGCAGCCGTCATAGGCACGTAGTCTCCGGAGAGCATCCTTACCACGCTCAGTTTTGTGTGGGATCATTCCTAAAACAATATAAAGTGACTTAAATTTCTGCATAATGGAAGGTTCAACAGGGATCAACATTTAGAACACTTCTTCATATAATTGTGATTTATCATGCATACATCAAATAATGTAGGTATTATGTATTGATAATCATCAGAGACCTAATAAGTCAACATAAAAGCCATATCAGTTGTTGGTTATACAGTGTGTTAGGTAGTAGGTTAGAAGTTACTGAAAATAATAAACAAAACCCCTTGATTTAGACGAAAAACTTGGTGAAATTTTGTGTATTTTTTTAGTAATTGTGCTCTATCGAGAATACCGGGTCTACTTCTAATTTGTTCGCAAAAGGTTATGCTAACAATTTAACAGAGTTTTGACGTTTATTTAATGTTTATTATTTTCAGTAACTTCTTAACAAATACAGTTATAAATGCTAGTACATTTCCTAGATTTTCAGAGGTATAAAGGCTGATTTACACTTCCATAAGTACAGTAGCGAGTTAACTTGCGGTGTTGGCGAGTTAAGTTCAAATTCCCGTCCAAACAATGTTAAGAACTTAACTCGCCAAGACCGCAAGTTAACTCGCTACTGTACTAATGCAGGTGTAAATCCGCCATTATGGCTGATTTACACTTGCATAAGTACAGTAGTGAGTTAACTTGCGGTCTTGGCGAGTTAAGTTCTTAACATTGTTTTGACAGGAATTTGCTAGTTAAGTAGTAACTTAACAATTAAGTACAAAGAATAGAATGTTGTTCTATTTTTTCGGCAAGTTAAGTGCAAGTGCACCCCGCCCGTGCGTCTTCCTCACCCCACCAACTAAACTCGCCGTGCGTGTAGACGGGCGAGTTTAGTATAGTTCATAAGTTGACAGGTTGCAACGACTTTTGTTTGACTACCAAAACTGAACCAATAACTGTAATCTTAGTCGCAGAACTGACACTTATAACTTAACTCGCTAAGTCAACGTTTGGACGATACTTACTACTTAGTACTTACTGCTCAACTGTCCGGTTACTAAACTCGCTACTGTACTTATGGAAGTGTAAATCAGCCATAACACCGCTAGAGATTAAATAAAATTATTGTAATTATTGCAACATTTTTAATATGTACAATTTCCATACCTCTGACAGTTTTCCATAAAATCTTAGATGGAGCTCTGAAGTGAAATGGACCACGGGCTGGGTTTACATTGCACCTCTTGCGCAGGAATGACATAAACTTCAATTTGTTCCTGAAATTATAAAATACTCATACATTTCAATACAGAAGATGAAGAAAATATTCTATAGTGAAATGTACACAGATATTAAAATTTCAGGAAAAACTTGTGTTCCTGAAATATTAAAATCCCTGTAAATTTCACTATAGAAATTGAAGTAAATATTTCCTTTTTCACTATAATGAGCAAATAACATTTTATTTAATTGTAGAAAAGATTTTATTGCATACTTTAATAATAAAAAGGATGTAGTAGTAAACGAAGACCTACCTGAAGAAGTTGCCAGAAATATTTAGCTGTTCGCAGCGAACAACTACAACTTTGTTTCCTTCCAACAGGACTTTAGCGATGACTGCGGCCAATCGGCCGAGTAAATGACCGCGGCCATCAATTACTATGGCCTGAAAAGATTATTCGAAAGTAATAGTTAGCCGATGTAGGGTGACGTAAATACACACCGTATAACCTCAAATTAAAATTATATCTTGCAAAATAAAGCGGTTCCAAACTATGAAATAATAAACTTTCTCAAACTATTTAATTATCTATTTATGTTAACTTGATGTCCTTCTGAATATTAATTTCATTTTACACAAAGCACGTGTGCAATGCATTTTACGGGAACACACATTAAGCACGCTTTACTGACAATCTAATATGAATGATCAACTTGAGAAGATTATTTTCTATTGATATTGATCAATTCAAACGTTTTTTCTTTGACTTTTTCTCAATTTTCGTAATTTCTTCTCACCTTATTGCTAAAGCCCGTCATTTTCACGACAACAAAACGGAAAAGGTTGATTTTTTAAAACAATATGGCTACCGGATATACCAAAAAAATGTTGCCAACTTGAGCTGGACATTTTTTTTAAATATTTTACTGGCTTGGGTGCAAGTCTTTTAGCCTATTATATTCGAGTCTATGGTCTTGTACGCACAGACAGCAAGTATAATCACTAAAGATGTAATCATCATCATCATTTTACCATCGAGATATCCACTGGTAGACAAAGGCCTTCCCTAAAGATTTCCACGACGATCGGTCATGCACTGCACGTTCCAGCGACTACCTGCAACCTGCACCAGATCATTGTTTAATCAGGAATATTAATTTATTGTATTTGAGATTTGATTCGGTAAATGAACGAGTATAATTATTTTAAATACTTGTAATAAATATGTGTAAATACTGCGATCTTTTATAAGTGAGAGCTTTGTGTATTATTGCCTACTATCACGAATGCCTTGAAAAGATCAATTTGTAACTGGCACTAACATCTTGAAACAGTTTTGGTTTTAGAAAAGCTTTTTATTACCATATTCACAAAAACTCAAAACAATATATTTATTATAAACAAATCATTTATGCCCATAATCTGGTTCGATTTGGCCATTGTTCTTTACACTAGGGGTGTTAACGAAACTACAGATTGGGCTGTTTGAGCGTCATCCCTTTGCTGTCCTTGCAGAGTTAAAAAAAAGTAGTAACAAAAAAAATTGGAGTGTTTGGCGGGATCTTGTGGTGTCAGTTAAATTTTTTATTACAATAAATAAAAATTGTGTCGAAGCGAACTTTGTGCTATAAAAGTGGTGTGTAGCTATAAACAAACTCCCATATTCATAAAAGCTCAATAAAACTATTTTAGATAAAACACTGCTAAAATATGTTTTATCTTTTTCCTTTCTCATACGAGTGAGAGAAACAAAACACTTTATAAGCCTCATATAAGTTCACTTGTTTTTATGAATACGGAGGCAAGTGTTTATGTTCAGGTAACAACTAAAGATTATTAGAATAAAAGTGATTATGGTGTGAAAGATGATGAGAACTTTTTTGTGGTTATCCACCTCATCAAATAGCATCATATGGAGACTCTTTCGCGCCATATTCTCCCAAGGTGCATTGAAATGTGTAACACCAGTATTTTAATGCAATAAATGAAGAAATAAAGAAATACTTAAGAAATGACTGTATGGGCATTAGTTTCATCATCATCATCATATCAGCCTATGATGTCCACTGTTGAACAAAGGCCTCCCCCATCGATCTCCAAATAAAACGGTTTTGCGCAGCTTGCATCCAACGGCTCCACGTGACCCTGATCAGGTCGTCTGTCCATCTAGTGGGAGGCCATCCTACTTTCCGCTTTCCAGTACGTGGTCGCCATTCTAGAAATTTTAACGCCCCGCCCGCCGTCTGCTCTCCATGCTATGTGCCCTGCCCACTGCCACTTCAACTTACTTATTCTACTAGCTATGACAGTGACTTTGGTTCTCTTCCGGATGTCCTCATTTCTGATTTTATCTCGCAGAGAAACACCTGACATAGCTCGTTCCATAGCTCGTTGTGCGACTGCGAACTTGCACAGAAGGCCCTTGGTGAGCGACCACGTTTCACAGCCATATGTCATCACTGGCAACACACACTGGTCCAAGACTTTCGACTTCAAGCACAGAGGAATTTGGGACGAGATTTTTTCTTACGCAATTTCCCGAACGCTGCCTATCCGATTTGGAGAGACGTACTCGTCAACAACTTCGAGAAGAGAACTCCCAACTGAAACTGGTAAAAATGAAAATGAAAATGAAAATATCTTTATTCAATTAGGCCCCCCAAGAAGCACTTTTGAATCGTCAACAAAAAAACCCTTATGTCTATCACATAAAAATAATATTAACTAACTAACAATTACATTATGTTTGTCTCACTGTCTTATCTGCATCTACGTAAGCTAAGAATGTTATAATGTCTGTCTATCGGTCTGTCTGTCGGTCCGTCTGTCGGTCCGTATGTCCGTCAGTCAGTCTGGCTGTCTGTCTGTCTGTCTGTCTGTCAGTCAGTCAGTCTGTCTTTCTGTCAGTCTGTCTGAATTTACACCGGTTCCAAAAGTTGAACTACCGAGAAGATTCCGGCAACAAACTCGTGTAGTCACTCTTTTCAATTATTAAGTTACAATGTTTAATTACACAGTAATTGTATTTAGCAGTGCAGTGTCGCACAGAGTATAAAAAAATATTAACGTACCAATAAGTACCTATTTAAACCCTGTATTTAAAGGCTGTCCGACAATGCACCATCACAATATAGGTATTACAATACACAAAGGTTAACAATTAATATACAAAAACCTAATAAAGCCAATCATCTTTCATTAATTTTAAACACTTGTCTGACCACGTCATTACAATAATAATTGTATTGTTTTATATATAATATCATATAATGCCATATATCTATATAGGTGCGACATGGGTATTAGAAAGAGTATGTATTAGACATAACCTTTGTCTTTTCCATGTTCATGTTTAAACCCACCTGTCAGGAGGTCAACAAAGAAGAATCAACAGAGAAAAAATAAATGGAGAATCAACAGAGAAAAAATAAATGACGGAAATAAACGGGGTGTTTGGCGGGATTTGGTGGTGTCAGTCAAGATTTACAATACAATAATTATTAGAATAAAAGTGATTATGGTGTGAAAGACGATGAGAATTTTTTTTGTGGTTATCAGCCTCATCAAGTAGAATCATATGGAGACTGTCATCATATATTTCGCGTCAAGTACTCTTATGATGCATTGAAATGTGTAACACCAGCATTTCAATGTAATAAATGAAGAAATACTTAAGACATGACTGTATGGGCATCAGTTTCCTTTGCCTTCTATTTATAGGGAAAATTAATTAAGTAATTACTGGGCATGGACGGCATTTCATCTTAGGCCTCAGGATGACAATGCACCTGCAATATCAAGTGCTTTTCCTTGTTATTGCAGGTGTCTATAGGCGGCGATAACCGCTTACCACCAAGTGGGCCGTCAGCTTGTTTGTCATCTAGTTGTATAAAAAAAAACAATAAAATTAAGGGAGAGTTTGGCGGGTTTTTGTGCTGTCAGTAAAAATTTTTATTACAATAATTTAAAATTGTGTCGGAGCGAACATTGTGTCATAAAAATGGTATAGCTTTATTACACAAGTGTTTGTGTCGATGTATACACTAAAAGATTATTAGAATAAACGTGATTATGGTGTGAAAGACGATGAGAACTTTTTTGTGGTTATCCACCTCATCAAGTAGCACCATAAGGAGACTGTCATCATATATTTCGCGTCAAATACTCCCAAGATGCATCGAATTGTGTTACGCCAGCATTTCAATGCAACATATAAGGAAATCAATAAGAACTGAAGTCATGGATGTATGGGCGCTAGTATCCTTTCTCTGCCATGTTCATTTTTAAACCACACACTGAGAAAATAAAAAAAAGTTTTTGGCGACTTTTTCAAGAGTTTTATTACAATAATTAAAAATTGTTTTAAAGCGAACACTGAGTTATAAAAGTGGCCTAGTTTTATTATTCAAGTGCTTTTGTAGACGTGCAACTAAAAGATTGTTAGAATAAAAGTGATTATGGTTTGAAATACGATGAGACCTTTTTTGTGGTTATCCACCTCAACAAGTAGCACATAAAGTGACTGTCATGATATATTTCGTGTCAAATAGTGTCAAATACTCCCAAATAAAAAGCATTGAAATGTGTTACGCTAGCATTTTAAGCACTAAAAGAAGAAATAAAGAAATACTGAAGATATGGCTGTATGGGCATTTGTTCCCTTTGCCTTCTCTTTATAGGCAGAATTAACAAAAAACGGTGTCTGGCTAGTGACAGCTTTAGTTCCAAGTGTACCGTTTTGGCGCTGCAGTCGCTAAGTGGGGCCGCCAAGTAAAAGTGTTCTGTGGGCCGCCATCTTAGGACGCCATTTTGATGGCTGCCATGTTTGTTTGTTTTGTAATTCTTGTCATTCTTCCGAGTTTAAAATTTAAATTTCTATTTTTATCAAGTGTATTTCGGTCATCAAATCCTTATAATATGATATTTCCGCGCATTTCAGTGAATTTTCCCTCTCTGGTTTGTGACAATATTGACTGTACATGTAATATTCGGTATTATTCTCATGAGTAAAATGTGGTTGGTGGTCTGTCACAATCACAATTGTAATGCATCAAGTGAGTCCCACCGACTTTTTAGTTTCACTAGAACGATGAACATTGAAATTTGTGGATGTCATACGTAGTACTATCAAATTCCCTTATCATTTGATTCACCAAAGAACAACTAACTACGAGAAATATTTTGGTTAAACATAGTTTGACCAAAACTAAGTTCGAACTCTGTGTAACTTCACGCCAAGCCGTACTTACCTACAAAAGGAAATAACTCACGGTGTGCCTCTTAAAATACAGGAGGTGAGTCATTATTGTACAGTCATCTTTCTTGTGCTTCTATGGTATAGTAAAATTGAAAAAAAATCTATGTACTTTAGTAAAAATAAAATACTTTTGAAGTAAATAAAACTTAAAGGCACAAATTTTCAGATTTTTTTCAGACAATTAAAATATTGTTATTCTTCATTTCATTTATATGCATTATTCATTGTTTATTTTCATACAGCTGGACATCAGCTTTGCGGAGACTAGAGAACACTTATGTACTTACTTACAATTTAACATGTTTTTATTCTTTTTTTTTTTCAGATTTATGATTAGATTAGCCATCAAGCTCCATATCTGGTGCTAAGTCAGATGTGATGACCGATGATATTACAAATTATACAAATTTTTGAAGAATGTCATGCAGAACCTAAGAGGTATGTGTTTACTTGTGATATTTTTATAATCTTATACAAATATAATATAACTTTATGGAGCGATTACTAACATCTGTTAGTTACCACTTCATAAAGTATCCTATATCAATTATCTCCATACCAGATTACATCTAAATGAGTTTATTGGTTTAGGTGTAAAAACGTAACAAAAAAAGAATCACACTTTCCCATTTATATTTTTTGTTAAAATGTATAAAATATAACTACATATATAATATTCATACACTCACACATATTATCTACTCTAAAATAAGAATAAAGAGCTTCTGTTATGGATTCTAGATACCAGAGAAATATTATTATGTATTAAGTATCAGAAATATATAGTAAATAAACATACAAACATCCATGACTTGTGAACTAATGTTCATACTTCATACCCATCATACAAACATCTGCCCCTACCTAGATTCTAAGCCGGGACCCCTAAATGAATACCCTGTATGGTAACGGGTAAAGACCACTCAAGCAGCCGGTCGTTACATGTATTTGACCAATATATTATTTGATACAAGTGACAAATCTTTGCATATTCAGTAGTTACTTGAAAAAAATCCACTTCGTTTTTTTAATGTACCAGACATATTATTTCTTTACAGATTTCACAAGGAAGAAAAAGTTGGGATCAAAGAAACGGACTTTTATCAAATATGCCACACAGATTGAAGCAAAAAGTGCTAAAGATTCAGCCTCATAAGCCTTATAAAAGCACGTAAACTCTTGCAAGAATACTTTAGATTAAGAAAAACATCTTTATGTAAATAAAACATTGAATTTTTGTTTCATTATTTGTAATCCTGTAAATAAAATACTTTTCCATTAATGAATACCTCCCCATACTATTTATCGATAAGAAAAAGAACATCACTAGTAATTAATAGAAAGGAACATCACTAGTCATATATAGACATATAACTACACATATCTCCTTAAACCTACTATAATCTGTGCTCTAACCGGCGACTGCAGCGCCAAAACGGAACACTTGGAACTAAGTCGAAAAGTCACTATCGGTGACTTTCGCATCTGTAGCTTGCTACCTATTATCTGATCTGTGAACGGTGTTTTTGGCAGGTTTATGTAGCGTCAGTCAAGATTTTTTTTAAAATAATTAAAAATTGTGTCGGAGCGAACATTGTGTAATAAAAGTGGTGTAGTTTTATCACTCGAGTGTTTGTGTTGACGTGCAACTAAAAGATTATTAGAATAAAAGTGATTATGGTGTGAAATACGATGATAACTTTTTTGTGATTATCCACCAAATCAAGTAGCACATAAAGTGACTGTCATCATATATTTCGTGTCAAATACTCCCAAAAAGCATTGAAATGTGTTACGCTAGCATTTTAATGCAATAAAAAAAGAAATAAAGCAATACTGAACACATGGCTGTATGGGCATTAGTTTTCTTTGCCTTCTCTTTATAGGAGAAGTAACAAAAAAACATTTTTAGACATACTTTTTCTTATCTGTGATTCATGAAAGTGACAACTAAAATCATGACATGACTAACGCCATTGCTTTTTAGACTTCTAACTACCTATCTGTTATTGAAATAATACCGAATCTAACTCAAAAAGTACGTAAAAATGAGTGAATTGGTTTGGGGTATCAAAAATGGAGACATAGACCAAGTAAAACAAATAATAGAAAACAAGGTAAAGTTTTTATCGTATCTATAAATCGATCTTATTGTTTTTGATAATGGATATGTATTTATATTGCACAAAGAGCCAAGGAGGTACAGTTCTAGTAATCGATCTAAGTGAAGGCGTTCTGTAGTTAGGATTTTAAATATTTGTGGTTTGTTAAGGTTTGCATTATTAAACGGCCAGATTCATACTATATACTTTCGAAACTAGCTACTAAAAACATGAAGTAAATATTTCATGTAGGTAAGCTCAAATACTTTATTTATTCATAGCTAAATTATTATTATAGAAAATTGACGTCAACGCCCTTATAGACGGCAGAGTGCCGCTTCATTATGCAGCAGATTATGGTCAAACAGCAGTAGTGAACTATTTATTAGACAAAGGTGCTGATCCTAATGTAAGTCATTTATTGAATTAAATATCTTGGTCCTTATAGTTTAAGAATGTTATCAATAATATATAATAGATAATAATAATCCTAATAATATTCTATAATCCTTTGATGAGAAGCTGGTTAGTGACCAAAAATTATTAGATACTAATATTAAAAAATAATCTGGGAATGAATTGTTAAACACTTTAATATTATTATTGTTGAAAGATTTCATTTTCTTTTATACAACTAGATAAAAATTCATAATTTTGAAATATTAACATTAATTTTAAAAAATATAAATGTAAGAAAGCTAATCATTTATTTAATAATGTTTTATAGATGGTGGATAAACATGGCATATCAGTGATTTTAGCAGCTATTTGGGAAGGCCATACAGACTGTGTTAAGACATTACTCAAAAATGTAAGCATGTTGTTTCTTTTACAATTGGTTTTATTATAACTAGAGATTAGCTGTTATTAAATGTTTTTATTATTTTCACTGTAAGAGACAGTAAAAGAACCTCACCTGTGACTCACTACTTAGCTCACTCATTTCTACAATTCTACTTTAGTACTCACCTGACTGCAGTCAAAGCAAAATATTTGAAAATTCAGTGAGTCAAATTGTGAAATGCAAAAAATGCCCTAAGAAAACAAACTAATCCAAAAATTTAATTTACTCAAATCTTAACTTAAGACCTTTCAACAGACCATATTATATTACAACAGCTATAACTATATAGACAGAATGATAATTTTAATTGAATTATTATATTTCATAAAAATTTAGTTTTAGAATGGCATACAGATAAAAAGGACAGAATTACAATTATGGTAAGAGAAATTGGCAATACAATGTCTCTCAGTGTCTGCCAGTTGATGGATCACTACACCCAGTAGCCACACCACAAGAAGTTGGCATTCTGGTTTGGCAAATAAATAATTAAAACATTTTTACGTGTCAGGGCATATCTAATGATACCTATCGTCGGTGGGCGTGCAAGACCGCGTAATAGCGGTTTGCAATACCACATGTTTACAAAAGTCGCTAAGCTGAAATATCGCAGCAGCGGGTTCTTAGCGTTTACTCGCTTATGCTAGATTCTCATTGAACAACACCCAGAGAAATCCTAAACAAGCTCAGTCAAAGGAATGTGTAGAAATATCCAAGATATTATTATTTTTCTTCCATCCTGTGAAATAAACAAAAAATGTATATGGTATTGCAAACTACTCTTACGCGGTCTTGCACACCCACCGACGTTATGAAAATGGACCTTAATAATAACCATTGTATAAGACTACTTCAGTAACAGTTTTTTGTCATGTTTTATTGAATGTTATTTCAAATTTGAAAAAAATATATAAAATCTAAATTTTGAGTTACTCCTGGCTTCAATCATCATCTCATCGAGACTATTCTCATGAGCCCAAACACGCTATATCTGCTGTAAGTTTCTGAAGAATGCAGCACCCCCACAGACTATTTAATGCTACAACATCAACTAAAGGTTAACATTTCTTGGAAATGCCACAAAAGAAACACTACACCAAATTTCAAATAAATCAGGATCTGTGAAAGTTAATAAAACATGAGAGATACATGGACACATCAAACTTAAAACACCCCTCTTTTTGAATGGGGGGTTATATAAATGAGATAAAACACTATTGAAGTGCATAACAATCTTATTGTCCACTTGATGGTAAGCAGTTAACCATAACTAGAGATGCTCAGAGCACCTTGACCTAGAGGTCAACACTCACATATTATTATAATGCCTACCCTTTAAAAGTCAAGAGATAGTGATAAGTTGACAACATAGGAGACAAGTCCCCACTGCTTTCAACATAACACTTTCTCAATAAGCTCTGATGACCTTGTAGGCCTTATGCCCTTTAGAACTTATAACAACATATCTTGTGGTATCACATTTTTTATAAAACCAATACCATTGTTTTACAGGGTGCTTCTAAAAATGGAAAAACCCCAGATGGGACTCCTTACCTTGAAGCAGCTGAAAAAGATGAAATAAAGGAGCTACTCACATAAAGACAGGAATATTGATTCATAACATTATGATATTTTGCAAACTTATTAATCTGTGTTTTTTAAAAGCTAAGATAGAATTTCTCTAGAGTCAAATGATAAACTTAGTCCGTCATAAAATATTTTTACATGCATTTATTTATATTATAATGAATTATTTTTATATGCTCAACTTATTAAATAAGCAACTGTACTTTATTTAATTATGTGTCAGAAGTATTAGTTGTTTTACGGGCCTATGAATAGAAAGTGAATCTGTCCAATGATTTAAGAATTATTAAAAGCTGTGAAGTTCATTTAGGTCTTTATTCTAAATTTAGTGGATAAATTATTTTATAGTTGCTTGTAAGTTAAAATTCCAAAATATATTATGGAGGTAATTTTTATTGCTAAAATGAAATATGAAGACATGCTTCTATTTTCTTATTTAACAATGAATACAAAATAACATTAACACACATCATATAGAATTAATATAACTTTGGCAAATAAAACATTACTGACAAAAAATCTTTATATTTGACCTAAATATAAAAGTTTTTCCAAGAATCGAGATAAAACCAACATATTGCTAAGATTGCACATCAGTGAGCATTAATGGTTTTCTTTTGCTTACCAAACATTTGACAAAAAAATATCACTAATATACCTACTACAGATTACAAAGTATTTTTTTGTCATTTACTCCTATTAAATAACAGAAAATTGCTACAAGTCTCCATCACCTGGATATTTTTTTCTCCTAGTGCTCATTGGTGGACAATAGCAAGCATTCTTTTGGGCGTCTAGATATGATTTGCAACCTAATGTTAATGTACCTGTAAAAAGTAATTTTGCAGCACCTTTGCAACCTGCAATTAAAAAAAAACTTTATATAGAGTAAAAACAAGATACGGATACACAACATTAAGATTAATTATTTAGAAGTTAATAAATATGAAAATGAATTCAGATTCAAATTATACCTTTGGTAATTGTATCTCCAGCAACATTTACAAACTTGTAGGAATCACAGTAGTTATATAGGCATCTTTTGAACTCTAAATCACATACTTCTTTACCACTGTTACATGTATCATAACAAATATCATGGGCATCACAGCATTTTGTCATTTCATCAATGGGCAAGTATTCAGTAGATATTTCAAAACCTAAAGACCCACAACCATCTGATTTAGGTATATGATTTCTGTTACGCACAGGTTTTACTGTTCCTATAATTAAACAAAGTAAATTATTACCAGATTTGAAATTAAACATTACAAGTATCAGAATATAAATAGTAGTGAATGATCTTATATGTGATATTTTACAAGTTTTGTTTGATCTGAACTTAGGTACCATATAAGAAAATTATGACGTTAATGAATTACTTAGGATTTAAGTATATGATTTGGTTATTATAACTCACCTTCTGGACATCTGAAGATACAGTCTTCTTCCACTGCTGCATCAAACACATCATGTAAAGATCTAAACTTTTCTGCAACAGTTATCACATTCCTGAACATATCCCCAAATACTGATTCTGCTGACAATACGGCATCTCTTAAATTTCGTAACACAGTTGATCCAATGCCTGTATATGCGTAGGCAGCAAAAGTTAAAAGATAAATCAAAATTTTCCTGTACGGAATTTCCATGTTCATTTTATATCAGATCGGAATAAAATTGTTCATTCCTCATCGTGCAATAGAAAAGAAACACGTAAGTAAAATAGCAAATCGGTTTTGATGAGTTTTGGTATATTTTTAGATTATATCTCATGTGATGTATATATAAATATTTATTTACTATTATGTACTTAGTCTGTGATATAACTGTCACTGTCAAATATCTTTTTTTTTTGTTAATTCTCACTATAAAGGGAAGGCAAAGGAAAGTAACGCTCATACAGCCATGTCTTAAGTATATCTTTATTTCTTCTTTTATTGCATTAAAATGCTAGCGTAACACATTACAATGCTTCTTAGAAGTATTTGACACGAAATATATTATGACAGTCACTTTATGTGCTACATTATGAGGTGGATAACCACAAAAAAGTCCATATCCTATTTCACACTATAATCACTTTATTTATTTATTTATATTAATCTTTTAGTTGCACGTCAACACAAACACTTGAATAATAGAAGTACGCCACTTTTATAACTCAATGTTCGCTCCGACACAATTTCTAATTATAGTAATAAATATCTTCACTGACGCCACAAAAAACCCGCCAAACATCCATGACTCGTCATGACTTTTTTGTTAATTCTCCCTATAAAGGGAAGGCATTAATGCCCATACAGCCAAGTCTTCAGTATTTCTTTATTTCTTCATTTATTAAATTAAAATGCTGGCGTAACACATTTTAATGCACCTTGGGAGTATTTGACGCGAAATATATGATGCTACTTGATGAGGTGGATAACCACAAAAAATCTCATCATATATCACACCATATTCACTTTTATTCTAATAATCTTTTAGTTGCACGTCAACACAAACACATGATTTATAAAACTACACCTATTTTATAACACATTGGCCCTAATTCTGGTAAACACATGCTAAGTCTAAATTTAAGTTCAGTGCATTTCTTTTTATCAAAACGAATACGAAAAGGATGGCTGTCATATAATTTGACATTTATTTTTTGACGACCGGCTGGCCGAATGGTCTGTGCCCCTTGCTATGCAGGCCGCTCGATAAATACAATTTTTTGATTTTTTTGTTGTTTTTAGATTGGCACAACTGTTTTCCATTCTGGCGCGGAGTTTGTGTTGCATCGCTGTTTTTAGTTATATCTTCAAAACATTTCTAGCCTCTTGCTCTTCAGCACACGCTATTAATCAGTCATCGACGTAGTTTGCCAATATTATTTTCTTGCTTTTATCGTCTCTATTTCGCACAAATAGACATGGGGCGCTACTGCTTTGCTCAAAACCAATTTTTAAGATATATTCCGTGATGCAATGATCCCAACATCTCAGGGCCCGTTTCATTCCATACAGACTTCTTTTGAGCATGCACACATTATTATTCGAAGCTTTTAGATATCCCGCCGCTGGTATCACAAATATTTCTTCTTTTAACGTGCCGTATAAGAAGACTGTCGATACATCAAACTGGGATAAGGTAAGATTTTCCTCAGCTGCGATACTGCTAATTAGTCTGATAGTACTAACTTTAACTACAGGACAATGTATTGATAGCAGGGTTTGAAATCATCAAGATAAATATGCCCTTTGATAATTATCGCAATAATTATCAAACGGGTATAAGCATAGGTATCCTTTTTTTGACAGTATTAAAACAAAAAAAGGATTCCTATCCTAGGCTGTGTGGTCAAACTTTGAAAGACCACACAGGGTCATGCCATCTAAAATTGTCTATGGTTTCTTAGAAATCTATCTAAATTTAAGTGACAGCTCTAAACAGATTCTTGCTATCTTTTTCCTATTACGTATTGCGAGAAAGAGATATACTGTAATTAAATTTAGAATTAGAGTGTGTCTTCAGAATCCGGCCCAGTGTGTCTTCCAGATCAGGCACTGGGGCTCGTTCCAAGCCTACAAGTTTTTACTTTAAGGCCGTTCCGTACCTTTGGGCATGACGTTTAGCTGTCACAACTAACCCGTTCCGAGCCTCGGAGAGTTGCAACTTTTTGGCGATAAATTTAGAGGGTTAGAAATACTCTGACGTTTAAAACGTCATAACACCCGTCAAATGAGATAGGGTATCTCAAATCTCAGAAAAGGCACTTCTTATTTTTAGTTTACTTTTAATGAAAGTGAATAAAATTTAAAATACAGACTTACAGAAAATTTAATGCGGAATGGAAGCCTTTAAATAGAACTAACTCTAACTATTCTAACAATGGAAGTCCTTGTCAAAATTTGAGGTTATAAAAACAACTTAAGTCGTTCCACACCTTAGAGCAAGACAAAAAACAACTCGGAGTGTTTGGAGTGTAGGCTCGGAACGCGCCCCTGTCTGTATAGTAATCTGTGATCTGACAGGCCCATGACTATATAAGTGATCTGTGCCCAAGTCTGGCAGTATGTCTAAAGATTATAATCTGTGATTTATTTGGAATTCGTTATTTTCAATTTTAGTTTTTTATTTACATTTCTTATTATTAATCCTTGTTTAATCACACCGCTACTAAATATGAATATCGACTTGGATATTCGTATAATACCACAAGAACCTCGTGCTGCTACAAAGCATATAATGGTATAACAGTGAGACTTAAATGAATAATATTTATCTGTTTTGTAACTGCCCATCATTTTGGGCCATTCTTGGGGCAATTACTTAGAATCTGGTTTTTAATTTAAATATTAATGTATTCTCTATTTTGATCATATTATATTCAAAAGTACCAAATAAACTTTTTTTTATGTTTTATTCTATTGTAAATGAAAAACATTATTGGTAAAATACTAAAAAAATGGAAAACAAACAGCGGGAACTTTAAAAACAAAAGCACATAATAACCAAATGGTCACTACTCAGTGTATGCTGCAACCTGAAAGGTTCAGTAGCAGTATTACTTTACTGGGTTACAGAAACATTAAATTATGATAGCTAAAAAGATATCTATTATTATTTTCAGAGCCTCTTATTGCAAAAAATATGTCCTATCTACCGAAATATTCGCAAGAAATTTGAATTACTTCATGAAGACCAGGTTGATGAAAACATTATTAAAATTAAAGATGTTTATGCACTGAGTTCAAGTCAAATAAGAAAATGTGTACTAAATTTTTTGGAGATATTTAAAATGGAATTATTGCAAAACACACATCTTATGGTTAGTAATAAATACTAGTGTTGTTTTCGCTTGGAGTGTACACAAATGTGGGAGGGTTTAGTATTATATCTCAGAGTACCTTGTGTATTCATGTTGCTATGCAGCAAGGTAGAGAGAACTGATGGTTGTAAGTGAGTTTGGCAAATGTAGGTAGCATAAGATCTCTAGAGGCCTTACATGGCTTTACAAATTTAGTGATATTTTTTCTCTTGCACTAGATCTCTATTTTTTACATTGTTATTTTCATATTCACTACTCACACACCCAGAACACACACACACACACACACACACACACACACACACACACACACACACACACACACACACACACACACACACACACACACACACACACACACACACACACACACACAAACACACACACTCACTCACACAAACACACACACTCGCTCACACAAACACACACACACACACACACACACACACGCACACACGCAAACACACACACGCACACACGCAAACACACACACACACACACACACACACACAAACCCACACACACAAACACGCACACACAAACACACACACACACACACACACACACACACACACACACACACACACAAACATACACACACACACACACACACACACACACACACACACACACACACACACACACACACACACACACACACACACTAAAACACACTCACACAAACACAATACACACATAATCACAGTCACTCAAACACAATACACACACACATGCACACATATACATAGGTGCCCAAACGCGCGTGCGCACACACACACAGATTCACACAAACATACACATACAAATTGGCTTCTAAAAGAAAGAGTTTGAGGTAACAAACAGAAAAACAGAAAATTGACATCATCCTTTTTTTAAATGAGTTAAAAAAGGAGTAAAATTTTAAAAGTTCTAAATAAATACTAACAATATGCTAAACATACATTCTAGGAAAGTCGCCAATTTACAATTGAGAGACTATCATGGTGCATTACAAAACTTGTCACTATTGAAACATATTTAAATGAATTGAAACTTATGGAGGGAGAAAAACAGGATTTATCAGACACATTTGTTTCACCAATGTATTTTGTCAATTGGATAGATTTCACATTTGAAGTCTTGACAAAGTTATCAACTAGTATATATAGAACTGACTATAAGGATAGTGACAGACTTCAAGATCAGTGGAAATATGAAGTGAGTATAATTTCTTCACATATAATGTATTACATCTATTTACAAATTATTCATTTATGTTGTTATTAGAGGTATATTAAGTCTTGCTGTCGATAACACAGAACAGTAAAAGAGGTTAAAAGTTGTAAGTGGGCAGTCATGCGCGCCACACAAGAGTAAACACTACTTTCGGTCCTTTCAATGATTTCACACACTCAATGGCTGATCTTTACAGAGTAATATGCCAAAACCAGTGAAAGGAGGCCTAAAATCAAATTCCTTCTGTGCCCAGTTATACTGGCTACTTGTCCTTTCAATCTGGAACAACAGAATGCTTTACGGCTGAAATACAAATATAGGTATTCGACGATCTATATGACTTATTTAAGGGTAGCCTGGGTAGGCCCAAACGACCCTTAAAAAAGTCATATATAGATCATAAGCCAAGTAATTCTTTAATCAATTATTATTTAAATGTGACTATTATTTAAAAGTGACAATTTGTTTTTCTGACTAAAGTAATGCCAATTCAATTAAAAACAATTTATCATAGCGTGATTATTTTCAGCCTGTCTGTAGTTTAATTTCTCATAAAGAATTGTGATATATTGCCAAATTGCCAATCATCAGTGTCAAATAAGTGATAACAGACTCAATAACTCGCTATTCGACAAATAATGTTGAATATCGAATAACAGCGACTAATCGAGGCTCTAGTTTTTATGATGATTATAAGGTTAGGTGGATAACCATGATAAAAATTCTCAGTCTTTCATAGTAGCTATTTGCCAATAAAAAATTTGCAAAACACACCAACTCCAAAAAATATATTTCTAGGGGATAGTTAGCTACCTAAGTACGTAAATATAATTATTTTATCCTTTTCAGTTTTTTGAAGTCCGTTTAAATTTTTTTTTTTTTTTTCCAATTTTTAGTGATAACTTTCTAAGGTCGAAGCTAGATGGGTGAACGTCAACTTATATTGTTTCCCACTATCGTATCGTTTCACTAAAAAGTCATAGGAAAGCAAAAATCCGCAATTTCCAATAGGTAAGTATGTAGACGACTTACTGATTTCAGTTTTTTTATTTAAAAACCAAACTACCCAACTGATTTTGAAAAAAAAATTATGGGACAAAATGGCAACGATTCCGCATCGAACAAAAAAAAAACACGTAAATCGGATCAGTAATCTCGGCGTGATCTGTGTACATACAAAGAAAAAAAATACGTAGACGACTTACTAATTTCAGTTTTTTTTACTTATAAAAACCAAACTACCGAACTGATTTTGAAAAAATTTTTATGGGACCAAATGGCAACTATTCCGCATCGAACAAAAAAAGAATCACGTAAATCGGATCAGTAATCTCGGCGTAATCGGTGTACATACATAGAAAAAAAAACATACCGGCCGAATTGAGAACCTCCTCGTTTTTGAAATCGGTTAAAAATACGAACAAATGCTAAACATGTGTGCGAGTGGCGACACTCTGGTTCTGGACTCGGTACTAACGTCGCTTGCAACTACTTCGAACCTCTTTCATCTGTTCTGTGGTGATGTGATACCCTTGGGGTAATAAATATTTGGAGGACTGATATTGGAGTGGTAGCATGGAGTAAAGGTTACAATTTATTGCCTTATGTATGGCTATTTCCTTCTCTGGTGGTGCTTTTAGTTGAGATTGAGAGACAGTGTAATTACAACCTGTGATGGAAACGCCTTTGAAGTTTCGATACATGCCGTTTTGGTCTAGACATTCTTAATTGCCGCAGGGTTGTCACATTTTTTATTTTTGGAGCTTTCTCCATAAAAAATAATTTTCATAGTGCCATTTTGCAGGGCTTTCGGGGGTCGCGATTCCAATACGACTATTTCAAGATACAAGATCGCGGAAGCGACTTCAGTAAAATCAATATGGATATAATTTTTATGGTTTTCGAGGGTCCCGATTCCGAATACAACATGTATTTCGAGATCCAAAATGGCGGACGCTACTTATTTTAATATAAAATCAATGTGGGTATAATTTCTTAGTTTGCGGGGGTTCCGATTATGAATACAACAGCTATTTCGAGATCCAAGATGGCGGACGCGACTTTTTAATAAATTAATACGGTTATAATTATCATGGTTTTCGGGGGTCAAGCTTCTGAATACAACAGCTATATCGAGATCCAAAATGGCGGAAGTGACTTTAAAAAAATAGGTATGGTTATCATTTTCATGGTTTTCGGGGGTCAAGCTTCTGAATACAACAGCTATATCGAGATCCAAAATGACGGAAGTGACTTTAAAAAAAATAGGTATAGTTATCATTTTCATGGTTTACCTAGGTCTAAAAAGTCAACACGAGTATTCATGGATACAGGCTTTTAAACCAGACATAAACAATCCGAAATAAATAATCCGCGCTCAAATAAACCTTAAACCAACAAACCTACCGTCATGATTGAATTTTCTGTGTTACATCCTGCACCAAACTAAATGACCCTTAACTTCTACTAATATATTTTACTTTGCATTCTTAGTAATTTCAATAACATTCAACCTCCAATTTTTTTTTCCAGATGGTTGATCACATAACATGTCTTCATATGTGCATTGATGAGCTGCTACTGTGTGCTATGACTTTGTGCAAATACTGTCTAGAAGAAGACCAACCTATTATTAAGGCCCGTTGTCATGTGGTATGTAATAGATTCTTCAGCATATTTGTTAAAAAAAAAGCATTTTCGAAGCCTGTATACATACAACGGAGCGGTGCGGCTCTTTGAAACTTATATACACATATCGTCGACATCTCGTTGATAAACGCCGGCATCCAATCAAATGCCTAGGCCGATAGTTAATTGAATTACTCACTTAACGTTTAACGACTTATTAAAAGGATCGTCTTGTACCGAAGACTTGGTTTGATTGGTGGTTGAACCCATCAATTAATTTTTATGCCCACTTATAACCGACATTGTTTTGGTTATATATGGTCATACCTTGAACCTACTAAGCACTCAAACAGACACACGAAAGCTCTTCGTTTTAACGGTCCATTTAAGCGGCTAATTTAACCAGACAGCTGCGACATTTACAGGGTGGTGCCGTCAATACGACAATAAATTGAAACGTAGGCTAAATTAGTCCATAAAAATGGTTTGCCACTTTCAAAAACATCTTATTCGTTTGATAATTTCATGAAATTTCTATGAAATAATGCAGCCAATGTTATATTATTTCATACAAATGTCATGAAACTGTCAAACGAATAAGATGTTTTTGAAAATGGCAAATCATTTCTATGAACATAGCAACTTTGACAAAAAGTCAATTTTGGAATGTTATTAACATTAACACATGTAACAACACACACACACACATGTGTGTTTAACATTTGTTGTTTGTTGTTGGAACATTATTAATTTTTCCGTTCTTCTTTGGGTATATAACTTTTTTATTAGTCTGTGTAAAACAATAACCATCATATGTTTAACAATGTTGTTCATCACCAGCCTATATACGTCCCACTGCTGGGTACAGGCCTTCCCACATGGGAGAAGCACACATACATGAGGAGTGTGCATGCATACCAATAATTGTAATGAAATAAATATGAAAATGAATATTTCTGTTTAACCTATAAGCTCTCTCCCTGTTCCGAAATATGGTTATGAATAAAATTTACCATCTATTTCAGGTGTTAAGAGAAACTAAAGCATTGTTCTGCGAATTAATCAATGTAGACATCACTGAATCCGTAAAAATAACACCAGAACTGTTAAAGCTGCCGATAATGCCATCAAACGCAAACATTTTGATAGATGTCCTCAAAGATGTTCTTTACGTATTAGAAACTAATACTAACACGGCCCTATTGACTTTACTTATACACTGTAATGTGTACTGCAACTCTCCTGTAGATGTCTTAAGGGATCATTTTAGTCAACGGAAAGAGCACTTCTGCCCATGCCATCATAACAATATTGAAGATATTGACATAGAAACATGCAAAGATGTGATGAATTTTGATTTGTATAACGAGAGGCTTATGCAAATTGGTTCATTTGCTGTGTCCTGCTCTTCAGATCAGAAACGTAAGTAACGATTCATAGGTAATTATTTTTATCAAACTAAGTTCGCAGGAGCACGAATACGACAAAGACGGATGGTGGATGATTAGTCATTATTAATGATGTTAAGTGGTAGACCATTTAACTAGTAATAGTAATGAGTACTTTCGAAAGATGAATCTAAAGTTTGAATATATCCAACGTATATCTACAGTCAAGTATCTGAAATAGAGATACAAGATACAAAATACGTATTTTCATCTTGTATCTAAAAGTCTGTCAAGAAAGTACCGGGAAAAGATTAATAATACACAAAATGTTAGTTAATCATCCAAATTTATTTCATCACCTTCAAAGTTTGCTCCTTCAGAAACGATACACTAACGCCAACGAATAATCTAATGATCGAAACATTTTTTAAACGCTGTTTCCGGAATTGAGTTCAGTTCTCACTGCGAATCCTCCTTTATGTCTTCTACCGATTGAAAACGGGTGCCACGAAGTGGTAATTTGAATTTACCAAAAAAAAAAGTGGGCTCGAGCCATATCTGGGAATATGGTTGCTCGATGGTATTTGTTGAGTGTTTGGTCAAAAGTTTGTCCACAATGATGGCCTTGTGCGAAGGCGCATTATCGTGGTGCAAAATCCAAGAATTTTCTTTCCACAAATCTGGCCTTTTTCCTCCAATTTGCTCTCTTAAATGCCGCATAACGCTCAAATAATATTCTTTATTTAACTTTTGACCTTAAGGTAGGAATTCCGAGTGCACAACACCGCGATAGTCTCAAAGAAAACGGTCAACATGACTTTGACTTTTGATCGACTTTGGCGTGGTTTTTTCGGTTTCGGTTCAGTTGGAAGGCGCCACTCCGAAGCTTGTTGACATGTCAAACTCGTAAACCCACCTCTCGTCACCAGTTAGAATGCGTTTCATGAATGTTGGGTCGGAATTTACTCGTTGTAGCATGTCTTCAGCGACCCTCATCCGATTGAGTTTTTGGAGAAAATTCAGGTCTTATGGGACTAGCCGAGCGGCAACATGTTTCAAGTGATTATTGAAAATGGTACGGATCGACTCGTGAGATACAGAAAGTTCGCCGGCTATCTCTCTCAAAGTTGAATGAGGATTTTCAGTCACTATTTCCCTCACTTTTGCGATGTTAACTTCAGTTGCAGACGTTGATAGCCTACCAGAGCGAGGCAAATCTTCCATCACATCTCGACCGCTTTTGAACGCTTTATACCACTCATAAGCAAGTGTTTTTGATAAAGTCGTTTGTAAATACTTTTAGTAATAGTTATAAATGCTTTTAAAAAAGTCAAAAGAGGGATCCTAATGCATCTTTTTAGAAAATTTTCTGACTCTTTTATTGCAAATGGCGAAAACACAGGATCACCGTTGGCTTAGAAAGACTGCAATACCTAAATAATAAAGATACCTGTTTAATCCGTCAAGCATCTGATTCCAGACACAATTGATTTTTAATTGTCATAGACCTCCATAGATATAACGCCGCTTGACAGATTAAAGAGCTTAACCTACAATAAATAAAATATGGGTGACATTCATGTTTCTGAAAACTATTTTGCCAACTAATAGATCCCATAGATTTTTTTCACTTTTATAATTCTCATCGAATGAACTGTAGACCTGAGGAGCTCGGTGGCGTATTGGTTTGAGCGCTCTGGTTTCGAATACGAAAACAAAGCAACTTTCGCCATGGTTGACCCTGGGATGGGTCAACTAAAATTTATAATCTCGAGCTCCTCCGTGCTTCGGAAGGCACGTTAGCCGTTGGTCCCGGTTGTTACTTCAACCGCTTTAACCCACCAACCCGCATTGGGCCAGCGTGGTGGTGTTATGGCCCAAACTCCTCATGTGTTTCTCCCATGTAGGAAGGCCTGTGCCCAGCAGTGGGACGTATATAGGCTGGTGATGATGATGATGATGATGAACTGTAGACCAATGCACGTTGGACTAAAAAGAAAAACAAAATAACCAAAAATCTAGTTAGGTACCTATACGAGATCAGACAGAGCTGTCCGTGGAAGCCCGATACGCACGGCCGTGGAAGGTTAAAGGCGATCGCATAGAGATCGCCTTGGATTTCGTGGTTATTTTTTTTTCCTTTTTTGGTCATTGTTCTACACAGTTCATTCGATGAAAATTATAAAAGTAAAAAAATCTAAAGTATCTATTACTTGGTAAAATGGTTTTCGGAATCATGTTCGGGACTCATAAAATATAACACCTGTTTGCCAAGTTCTGTTCCTGTGGAGCGGCTCTCCTCTTATAGAGGTATAATATGAGGCCTCGTCTCAGAAAAAGGACCGATAAAAATTCGAAGAACCAACACATTAAAAAAATATAATATTTTGTTTTGTCACTTTTGTGCGATCAGCGCGATCTATTCGTAAATATGAATGCATGTAAAAAATGAATTTAAATTCAATAAAATTTCGTTATTTTGACAAAAGTATTTTATCTTTAAAAAGTATTTAAAAGATACGTATTTTGTATCTAGTATTTCAATTGGTATCTGAAATACTTAATTTCAAAGTATTAGTTGCATTTTGTATTTCAGATACTTTGTATCTTGTACATTGTTGGGTATCTTGTACATCACTGACAGTAATTAGCAATAATTATAATCTATTTATTTATAACAAATAATGCAAATCTAACTAACTGCAACAGAAAACAATAAAAAGTTGGTATACCTATTTCATTTTCAGGCATACTAACTCTCCGAAGTAGTCTTTCCAGTCTGGAATCCTTGGACCCGCATTTAGTACCAGCTATATCTACCTCTCCAGTCAGTGTCCATACAACTCTTTTAGTGAATATTTGGAAGCAAGAAGTTAAGGAGATAAGGGATACTGTCTTTTTGATAGTTGATCCTGTTGCTTTTGTCGAGGTCAGTATTATTTCCCATTAATCTGTCAAGCTGCAGAATACCTCCGGATGCCTTATTACAATTAAAAACAATTGTCTGTGGAATCTCTGGCATGACAGGTTTAATACATGGAATGTAAAATATGGAATGTGAGACGAATAAGATGATTATTTTCCTGTTTATCTGATTCAATGACAAAACAGCAGCAAAAGATATACAATATTTTAATATAAGTAACGCCCATCCTGATAAGGGGTCAAGGTACAGGGCAGGTAAAGGGGTCACCAATATGAACAACTTTTACTATGAGACCAACCATACATTTCAGTGCAGTAGGCATTCAAGTTTCTATGAAACAGCTGTTTTTTTTCATAATTTCAGGGTTGGTCCATTGTAACACCTTGCATTATTGCCTCATAAAATGCGCAGGAACCGATCTGTGATATATATGTTTTTAGTTTGGTGTCTGGTTCATATAAATTGAAATTAATTAATTAGCTATTAAATTAAAATAATTGTTCTTATATTTAACATTTAAATTAAAAAAATAATTAATTTCATAATTTATTTACGCCTTTATTCAAACGTCTAAATAGTAATAATTAAACGCAACGAAGTGAACTTCGCGAGATCGAGCGAATTCGCAATCGTCCGGCCTGTGACCGATTTCACATTTTACTTATTCTGCCTGCCATCTCACGTTACTGTGCTAAGCCGAATAATTAATTTAAAATATTACTTATAATACATATTAAAGTTGTGTTTCTAATAATAATTGTTATTGTTTTGACCCCGCCTTGGGGTTGTTCCTCTACCATTAAAACTACTGACTTCGCGAATACCTAAGCTGTTGGGTAAACAGCAACGCCTGCTCCAGACCACAGATCTGACTGCACTGCTGACTGCGGAGTGATAGGAGGCGGTTGTAAAAGAGTCTCGGATTGGTATTATCGTACCCACGACCCTACTTCGCTCTATTTTCTAGCCAGAGAGATTTATCAATCTAATATATATTAAAATTTGTATAACCTAATTTACCTATTTCTCATTTCTCTGGTTAGCCTACAACCTACCTACTATCCGGGGCTCAAACGTCACACCATGGTAAAAGTTGTTCATATTGGCCCTAATTCTAGCGAACACATGCTAAGTTTAAATTAAAGTTCAGTCTATTTCTTTCTCTCAAAATGAAAAAGAAAAGGATGGCAGTCATATTAATTGACATTTAGAAAGGTGCGTCCAATTTTCGACCTCATTGGACGTGCTAAAATGCAGTGTTTAGGAGGCACCTCCGTACATGCCGTCTAAAATTGGCTATGGTTTCTTTGAAATCTATCTAAATTTAAGTGACAGCTCTAAACAGATTCTTGCTATCTTTTTCCTATTACTTATTGCGAGAAAGAGATATACTGTACTTAAATTTAGAATTAAAGTGTGTTCCCAGAATTAGGCCCATTGATGAGTAGTACTTTTAGTCCTTTTTAAAATTTGTGTTAATTACGTTACACATTGAATAATATCATCCAGCCGGGGGTAAACTTTAAATCACTTTTTTACAGTCACCCGGATTGAGAATGGTCGCGGGTTCGCATCCTGCCCCCGGACATTTCTGTTTATATTCTGAGACATTTGTATTTAAAATAATTGTGTTCTTTTAGCGATGCAAGATATACATGAAGGAGCTGTTAGTTGGAGTCGAGAAACAAGATTTTTATGAAAACCGAGATATTTGGACCGTCATCATTAATATTGGAACGGTCGTTTATGACTTCTTTTTAGTATATAAAAACTGCGAACCAGATGCTTTGATTGGGGACAAAGAGTTGGATATCTTATTGGATAATCTAAACAGAGGTATTTATAAAATGTATCTAATTGTCTGTAAAATATTATCTGTGTAATAAACTGAATGCAATAGTCTCTTGTATGACCGTTACGAGTAATATGCTCATTTTTATCATTCAAATTCAAATGTCGCTTTGTTAACATATATTTTTGGATAATAATGTTAGATTTTAATTTTAGTTCGGCGTAAAGTGAGCATAGTATTTTCACCATAGTACAATTATTATTGAAGACCCGCAAAATCACATTAACAATTTGAAATTTTTTATAAAACAAGCCATGTGATATGAATTACTGAATAGGTAAATTTTATATAAAGTTGTAATTATTAATGAGGCTTGATTAGAGATGAGCTCGGTGAGCGATCTGTTTTCGATTAGGTAAACAAAGCCACTTTCGCCGTGGGTTGGGTCAATTAAATTTGTAATCACGAGCTCCTCCGTGCTTCGGCTGCACAATGTATCTCCGACAGTCATTTCGCCGTTTGACCCTTCGCCGATAAAACGTTTCGTCATCGGGCAGTTCACCGACAGTCTCTTTTAATGAATAACGATTCGCCGACAGAACGTTTCGCCATCGGGCGGGTATTAAACGAGATCAGAGCTGTCCGCGGAAGCCCGACACGGCCGTGGTAGGTTAGAAACTTACATTTAGTGGTTATTATTTTTTATTTTTTTATACCACTCCCGCCTACGTTCTTCTGTCGGCAAATAACGTTCTGTCGTTCTGTCGGCGAATCGTTATTCGGTGAAAGGTTCTGTCGCTGAACTGCCCGATGACGAAACGTTTTGTTGGCGAAGGGTCAAACGGCGAAATGACTGTCGGAGATACGTTGTAGATTCCCGTGCTTCGGCAGGCACGTTAAGTCGTTTGTCCCGGTTGTTACTACAACCGCTTTAACCAACAAACCTGCATCGGTCCAGCGTGGTGGTGTTATGGCCCAAACTCCTTATGTGTTTCTCCCATGTAGGAAAGTCTGTCCCCAGCAGTGGGACGTATATAGGCTGGTGATGATGATGATAAAATAGAGATGTTTTTTTTATTTCCAGCTCAAAAGGAATGTAATTTGGTCTTCAACCTCTTATCAAACGATGAATCTAATAGTTCTGTTGAAGAGAAAGATGGTCGTCCCAAAATAACAATCGCTCATTTTTCCATGCGAGTGCGACTTTTATATTCGCTAATCAAAAAGATTGACGAATTATTCCATCCTAAAGACGACGACCAACTGTTCGCTTATGACTTGTGCGAGGATGAGGCTCCTATAAATAGGAATCAGACTCATACTATTTTAAACCCTAACACAATTCAGTCGCGGAAACGACCAGAAGTCAACATGACGAGAAGTGTTTTTGCAAGAACTGTCACAGTTAACAAACATGGTCGAAATGACTTTTTGGTTAGACTAACGAAACATCTCAATGTAAAGAAGGGTGCACAAGAATTGAACTTCTCTGCTCAAGTGAGTGAATTGTTCCAAATCGAGTCAAAAAGAGCGGACCAACTTCCTATTGGTCGGTCAAAAGATGTATCTTTGAGGAGGGCATTATTGAACCAATCACGCGCTTTTCCTTTTATGAGGAAGTTGAATAGTACGTTTGATGTAGAAAAACATGAGGCGAAAATTAAGGAGAGTATTTTGAATGAGACGGAGAATTTGCAAATATCAGGTATGAAATGATATGATTTTACTTATTTGTATATAAAGATATAAACTTTAACTGGGAGTTTTGCAGCCTGTCCAAAATCCTTAATATGTGTCGAATTCGTTTTTTTAAGATGCTCCAAAATGGTACTTGAAAACCTTCAAATAATTAATATAGATCTAGTTCTAGTTAATATAGATCTGTAAATATTGATTAGTGATGCTATTTCCTTCAACACACTGGTGTTGCAAGCGCATATTTGTTCAATATTTTTTGTGATAATGCAGGGATTTATAATAATTTGCTCTAAAATATTTTATATAAGGCTGTTTATTTACATGAAACTAATATCTTGAAAAACGTTCAAGTATCAACCTCCATACATTATCGTATTTTCTCCTCTAAATTGGATTATAAATATGACTTATGAAATTTCAGCAATTTTGAATCAAATCGACGATATGACTGATATCATTTCATCAACGGTATCAAACAGGACCGCAACAAACTCAAGAAATGTAGAAGATGGAAAGAAGGAATCGTCAAGAATGGCAGTAAATGCAGGTTTAGACGATACAGTATCATATATGTCAATCACCTCTAATGTTTCACAACCATCGAATGTAACAACTTTAGAGAGGATTAATGATTTGGATATAGTAGAAAGTAAGCTTAATAGTCTCAAAGTTCAATCACAGTTGGAGACTAATTTATGAAATGAACACCGTTAATTGCTTTAAACGCAACTCTTCCGAAAATGAACTACAATAGGGTAATTGCATTTTACTTTTTTAAAACTTCAAAATATGAATCAAACCGATGCCATCCAAAAGATAACATTTTGTTCAATGGTTTTCCCCTCTTGTGAAAAAAAGGAATAATTTTTGACAATAATTTAATTTTTAAGTTTGACCACGTCATCACAAGCGCTTTCCATTAGTAGAATCTATGGTTTATTCCACTATGGCCACGCCAAGTGACGTCACACACTTGTTTAATGGAATTAATAAATAATCGATTACAAAGTCTATAAATGGCATAAATGAAATAAAATGTTGCCATCTTGTTGTATTGTGACAAAATAAATAAACACATCCATAATAGCAATTCATACTTACATAATCTTTTTATAAGGTAGTAATAGAATTAATATTAATTTTTCCAATGTCGCCTCAATATTTCAACACCCGACGAGTATTATCACAAATACCGGTGCTTCGGTTCAGTTTAGCCATTATTTATCTCGAGTATCTCGGATGACGGCACCACATCAACGTTTTTGACGCGTCCGGTGTGTATACGCCTTAGACGATTCGTAAGTTACAAATAAGTGTACATCGCGGTCTAAAAATGTTTATAACCCAAAGTTTTATAATTGCATGCACAAAATAGCGTCACAGGGTTGATGATATAATTTGATTAGACACAGAATAGATTTTTTCACACACGAAAATCGGTCGCAATAGGATGGTTATCTAGGATATAAAAAACCTTTTTTGGTGGAAAAATTACAAATATTATATAAAGTAGGTAATGTTGTGTCAATTTTTAAATTTAGAAATGAGTTTGATCATCAAAAAGTCATCAGCACTCTTTGAGTGAATAGCGTAGAGAAATTTAATCAGGGTGAATAGATTGCTTCACAAATATTAAAAGTAATAAATATCTAGACTTAGCATTTTAGATTTATGTCTGCTTTTACTGCACACAGTGTGACGGTGAATCTTATTAGAAAATTTTTAGACCGCGATCGTACTTATAATTAAATTAATATTTAGTACTTTGTAAATTTTGTCTTCCTGTTAGCTTTATACTCGCATAATGAAACATTTTATACACGTTGGATGGACTATTTGTAAAAGGACCTATCAAATGCCCATATGTGCCATTGAAATAAATATTTTTTTAATTGTTTATTATTATTATCAAATAGTGATGAAGTTAAATTTACATCCGTCCAATTTATACATTTACTTACTATATTGACTGCATACACTTTATGCATAATGAATCCAGCTCTGTGTTACTTTTAAAAAATATTGAAGATTTGAGACAATACAATACAGTAATGGTTTTGTAGATATCATTTTAGGTTTAAAACTTTCAATTGGAAATCAAGAGCGCCACCTAGATGATTTTTGGTTTGAATTGTAACACAGAATTATAAGGATTATTATGAACTGATTATGATATTTTGTATAATTTGTGCTTCTTGTGTATAATCTAATATGCATTACGACCACCAGGATCCCCCAATGTCAAATTAAAAATAATATCTAGAAATACTTTTCTTATGTACCATTTCTAAAAGGTTACCCTTTTAAGGCAAAAGGGACCTTTAAGCCCAAGGGGGGCAAGGGGGTGCCTTTTAAGGTAAGGCAGGTTACCCTGCCTGATAAACTAAACAGTTTATAACACTGGGGGATCATATAACAGTGGCCGAACTGCTAATCTGTGAACTTAACGAATAAGACTAAGAATAATCTATTATAAACCTTAAAAATAAAATCAATTACTTTATACATATAAATATCGTTTTTTTTCCACGATTACCAATCTTATATAGTACGATTTATACATTTTTACTTAATATTGTGTTGAATAGGTAAGTATGAAAAAAAAAGACAATTGATGTTCATAAAGCTATACCTAATTGGTTTATAAGTTTTTACGGGCCTGAATAATCTCAGTTGTAAATCCGTAGGAAGTGACTATTAATGGAAATGTTAACACGCGACAATTAGACACTAGAACGTATAGGTTTTATTGCTTTGAATTAAGATTCAAATTTAAATTGGAGGTGTCAAGTTTTAGTTGTTGGTGTATAAATGTCGCTTAGGAAGTAATTTCTTTATTCAACAGTTGTTAATTTCTAACCGACCGACACTATAAAAGTATGAACTATTTTTAGCTTGAACATTTGTACCTTCGGATTTTGCGCGGAACAACGTATAACTAGGTAGCTAGTTAATTTGTGTAATTTTAAGAGTAGGTAACCTACCTACTTCTGATATTCCTGATGGAGGGTGAGAAAGTGATATTTTTCTTTTTCATAAATCTGGTAAGAAATTCTATTTATAATACATTTTCTTAAAATAATAACAATATTTAATATTTTATTCACTTACACCTAATTATCTAGCCCAAAGCTAGTGTTATATTGTACTATCTTAAACAAGATAAGTAAGCGAGATGCAAGTGAGAAAGGGGCTACAAAAGGTTGCCAATATCCTTATTGCAAACTCTTATCTGTATGCAGTCTCTGTGTTTCGGATTAAAAGGAAAGTTGGCAGCGAAGTAATTTCATTTGATGCCTCATGATGACAACGCCCCCAGGTGGACCGTCAGCTTGCTTATAATCTAGTTCTTATACAGGGTGGTGCCGTCAATACGACAATGTCGTACATCCTGTATATAAAAAAATGTTATACCTGATGTGCTGTGTTCTGTACCATGTTGCTGCGTAATGATGGAGTCGCGGGCGCCTGACCTTAAGTCTTGTTTTTGCAGATTACGTTAAATTTTAATGTCGCACAAGAATCTGGTAATAGCGACGTTCAAACTGTAACATCAGCAGACTCCTCCACATACAGCTCATTCCCATTTGGGTTGATATTTGGACAGTCTAACGAGAATGCAGCTAATAATGATGAGCTTCTTCAGCAGGAGAGTCCGATATACGACAGCGATTCCGAATTCTCAGACGTAAATAAGGCTAGGGGTGTGTACTGGATACCTTCTACATGTGATTCTTTATTGGAGGTAAGTGGAAATATTAATAGTGCACTTTACATATCTACTTAATATGTTTAACGCCATGTGTTGGTATCTTTTTGGAAACACAATTTGAGAATTTTGAGATCCATCAGGCCGCGTGGATCCCTCTGGAACCACTCTCCAATATGAGAGCTGTCTCTCCAAAAGTACCTACAAACGCTTTCATACATTTTCTCTAGCCTCCACTATTGTAAAGCTAGATCTGAGTTAGTAAAATGAATGCAGAGGCTTATTTGAAAATACTGGACTTAAAGAGGAGTAGAAGGGGGAACTTGGTTGCGTAGTGATTCGAGCGCTCTGGTTTCGATTACGAAAACAAAGCAACTTTCGCCATGGTTGATCCCGGATGGGACAATAGAAAGTTCACTATCGCGAGGTCCTTGCTTCGGAAGGCACGTTAAGCCGTTGGTTCCGGTTGTTACTGCAACAGCTTTAACCCACCAACCCGCATTGGGCCAGCGTGGTGATGCTATAGCCTAAACTCCTCACGCGTTTCTCCCATGCAGGAAAGCCTGTGGCCAACAATGGGACTGGGTGATGATGATATGTAGACTGGGTGATGATGATGATGATTGTTGAGAGGTATTCTGCCATTGTGTCCTGAGAGCTTAAAGCCGAGAATTTTTCAAAATTTAAAATGTAGGTTAAAAATGAGGCGAGATAGAAGCAAGGTTTATTTTGATAGAAATAAGAAAGACTTAAGGCAACTAGTGATTGGTGAAAAAGTAATATTCAAAGTTGGAAAGCAGTGGAGAAGAGGTGAAATACTGTCTCAAATAGATAGACGAACATATAAAATTGTTTCTAATGGAGTATGCTTTGTTCGGAATATAATATTTATTAAGCCGTTAGCTTTTGTTCCGTTTTATATACATGATAGTGATTTACATACCCCTTCTAATGTAAATGATTTTTCACAAGTAGAGGTAACAACAGGAACGTCACTTGATTGACAGATCTGACTATAATGGTTGTATTATTTTGTGTTTCTATTTATTAATTTCGCCCATTTAACAATGATGACAGAGAAAAAGGTGCGTGTTTCTAGATGGGGATACACAAGGCCTGACGGAATCGCAATTCTCTTTTTTTTATACAAAGTAAGGCAAATGACTCTACACCACCTGATGTAAAGCGGTAAAAAGAGTACCTACATAATTATACGAAGAAAACTAGTGTGGCCTGAACCACACTTCTACTAGGCAAAAAGTAGCTTTTCACGACTCATGTTAAAAGCGACTTCGTTCGCGTGGATGTCGGAAAAAGAAGAACTTGTCGTATTTGATCATTATTTTGTTGCGAAGTTATTTTCAAACTATGATATCTCTAAGATATTCATTGAAACAAATGATGTAAAGAAAATTTTGTAGGTACTTGTAATGAATAATTAATGTATTTATTTTGATAATGAATATTAGTATGTTTACATAAACACCTATCGCAGACATTTATTAGAACTTTTAAAGACGAACTTTAAGCGTTTACGCAGCGCATGCAAGAAAAGCTCTGTCAAGGAATACTTTTCCCCGTTTTTGCAATATTTTTCATTGATTCTCAGCTTCTATTGGTCGTGACATTATAGGTATAGCCTTCTTCGATAAATGAATTATCCGACACTGAGATTAGCGCGTTCAACCAACTAACCAACCAAACAAACTTCAGCTTATTAGTATACTTAGATGGCGTTTAACATGTTAATTATTTATTAAATTTTAAATACGTACAGTCGATAGGACACCAAGTGTAACAGTTCATTCGTAATAGAGAGGCTTTCGTAATGTAACTGTAACACCTGATGTGCTATCGTCTGTATCTACCTAATTATTTTCAGAAAACATTATGAATTAAAACACAAAACTTACCTGCAAAGTATATAACAAAATATTCTGCTCGGTTTAGTTGGTGGTAGGACTTTTTGTAAGTCCGCCTGGATAGCTATGATCATCTTGGAAAAGCTATTACTTTTTGACTAAAGAGCATTTTCAAAACATCCTAAATAATAAATGTGCCATCCCCATCTCGGCGACTTAGAGCTTATTTTACCACTATATTTTACTCAGACAAAAATAATTTTGAATCGAATGGTGCATACAACTATAGACCAATCATCCTTGATACAACTCAAAATGTTTATTATGTGTTTGCCACAGAGAGGTTACACCTGCACCAGCTGTAGCGAGTCGCTGCACTGCATGGGCGGGAACTTTGCTCTGAAGGCTATCTGTGGTGGTCGCCGACCATTCTGTTACAACGGCGTCTGTTCCGACCTCCGAGGGGAAAAATGCCGAAGGGAAAACATAGATGCTGCCCCTCCTCACATTCACGATGTCACTAGCGAACAAGTTACATTAAATTCGACGTCAACATTGTAGGTACCAAAGTTGCGAATTTCGAAATTTGTTTGTTAACTTAATTATTTATGTTATTTATTTGGAATAAATAAAGTGACTTATAATCTTGTAGTTTTAACCAATTTGAGATAAATAAGTTATTTGTTTTATGATATAAAATATCAGTTACATTGATATGTACCTACCTACCTACTGTTTCGGAATTACGAATATAGTAGGTAGTCGAACTCAAAACCTGGTCAAATTTTCAAATCCTCTTGCAAGGTTTCGGAAAAGATTATTATCAAATCATACCTCATTAGGTATGGAATATTCCTTAAAAGGGATATTTTCGAGAAAAATCAGTCCCTACATATATACATTGGTAAGTAAGTACCTACTTACTTTATTTAATTTCAGAGAAATTTATTTAGGGTAGGTAAAATGCTACTCATATCTAAAAGTTCAAAAACGGATAAAGGAAGAGAGTTTATGAACTTCTTCTCGCACTGAAAACTTAATATACCTAAGTTTTGGTGACGTTGACTTGACAATTGAGAGTAAGTAGATAATTCTCACATTTTAATGTTTTTGATGCGTTTAAACTCCTACTTACAAACAAAACAACAACAAAACAACAACAACAACAACAAACACACACAATAACAAATAAAGAAAGAAAACCATGAAAAAATGTGCTCCAGGCGGGAATCGAACCCGTATTCGTTACAATAAAGCATCGCGTTGTTAAAATAAAGTAGGTCTTTAAACGCATCAAAACCATTAAAATGTGATTAAAATAGCTTTTCTCACCTTATCTGGAAGTTAAAAATGCTTGTTAAAGTATTCTTTCGGATCACTCGAGGTGTTGATCAATGAGTGGTGAGATAAACGTTGCTATAAAAACGCTAAGAGGAAGGATAGAAAGCGATGAAGAAGTTAACAGGTTATACCTAGTGCTCCGGTGGCGTAGTGGTAATCGCGTCTGACCGGACATCAGGAGACGCGGATTCGATGAAGGCGATATTAAGTATCTACACATAAAAGAAGACCAAGTTATAGATAAGTCTAATATGTAGGTAATTTTGTATATGTACAGTAATTGTCCTAATTTACTAGTAAACTAAGGCTTCATTAAAATAAATAGCATCGGAACACCTACGTGATAACGGATATCCGCAGTGGTGCCCAATAAATCACTAAAGGAACTAATCCGATACGTCCCTTTGCGCCCAATTATTGAGTAATAAGATGTTCAGAACGGATTATCGGCTGTCACGCGTCACGCGTGCCCTTAAGAGGAATTGGAAGTCGTGCGTAGCTAGGTACTAACCGACCAGCGACTAGGTAATACTAGGTATCTAAGGGCTACTGTCGACGTAGCGTCGTTAGATACGACCGCTTTCCTAAATATCCACTTGATTTAAGTAGGTAGGTAACTACACTAGAAGCTTGCGTATAAACGAAGCTCGGTAGTGCCCAATATTCTATTTGATTCATAGGCAAAATTGCGATTGCGTTTAGCCGTCGAATCGCATAAAAACCTCTGTTGTGAACTAATAGAATCTGTAGGTTTCATAGCTGAAAGCTATCGAGACGAGACGTTTCTATTCCATTGAATCTTCTTGTCCACGAAGCGGTAAAGCTATGTCTATTTGTGTAGTTTAATGCGTAGGTATGTACCTAGACGTGGGTAATGTGAATTTCTTAAAAATTCTACGATAACTTTAAGTATATTACTAAGTAATTTTTCAAACATTTATAATAATGTTAAAATCAAAAATTATGAATAACTATATGTGAATAAAAGCCAAGAGCATGATGAGAATAGTTTTTCCATAAAGTGTTCCTAAAACAAGGGCCCCAATAAAAAGTTCCAGATTTTATTGGAGTTATTTTTTACAATAAGTATACGATTGCTCTGACAAAATTTTCCAACCATTTCAAAAAAAATCTACACCATCGGAAAGGACTCTTTCGTACAACATAAACAACATAGTATTTATGCCATCAAATAATCTTCTTTTCTATTTTTTGAAGCTCTCTTATTTTCTAAAACCCAGGTCATAATTCCATATAAAAAACAAATATCAATCTCTAAGGACGTTATTAAAAATATAAGTAGGTATTAACAGTGTTGTAAACATATGGCCGTTCGCTTCTGAGAGAAAGTGATTATGCATCTATTATTTTAAGCTCCCATTTTAGTCGCGCTATGTAGGTACTTAAATAACATAATTGTTTCGCATAATAATTCACTATAAAAAATTAAGGTGCTTTATTATTTGTGTAAAGCTAAATAAAGTTGACAATTTAAATATTAAGTAGGTAATAATTCCACTGAAAACTGCTCCGTTTACGACACCCCTATCTGTCTTCACTGGTGAAAATAAGTATATAGGGGAAACGAACCAAATACTGGATACTTTTTGAAAACTCGAAAAAATACCAAAAAATTAATAAAAACAATTATTTATTGCAGTCATAGTAATAAGTATCTTATTGGCTAAACGTAACAAAATGAAATATTTTTTTAACTCCACTCATAATCAGTAAATAATTTTTTTTCTTTGTAATTGCAAAAATCAACAATGTAATTTTATGTACCCGTATATTGGATAGTAGGTATCCTTAATATTTGATATTCAATATTGGGTACATAACTCAATATTGGATGTCCAATATTGGGTCGGTATAACTCAATTTAATATAATATAGAAATTAACCCGTCAGACACAGTTAAATTAAGAAGGTTTAGTTGCCATTAATGATTTTCGTTTGACAGCGGTTTGTTTACTAAAGAAAGTAATCGACGTGTATCCTAATACTGGATATCCAATACTAGGGATAGCAAGGTATCCAGTAATGAGTTAGTCCCGACATTTACGAAAATTGTTCACGAATTCTTTACCTACCAAAATTATATACGTCTAAATAATTATGTCCCCAGATAATACGTATCCCTATATAAACCGTCGTCGCTTAAAACACTTTGGAACACAATATTAAAAATAGTTCGATGAACAAAAAACGTTCCTTGAATTTTGACAGCCAACTGAATCTAGATGTGGCGCTGTTGTCGTAAAGAGCATCGACTATACTTACATTACTCTTTGAGCATCGAGTTTAAACACTAACGAAATAGTTTTGTAATGTTACGATAGATGGTATTTGTTAAATTGATACGATAAATTGGTCTATCTAGTGTTGCGCACCTATCCAATATTCGGTTCGCTTCCCCTAATATTCTTTTCTACTTTCCGCTCTTGTTTGTTGAGTTGAAGTGTTCCTTTCTTTAACTCCGATCCGATGGTCTTCATCAGATCATTATTAAACGTTTATTTAAAACAGATTCTGATTTGAATGGAAATGGGAAACTTACCTACACACACATAATTCAGTCGTTGAGAACCTTCTGCTTTAAGTAGTCTCAATGAAAAAAGGTTTAACGTACCTACCTACTTAAGTAATTTTCGAAACGACGTCTTGCATTAAGGGCATTTTTATTAGTGGTCAATTTTCTCCCTGGTCTTTCCTCCATGCGGTATTTTTTTTTCAGCGAACATTATGGTT
This sequence comes from Nymphula nitidulata, assembly GCA_947347705.1. Lineage (NCBI taxonomy): Eukaryota > Metazoa > Arthropoda > Insecta > Lepidoptera > Crambidae > Nymphula > Nymphula nitidulata. The sequence continues at coordinate 10,718,653 of OX374633.1, forward strand.
TGACAACTTTAATTACGCTTCTAAGGACGTTTCGCTCAGAAAACTACCTGCTCCGGATTGCATTTACTCACCGGTCATATATTCAAAATAACAACTTTATTGTTTAAAAGGGTCCAACTTACATAAAATTGAATGGGATTTTTATTTCATATAATCATATCTGTAGGTTACTTAACTAATATTGCGTGCACTATCGTCAAGCTCCTCCTCAGAGCACAGCGCACGCGTAGCACTCTATATCTGCTATAAAAGCGTTCGTCAAACCACCCTAGTCCCATTCCCGCCACAACTCCTGACTGAAAATTGGAGGGTTTCCCACGCGGACACGAAACTTGTTTGTAACTTTTAAAGTGAATCGTGGTGACTTATCGCGCCGTTAATGGTAAGTTTTTTGTAATTTTAACCAATTCGCAAAGATTTTGAGGGCAGTGTAATAACTATTGTATGGTTTATTTTAATAAAATACAGTAATTGTACTTCTATTAGCAAGTTATAATGAAACACAATAAGTTTTTCATAATCATCGCAAGTTTTTTTGACATTACCTACCATTTCTTTACTGTTCATTTCATTAAATGTATAAGTTAAAAATTTCTAAGTTTAACTTATTGATTGTCAAAAAAAAATATAAAAAGAATTCTGATAAAGCTGTCCATAATATTTGATAAAAATATTTAATAATATTGATTTAATTATGCATGTGCAATTTGTAGAAGATAAGGCTGTGTACTAATATTTCCGATGTACCTAAATTAAAATTAACTGGTTACAATCATTCACCGCGCTGACGCAATGTTTTATTATATTAAGTGAGTAACTGCCTATACACATGCAATATTAGTTTACTAGTTTATTTGTAAAAACAATTACTAAATGAAAATATTAATAATTATGAACGGCTTTCAAATATGTATTTACTTTACATTAATAATAATAATAATAATATTCATACACTCACACCTATTACCTAGCCCAAAGTAAGCATCATTAAGAGCTTGTGTTATGGATACTAGATAACGGATTAATAATGATAATAATATGTATATAAATATTAGAAATATACAAAATAAACATATAAACATCCATGACTCGTGAACAAATGCTGGTACTCATCATACAAACATTTGCTCCTACCGGGATTTGAACCCGCGACCTCCCGACCAAGTAGCCTGTATAGCAAGAGGCACAGAACAGACCACTCGGCCAGCCGGTCGTCAACAATTTAGCTAGTTTCTAATTAATTATTTGAAAGAGAATTGTAGAGTCTTACAAACAAATATTTTAACTGCAGGCTGTCCCATTCCAACATGTATTTTAATGAAAGTGCTTTTTTAATAACGATATAAGATTTTAAGTAATATATACCTTGTAATTTTATTTTTAATGTTAGGTATATCTGTATTCGATTAAATTTAAGAATGCAGTTCTAAAAGAAAAAAATAGCGAATTATTTATTTTAAAACGTATGTCAAACATATTCCTAATTTATTTCATGTATTTTAATTCGTAAAAATCTACCCTTATCCTATCAAATTTTAGCGTGTTGTGGAGACTACATAAAATATTCTGAATAAGGACGGAGAGACGGAGAGTGTGACTCTATTTCAATATCTGGATTCTGGTTTTGCTACGGAATCCTTACTTTGAATCCATAGCCATCAACCCTTAATTATAATAGTTCAACGAAATATAAATATAAACTGTGTCTACATTATTTGCGTTACTTTTTAGAAGAAGAAAAATAAAAACAAACCAGGATAATTTCTTTTTAAAGCTAATTAAAATACTTAAGCTATAAAAGTAAGAACAAAGTATGAATACATCGACAAGTCGAAAATACCTATTTTAATAAAAACGTAATTGAAAGAGGAGCCCCGTAAGCTTTCCTTTTAGAGTGCACGCTTCTGAGACTAGGGGCTTTGCGATCGTGGGAGCTTTTATATTGTGTACCCCCAATACCCATCATGACTTGGTAAAATGAAACTAATAAGAATATATTAATGTGTTTTATAAGAAGTGAGTTTTATCATAACTTAAAAATAAATTAAGGTGCAGGAGATACTTAATTTTTGAAATTTCGTAAGGGGTTGATTAAACATTTTTTTATTATTGTCCTTCCTTTTTTATTTCCAGCCGTATTTTATATTTTTAAAAACTTTTCCTTGTTAAAAGTAGTTTGTGACTTTCTCTGGATTATATTTAAAGATACGTAAACTGTTAATATACGTCACGGTTGCCTAACCAAAAATATTTATTAAGAATAGAAAAATATAATAATACTAGGTAGAAATAATTACTTATTATAAAAATTTGCAATTTGCATAAAGACATAATTGGGATGGACCCTGTTCACCTGTTGAAGCATTGAGCTCATCTATTGGCATGTGATATTAGGAAAATTAACCGAGCAATACTTGTACAGTCCCGAGTAATACCATGTACCAACTTCTCGCCGTTCGTGACTCTTATTCTATTTAAAATAAGAGTATTATCATGATGTTGCTTGTGGCTGTACAGAACGAAAAAGCTTTGCAATGAAAACTTTTTATGGAAAACAGATGTTTGCCTACATCTATCAACTTAACAACCTTCGAACTTCGTCGAGTTTAATGATGAACCTTTCGTCCGTTATCAGCCCGCTCGCTGGCGCCACTCACTCATAATAGAAAATCTCGTGACTTACTTATGTGGAAACTACACATATTATGTTCGTCACAAAGTTATCAAGTGTGAATAGGTACGTCGCCAAATCGTAAAATAAAGAAAATAACGACTTTTCGTTGTTCCCTTTAATTTACAATTTGGCTATGCTTCAAAGAGTCTCAGCTCATAGCCGATTTCGATGAAAATAAGTTAAATAGCACAAATATAAGTTTAGTTTCAAAAATAACCATTTTCGTCGCTGTAAAATATGTTCACAAAATGTGTCACTGTTGGTTTTGAGAATCTAATTTCCGAGCCGTAAAACGACCCAATTAAATAAGAAAAAAAAGGAGAGCTTAGTTTAATATTGCATCATTATGTTGCTAATATTGAGCAAATTTTAGAAAGTAGTTAAAATATTTAAAAGTTAATAAAATATATTAAATTTTTATGTAGGTGTGGTCCATAATAATAGGGTAACAGCTGAATGCGTTCAAAAAGTAAAGTAGGTAACTAAAAATATATATAAAAAGAACTTTGGTATGTAGGATCTGACAACACTGAGGGTGGTATGTACGGGGTACTTTCACCCACTAAAACCACCAGTGATGTACCTGCGGTACTGCAACCCGTTGGCGGCACGGGTAACAAGGCTTTACTGGGCTTGGGCAAGACCGCCCCTTCTCTACACTAATCGGGGTTTACCGGTCTTGAAACGGCGGCAAGTGCTGCTTAAGGTGTGTGCTGCACCCCATGCTGCAGCACACCCCTTAGCCTTGACGGATCGCTTTACCCCTACATTGAAGGCACTCATTCTCCGTGCACTTTACCCGGTGCCGATGCTTAGCAGGGGACGGCAACTTAAGCTGCCATAACAATTAAAATTTAATTGTGTCTGGTGTATCGGGCTTCAAAGGGTAGTGTGGTGGGTACAGCGTAATGATTATAAATCCTACAGAACAGATAAAAACGGTTAAATCCCTATAAACATTTATATCTGCTTCAAATTTGAAAATATCATACGTCTTGTGGAAATCATTAGGGGAGGCTTTTGTCACGCAGTGGACGTCTTTCAGCTGAAATGGTGATGCTGATAAGTTCATACTTTATTTTTCAGGATAGCAATTTGTTTAATATTAAACAAATTGCTTTCCTGAAAAATAAAGTATAAACTAAGTAACAAGCATCATCATCATCATCATGTTTAATATTAAACACATTGCTATCCTGAAAAATAAAGTGTAAACTAAGTAAGTAAGTATCATTACGTACCTACTTACTTAGTTCATACTTCATACAGATTTGCACAAGACGTATGATATTTTAAATACATATGTAAAGTGGGCTGCTCCAACACCTGCCTGCAATGGATGTGTAGATACACGATAATTGAACCTGCCAACTGTATATCCGTCCCGGTGACAGACTATTATTGGCTGCAGCGAGCTTTAACGAGCTTTTTATTATTCATGGCCGGTATCCGCACAAATCTGTAGGTAGTGTTTGTTTACTAGTACATTATTGTTATACTACAGTTTGTAGGTACGTTAATAACAGGAAACTTCATCTCGAAGATTTGAAAGGAAATTTTATTTATAGGAAACCAAAGACTATTTGATTGATAATAGTATATAATTACTAAGTACCTACATGTTTTTTGTTATTATATCATGGAAACATGATAGATATTTTGTGGTCCTCTGAAGAAAGTATAGCGCATTATGATCCACTTTTTGACAATAATCAGTTAGAACATTTCTCAATCGAATCGAAATGCCTCGATGTCGATTGTGATCGAAACGTATGAAACGACAGGAGCGCCGATGTTATGAAGTATTAAAAAAAGTATTTTAAATTTTATTTGTGCTTGTTGTTATGCATTTACTTTATTTCTTTTTTAGATGGTACTTATACGCGCAGGAGATGGGAGACATAAAGGCTGTTTTATTTTTGTGGCCATTGTTGCGTTAGCCTTGTCGTCATATATTGAACATGTAAGTTTCTGTGTCTATAGGTAAGTCTACTCTGAAATAAAGATAAACAATTTAACTATATATTAATTAATTTTTTCGTTTGTTTATTAGGTTGCTAGCATGCCGTATGATGTGACCAATCAATGGCCAACATTTCCAAGAAGAAATATAGCTGCTTTAGCCAGAGATGGGTTCCTGAAAAGCAGTTCAGCTGGCTTTAAAAGAAGCATTTCAACATTAGCCAAAAATGGTCAACTCCCAACATATAGATCACCATACGATGAAACTGATAAACAAGAGACAGACGATGAAGAGTCTCATGAAAAAAGAAACATCGCTTCAGTTGCTAGACTTCGGAGTTATGCGGCGATGAAACGGAACATCCAAGCATTAGCCAGAGACGGGTACCGAGGTGGCAGGGGACAGTATAATCATCAAACTGACAAACGCAATATTGCTGCATTAGCACGCAATGGCATGATTCACAAAAAGGACGAAATACATGGAGACGAATATTACTATCCGTTTTACCAGAATCCTATTCCGCCTTTGTCAGAAATGGACGGACCGTTTGATTTTAATGAAATGTACGATCTCCAGCAGTCTGTGAATCCAGATATGTTCCCTCCGTTGTCTCAAGTATATAAGCGAAACGCTTACGGAGTACTTCCGCAGAATGACTTTTATATAAACCAAATGGATATGGATGATAACTGGTCTTACAAACGAGGTTCTATGGGGTTACCAGTACACGGGCTATATAGGCCCATATATACCGACCCAAATGCTAGAACAAAAAGATATATTCTTAATCTTCCTGATGAAATTGATCACAACGATCTGCAAGTGCCGGAAAATGACGAGGGAAATGAGGATAAACGCTCCGTAGGTGAGTGCAATGTACTTATTTATATATTTTTATTATTATTGAATCAAAGGAAGTTTGTTTGATTTTATTGTATATGTTACAGATGATGACGTGGACGTTCGCGATAATTTTGCAAAGCGTCATATCGGTTCATTAGCTCGATTAGGGTTGCTTCCATCATTTAGGTTTTCAGGAGGACGTTATAGTAGATCAGGCAGGGCTAGACTGCTACTGCCCAGTCAAGAAATGTACAGGTCTTGTGAACATTGAAAAAAATATCAATGTTATAGATTGTGTGGAACTGTGGATATTTAGTTATGTAGTTTTGAAAGTTCAAACTGTGCTTTAGTGCTTCAAATAGGACTACGCATAGTGATAATGATAAGAATAATGATGTTAGAGGCATGATAATTGTTAGTGCACTTGAGCTAAATGTTTAAACTTGTGTTTAGTATAGGATTTCTGTGATAAAAGTTTGACACCTTTTTATCAAACTGATGAACATTTAAATGTTTGAATGTTATTTAATATAAAATGACATGATGACTGACGCATGATTGTTGCAACAATATTTAATCGCAAAATTGTTTTTGAAGATTTTTTTCTCGGGTAGAATGAGGTTCGAAGCTATACGTAAAACTGTTCATTTGAATACTGCAAATACTGATATTTGGTATTAGTTTTCGTACATTCAACGTATTTATGGGAATTAACAACATTTGGATTTTCTGATTATTATATTAGTTTTAAAAACGTATTGTCTAAATACGTTAAGCTTTAGTCAGATTTTTCGTGGAATTTACTAGAAACGTGTCAAATATATTTGAAGTCTCATATGTTTATTTTATGTGTTCGTATAATTTAGGTAATTTTAAGTAATATAAAATGGCTTTCTAAACACAAATTTAATTTGATAACATAACTTGTGGTCGTTGGTGATATAGTATTCATTCTAGTCACAAAACCCTTGCATGCTATTTTTAGACTCAGACTAATTTTGAATTATTTTTTTAGGAAGCATTCCGCTGACGAGAATTTCGGAATTAGGTGAGTGCTTATTCATCTAATTTATAAATAGGTGATTTAGGATTAAAAAATATGGCCTTTAATTATTGTTTTCTGCAAATTGTACGCGAGAAAATACAAGTAATCTAATTGTAATGAGAACAGTTTATTATAAGAAAGATGGCATTATTGTCAGTTATATTGTCAAGCTTAGAACTTACATTTTCATTTGTTTTCAAGAATAAAATAATGTGTGTCGCTTCGCTCTAAACTATTTCAACTCTTGCCTTAATAGCATTTCCCCGGTAATATTGTTTGTTGCCTTGACATTATAGCGGTAAAATGTAACAGGTAATATTATACAGCTCCTCGGATGTTGGTCGGAGAACGCCGCCCGGAAATAAACTAACTGCTGACGCGGAAAACAGATATACGTATACATTTCTGCCATATTATCTTGCTTTTATTTTAGTTTGTACAATGGTATCGGTTTAAAAACTCAACCGGAATATCCTACCAGCATTTTCCACAGGTCACATAGGTTTTTTGTAATAGAAATTGCACATAGAGATTTTACCTCATTACGATTCGTAATTGCAAAATGCTTCTTGTAATTCTCAGGTGTATAGGATTTTTCAGTTTTTCTAATGAGTTTTGATTACTTATTTTGTTAGCTAAGACTTCCGCGAGTAATATGATAATTAAAAAACATATTTTGTCTGGAATGTGTGACTTCACAGGTTCGGTGTCTATATAAGAGGTACTAATATTTATTTTGTCGGCAGGGAATATATCGCTACTCCCGAAACTGACACAGCAGGCGATACAGACGACGCCGACCTACCGCCGCAGGCAATACTTGCTTACTCGCACCCGACCGGCCGGATCCTCCACAGACCATTAAACAACGACCTCCCAAACCCAACTAAAGTACTCTCTTCTCCTCCTCTTCCAAATATCATAGATGCATTCGCGAAAAACCGCTGGCACCCAAAAGAAATGCCACGTTTCTATCATTTTAGATCTTTAAAAATTCCTCACCACACGTCTGATAAGCGTTATCTTCTTCTGCCAGCTGTTGATAACTTCCTTCTTAGGAAAGCCTACCGCAATAGCAGCTTACCAGGACGTCGCAAGAATCAGTAGCTGTGCCAGTGCCAGCCGAGTGACCGAAGGTTACTTGGTAAAGGCTAATATATTATTAGCTTAAGCCGCGGAGAAATCTAATTTCTATTTTTTTGTCTTTGGGAACACGGATCTGAAAAACTTAGACAATAAAAATATTATTGAAAATATAGCAGTATTATATACTTATTATCAATGTTATATGTTGTGATTAAAGGATATAAAATTTTATTAATTAAGTAGATTATAGTTATACCTACTTACTTAGTTTTAAGTTAAAGTAAATCTACATCTTAAGGGATCTCATTTTACAAAACGACTTGGCCAGATGGTGAAAGATTATCCTAACTAAAATTAATTGTACTTATTGACTAGATGAAAATTTAAGGTGTCAATCGCAAATATTTGTAATTTAATATTATAACTTAAGTCAGTCCCTCCCTGCCCTGATTAGTTGTACGCCACTTCTGTATTCGTCAGTTCAGGCTTTAAAATTGTTTGATTCATGTTCATTAAATGCTTATTGGTATATGATGTGATAAAGTAAATTAAATTTTATCTCTTGTTGCGAAATTTTCTCAAACATATCTTTTACAAACATATTATATAACATCTTGTCTCTTTATTGACTAGATTTAGCTGTGTTTGACAAATAATCTTTATATAAATGTTCTTACCAATCAATACATTGATAAATTATTAAAGCTTTAAGCATGTCAAAACATTTAATGTTAAACTGATATTAGGTAGACACAAATCTATTTCCTCGAGGTTTGGGACAATAAATGGACAACAATAAAAGTGACCATTCTAAGATAATAATTTTGAATTATATTATACTGTAGTTTTCTCTTTTTAAAATCAATACAGGTATATAATTGAAAAAATTAAAACGGTTAAATAAACCAAACAGACTAAACACTTGTTTTATTTATACTTTAACAGCCCCTATCATATCAATAATCAATCAGAATTTAAATAAACCAGACAGGAACTAACAGTAAAGAAATAATAATGATAATGGCATTTAGGCATTTCATCTTGATTTCATTTCAGCCTGAGGATAACAACGCACCGGCAATACCAAGTGATTCTTTCCTTGCCATTTTAGGTGTCTATAGGCGATGGTAACCACTTACAACCAAGTGGGCTGTCAGATCGTTTGTCACCTAGTTATACAAAAAATATGTTTGAGTTATGTATACCTACACTTGAAAAAGTAGGTGTAAGTGTTTCTGTATTTCTCGCTGTTATAATTGCTACTCATCATCATTCATCATCATCATATCAGCCGAGAGACGCCCACTACTGGGCATAGGCCTCCCCCAAGGATCTCCAAGCCGATCGGTCCTGCGCTGCCCGCATCCATAGGCTTCCCGCGACCCTCACCAGATCGTAGGTCCATCTTGTGGGAGGCCTACCAACGCTGCATCTCCCGGTACGCGGCCGCCACTCGAGGACCTTTCCTGATTGCTACTGTTTATACCTTATTCCATGAACAATAAAGAAGTTAAAGAAGCTTGTAAAGCATAAGATTTATTACTTAAAAAGAGTCTAGACGTGAATCGCAGACTTATGAACAGATTGATAACAATTTGCTGTCCGAATGAATCAGATTAGAAGTTTACGAAACCGAGTTATTCAGAAAAGTTAAATCTGAAGTTAGAGCACAGATTGGAGAGTAAGTTCGATTCACTCACTGATGATAATCTTCTAGAACTAGGAAGACTGAAAAGTGATAACTGGAATTCTAAACTTGGTGAATTAGATGATAAATTAGACAATGTAGGTGGAGACCCGTATAAATAATTTAAATTGATAATAGCACTAGGACCAGAATACGCCAAGGGATTAGTGGGCAAACTTTTATGAACGGATGCGAGCGCGCTGATGGACGAGGGACACTACCGGTCGCAACACAGTTAATAACTTAGCGGCGGGTAGAATTATCTCAATCGAACATTTAGACGGCTGAAAATACTCGATGTTTATTTTAAGTAACCTTTACGATAAATTATTGTTAATTATTATTAACTTACAGAAGCTGTCTATTTAATTAAATTAAACCAATAGTGTAAGTTTTATTGATAATGGGAATATTGACAACAAAGAGGAGGGTGAGTTTCCCGCATATATTATTCCACTTGGCAGTTAGCTTTGCAAATTATTATATAGGTAATATCTTAAGTGGTATGGAAATTACAAATAAAATAAAATAATAATAATAATAATAATAATGGGGAAATATATTTGCAACAAAAATTATTTCAACCATTATTTATACTATTAGCTTACTAACCTTAAATGTAACATCTAAATTTAACTACCAACTATGCGTCTAGACATAAGTTGCAAATAGGGCTTGTAATATTCGTCCATTTTTACTATTCGAATATTTCGAATAGACCTGAAACTATTATTCGAATTATTCGAATATTACGAATATTTCGAATACTTTTTATAAAAGGAACAAAATACATCATTATCACCTAAATATAGCACATAATTCGTTGAATTTATAAAATTCACGGACATCAAAGTGGAATATCACTGATTTGAAAAGAAAAACTACGTTTTTTAAACATTTATTCACCTTTTTTATCATCATCATCAGTACACTGCTGGACACAGGCCACTCCATATGAACACCACTTGGCTCGATCTTTGGCTAGCCTGATCCAGTTACTGACGGCCACTAACAAAGCCGCCCCGCTGCTACTTCTGCTTATACATTCGTAGGCTGTTGATTCTCTACTGTCAACTCTCTGTCGGATCACTTCATTGTGAATTCGATCCTTTAGTGAACCTCCAAGCAAAGGCCTTTCCATAGATCGCGGAGTGACTTAAAACTGGTGCACCAGCTATACCGTGAGCGTCCACGCCACAGCACCATATGCCATAACGGAAAGGACGCGCTGACTTTTGCTTTAGGCTTTGTGGAATTGCCGATAAAAAAACTCGACGCAGCTTGCCGAATGCTGCCCAGTCCAGACGAATCCTTCTATTGTTCTCTACTTTGAAATGTTTTTTACTCAGTCATGGTCAGTTTGTCATAATTTTATCCAAGTTCAACCGGAGACTAATGCGTTGAGATAAGTCAACTAGATCGTGCAACATCTGTTGTAGATCCTGCAGCGTTCCGGCTATAACGACATCATCTGTAAATCTCTCTTGCCATTAATGTTAATACTCCTTCACTTGTAAACAATTTGGGGGATATGACGTCTATTTATCTCATACATCGGAAATAGGTAACTCTGCTCGTTCTGTACTTGGATGGTCACAGTCTTTGCATCGTGAAAGCATTTCCTTACTTAGATATATCAACTTGGGATTGCTCAAAGATTCTAGAACTGCCCAGGTATTAATGGAATAAGCGCCCAAATAGCTTTTGGATTTTCTTACGTTTTAAGGAACTGAGCACGTTCATATTAATCTTTAAAGTAATGTTTTCAGGATCTCTTTTTGTTTTATAAAATAGCTTGTCACGATTTCGTAGACACTTCAATAGACCGGGACTAATCCAAGTTTAATTATTCTCTTTCTACTTGGAATAAGGACAACACTGGCATGTTTATTAACAACACTATACACAGTGTTGACGAGTAAAGTTATAGCCTGTTCAGGATCATCATAAGAAAGAATATTAAAAAATTTGCTGTCTGCAATTCCTTGGTGCATGCATCAATATCAAAATGTTGACAAAAACGCTTAGCATTAATGGATTTGAGTTTAAGGTCACAGCAAAGTATAACAGGAGCGTGGTCGTAATTAATGAGTCCAAGACAATCGTAATAGCGTTTGATTTAGTTTTGAGAATAACATGATCAAGGCAGTTTGGACCTCTAGTAGGAAAAACAAGAGCCGGCAACATACCATAGGAAATTCACTGACATCAAAGTGGAATAGGTGTAAATAGGTTTTAATGGAATAAAAATAATCTATAGTGCCATATCTTCTTCGGAACCCAGATTGTTCTGGGGACTTGAATTCTACGAGTCTTCGCGCAAGTATATTCGATAGAACTCTCAAAAATAGCTTGTAGCGGACGCTGAGGAGCAAAATTGGATGGTAGTTCTTAAGCAGTGTCATGTCGCCTTTTTAAAGGAGAAGGCGAACACATTTCTTTCCCACACTTCTAGAGTTCTCCTATAAAAGACGACAGAATTAAACATTTTTTGGAGCTCCTTCAGCAGTGCTTATCCACCAGCTTTGAAGTTCCTCCGAGATTCCATCTTCTCCAGGGGCTTTTCCGTTTTTAGCTGTCTAAGACCTATCTCAATTTCGTCTAAGCTGACTACTTGGTTTCCGGCAGGCCCTCAGTTAAGTGGCGTGTTAATGTTGATCTTATTTTGGATCTGGTCAAGATGCATGCGAAGGGTATAATTTACTATGGAAGTTTACAATTTCCCAAAGAATCTCCGGCCTAGATACAATACAAAAACGTTCCCACTAGCAGTGGTCAACTTCGTCAGGTGGTCTCCCTACTCCCTAAGGACTGGACGAACACTTTTGACCCCATGCTCTGCTCAATAGCTCTTTTAATGGAGCGAGAATTATCATTTTGGAGGTCATGTAGAACTAGTTTGTAAATTTCCCGATGCTCTGAAGAAGTAACAGATGGATATTGATGTCGTTGCTGCTGGAGTTTAGAAGTTTCTTTTGAAAATTTCGTTGTAATAGATGTGTTTCTTTTGAAACTGACAAAAACAAAATTAAATCAACTTTTATTTTACAGTTAACACAAGTAGTTTTTCAATTAACGCAAAAAGTAACGCTTTGTCGCCTAATTCTACGCATATTATCTGTCATTTTTGGTTAATTCATTCATAGTTGTATTATTTTTATTATGAAATATCATTATTCGAAAAATTCGAAATATCCGAATACTACTCTCAATAATATTCGAATAGTAAATGAGGCGAATATTCGAATAATACGAATATTCGAATATTCGAATACCAAGCCCTAGTTGCAAAGATATAATTAATTTTGTTAATACGCCCATAATAATACGTTAATACGCCGCAGGTGTGCGGTGGCAACTGCCGAAGTATGACGCTACAATTTAGCATCAATTTGTGTGTATGGAGCGTTTGCAGATATATTAATTGTCTACAGACACATAATTTGAGTGCTATTTATGTAACAAATAAGAAATAAAATAATAATAATATTGAGTTCTAAATGATTATTATTTGCAACATTTACGTTTGGTAAAAATATAATCCTTCGTCAAAGGAATGGGAAGTTAGGTCTTAAAACCCATTAATATTAGAATACAAAGAACTTGAACGATTCTTTATTTTAAAATAATCTTAATGGAAAATTTAGTATAGGTACTTAGTGCGTATACAATCTTTTAGAACAGAGAACGGTAGCCTATCGATCTCCACGCGAAATCTTGTCTAAAACGGTTCAGCGGCTTAAATATAAAAGCGGAAATTTTCTTTAATACTTACTCATTGCTCTCGGGTAGAGGTACTTATTCAGTAGACTTATAAACAAATGAAACATTAATTAAGCATGGTTAATAAAAATTTTGATAGAATTAATTTTACTGACGGTGAAATCACTGTAGGTAGGCAAAAACTAGTACCTACTAACCTAAACATTTAAAATGTTATTTTTCCTTTTTGTGTCGATAAATAATAATTTGGACATTTCACTAAGCCCAAGAGGCTAAGTGTTACCTAACACAGAGAAACTTTAAGAAGCGCATGCGTCGGAATCGTGTTCAAGATGTTGCTGTAGTAACTTGTAGTAAATTGTATGAAACCTTAATGCCGTAGGTAGCGGTACCTGTAGGTACCCCTGTAACGCAAAAGTTCCGTACTGTGATAGCATGAAATTTGTTGGGCGTAACTCCAACACTAACAAATGCTGAGGGTTTGGATGCTATGACTGCTATGCTGGGAGAGTGTGAATGATGCTGAGAGGTCGAGTGAAAGGTGTAAAGGAAACGACCAGCTTGAGTGACTGCTAAAAATACACTGATTTAATATTTGTTCATATGAAATAAAATTACACTGGAATTAGGCCGTATGCAAACGCCTACTAAGCAATATTTTATTGTCTATATGAAAACTGTACGATAACTCGTACAAAATTTGTATGGGCACCGTAGCCGATGCGTTAAAGGAATCAAAGTCTGATGCACTGGCAGTGCAACGTCGATCGTTTAATTTGAATGCGCTTTAGGTAACTTGGATGTAAGTTTGTAAAAGGTTTACCTCAAAGGACAAAGGTAGTAAAAGACAATTATCAGATTCTGAATAAGTAATACGACCAAGAAAAATTTCTGCTCCAAGACGTGAATTTCGTTTAGTCTAGTTATTATTCCATACATTTATTATGATGTTAAAAAAATAAGAAAATAAGTTGGTAGGTATTTTTTTTATATATAACGTATGGTATATATAAAAAAATTACCTGTAAATGTTCTACAAACATGAACAGGTACCTATCACATGTAATTTCTTGGTAGTAGCGACTAAATGACTCATGAAGGGTGTTGTTAACTATTATGCTAATGTGTTTATGTGCCTAGATGGAGATCAAATAAATAATTTAAAATTAAAATAGCGACGGCCAGGTGTCATCAGCGGGAATATCTGTAGAGTCATTAATTAGTTTAATTTAACGCAGGTAGGGTTTCAACCCTTAGTATTTTAATACTTTTTAGAGTTTTGGCGTATATGTGGTTTATATAGTCTAGGTATGATAATATGAGGGAAAAGTATCCTATACTTAGTTGAATGCTCACTAAGCGGACTATACGGACTAACGGACGTAAAATAGAGAAATATTAATGTAAAACCTTTTTATAAATTGGGCCACAAAAATGTTGTCAATCCATGATTGAAATTGTGACTTATCAATTATTGTTTAATTATAAACAATTGATTAGTAATTAAAACCCTAGGATAGCTAATCATATATTAGATACTTAGTCAAATAGAGATGATGTTTTATTTGATAAAGACATGTTGTTAACGATTAAAATTGATTAGTTAATAATAAAAACATATTGAACCTTAATAGCTTCGTTTAATTTAACAAATAAAAGTCAAAGGCTGACCCTTTGCCGAGAATTTTGTTTATATTACAAAATATTTATATTAAAAAACCGAGTGTTATAAATAAAAAAAAAATTAAAATTAAATATAAATAAAAATTAACCGCTTGGTGTAGTGGATGTTGATGAAGTACTAGTTGAAGTACTGGATGATGTAGAACTACTAGAAGTGGAAGAGCCGTCGCTACAATCTTCACTCTGAGTCCGAGAGCAACGGCCATTGTTACAATACTGGCGCCGGCCACGGCATGTTATCAAAAGACCGAAGTTGTTAGGGAAGCAACGAAGAGATTCAGTACAACTGGTACAAGTTGAGCCAGCCTGTAAATAAAAATATATTTCATAATGTGGGTTCTTGAATAAGTCAACAACAGACGCTAAGTGAACTTTTCGATCCAACCGATTGGTTGAGTGAAAAATAGCCTCTATTTTTAAAATAACTTATATTTTCTAGATTATTATTTTTCGGCAGAAAAATATAAGTTAATTTTCACTCTTTTTACAATGCAATTTTCTATTTTCGGTATTTTTATTGATGAAAAAAAACACAAAGTCAGGTCTCAAGCAAATGTCACTCCAAAAAAACTTCGCGAGTCATTTGTAACTTGATTAAAATTAAAAATAGATAATGTTCTTGATAATAACATTTTCAAGGGCAGGTGTCAATTAGGTTCACATAAGTCCTCGATAGTTCAGTTGTAAGATCAGTCACTCTGATTGTGAAAGGAGTGGGTTCGCAATCGTAATCGTTTCTAGTGTAAATGTTTTTCTAAAATACTTTTCAAACTGTTTTACACATCACCAGCCTATATTTGTCTCATTACGGGCACCAGCTTTCCTACATGAAAGAAACACATGAGGAGTTTTGGGCCATAGCGCTGGCCCAATGCGGATTAAAGCGGTTTCAGTAACAATTGGGACCAACGGCTTAACGTGCCTTCCGAAGTATGGAGGAGATCGAAATTACAAATTTTGATTGGCCCATCCAAGATCAAACATGGCGGAAGTTTTAGTGATTGAAACCAGTTTGCGTGATCGAAACGCTCAAAACACTACGCCACTGAGCTCCTTAAAATGTTTTATAAAGCTGAAAAATATTATTCAAGAATATTATTATTACCTACTGCCGAATAATGACTTATATAAATACTTGACGCATTTCGCGTTACCTATTTGAAAACTAAAGATATTTTTTACCTGTGTAGTGTAGTTGCAAGATATGATTTCAGGGAACCGGGAAAAAAACAGTCTATGGCCACCATGGTCGTTGTTTCCAGCACTGAGATCAGATTCATCAATCTGACGTCTTTTTCTTCCAGATGCAGTTGTAGATTCTTCAGTGGCTGAAGTAGTCGATGGAGCTGCTGTAGACGTAGTTGATGAAAAAAGGGCACCTAATCCTGGTGGATGAGGGAGATGAAATGGCAACCCGGGAAATCCAGAGCCTGAAGATCCAGAGCCGGAAGATCCGGAGCCTCCAAAATTTGAAAAATCAATTCCTCCAAAACTGCCTGAACCAAAACCACTAAAAGATGGAAATTGCCATCCAGCCCTTTGGTCAGGTTCATCGGCACAAGCTTGCTGAGCAAGGGCCTAAAAATAAAGATAGATATTTTTATGAATAAAGAAGATAAATGAAATTAATGTCACTGCAATTTAAAGTCGCGCTGGGATATTGGCAATGGGATTTTTAAAGGAACACTTTTGTTATTATGACTGATACAGAATTTCATGATTGGCATTTTTCGAACCATGATCCTGCAAAAAGATGCTCAATTTCACTGTCCATAATTATCTTTAAAAATCTAAATATCTCACCAAAGTAGCGAAGCTGTAGACGAGAGTCTTTGTGACGGACATTTTCCTCAGTTGATTCGCTGACTGAAACTGTACAGCATTTCCAGTACGTTTGAGATTATATAGTTAACGTATATAATAGCAATTATGTTCCCGGGACTGAAGCATGTATTCATAGATCTGAGCATTGAGCTGATTCTGTAGACAGTATAACAATACTATTGTTAAGGAGCGACGTCAACTTAAGGTCTTTGATTTCTCATGATTATAAATGTAATTAGCACTTGGTTCTGTAAAACCACTTTTTATTTTCAGTGTTGTGTTTTTTATTTCATGTTTCAATGGTAATAAATTATAATAATTTAGAATAATCAATATTTTTTACATGACGGTGGCCCGCACCACCCGATATACCTCTCCAATATATCTCTCTCTTATATCTGTTATATGTATTTACTCGCGTGCTTTATTGCACGCGAGTAAATAAAGTATATTAAAATTTGTATTATATTGTAAAATTCGAGTAAAATTTTTTACACATATCGATGTCGGGGATTCCCGCAAAATTCTGGCTCATCGATTGATTGTCAGATTTTTATTAATATTAACAGTTTTCGTTTTTGGGGTTATCCACACTGGATGACACCCATGCTAGCTACGTCTCTGGTAGCTGGAATTATTGTGTCCTCTTGAATGTTAAATAGATAAAGAGATATTAGAGATTCCTTCGGTTTTACCACTAGCAGCCCTTATTTACCGTAAAAAAACTTTAAACATATATTTTATTTTTAACAGTTTATTTATATAAAAAACATATATAAATTACTAATTTACCATCGAAAGTTGATCGTAAAAATTACGAGTAGCCATCAAAGAATTAGATACTCAAAGTCATTTTTATGAAATTATGAGCTATTTAAATAAAAGATGATATAAAAGAGTTTACAAATAATTAAAAATCTCAGACTTCAACACTACTGGATTCATTCAATTTATTCGGTTTTGTATTTGTTGACGATATGATAGATGGTTTTGTAGACAAAATTGTAGTATTTGCACTGTATGATAAAATATCAGTATTCAGTGAAGTATCAAACCGAATATTATTTGAAAACACAGGTCTAAAATTACTAGATGTAGTAGATGAAAATATACTAGATTGAGTCGTTTCACTTGATGAACTAATCGCTGGAATACTTGAAGTTATAACAGTTGAGGGAGTATTATAACACGATTTATTCGGGAATCGGGAACAGCGACCGTAGCTACAATATTGAAATGAGCCGATGCAGGTTGACAAGATGCCGATATTGCTTGGCAAACACCGCAAGACTTGATTGCAGCTCTGACAACTGGCTCCACCCTGTGGGAAAAAATGATAGTGATGCTATGTTATCCAGGGTGGTGACGACAATACGACATTAGATTAAAACACGGGCTATATCACTTCATAAAAATGTTTTGCAACTTTACAAAACATCTTATTAATTTGATAAGTTCATGGCATTTATATGATAATTCTAATATAAGACTGGCTGCATTATTTCATAGAGATATTATGAAAAATTGAATACAAATTCGAAAGTTGCAAATATTTCTATGAACTAACATAGCCCATTATGTCGAAGCCAACTGGTTAAAATGTTTTGCAACTTTACAAAACATCTTATTAATTTGATAATTTCATGGCATTTATATGATAATTCTAATATAAGACTGGCTGCATTATTTCATAGAGATATTATGAAAAAATGAATACAAATTCGAAAGTTGCAAATATTTCTATGAACTAACATAGCCCATTATGTCGAAGCCAACTGGTTAAATTATTCAGTAAATTAAAAACAGAGGCCGATGCTTCTGTTTTTAAATGTGTAATTAAATGCATAGGATGATAGTTGATTGAACTATAATCAGTCAATGTTCAACAACTTGGCGTATTGAATGTTAACTCAATTGGACACCTCGGCGCATTGTCTTGTACCTAAGAGTTTATGTCTTTGGTAGGTTCAAGATTACTTTTTATGACCATTTATAAACCAAAATGATTGCGGTTTGAAGTGGTTATAAAAAAAACCTTCAGCCTGCCCACACAAACAGTCTCACGAAAACTAGACGATCTGCTTACGAGTAGGTATAATAGGCGTTCAATTAGCTCGTTGATGTAACCAGATAGCCTCGACAAAGTTCAGCCATCTAACTGAACGTTGCGCGCAATGACTTGGCTAGTTGTCTTTTAGCCATTTAATTGTATGCCGGCAGTTAATTAACGGCCAAGGCGTCCAATTGTCTGGCTAATTTAATTAGATGGCTGCAATTAGAAATTGTAAAATCTGAAAGGTGCATACGTAGTTGTTTTTTTATGACCACTATAATATAACATGGGGTTGCGTAGAGGAGCAATCACGAATACATACACTGATTTGGAAAGTGAAACATCCATAGTATGCATTGTGTTTGCTTCTTATACATCCTCGTTAAATCTAGATAATTGCAACAGATAGAAAGTCTAGAATATTATTGTTATTACCTGCGTGTTATAATTACAAGACGTAATCGAAGGAAATAAGTTGGAAAAGAATCCATAAGCTAATTTGGCTGTCTGTTGATAAGAGACAAATTCTGGTATTTTGATTGCTCCTAAATTACTTTTTATAATATCGTAGAAGGATGGTAACTGCAATCCTGATGTGTGACTATATGCCTCCACCGCAATCACACCATATGTAAGGAACTGCAAATAAGATAAAATTAACAAAACTAACAAATAATTACTGACTAGAACCAGAATGAGCCTTCTGGGAGTGGCTTATCCAAAACCAGAAGACTACAGGCTCTTTCTGCCTAAAGATATAGTAAGGCTAATGGCAACTATATTCTGGACACAGGAAGAGTAAATGCAGGGGAGGCACAAAAGATCCCAATGGGTCGAAGTGCACTGTGACTAAGTCATGGCCCCACAATAAGATAAGATAAGATAAGATAACAAATAATTTCACAGGAAAAATAAAAATAAAAATAACTTTGAAAATATTTTGGGATATTATTTTGTCAAGCCGCGTAACTCTCCCGGGAGTTTTATAATAGAAACCAATAGCTTCTGGAATTCGATGCTTGACAGTTTTTGTTACTATTACTTATAAAAAAAATTGTCGAATTGAGAAGCTCCTCATTTTTAACCGACTTCAAAAAAAGGAGGAGGTTATCAATTCGTTTGTTTGTTTTTTTTTATGTTTGTTACCTCAGAACTTTTGACTGGGAGAACCGATATTGATGATTCTTTTTTTGTACGATGCAGAATAGTTCCCATTTGGTCTCATAAAAAATTTTTGGAAATCCATTGGGTAGTTTGGTTTTTAAATCAAAAAAACTGGAAAAATTAAGTCGCCCAAATACGCGAAGTTGCGGATATTTGCTTTTCTATGAATTAACAATATAAGCTCACGGTCACCCATCTAGCTTTGACCTTCAAAAGTTATCACTAAAAATTGTGAAAAAAAAATTTAAACAAAAAAAAAACGACGCCAAAAAACTAAAAAGGGTAAAATAATTAAATTTTAGTAAGTAGGCACTCATCCCCTAGGAACATATTTTTGGAGTTCGTGCTAAGTTGTTTCCAGAAACCATAGATAGTGAAGCACCGACTCCCAAAATATGTTCCTAGGGGATGAGTGCCTACTTACTAAAATTAAATTATTTTATCCTTTATATTTAAAGGTCGCGGGTTCGATTCCTGCCTCAGGACGTGAAAATTTTTCTAGTTTTATCATATTTTAATTACTAAGTAATTTTTCAAACATTTATAATAATGTTAAAATCAAAAATTAAGAATATTTTATCCTTTTCAGTTTTTTGGAGCCGGTTTTTTTTTGTTTTTTTTTTTAAATCGGTTAAGAGGGACTTGAATCTAGCCTGATTCGAATTTCTTGTTGTCATTACTATTTACCAATTATTAGGTAAGTAGATACCTACTACTATTTCTGATCACGGTATCAGTACAGGACTCTTACTGTAGGTACCTTACCTGGTAAAACCTGTTCCTGTAGGTACTGTGTTTTATCTGGAAATGTGATCAGTTTTTGACAGCTCATTATACAATTACTTTCGTATTCAAATTCAAAAATCATCAGATAGGAATTTCGCGGGAAACTACGAGTACCGGTAATAATTCAAAGGATATGTTTCATATCCGGCTAGGTATATATAGTACACTGTCTCAAAAAACAGGAAAGTTCTCCTGAGTCCGGGAAAAATACAAGTAATTCGTTTTCATCCATAGTTTTTTTGTAGAAAATTTAAAATTTTTCGTAGTCTTCACTTTTAATCAAGATGGCAATATGGCGGGCGATATAGAAGTCAACAAAACGTCACAAAAGTGACAGGCGCCCTGATGAATATTTGACTATGTTGCAATTTTTTTTCTATAAAATTCTTGTTTTGTACTACGCTACAAATCAAATAAAAAGAAAACGGACCATAGAACAGCGTTCTGCATATTTTCATCTATTTTCAGTATACTTATAGACCTGTCCGGGTCTCCATAAATTTTTAAAACAAAATGAATAGTCTAAAAACTAGGCCAATAATATTATCTAGAACTTTACTATAATCACGTTTACACTGTGTCAATTGACTTTCAAAAATATTGTTGCTAAAATTTGCTTATGAGGATACTTTGCTATTTTTTTCACAGGTAAGTATTAAAAATTGGGAAAACAATGGCGGGGGCCCATTGGCAAGGTCGAAAACTACAAACTTATATTTTTTATTAATCAATTAATCGCCTTGAATGGTAACTCGAGTTCTATATGATATGAACTTTAGGCAGTTAATCGAGATTTTAATGAAAAAAAAATGGTTATCAATCTCTGGATACTATTTCGAAGAACTGTTATCTAATCCGTGGCAGAGGTGCTCCTTTAGTTTCATAATTTAAACAGTTTGAAAACGGCGACTTAAGAACTAATTTGCTATCCCGCGTTAATCTAAAAAATAATAATAAAATCATAATTATGTTATTTTTTATTGTAATATTAAAATAAAATGTATTCATTTATGTCTTACCAATACTATAAAACAGCACACAAACTTGTTATTTCGCGCCATTACGAATATCAGAACTATTAGCTATCGGCAGTACCCTGAACTAATAACCATATGATATTAATAAGCGAGGTTGTATAGGGTCAATTGAACAAATAATAAGTATTATATTTATAAACTCAAATAGCTTTGCTTTGTATTTCGTGTGAAACTAAAATTAAAAACACTTTGTGTTGCCCCTCTATTTACAAAATGTTCATATTGTAAACGAATTTATATTCTCAGACTAGTTTTGATTCATCATCACCACTAATCACCAGCCTACATACGTCCCACTGCTGGGCACAGGCCTCCCTACATGGGAGAAACACACGAGGAGTTTGGGCCATCACCACACCGGCCCAATGCGGGTTGGTGGGTCAAATCGGTTGCAGTAACAACCACGACCAACGGCTTAACGTGCCTTCCGAAGCACGGAGGAGCTCGAGATCACAACTATTGATTGAACCGTCCCTGGATTGACCATGCCGAATGTTGCCTTGTTTTCGTAATAATAATAATTTCGTAATAAACTTTATTTAAAAATCATGACAAGTATACAAATACATTTTTGCGTTAGTACTGTAGAAGTCATGCATGACCTTAATGACTGTGACTTAGAAACACAAAATAGAGCATATATTTATACCTAATAAGTTTATAATACAAAAATTAGGAGTAAGTTTAAATTTGTCTAAGTGTGCGTGCGGGCATGCGCGCGCTTGTGTGTGTGTGTGTGTGTGTTTAAAAAAACTTAAAGCTGTTTTTTTATAAAAAAATACTATTTGTATTTGGCAATCTTAGGCAGAATTTTAAACTTAGATAAAGATTATTAATTAGCCGAGCTTGATTAGTATTTAGTATAATAATATTACTTATATATTTTGATTTTGAATGCGTTATCGACTATTAGTGTAATAATTAGTCTATAGGTATTTATGTTTGATGAAGTATTTTCAATAAAAGAGATGTTCCAAAAAAAGAATGGAGAACCGGCCAGGTTTATGTACACTATTCTGAAAAATAGGTAAAAATATACAGAACAGTCTTCACTTGCTCATTTTCGTTTTATTTGCTCTGTTGCGTGGTACAAAAAAAGATTTTTCATTGAAAAAACTGCATCATAGCCAAATATTCATCATGGCGCCTATGTCACTTTGGTGACGTTTAGTTGAGTTCTATGTCGCTCGCCATATTGCCATATTAAAAAACGGTGAAATCGACGAAAACGTTCTACTTTGGTACAAACAAACTATGCACGAAAATAAATTATTGGTATTTTTCCTGGATTTAGGAGATCTTTCCTGATTTTTTGAGATAGTGGCCGGATATGAAACATATCCTTTGAACAGGATTTTTGTTTTTTATTCCGCAAATTGGCGCAAAGGCGATAAATTTTTTGTGAGAACATTATTTGAAAACCACAGCATAACTGCTCTTAGTGCCGACTCAGCGAAATACCTAGCCTAATCCCAATTTTCCACATGCGTTCTAATTACTAGACCAAGACACGACCAGTACCCTAGCACGAACTCTTTTAAATTTCGAATCGCCTTCGTATCGAGTAGTTATGTTAGCTTATGTCTGTGTTTTGTTTGAAATTTTAAGCGTGCGCGAACGTTACGATTCCGATTTGAAATTTAAAAATGTTCGTGCTAGGGATACAGCATAGTCACAAAAGCAAAGCGCAAGCAAGAGTGGACGGCGCGCTATCCCCGCGATGACCGGTATTTTCCCTTACAAATCTCAAATATAGTGGTTGCCACACAGCTTAAAGTCCGTTTTTCAATGATTGCCTTGTGAGGCGAGGCGGTGCTGGTCTGGTGCTGAAGCGGTTAAAAGATGATGCCTGCCAGAACGCAAGGGAGTTCGAGGCTACAATGATTGGTCATCTATCTGGGACTTGACTGTGAAAGACATATCTTTACTATGTTAATCACGTCAACGCAAAGGCCACTGCGTTACGAGCTCCTCAATTTGACTGTCTAATTAAAATGAAATTTATTACCAATATTTATTAGTCGCAGTAACATTTTTTATATTATACTTATACAGTTTCATTTGTTTGTTTTCGTTTATAAAAATATTTTAGGGGAAAATTCCTTACATAAAATACAAGGGAAACTGGCACTATGTCAAACTAGTCCATTTTTTAGGTCACATTCTTGTAAAAATACTTCATACTGGGAAAACGTCTGGCGCGCTATCCCTCCTCGTAGTGTAAAATTTGCAACCACGGAAAAGCGGTGATCTTCTGACGTTTCGGAACCACCGGGTCATTTCATCAGTTATAACCTAAAAAATTTTTTCAAAGACCTACTAATAATAATATAAAAACCAAAATACACTTCATTGATTGGATTTGGTTAGAACTGTAACCTAAAAATAGATAACCAAAAACCACTTAGCACCAACTCCAAAAATATGTTTCTAGGGGATGAATACCTACTTAAATTTAATTATTTTATCGTTTTCAGTTTTTTGAAGTCGGTTTTAATTTTTGTTTAAAATTTTTTTTCACAATTTTTAGTGGTAACTTTCTACGGTCGAAGCTAGATGGGTGATCGTAAACTTATATTGTTTCCTACTATCGTATCGTTTCACTAAAAAGTCATTTGAAAAGCAAAACTTCGCAATTTCGCATATGTAGACGACTTCATAATTTAAGTTTTTTTAAATTTAAAACCAAAGTACCCAACTGTTTTAAAAAATTTTTATGGGACCAAATGGCAGCTATTCCGCATCGAACAAAAAAAGAATCACGTAAATCGGATGAGTAATCTCGGCGTAATCGGTGTACATACATAGAAAAAAAAAAAAAAAAAAAAAAAAACATACCGGCCGAATTGAGAACCTCCTCGTTTTTGAAGTCGGTTAAAAATGGAGCGAGTTTGGCTCTATGCGACTTTCCCAACATGGGTCAAAAAATTAAAAATACAAGTTTGTTTTCATGCTTTTTTTATTTGTTAATTACTAATTCATTGCAGATAAATAGTGTACAGATGGTAGACTTAACGCCTAGCGGCAGTCAACCAGGAGCTAATCAGATGATCTAAAAGCAACGGACAACAATAAATTAAGATATTTTTAGAGACTATAACTAAAACAAAACATAAATATTATTGCCACCCTAGGGGTATGGAAAAATGATAGCAGATGGTATATGGATACACATTGTAACATTGTTAACTTTACAGCGTTGACATATATTATTAATGTCTGTGGCCATCAATATGTAAAGTGTCAACGCTTGTGTTCAGGAATGTACGTGAATGTTTCTTCTTAGTTCAGGGCTTCTTGATCATTAGTTTCGCGCCTTTTCCTCCCTAACGATGGTAATGTCGGTAAACCGCTTCCAGTCGGCAAAGTTGGCAATGGAAGTAATGAAGGAAGAGTTGGAGCCTGCAGACCTCCAGTTGAATTGGTGTCTGGTGCTGCCGTTGTTAGGTTCAAAATTGCCTGGAATAGACCAGAAGAAATTCATCATTTATATTAAAACATCTAAAATCTATTGTTATATTCCTGGAACGAGTACAAAAAAGAAGGAGATGATGATGATTTTCGGAGATGTAGAACAGAACTCGTTAAAAGACAAATAAATGTATAGAGTAAAGGGATAGAAACAATACATTTCAACTAGCAACTGAACGACAGACAAGTCCATAACGCCATCTTTGAAAACAAAAATAAAAACCATTTTAAAACTATTTATAGGTTTACATTTAACTGTTTGATAATTTTGATATTGTGCGTTCATAACGCCTACTTTATTAATAGGTTTTTTGTTCTATATATTACAATATATGAAGGCAAAAATGCCGAATGATGGCGTCGATTTATTTTATAAAGTTAAACATTTTAAAGTAAAGCATCAACCCAAAAATTCAATAAAATTAGGTAAGTATGTTTAAAATTACCAACATTTAACGTGTTCTTAATAAATTGTTTAATTATAGTTTTTAGTGTCTATTATAAGGTGCCATAGTTAACAACCCTTATGGTTTTGCCATGTTCGTCCGTCCGTCTGTCTGTCCGCGGCTTAGGTCAGAGACTTTTAGTACTAGAAAGCTCTAATTTGGCAAGGGTATACAAATATTAATTACGCCAACAAACTATGAAAAAATTTTTTGGGGTAGATGTAGGCAAGCTTACGTGTTGTGATTTTTATTCTCGTTCATCTTATGGTTTTGTTAGATATGTCGTTCAAAATATTAGGAGTGTGTGAAAACCATTTTCCGATTCAAGGATCCTTTTTTGCAAAACACGAGTACCTATTAAGCTCATTTTGGTTAGGGTCGAGTGCTAATTATCACAGCTAGGCAGGCTTTACCATTTAACGACAGTAACTTATAAAATGAACCAAGTTGGAGCCGTATGAAGGAAAATTTCGTTCAAATTCCTTTTAAAAATTACTTAGATGAGGTTGTTTAATAGGTTGTAAATATATGTTTATGGATCATGTTGAACCAAATAAAAACTACGGAACTGAGTCGAGTTTTTTTTTAAAGAATATTTGTTTTAAATAGAAAAACTTACCAAAATCAGAAAGCAGCAAACAAAAGTTTTTTTGAACACCATCTTGACTTATTCTTGATTAGTGACTTAAGCAGTGACTTGCAAGAAGAAGAGTGTAGTTTAAATCGACAGATCCTGAGTTTATATATCATTTACAATAAAGAAAATTATGTTAATGGGGTAACTTATATAAAGGATGCCAGCATAGAGGTAGATGTTGTTGTTATTTCATTATGTCTAAGATAAACTAACCTTGACGAATAGAGTACACATCTCATTAGATATTGTTTTAAATAATGTATGCCTTTCCTCTCACGACTGCCTTCGGACTTACACATGCGTTCGTCCAACTTCATGTACCTATACGCAAGGTTGGGAAATTCTTTATTGCACACTAGAGATATATTAATTACAAAAACAGTACAATTGGGTGGCCTTATTACAACATAGCAATTTAATTATTATAAGTTCTAATTTAGAGAATTCAATTCGATTCGATCCCTATTGGTCAATTAACGTTGATTTTTAGTAAAAAGGTATTAAATGGAATTGTCACGTAAGATCAGCGTATAATATAATCAGTGCTTAACGCGAAAGTGAAAAATCTATTATACAATCTCATTATTTTCATGGATATGAAAGTATTATCGCTTTGAACACCAATTGCTATCTTCGATATTTATAATTCCATTATTTGGGTTAGCATAAACACCAGAAAGCTTAACATTTTAAAGTATTGATTTTTGTTTCTTTTATTATTATTATACTCTTTTATGTACTTAAAGATTACAAATAACAGGTAATGTTAAAAGTTAGCAAGGGTGAACTTAACTCTATATGTGACCTCTTCCAGCTAACACATAAATGTATGAGACATTACTTTGTGAAAATCAAACAGAACCGAGTGCATCAAAAATACTAATGAAACAATACAATACAAATTTTATTTTATACTAATACTTATTTAAAAATAATTAATACTTATACATATTGCAAATAAATATTCCAATACTATAAAATAATATAAATAATCTATAAATACTTACTTTAATGAATAATGCATACATACTCGTCCATGATAAGTATATGACAGTAAGATGTATAGTATGATGAAACTCGGAAAGAAGCCATTTCAGCTCAGCTTGAAAATTCGAAACCTATACCAAATATAAACCGTATAGCCAAATTTAGGAGCAGGCAGTTCTTCGGTCACATAGACGTGGAATACATTGCTTTTAAAAATAAATTTTAAACTTTAAAACAACAATGGGCTGCCTTACTGATCGCAAGTTATCTATGTATCGTAGCAGCATACACGCAAGAGAAAAAAAGCAAGTTTATTTGCAATTTCTATTAATCATTGAGTATGATTAAAGAAGATTCTGCCTTTCAAAATAAAGCTAGAAATAAAAAAAACTTACGCTTTTGAATTCTAAGAATGTCAAACAATATAGGAAAAAAATATAAATTTATGAATTTTACAAGTCAAGCATAGTGTTTTAAGGTCTCTTAAGAATTAAGTATGTAAGGAGTATGCCATGTAAAAATTAGGGAAGTTACTAGTTACTTATAGTATGCTATTATGCCAAGCTCGAGAAACGGACCGCTTGAGTTACTCACAACTGAGTTTATCACAACACCTTCATTGCAAAAGACAATATTTTTGTTTGGCTGCGATATTCTGAATAGCGGAGGTCTAAAGGGTGGGTGTCATTTGGCCAAGCGCCAATGGCGCGGCTCGATTATGATTCAATCCTATACAATTGTGCGCGGATCTCCACATTCAGGAGCGGATCGCGCGGTCTAAATGGCTCATCCGTAAGCCGGCGTGACTTAACAACAAATATATGAGTGCTAATTAATTTATTTACATTAATTTGAAAGTCATGAATACTTTAATTTTTAGAAAATATGTGATTATTTAATATGCGAAGATAGCGAACACACGACTACTTCAGCTCTGTACCAAAAGTTATTCTTGTAAGTAGTAAGAAAGAACAAGTTGATCACAAAAAACTTTTAATGAAAATGTTTTAAAAACAAGTCTGTAGGTAGGTACTAAAATGGGAATACTTGTACCAATTGTAAATGGTAATAAAATTTTAATATTTTAGCCGCTTGGTGTAGTAGATGTTGTACTCGAAGTGCTAGTGGAAGAACTCGTTGATGTACTGGATGACGTGCTGGATGATGTGCTGCTCGTGGAGGTGGTGGTGCCACTACATTGCGCACTTTGAAAGATGGAGCAACGGCCATTATTGCAGTGCCGGAAGAATCCGCTACATGTCGTCAGAACACCAATGTTGTTGGGAAAGCAGCGTAGGGCTTGCCTGCAACTAGGACAACTGGAGCCAGCCTGCATAAAAATATAAATTATTTAGTATGAAGATGAAAGCAAAAGAAATATGTAATGGCGGTCGTCTTGGAATCAATTGGAATGTGAATTTAATAGTTTTCTTTCTACGTGAGTTAACGAAAAGGAATGATTTAGTAGAGGAGATTTAGTGCGAATATAGCGGATTGGAGTTCCCCTGCATTCGGAATTACCCCAACCAATGAGGCTGTTTACATCTTGATACAAAATGGTGGTTGTAATTTTCATTCTACTGGTTCGGAGATGCGCTCATGCTGAATACCAGCAGTGGCTGGTACTGAGTATAAGCGCATCGCTCTGGAAAAGAAAAAGTGCCAATCCTTAGTGGAGGATTGGCACTATTCCTTATCTATCGTGATAAAAACGGCCTCACTTGGAGTTACTGTCCTCTATATTTTTATTAGCAGTGAGTGCAATCACTGGGTTAGGTGTCGAATCATATATCAAATTTAGGTATTAATATAATGATAATCTAGTATATTTTATGATTGAATTCCATTATAATAATTACCTGCGTTGAAAAGTTACAAGAAGTAGTGGTAGGAAATCGGGTGAAGAAAAGTCTATTCTGATGTTCAGGCTCAACGCTATCAGCAATGGATTCCGAGTCTTCTACGTCACGCCTTCTCCTAACCGAAGATGTTGTAGATTCTTCAGAAGCAACAGTAGTTGACTCTACAGAAGCCTCGGTGCTAGAAGGTGCTGGCGCAGAAGTCGTTGGTCTGTTTCCTCCTGGGAAACCTGGGATGTTTAATCCAGGAAATCCAGTGTTCGAGGAACCACTACCAGGCCCAATTCCTTGGAAAGGTCTACCACCGAAATTAGGGAAGTTTGGTCCGATTCCAGGAATGGACGGAAATTGCCCCGCAGCTGGTTCACTGGAATCCTTTTCAGCTTTTACATGGTTTGCTAAGGACTGCAAAAGCAATTTCAATTAAATTTCAAACAAACATTTTAAGCCGATGTCCAATACTGTATGACTTAAAAGGCAAAAAATAACATTGCATTCAAATAAATTTAGAATATGTTAGTAATTAAAATTTAAAACTAGAAAAATTTCACGTTCTGAGGCGGGAATCGAACCCGCGACCTTTCGCAATCCGGGCGACTGCTCTAACCAAGCCACTCAGACTTGGGACATCCCTGTGAAATTCTTCTAGTCTATCTGTATTTTGCGTTTATGAGCTAACGTCCATCCTACAATGTCGAAATGTTCTATTTCAACATCCGAAACGAGTATTTTTACAAATACCTACGATTCGGTTAAGTTGGGGCAGTGCTTTAAAATATTCTTATTTTTTTATTTTAAAATTTATAATAATGTTAAAATCAAAAATTAAGAAAATTAGAATAAGTTTTTAACTTTCTATTGTTTCTGGGAACAGAATATACGTAATATAGCCAGTGTAAAAAATATTTTCGGTGGTTCTATTAGCCACTGAGTACACGGTTAAATGATTTTTTCCGTCGTCCGGTCAATGACGTCCCATTGCCGTCTAATTGAACTACAGAAAAGAAGTGGCAGTAACTTCAAAAATACAGCAACACAAAAAAAATGTAATTAACCCGGTAAGCATCAGATTCATGACACAATTTATTTTTTATTTGTCATAGACCTCCGGAGGGATAACACCGCTTGACGGATTAATACAAATTTCCATCGATCGACTTTTGTATGTTTAGGCAAACAGACTGATCTTGTTAAAACAGTCAGTCAAGTTAAAAGCCTCCTTTTTTAATTCGGTTGAAATCAGTTGAATACTTTTTAGCTAATACTCAAAATACAAGAATAATCACACATTATTATTATTTTTACCAGAATCATGAAGCCAAATATCAAGGATTTAATGACGGCCATCTCGGTATGTTTTACAGATATTTTCAAGTGAAATGGGCCCTAGATGCTTGTGAATGTATGATGTATGATGCAGTTTATATATACTCAACAACATAAAAGAGGTAACATTAATATATTCCTTTATTGTTAGTGAGTCGTCAATCTACAATGAAATATGAAATTTAGTTCTATTGATAAAGCATTCAATTAGTACCTAGGTATTTACAAATTGCCCATTGACGACGACCTATTGCGTTATAAGGTAAAATGAGAGTAAATATCATTGTCACATGTTTAAACAACGTGTGAGAAGGAGCATCAATAAGAGCAATAGTTTTTTGTTCTAAAAGTAAGTAAGTTGTTTTTTTTGGAATGAGAGCTTATTTTAATTTGTTAACCGCGTAATAAGTACCCTCGGGCGCATATGGAATTTAAAAACATTGTGTCTGGAGCGTTTGGCTTGAGAAGTTAAATCCCGAAGGATGATATGATAAAAAAGAAAGATAACTGAGCACATTGAGGGCAAAAGAAACATATACAGGGTGTTAGGGGGACGCTCTCGGAAACGAAGGGAGGTGCAGTGCTGGTCACCCTAAACATGACTTGTAAGAAAATAAATTTAAAATCGCGAAAAAAAATTACTGTCCCATACAAACAGGTCGTGTTTATATTACAATATGTATGATACAGCTGATTTTTTTAAAATTTTAGGTTTCTTTTTCATAAAGTCGTATTTAGGGTAACCAGTACTGCCACCCTTCGTTTTCGAGTGCATCCCCCTAACAGTCTGTACATTTTTCTAAAAAATATTAAAACATTCAACTTTTGCACTTCACCCAGAGAGTTAAAGATTATGTTAAAATACAAGATTAGGGTAGAATTCTATTCCTATCACACAAGTCAAACAAATACAATAAAAAAAGATTTAACTTTTAGATATAAATTGCCGTTGTATAATGTTTCACTGATTTTTTGTAACTGCATTGCATATTCGAACTGATCATCTCTGCGATTATTTCTAAAAGTAAGCTGCTTTCTATCGCTATATCATCTTTGCTTAGTGCTTTTAATATCTCTTCACTATTGCTGCTCCATCTCTGAAGCTTAAATTCACCTACAGAATCAACACAAATACAAACATTTCATTGTGCACAATGGATTGTGAGATTTGATTTATGGATTGTGTGAATTAATTTTTCACGTTTGCAAGACCAGTTGTAAGGCAAAGAGAAACATTCCGAAATTAAAAAGCCAGCTTTGTTGTTTCTGTCACATCATGGGTCTCGAGATGGGTCTCAATGTCAACATAATTAGGAGCTGGGCTTCTGTCAACAGTAGGCGTTCATTACAAGCGTGAAACTATCCTTTCATGGAACACGGATAAACTGTTTATTATAACACCACAGTCTCATATGAAATAAAAATAAATAGTAAATAAGGCTATTTTTTCTTCAGGTTTGATGTTTAAACGTAAACACATACACAGAGACTTTTATTTAAGCTTAGTAGTTATTTCTTTGAATATAAAGTGGTGTATTTTAATATTAAATAATTTAAATGTTTTATTTTGTTTTATTTCTTTGTTTTAAATTTATTTGTGTTACATACACCCTGTATGTAATTAGTAGTAATAAAAAATTAATAAATAAATTAAAACATGGTCTTTATTAGTTCATAGAAATGGTTTCCTACTTTCAAAAATATCTTTTTTATTTCATAATTTCATGACATTTCTATGAAATAATGCAGCCAATGTTATATTTTTTCATACAAATTTCAGAAAATTTTCAAATGAGTAAGATGTTTTTAAAAGTGGCATTTCTATAAACTAATATAGCTCATGTTTCAATTTATTGTCGTATTGACGTCACTACTTTGTACATATTTCTTTTCAACCCCCGACGAAAAAAGAGGGGTGTTATAAGTTTGACGTGCCTGTGTATCTGTGTACCTGTGTGTCTGTATGTGGCATCGTAGCGCCTAAACGAATGGACCGATTTTGATTGGTTTTTTTTGTGTTTGAAAGCTGATGTGACTACGATGCTATAATTTTTGAATATCAGTTCATGCGTTTGATGACTATCAGCTCATTTTCTACATGATTATAGGGCTTTACTAACTTTTACAGATCCAATTGATTTAAAATTTGTGTACTGTCATTTATGTGACATTTCCATGACATAGAAAGAAAGAAAGAGAAAGAAAAAATATTTTATTTAGATAGGCCACAAAGAAGCACTTTTAAATCGTCAAACACATTCTTATAACTATTACAAAAAATATATTAACTAACAACGTCAAGTCTCTCCGTCTGTCATGTCTGAATTTACACCGGTTCCAAAAGTTGAACTACCGAGAAGATACTATCCGAACTACCATACTATCCTTGAGCTGATCCTATACCAACAAAAAGTCTGCGAAATGCTTACTTCTTCAGAAACTTACAGCAGATATAGCGTGTTTGGGCTTTTAAGAATAGTCTCTATGAGATGGTGTTAGATAGATGATTAACGACGCCGGGGGTTACTTAAAATTTTTAATTTTGTATTTTATTACTAGCTGACCCCGCAAACGTATAATGCCATAAAAAAAATTGATAGTAGCCGATTCTCAGACCTACTGAATATAGATATAAAATTTGATAAAAATCGGTCAAGCCGTTTCGGAGGAGTATGGTAACTTTGTGTCACGAGAATTTTATATATTAGAAGAAAATTACAAAGAAATACGTAAAGGTTGATTTTATATTATACACGCAGAAATTGATTGAATGACGTTTTGATTGTATTGTATTAATGTTGGAAAACGATATTATAATACCATGGGTCCAATGTATTATATATTCAAAAAAGAATAATAAAATTAAAAAGGTAAAGTTCTACAACGAAAAATGTATAACATAAGTAAATACAAACTTAAGACTCTTACTACAAAGTACAATTAACAACCCACTGAATGCACACTTCCAACCAATAATCCCATGCTATGTACTATACTCATGTGGCAAAGGTAATTTTCCTGAAGTTTCTAATGAATAAAGACGTTATAACGGCCAAACCTTACGAATTTATGACCCATCTTGGCAGACTGCACTACACTACACTACTACGACTTAAAAATATAATAACTTTAGCAAAACACTAAATACGTACTAATATAACAAAATAAGAGTATTGTTTTAAAAACTCCCAATGTTTAACTATTCAATAAATTACAAAAAAATACCTGAAATGGAACGGAACTCATTTGACTGAAAAGTGACATTAGCTGTTAGCTGTCATCATTGCAGTCTCTAAATTGATTTTTCAGTTGTTACATAATATGATGATTAAATATTGTTTGTTTTAGGATTATATCAAGTGAAACAAGCGCGTTCATATTTTGGTGAACATGTTACGAATAATGGCATATACAGGATTACCTCGGACACAGTGCACATTTTTATTTCACATTATTATTAACGTTAATAAACCAGATTTCAAGATCAAAATAACATGTGATTTTTGTGATTATTTTTTTATTTTATCCACTGCAAAATTCAAGTAGTGTTTCACTCTACCCTCGATAGTGAAATTCGCTCGTCACCCCCGCGCTTCTTCTGACCTACCCCAGGTTAGAGGAAGCGCGGGGGTCACGAGCGCGACGCGGCGCGGGCTTAGTGACGTTGAACTTGAATCACTCCGCGCAACCTTAGAGTACATTGAATATGCTGAGATAGTAGTATCAGTCAACAGTTTGTGAATGAAGTGACATCTGTTACCGTATTTGCAAAATTAGTCCCTCGTTAACAAAATTTTCCACAGAAGATTTTCAATTTCATTGCTAATTTGTTTCGGTCATATTTTTTTTTTAAATCTTTGAAGTTTTAGTGTAATAAAATACTTATTAATTATTTCTTAACTTTATTGTTTTTTTGACATTAATAACATAATTAATCACAACACTTTTTATAAATTTTGCGCTGGAAATCACGGTCACAGTTCATAAAACGTAGCAAGAGTCAATAGATGAGCAAGTCAAATGAGTTCAGAAACCTAACTCGGATAAACTGAACAGTTACTAAACAGAAAATTAAATACGACATTAATTTTTGTCACGAAAACTGACCAATGACATATGATGTCAAACAAAAGTGTTTCCATCAACAAAACTATAAAATAGTTTTGTACTTGTTACAAAACTATTTTATAATTTTGTTGTTAAGGAGACATGACAAGGAAAACAAATACCAAAATAGGTGACTATGATGGCCGCTGTCCTGTGTATATTTTCGAGTGAAGCTTGTATGATATTTTTGTTTAAAACAAGGTAAACCAAAAAAATACGTCTCTTTTTATTTTTAAAGAACTTCATATTCTTAAAATTTGTGCACTGCCTAGAAAGTAACCCTGTATAATAATCTAAGTTTCGAACATTCATTTTAATAGCAAAGTATAATATTGTACACTTTGCTTGGTTTTGGTCATCATATGTTTTAATAATAACTGTTTTCGTTTGCTATGCCTGTCTGTGAAGTTCTTTGGGATTTATTTTTATTTTATTTTAATCTGTAGGTATTCAGCAAAATAAAACAATAGTAAATATTAGTGTAAATGGAAATTGATACCTAGGCAAAGACACTATGGAATTTTGGCCATGTCTTTTACTGGCAATATTTAAAAGTAATATAAATTCATAATTCAAATTTATACTTTGGCGCTTGATTCGGTTTTCCCTTTCAAAAATCATTCTATTTATGACCGTGAGAGGAGACGTATCTCATTAACTTACCAGTTTTCTTTAGTCTCGTCTTCATTTTACATCTCAAATATACCTATACAGTGACGTATCCCGGTACTTTATTTATTAGACTCTTAAACACCCCTACGTTACACTCACATGAGTGTAGTACATAGCTGGGGGTTAAATTAAGTTTAAGTGTGTATTCAGTGGGTTGTTAATTTTACTTTGAAGTAAGAACCTTAAGTTTGTACCTACTTATGTAATACTGTAATCGTTGTATAATTTTAATTTTAAATTTTTATCATGTTTACAACAAATGTATGGAGGATCTATCGGAAATAGGATAACACAAACATTCATATATTACACCAATTTAACACAATTTTCTATAGGCTCTCTCTACGCGTTCCAATTTGTCTCTTTTATTGTTTCGTAGTTATTTTTAAATAAAAATCTTGAAATAAGCTCCCAGTGCTTACAAGGATTGGTAATCACGATCACAAGATGTCTAGAGAAGAATTTCATTAAATACGTGCCGCTTTTTATTTTGTATGCAGAGGCTACGATTTATTCATTTACCCCGTAAAAAATCATTATTATTTGTCCTATATATATTTTTCATTTGTCATTCTCGGAAAGTAGCGTTTTCTTGATCTGAGTATTGTGAGGAAAACGCTAGTTCCCACCACCGGGCGGGAAAAAATTATACTAATTGCTTCCTTTCCTAGGGCGTGAATAAAAAATTTAAAAATAGAACTGAATTTGGTTACGTTTAATCTGTGGTACATACAATAAGGAAAAAAAAGGATTCGGCGGAATGACCAGTAGGCGGTAACGCGATGTGTTCCAAATTTAAAAATACTCCTTATACAGACTCTGTCTAATCTGTGAAAAAGACAATTTTGGCGGGATAACAATTTTGACGCCCGCTAATTGTACTAACGTTGCAATTTATTCTATATATTTTTTTATTAATAAATTTATTACAAAAACTATTTTTTATTTTCTTTGCATTTGAAATGAAAAGTAGAGTGCTACACACGGGTAAAAGGAATCAAACCCTACTCGGTCTATAGCCGCCCTCACTGCGCTCGGGTGTCTAAGAACCTCGTAGGGATTGATTCATTTCCACCCTTATAAAGCAATCTACTTTTTCAATGCGTAAATATCTTTTTGATTAGCCACCCGGAATCAGGAGTTTCGACTCCTGCGCATATTTTTTTTTTTAAGTTTAGACATTGATGTAATGTTACAATATACGTGAGAATGTTTGGCGGGTTTTTGTGGCGTCAGTGAAAATTTTTATTACAATAATTAAAAATTGTGTCGGAGTGAACATTGAGTTATAAAAGCGGCGTAGTTTTATTATTTACTAGCGACCAGCCCCGGCTTTGCACGGGTGCAATGCTTATGTAAATATTATACATATAAACCTTCCTTAAGAATCACTCTATCTATTAAAAAAACCGCATCAAAATCCGTTGCGTAGTTTTAAAGATCTAAGCATACATAGGGACAGACAGACGGCGGATAGCGACTTTGTTCTATACTATGTAGTGATAGTGAAGTGTTTGTGTTGACGTGCAACTAAAAGATTATAAGAATAAAAGTGATTATGGTGTGAAATACGATGAGAACTTTTTTGTGGTTACCCACCTCATCAAGTAGCACATAAAGTGACTGTCATCATATATTTCGTGTCAAATACTCCCAGCCAGCATTTTAATGCAATAAAAAAAGAAATAAAGAAATACTTAAGACATGGCTGTGTGGGCATGGGCATTAGTTCCCTTTGCCGTCCCTTTATAGGTTGAACCTCAGATCATAGAAAGAAGGGGAGAACCAACAAAAAAAAAAGGTTACAATATACTTACAGGTACTCAATTTGACAGTTTTGCATCCCTATTACCTATATTTTAAATTAGATTTTATACAGCTTTGGTCACCAAAACAAATCAGATATGTGGGTGGTGTCTGTACGAACACGGGAAATTCCCGTTCTATACTATTCTATATACTTTACTGGCAAACATTGACTTATATGAGCAAACGAATAGGATGAAATAAATCGTTTGATAATGGAAAGTTAATGTAAAGTTATGTATTTATTACAAATTAATGATAATAATATACTTCATATTAACAATAAATTATTTCGCTAGACAAAAAGCCGACTATCTATTCAAACGTTACTTAAAGTTTAAGTCCCATTGCTATTTAAAAATAATTTACTTTGACAATACTTAAAATATAGAAGGTCTCTTTGAATATTCGGCCCGCAGAATACAAATATGGCGTAAGATAGCGCAATATCGTAGACATAAACGACAATCTCACGCCTATAACTACAGCAATCTTTGATCTGTGACCCGTCCTGCATATTGTTAGACAACAAACTCGCGAAAGTCAATATTGAAATGTATATTGCTTTAGACTGGTTTCTATACAGCCCAAGAACAAAGCCTCGCTCCATGCCGTAGCTTGTTGAACTAGGAATATTTTCCTGTTTTCAGAGGAGAGTCTAGAAATGTCTGTTTAAATAATAGTCATCAGTAGTCATCATATAAGAAATCAGTTCAAATATTGCTTAGATTGGATTTGATAATTTTACTTCAATCTTTGGCCGTTATCGGCTGGCTACTCCACAACAATAGAATTTGGTTTGTGGGTACTTCAGGAATTAATAAATAACAGTCAAATGTTTCAGCATGATTTTATTTCATTGAATAGTGACGCAGAGTCGTTGATAACTTTTACAGACAACGCGCTATTTTATGTTAACATCCCACAGCTTTTATGCTAGAACAAATGCCGTTGTTACAGTAAGGCTTCAAAGGATTGTCACATGACTTCAAAAGACCACCGACTGGTTTGCAGATCAAACGGGTGTTGCAATCAGCGCAGGAGATAACTGGAGTAGCGGTGACGTCACAAGTGGTCCAGTTCGGTAGACCATTTGCTCCATCTTGAGATACTTGTCTGCGAGCTCGGCCTTGGTTTTGGTGCGGTCCTCCTTGGGGTCCATGTGGCCCACCTTGTTGGACTTGACAAGCAACTGCAACTAGCAAGGCACACTGGAAAAAATGTTTAATTTTTTTACTGATATTGAATTTTAAAGGTAAGTTTATTCTTAACTTTATTTGAAAAATATCATAAATGTTTTCAAAAATTATTTTTTTAATGAATAAAAATATTAATAGCAGATTTTTGTTTAGTTTTTTTAGGTAAGTTTATACTTAGTGAAAATTAAGTATAAACTTACCTAAAAAAACTTTTCTTTGTGGTGTTTTAACTTTTCTACTTAAATCGACTGTGTTTAGAGTTTGGAGAGTTTACAAAGTTGATAATTATTGTAAAATCTACAAATATATTGTCAGACAGCAAATTATTAACCGGTATTATACTTTTAACGAAACTTGCCGTGCATAAGCAAGTAGGTAAGTCTAAAAAGATATCCGAGAATTTTTCGAAAACTCTAATATCAAAGAAATTATTGGCGTTTTTTTTTTGAAAAACTAAAAATTGATCTTACTGAACAATATTCCTGATTTGAAATTAATTCGCTGATAACTATTTAGACTAGCCTGACTAGCATAAGCATGTTATTAGAATGTCTTATTAGCTTCGGTTTTTTCGTTTTCAATATTTTCGAGAAAAAAAATTGTACAAAAAAGCGGGGGAGATAACCCTCTGTCCTACAATGTTCCGGAAAAGTTGGGCGACTTTTCCGGAGCTTGTGGGACTTACGGACTTATTAGGGCACTGCTTAGTTTTTATTTTTAAGTAAAGCAACAAGAAGATTTTTTTTGCGGTAATGTTTAGTTGATGTACCATTATTTCCTATAATATTTTCGCTGCCCCTTTCTCTTTATAACAGGAAAAACTATTAAGATGTTTTTTTCTTACCAATGCCAGAAGAGTGAATATATTGAGACGAGCCATATTGTTCTTGTATAAACATTGAATAGAACTCATCGCTTTTATACTCCATACTCCAGTTATCACGATTTGTTTTCAAAGATATAAGTAAACAAGGAAATCGCTTAAATACATTCTGCAGGGGTTTTCCATCACATAAATACAATGTTTATTTGCTTTCTCCTAGGAAAATTCATTGCTTACAGTTTCTACTTATGTGGTTTAGAAATTTACTGTTTTCATTTCCATATGTTATGTAAATAAGATTTATTAGCAAATAACATGTTATTATCATAACTTGACTAAGAAAAAAAACTTTTGACGCTTTTAGGATATTTTCAGATATCTCACCAAAATTTTCTGGTGACTTTTCAGTAATAAATATGTCCGAATACTGTAACATTACTTAAAGATTTATTAATACTTAAATTATCTACACAATTATTAGATTCTTAGCACCAAATTCACCACTCCTTAGACTTTAAATAACTTTGAACCATTTGTACTACAATAATGAAAACAGTAGGTATGTGTCATTTACGCTATATAAATAATAGAAAGAAACGTTTAAAAAATATTTCCGTTGATGTAATATAATCACCATTCGACCTGAGAAGAGACCATAATTTTAGGTGACTGTTTAAAAAAAAAAACTATCAATTCTGCTGGTTGTAAGTGTGCGCCTACATGAACTGTTAAAAGTGATCATTTAATTTGCCCATGACTGTACCGCTACAGGACAAAAACTGAGATGGAACTGTATGGCATTATTTATTCGAAACTATGAAAAATAGACCACACTTTTTTACTGTGGTGCTCAATGACTAAGAAAATAAAAATTGCATTATTTTCGTCTGTTTTGATCTGGTTTAGTACTCCGTGGTTTTGATATACTATGATAAAAGCATGAAAACCATGAATAGTGGTTTAATAAAAAGTTACTTCAAGTCACCAAGGAATATTAACTTATTTCTACCACCTGTCAGTGGTAAAATTCCCTTTAGGATGCACGCATATTATACACACAAGTTAAATTATGACTGTGGCCTCTCATACAAAGATAAGCATATCATACACTTAGGTAAAATAATATTTGGCTGACTTCAAATACAAGCGTGAAACAAGGTCACACACTGCCGACTTGTTTCACGCTTGTTTGGTGAACAGGATGGCTCTGAAAGTCTGCACCAACCTGAACATTACATCAGATTTGATATGCCCCAAAATTCTCGCCAAATAGCGCTTTTGTCCTAGAAAGTTACTTGAGGATATTGAAATCAAGAAACGTCTAAATTTTAATAGACAAAATGGTTTTCATTAAAAATTTTCATGTAGGATATGAAATTGTACTAGGTAACTACTTAAAAATATTACAAAACAATAAATTGTACTTTGTTGACATGTAAGTTGCCTAGCCATGACTATAAAATTTAACGAATAATAAAGAAGAGTACATTTAAAAATAGGTATTTTTCTTTCTTATTATTTTTCTAATAAGTTTTTTTCAAACAGACGTCCCGCAGCCAGTCCGTAACTCTGCCTAACCAGCAGAATAGACCATAATCATTAATAAATGACAAAAACGGTTATTACAATGTCATAAAGTATCTCATAGAAGTTTTGGGCCATTTTGTTTTATGGCAGTAAACTTAGGTAAAAACCTAGTACGATTATGTAGTTCTATTAAATAAATTACGAACAAATGTGTCATTTTGTCCGATCACGTTCAATATCACAAATGCAATGAACTAATCCAAAATTGTTGCCTCTGGGAAGAGGAAAATCTTAACCAGACCCACGAGGTTAGGAAGAGTAAAAGGGCATTAAAGTTTTAAAAACATTCAGTTTACCAATATTTAATTAAATAATAATAAAATAACACTTAAATAAAATTTTTGTAGGTATTAATTTTTCTGTGTTTTTATCTTAGTGGATTTTAGGGAACTGAAATGGTTAACCTTTGACCTTACTTATTCGATCCTATAACGTGCCCGCCCACCGAACCTACCCATAGGAGTCAGTAACTCCAAATGAAATGGCTAAAGTGCTTACACCTTTTTGTACGTACAAAAAGATGTAAACACTTTACTTACACACGATACTTTTACAAGCATAATGTTATCATTATCGTAACAGTAATATTGTCATTACAATATTGTCTTAGTGGATGAATATAAGGTTTCTTGTAGCGTTATATTTACGGTGGACCAGAGATAATGAATAACACTTTAACGCTTAGTAATTTATTACTTCAGGCCGTAGTTTATAGAGAGGTAATGTAAATCTTTTTCAGTTATAGGTATGCAACATTAGTTTACCCAGAGGCGTAACTATACCATCTGGGGACCGCGGCAAATTCTTTTGATGGGGCCCTATCAGTAAAAATCGTCACGTTGTACTTAGTTTAATTTAAATAAACCACTTAACTAAGTACCTAGTTGCCCAAAACTAATAACAATTTTATTTTGAAGAGCATGCGTCTATACATTAACAATATCTCCGAACTTTCTGTTCCGTTAAAGTATCTATACTATGAGATCATCAAAGTTTAAAGATCAGGCCATAAAATTTTTTATAGACAGAATAGCCAAGATACATAACCTGTCTTGTCCCATACAGTTTTATAGATAGGTTTTTATTAATTTTAGTTTTGAAAATGATCGTTCTGCACTAGCTGTAATCACAGGAGTTGTAACAAATAACATTAATGCAGTGCATACTTCAGGAAAGCTGTAGGACATAAAATTATTCTTTGATATAAATAAATCAACATGGTCATTCTAATACACGAAGAACCGCGAAAAATAGTGCAGAAACCATTAGATGCGTTCTAAAATTGATCAAAATCTTTTTGTTTATGATGTGTTGAAATCCTTAATGGTTATCTTGAGTTCGTATTATGGTCTTTAGTTGTCTCATTTTAATGAATTTTAAGTAGATACTTAAAAAATAATAATAAGTAAAACCAAATTTTA
Organism: Nymphula nitidulata; assembly: GCA_947347705.1. Taxonomy (NCBI): domain Eukaryota; kingdom Metazoa; phylum Arthropoda; class Insecta; order Lepidoptera; family Crambidae; genus Nymphula; species Nymphula nitidulata. The sequence goes on from OX374633.1 coordinate 10,760,565, forward strand.
ACACAGGTACAATGTAAAAAAATTACTTCTGATTCGCGGTCTCTTGGGCCGGGGCCCTCTGAGGTCGGGGGCCCGTGGCATTTTGCCAGCCCTGCCACCCTATAGTACGCCACTGAGTTTACCTATATTTAATCTATGATGTTCCCACAAAACATGTAGAATATGTTTGAATTATCAATAAAGAATTCATTAATATCATAATATCATTTATTTTTCAGGAATTGTTTTAATTGTCTTAAAAATATTTTTACATTATTTTCAGCTTTTAAACTGTTGGGTAATTTATCAATCGGGAAGTTGGTACCTACAACTAATTTATTTTTATTTCAAAATCATTTGAATCGCCTTTCACTTGTTAAAAATTGCTTTTCTGAAACTCACACTAAGAGCTCAAATAATTTTTGATACTGCCAGTACTTAGTTATAAGCTAAATAGGTAACTAATTAGCTTGGAAATTCTGGCTGGGTACTGTTGCTTCCAAACATAATTTATTTTTGTTAGTTTTATTATAGTTGATTTACCGAAAAGAAATGAAAATTAGTTGTGTTTCAGGCAAATTTCTAGCAAAAAAATTAATGTAACGTTAAAACAATCCTAAAAGATCTAGTCTTTGTTTTGTTTAATTTGTTTCTTGTGTGCAATAAAGAATATTTACCTAATTAATTGATTATGGGCCAAAATCTAAGGTGGAATATTGAGTATACAGTGTGTTCCACAAGTCCGAAAAAAAATTAAGGGGGTGGAAGTGTTATATCAAGAGTTAGGTACCTACCTATGGAAATTTAACACCTATCTGACCCTTTTTTAATTTCCAATTAAATCAATAAAATCACTGTCCTGCTCGTGACAGCCCTAAAAATTGCGCACTGTTGCGTATCGTACGACACACACATTACAGTTATATCCCACACACATACATAAACCCACATCCACATACACACACACACACACACATACACACACACACACACACACACATTTGTGAATTTCACTGAGTAGGTAATAAAGAGAAATGCGTACCGTCCCGTAAAGATACAGACGACAACACATCAAGTGTAACAGTTGCAGCGCCTCTATGAACGGAGAGGTCTGAGTGTATGAATATTATAATTATTATAAGCAAGTCAGGCTAGTATAATTAGTTGTTGCAAGTTGCAAGTTTTGTTAGAATCAGTTTCTTTGTTTTCAATTTTATCGACTTAAAGGTTTGTATGGAAAGCCGTGCCGCGTAAACCCCGTTAACTACATCTGTAAAAAATTAGTGAATATTATTTTTATTTAGAAATAAATAAAATAAAATCCTTTTATTGCTCAATGTGTCACTTACATGTATATACAGGGTGTTAGGGGGACGCTCTCGAATACAAAAGCAGGTGGCAGTGCTGGTCACCCAAAACACGACTTGCTAAAAAATAAATTTGAAATCGCGAAAAAAATCAGCTGTTTCATACAAATTGTACTATCTACACGGCCTGTTTGATTGGATCAGCTGATTTTATTAAAATTATTTTTTAACATATCGTGCTTAAGATGACGAGCACTGCAACCTGCCTTCGTTTCCGAGAGCGTCCTCCTAACACCCTGTATATTGAGGTAGCACTAGCCCCTTCATTTTATTTATTTGTTGAAAGAAAAGTCGATTTGAATTTGATATTTTTATTTCGAAATTTTCATAAGTACTTAATTATACCTTCTTAAGTTATCAAACGCAATATGTATTAGTTTAAATTATAATTTTCCATAAATAACGCAGTCGTCTTATCATCCAGTGAGTAATATTTACACTAATTGAGTACGTCGCAAATTTAAGTCCATTATTTTAGCTTCAATAAATTTACGCATTGACTGCTTCAGTTGCAGCAGTTGGTGGTTGACATTCATCGGTGGGCGTCGCAGAGCATTGTCCAAGGTTGCAGTAAGGAAGGCTGGGATCTGAGCATGCTCGTTGAATTCCACCAATTTTGGTACAAATCTGCCTGGTTGTGCAATCAGAGCACGTCGAGCCGATGGTAGAGCAAGGAGTCCATTGAGGAAACCAGGGGGCGTTAGCTATCCACGAGGGTACCCAGGGGTTCATGCCACCGCCGGGTGCCCAGGGGTTTGGGTTGTCACCTGGCTGCCAAGGGCTGACCGCGCCTGCCTGTGCCCAACCACCGCCCCACATTGAGCCAGCAGAAGCCGTGGCTACCTGTAAATAATACAATTCAGGAATTGTTTAATTATAAAATAAAATTTACCTTTTAATTTAGTTAATATAGAAGAAAGACAACATTGTCTATTTGAAAAAAGTCACTTTAGAATACGAGTATTTGGTTAAGAGTTTGGAAATAATCAAGTGTTTGTAGAGACGTTTATTTATAAATATCACACAATTTTGACCATTTGTTATTCTCACTGCCAAAAGAAAGAGGCATAAATTATTTTTTATGTCAAAGGAGAATACTCAGTAGGTAATAATAAATAATGCACGAAATACAAACAATAAAGATTTTTTTTTAGTAAGTACACAATTTCTATTCTATATTATTTGAAAGTTAAGATTGGTTTAATTTATTTAGGAGGATCAGATAAAAACTTTCTTTATTGCTGTCCTTCATTGATATAATTTCCAATAGTGAAATGATTGAAATTACTAATAATAGAAATAATATACAACTTACCACGAAGCAAAGTATTAGGAGATACTTGGAAGTCATTATTCCAATTATTTCGTTCGTTGTTTAAAGGTTTCGTTGAGTATTGTGGCTGGGAAATATATTTCTGTTCTTATATATGATGGTTTATTTGTCTAGGGGATTATATTGAATAAACTAATGAAAACAATGAGGTTTTCCCACTGGCGTGTGGTTCAAAACAGATTACACAATAATAATAAGAAAGGCTTGATAAGTAATTAAAATTGTCATATTGTGTTTTTTATTTCTTCTTAGGTGTATCTTTAAACAATTATTTTGTGATTGTTATTTTAATGAGATAAATTATTTCGTCTTCTGTTCTCCTTTCTATACGGTGGTGGTGCCGTGAGTTCAGATTTGTATACATAAACGTATGAAAAGTACCAAATACCATTCTGTCTTTATTCAATTCACTCGATTTTCGTCCTAATTAAATTTTATATAAAGCACACATGCATGGTACAGTTTTATCTTGTTTATGTTTCAGGCCTTTAATGTAGAAGGAAATTTTCACAGCTATCTATGTTTGCTCATTTAAAATAGATTTATGTTACAAGAGGATTATACTTGTCTACATATGACAAATTCCAGTTACTTCGTTTGATAGTTAATAAAATCTATTGGTTCTTAGCAACGTAGGAGTATTATTATTTGCTAATTAGTGTCGTCCTTTAAATTAATAAGCGATTGGAAGATAGGGAATGTACTTAATTATAATCTTAATCAATTTAAACTCTATAAACAATAGTATACCTAAGTATTAACTGTTTGCAATCACTACCCCTAGTTATTTTGACAAGTTCAATTTCCTAATGGAACTAGTCTGAAGTGGGTGACTGCTGTAACCAATGAATGAATGATTGATAGCTTTTTATGAAATTTGAAGCAGGCCTTAGCTGGCGTCAACAATACTTATTATTAATAATTAATAATAACACCTGAACTATTGGAATCAAAGCCCGATAAACCAGACACAATTAATTTTTAATTGTTATGACAACTTAAGTTGACGTCTTGGCGGCATTGAAGGATTAAAAGGCTAAGATGAAATCATTAAATTCCCTCCAGAGAAAGTGTTGGACATATCTCGATTAAAATAAGATATAATTTACAACAAGTGGCTTTAACTATGTGATTTATATTGGATATCCTACAACTTATTGGAGATGGTTGTTACACCCAACACGAATTAGGCCAGCGTGGTGGTGTTATGACCCAAAACTCGATCCTCATGCGTTTCTTCCATGTATCAAAGCCTGTGCCCAGCAGTGGGACGTATAGCCTGCTTATGATTTTACAATATAATAAAGAGTTTTTTTTTGTTAAATAACATACTACTACATTCACAGAGATCTCCTTCAGTAGCACAACAGGCAAATTTAACACGTAACCACTTTGCTATACAAATTCTTTGAAACTAAATACAATTCTCGTTAATGTTACTGACCATTGAAACAAATATTATAAATGCGAAAGTAGTCTTATCTGTCTATACTTATGTTAAGGAGTGAAACGATTTAGATGTAACTTGGTAGAAGATATATTATAACCTGAGAGGGACATAGGATTTCTTTTCATGAGGTGAAGCCACGGGAGGCTACCAGCAATAATCAAACAAGGAATACAATAGAAAAAAATACTAAGTAAGCAACTAAAAATCTGTTTTGCTCAACTATTCAAAGATTTGTTGCCGAAATTGGATTTTTTAGTTGCGCGCTTAGTATTTTCGTTGGTTATGTTAGGTTAGTATGATGCTTAAATACAAGCCATTAAAAATAAAGCTAGTCCTCAGTCTTCTGAGAGGGAGGTGCGTGTAGCGTTCCGAATTTAAAAGGGAAAATCAACAATCCTCTATGTCTTTTCCTTTGTTTTCAACGTCTCTTTTAATAGGGCATTTTTGACAACATTTTTTTATGTCTATTCTATAAAATAACTGTAATCAATAGTTACATAAATAAAGCGATTTGTTTGAGATACTATTACAAGTTGTGGAAGAACGCTCCATAGAAAATGATGCTAAATAGTGACGTCACAGGCAGCAGTTTACTTAAACTGTGTGTTTCAAAAGCCCGAACTAAATTCAAGGGGGTGTTTGTGTTCCTCGTCAAGTATTAGGTACTTCTGAAAGTTTGACATCTTTCAGAACAATTTTATTTTACGATTAAATTTGTCCTGCTCGTGACAACCTTAAAATTGTGTACTATTGCGTAGCGTATGACACACTACAGATTCGATTCACAGAGGTATACCTACACACAACACGTCCCGCGCATATACTACGACATCAACCCCCTGCAACCCCAGACTTGAAAATTTTATTTGGAAATTCGGTAACACCCGGTATTATATGGTATAGACGCATGGTCAAAATGAATGATATTTTTGCAATTGCTGCGATTTCATGCATAGTTGGAACATTGAATATAACTAAAAAAAATTCGAATAATAATAACGTATAAGAAAAAACAAAATTTTTACTTAGAGTCGACATCCTTTTTCGGCGTTAGTTACGCCGAATTTCCTCCTGACAAAATATTTTCATAATTTAATTTTATTAATAAATATTTAAAAATTAAGTATTTAAAAAAATACACGCATGGAGTACACTTAACTTACTTTCTATAATATAAGTTAAAATAAAAATATAATCTAATCAATCAATAGATTACCTACTATTGATTGATTACATTTATTACCATTAATTTTCAAGATATACAAAACAATCGACTAAGATTCTTGCTGGCTCTTTGCAGAAAAGGCTCCAAATTTTCTAGCAAGACAAGCTCTTGTTTGATTTGAATTACATATTAAACAAGCATCAAAAATTGTTATAAAAGGATTTTTCCCGAGAGAAAATAAAATTCATCTTTACCGTTAAAAATATTGCGGATGTGTGAAAACCGTTTCCAAAATATTAAGCAACAATAATATGTTCCTATGTTTACCTTTAGGGAAGGCTTTTGTCAAGCAGTCGTCGTCTTTCGACTGAAAAGATGATGATGATGTTCATTAACATCATTATACCAGCCTATGATATCTCCCCCATCGCAATGGAACGGTCCTGCGCAGCCTGCATGCAATGGCGCCCCGCGACCCTAGTAAGGTCGTCTATCTAGTTGGAGACCGTCCTACTTTGCGCTTTCCGGTACGTGGTCGCCATTCTAGAACCTTGACGCCCTACCAGCCGTCTGTTCTGCGTGCTATGTGCCCTCGCCACTGCCACTTCAACTTGCTAATCCTATGAGCTATGTGACTTAATAAACGATGATGTTCATGCTAGGTATCAAACAACTGGCCCCCTTCTAAATCTGTAGGGCAACTGTGGAAACCGACAAGTACCTATTTAATTCTTCTGGACTCTACTTTTGATTGGTAGGGGAAAGTAGTACGAGTTGATCCCTTGGGGTAAGATGATCCTTTGCGATTGTGCTGAGACCACTAACACCATCTGGTTGATTTCACTGGTAAAACATAGCTCCGGACGCCTCCCCGCCTCAGTCAAATCGTAATGGCGGCGTGATACATCGATTTTGACGAGAAATAATAAAAATTAGGTACGGCTGATCTAAAGTAGGCATGACTTTAAACTTATGTTACTTTTATTCAAACAATGTTTAATAAAACTGTTGTGTTTGAGGCTGCTATTATGCTTAATTTTAATATTTGGGCCACGTGAACATAGCCGCGTGCTTGTAGGTTATGTTAGCAATCATTGAATGAAAAAGTAGGACTTGGGTCAAGATGATCACTTTCTAAACTTTTCTTGGGTCAAAATATCTCATATTGTAAACATAGTCGCTGCCCGCTTCGATCTGTCAGTCTGTCTCTACTTGTTTTTTTTTTTTAATTTATTACCATTGGCTGTGCTTTTGTCTGTCTTCGGTATGATTGTAGTCTATTATTTAAGTCAATTATGAGTTGATACAACATTTTTTTACTTTTTTATAGACTAACGTGTTGCCACGTAATTACAAAAAAAAAACTTCTCGAGGGGATTGGTAGACTGGTAGCCGCTCTTAATGCTTGACGCTGAAAAATGGCCATGTTAAAGACATGGAGACAAGGCCAAAAATGACCATATTAAAGACATGGAGACAAGGAATATAATATTTAGATCGATCTCATTATCTGGGGGTGGCTTGGTGAAATTGCTTTGGCAGAGCCCAGGCTACCCCCTGAAGGGCAGTGGAGTTACCGGGGAGTTTTACTGGGTATTCCCAGTGCCAATACGATCAGGCACTGGGCGATCCCCTCACACGCCCGTCGCTCAGCCAGCGGCGGGTAGATCCGTAAGCGGATTCCTCCCCGAAAAAAAAGGTGGTAGGCGCGTATGTAGGGTCATCTAGGTAGGTACCACCGCCTTTCTTATGTCAGTCGTGAAACAGTTCGCTGTGTTTCGGATTGAAGGGAAAGGTAGCCGGTTTAATTACTAGGCATGGACGGCATTTCATCTTAGGCCGCAGGACGACAACGCACCTGCAATATCAAGTGATTTTTCCTTTGCTATTGCAGGTGTCTATAGGGGGCGGTAACCGCTGGCCATCAGGTGGGCCGTCAGCTTCTTTGTCATCTAGTAGTATAAAAAACTACTACTACAATTATTAGAAGAAAGACTTTTAAATTTCGTTTTTAATTTTTGCTACTTTGAAAGTCATCTGATTGTTGATTTTGTTAATTTTATAACCCTACATAACTAAAAACTTAACATGACTTATGATGGATGACTATTTTAAATAAATAATATGTTTCATTATTGCGTATTTTTATTTTTTATATCCTTTTTCTTGTTAAAAATATTTGTTTACTCGGAATGGGGGTAAGATGATCCCTATCCTATCCCTATATACATATCCTATCCCTATCTTACCCTACCTTTGGGGATCATCTTACCCATAAGGGTGTACAAGATGATTACTTCGTAAGGTTTTAGAAAAAAAGAAATATTTTAATGATACCTCAATTAATTTCTGGTTTTGAGTATTAGGAAAGTTGGGTAGATAGATATACTAGTAGTAATCGCCTTTATTTTTGGTTTACCTTGAATAATATGTATTTTACAGCGATTCCTGCTTAAGGGGATCATCTCGTACTACCTTCCCCTAATTACTGATGGCTTTAAGTTCGCCAAATTATGCCTTAGCATATGCATGAACTTAACAAAGTTGCAAAGTTGTAGGAGAAAATTCAACAAAAATAAAATTACATCTTTGCAATAAGAGTCACTAACTCCCAAAATAATACTTTAATTACTTATATTGAAATATTGTTTTATGTAAAAGAAGACCTATTTATTGAGCTCTAAGATTTAACCCCTATTGTAAATATTAAAAATTATATTAATAAAATTAGATTTTATAAAATAGCACGCAGTGACAGGACTGAATCAATATTCCATTTATTAATTTTTTAACAATATAAATCCACGTCAGTTTATTTCGGCCAGTATTAGTTTAGCACACAACACGCTCCCTTAAACTAACATTGGTCACATATTTATGTTACTGACTGTACTTCTAAAATATCACACTAACCTTATATTACAACTTTAGTTACTAATTGACAAATTATCAAAGCAATATTTGTGTTTTGGATATGGTAGCGCCTTAGTACAAATATCTGCTACCATTTCAGTTGTAGGTTTGAATAAAATTTTAATTAAGTTTTGTGCAACCGCTTCCCTTACAAAATGATAACGGACTGCAACATGTTTGGTGCGTTTGTGAAAAACTGGATTATAAGCTAACTTTTGGGCAGACTGATTGTCGTTAAAAAGTTCAATGTCTTTATTACAATCATAAATTATAACGGAATCAGAAGCACCTAAAAGTTCACTCAAAAACTGTTTTAAATACATAGCTTCTTTTGTAGCTTCACTTAACGCAACATACTCCGCTTCCGTAGAAGACAAAGCAACGCATGTTTGTTTTTGACAAGACCAGGACACAGTATTGTCATTAATTTTGAAAATATATATCCTGTAAATGACTTACAGTCTATATCACTGGCCCAATCCGCATCTGTGTATCCCGTTATTTTGAAAGATTTATTTATACTATGTGACGTACCTTTAAAAAGTAACTTAGTTTTTAAAGTTCCCTTTTATTAGCATCTTTGGATTTGTTTTTATCTCCAGATTACAGACATGTGTCAGTCTCCTTGTCACTACCATTCCACTTTGTGTCTTGTAACAGCTTGGTTTTAATCAAGTCACTCGTGATGGTCACGCCGGAGTGCTCTAATGCCATAACCATTGGGTCATAATCTGCAGTCAATCCTTTGAGCATAACAACGCCTAGAAACTCATCGTCTACTGGCTTGCCAATGGCACTTAATTGTTGTCCAATAGAAATGGTATCATTAACATATGCTTGCATGGTGCCGTAATCCGTCAGTTTGACAGAACATAATTTACGAAGAAGCTGAAGACGTCTATTCAGTCCTTTATCATCAAATACTTTTTCTAGTGTATCCCATGCATCTTTAGCTGATCTGACATTTATCAGATGTGGAAAACAAGCTTTGTCGACCGAGAGATTTATTCTCGCTAGAGCTTTCTCATCTCTCCTGATACGAATATCGGCCGCAGTTGTATCACCCTCAGGGTACCCACTTATACATTGCCAAAGATTTTCATGTATTAAACTGTTTTTCATAACAAATCGCCAGTCATTATAATTATCTCGCCCTTTTAATTTTTCAATTGACGTAAAACATGACGTACCTTCTTTTTCCATTATGAAAATAGTTTACTAGAAATAAATATCACTTTTCACTACTTATTTACTTGTGCAAATAGTATTACTGTGTATCTGGACTCATAACCTATTGTAAATATTAAAAATTATATTTTATAAAATAGCACGCAGTGACAGGACTGAATCAATATTCCATTTATTAATTTTTTAACAATATAAATCCACGTCAGTTTATTTCGGCCAGTATTAGTTTAGCACACAACAACCCCTTACTTAGAACGCATTTCATCCTAAGCCTCAGAATGTAAAAAGCACCTGTGACTCCAAGTGATTTTTTCCTTGTTATTGCAGATGTCTTTATGCGAAGGTAACCACTCACTACCAGGGGGGACGTCAGCTAGCTTCATCTAGTTGTATAAAAAAATATGTGTATTACACTGCTATTATTCTGATCGTCAATATTTTTTCTAATGAAGATCACGCCAGGACCTCGAAGTGCATGCCGCCGCATGCCAATGGCGCTGTGAAGACAGGCAACTCAAATTTTAGAGCTTATGTGACTTAAGTTATTTTCTGTAACAACCTCATTTCAAACGAACTCAATCCATCTTATTACAAAACGTTTCGCCCAGAGTCTGAGAGACAGACAAGTCTACAATGCTGACGGTCGTGCTTTGACCTTGGGACTTTATGAATTGAAAAACAAATTAAGTAAAAATAAAACCAGCTACAAAAGAATAAAAATGCAAAAATAATTAAATCTAAACATATTCATATTATTTACGTATTGTACTTTACTTAACATATTTATGTGAACGGTAGAACACACCCGTTTCTAACCATCATGCTGCACAAAATACAACTCTCCCCAACACAACTTGATCGAGTATGTGATGAGTGCCAGGAGGCACCTCTTTAGTCAGTGTGATGCTCTAGCTAGACCCAGAATGAATCTTCTGCAAGTGGCTTAGCTAAAGCCAGAGCGTAGGCTCTTCCTGCACAGAGGTTATATTCTGGACACATGAAGAGGAGAAAGCAGGGTAGCACAAAACATCCTAATGGATCGACGTGCACTGTGATTTTGGCATGACCCCATGATAAAATAAGAGTATGAACCGTAAAAAATATATTCAAGTTGAAAAACCACATCGTAAAACATTTCCTTCTAGTTCCCTAATTCTATTAATAAATTGTCTTCTTAATTCAAATACTGATATAAGCTTCTGCCTGTACTGCTCACGTGCAGGAGTTTTGGTAGTGGGTGTGTAGTGGATGTGGGTCAATCTAAGAAGAAAGGTTACATGCTAAAGCGGACTTCTCTGCGGGCCTTTTGAATATGTTTAATTTCCTAGTAGGGGAGAGTGGAGTGATTCCGAACGCAGAGTAATTTTGGACAAGGTTGTCTACATCGTGATACAAAAGGATAGTTGATAATCTCCTTACTGTTGGCTGAGAAGGAGACCCATGTTCAATGCTAGGCACTGAGCATAGACTCTTTATCTAATAAGGTTTAGTCAGTAGAAGCCATATAATCCCTCGAAAAAGGTGGCGAAACTAATACATGCTTCACTAAAAGTCACATATTGCGACCCTCTCTTTGGTCATTTGGAATGAAACATTGTTTTAAATTGTACGGAAGAAACCTCTGTCTAAAAAGATAGAGAGACAAACAGACATATGTTGTATTTTTAACCGACTTCAAAAAACAAGGATCGTATATGTTCCACTGTATGTATTTTATATGATTAGAGTAGATGACCTCCCAGTAAATAATAAATTAAATTCAAATAATTTTTTCATGAAATATTGTCTGAAACAACATTGTTACTAATTTACGTAGATGCAGTAATAATAATCTATTTGTCTCGGCGTAATATCCCAAGACAATGTTTTATAGCGAGCGCGTGATGACGAATGCACTGATGTTTCTATAAACACATTTACTTAGTGCTACATGTACTAAAATTAAAGCCGCTGGTAACGACTGTAATAAATAAATATTTTTTTTGAAAAATTCGTTACAAAATTGTTTGAAAAATAATATATAATTGAAAATTTCAAGAAACCCTCTAGCTTATTCTATCTAACACCATCTCATTGAGACTATCCCTATGAGCCCGAGTACGCTTTATCTGCTGTAAGTTTCTAAGTATCTTCTTATGATTATTTAATGGTTTAGGATCAGCTCAAAGTTAGCATATCTTGGAAATACCACCGAAGTAACAGTAAACTAAATTTCAAATCAATCGGATCTGTGAAAGTTAGTAAGAAACGTTTGTCAAGTAGGAAATGAGCTGATGCTCATATCAAACACTTGAACAGATGTTCACAAATTATAACCAAGGACCAACTCGATCACGCCAGCTTTAAAAAAAAACCGAATCAAAATCAGTCCATTCGTTTGGGAGTTAACGACGCCACAGACAGCCAGACAGACTCTTTTTGCGTCGGAGGTTTAGTAGTTACAACGTTTACTTATGTATATGATATACAATAATGTGCCTGGACTAGGCAATCCTGTTTCTGGTTAAATTACCTTGGAACAATTAAAATAATTACCAAGTCTATACAGGGTGGAAAAAATGAATGGGCCCTGAAAGGAAACCACAAGATTATTTTGCTTAGATGAAACATTCCTTTATTTAAAGTGAATAAAGATTTCTAGAAAAGCTTACACCCGAACCGAGTAAAAAACACTCGCTATTTTATTCCACTAGTCGTTAAAAATAAAAAATAATTTGTTTTAAGAATTAAGTATTTGACATTAACACTTGCCAGTCATACAAGACATCCATGAATTATAATATTTAGTATACATGGGCTATATTCAACATTACCTAGATTAAAAACTGTTCACTGTCAACATGTAAAAGACAGGTTATAATTTTCTTATAACTCTATCATCTATGACATTCTATGAAATACAAGCTTGATAATTTATCTCTAAGTACCTGAAAATTTGTGTATCCTATACAAAGGATCTCATTTCGAATCGTTAATTTATGAAATTGTATGTAGATTTTCTTTGAAGCGTTTTTGGACGATGCGCCGCAACACATCAAACATACCAATATACCTGTGAACTATTGCTCTTAGACATACTATTTCTTTTGCTATATTTCTTTATCAGTTAAACTTAGTACTTACTTATTATTTATAAAATAAAAAAAGTTGTCAACTGCCATAATACGTATTCTATTTACAAGTAATTCAAATACTGGCCAACCTGGCCATCAGAATCGGGCCTAAAGAGTAATGTAAGTATCGGGCCCATTGCTATGTAAATATAACTTTACTTGGAACTATATTAAGTTTCTATCGCAACTTGCAGTTCTGTAACTAGAAGTGGTGCAAGGTCATTTATAACTTACAATTAGCTAAGTTCTCAGTAGTTGAAACCATACAAACTTGTTAGTATGACAAAAACCAACATTTACGTGACATGCATTATTTAATCATAGCCTCGTAATTTTGATCTTGAAAGTACTAAAATACCATATTGAGCCTGATTCTGAAGCACAGTCAGCAGCAAAATCATATATACATTCTGTATCTTATGTCAATAGAAAATAATAAGTTTATAATTGATTTACATACACAACATAAAACCACTTAAAATAATAACAGAATTAAAAAAAAATGCTTTTAAATAAACTAAAATTAACCGAACTTATAAATAAAAAACACCACCTAAATCTTGTGAAAAAGGAAGTGTACCAATAAGACTGGTCGCATTACCTTGCTGAATTGCGAGGCTTATTCTTTGTGCGAAATATAGTACTTAGCAGCCTTATTGTCACTTAAAGTTTCACATATACGATCTGTAATGTCCCTAAAGAGGTGAGCTCCTGTTTGGAGTTGAGACATTGGGACCCCAAGGTCCCAATGTCTCAACTCCAAACAGCTCAGATATGATCCAGATAAGCCAGCATATTTGCGCCGTTTAAGAGATTCAGCGGAAGCAGCAGCCGATCCTGGTGTCAAATGGTGGTGGAGGTATTTGGAAGATGGGACATGGCTAAGGTGTCGACACAAATAGCGTCCCACACCAAAGGCCTGCCCATTTTCTAAGGCACAAGAGTTATGCCGTCAGGCCTCTTTCCATAATCGCGCGCTAAACCGTTAGGCTCCATAGCAGTAGGGGTCCCGGAAGTAGCAAGAACCCGACGAATGATAATATTGATTTCAGCATTCCGTGAAAATCGACCTGCACTTCTTGCACAAGAGAGGCCATGGTGACCAAGATCATCAACCAAACTACCACAACGGCAACGATGCAGACTGTTCCTAAACGCAAACAGATAGCAAAACGAAAAGCAGCGCGGTCAAGGAGTGTAAATTAGCAGAAGGCAAAGCCTGTAGCCATAGACCAGATAATGATGATGTGATGATGTTAAACAAATAAATCGTCTCTATATAAAACGATATAAACCTAGTCTTGCAATAAATATTGAAACAAAGAAAAAAAAATTAATTGCAAATAACATTTATTACTTTTACAGTGTGTTAGTTTAATCATCATCATCATCATCATCATTTCAGCCGAGAGACGCCCATTAGTTCAATACATAAATATAAAACAATTTAAATATAAAAAGCTTATTCGAAGTGGGCTCCATTGGCTGCAATACAGACCTTTAAACGTTGAGGCCAGTTATCAATAGAAGCACGCACTCTTTCCATGGGAAAATTCTTCACTGCCAATCGTACGGATTGTTTTAGGGACTCCAAATTATCATGGCGCTTAGAGCCAGCCGTACACTCTAAAACTGACCATAAATCATAATCCAGCGGATTAAGATCGGGACTAGACGACGGCCAGTCTTCAGCTCTGATGAAGTCCGAAACGTTCGTTACCAACCAAGACTGCGTAGACCGAGCTTTATGACCTGGCGCCGAGTCTTGCGGGCAGGAACATTCTTGGTTATTGAACATGGTGTTGTTAAGGGGCTTCACTACCTTCTCAAGAATGGTATCTTGATACACTTGTGCCGATGTTTTGATACCTTTTTCACAAAAGTATGGCTTAGTCATACGTCAGTTCATAGCTAATAACCCACCAAACCATCACTGAAGTCGGATAGTGCCCACGTTGCACTTGTCGGCTAATTGGGAAACTTCCTTAGAGCTTTGAGCATAAATACGGTCATTTTGTTTATTAAAATATTGCTCAATTGTAAAAAATTTCTCATCCGTAAACATAACTTTTCTGTGACCTCATTTGCATACCGCTTCAGTAGTTGTTTCGATTTCACCACCCTATTCTTTTTTAAATTATCAGTTAAGAAATGACCAGTACGTCTCTTATAGGCTGCAAGTCCTAAGTCATCTTTTAAAATACGCGACATGGTTTTAGGTGCTATCTTAAAGGATTTCTTCGAATTCTTTCCCTTACTGCTTTGACCACCTTTTTCGTACGAACACTACGTGGACGGCCAAATATTTTCCTGTCACAATCAGAGGAGGTCTCATTCTACCTATTAGTAGCCCGGCTCACAAACATTTTACTAATACCAAGCGTATGGAGAGTTTTAAAATTTGCATTTGGCTCCATACCTACTTTGTGTAATGCAATCACAGCGATTCGGCTCTCTTTATCACCCACTCCATTTTAATATCGCAAAATATTGTACAATGTATTGGCGCCAAAATGAGAAAATGAATGAACAATCATATAAAAATGACAGATTCCAAATTCAAATGTAATATTTTGATTATTTTTAATTGTAACAGTATTTATGGCCAGACTAAGTAGAGACGATTTACTTAATAAAATATTCGTAACTTTGATCGGACACATGAATCTCGAACATAAGAAGGAAGTCATTTGTCCATGGATTGAAGAGCACAAAACCTAGGGCGTCTTCCCAATTTTTTTGGGAGTGGGCTGGTGAAATTGTTTTGTCAGAACCTAGACAACCTCCGCGACGGGCAGTGGAGTTACTGGGAAGTTTTCAAGTGACTTTGTTCTCCTACAGTTTCTGTTGTGCTCATGATTATATCTCGTAAAGAAGCAACTAAAACAGTTAGCCTCATCGCTCGCTAGCAACGTGACGGCAACGTGGCTTATGAATACCATGGTGTAATAGGTACTATGCGCCACTGTAAACGAATATGTTCAAGTTCATTCGGTATGCTTGACAAGATTGGTGAGTTTGATAAATTTACATAAATAGCTGTTTACGATCTCAACATCATCATCACCAGCCTATACGACCCCCTGCTGGGAGGAACACATGAGGACAAGTACAAATACAATTACGTGTGAAAGGTGCTTAATTATTTTTAGAGTATGCTTTGCTGCTGAATACAAAGAAAATCACCGCCTGCAATATCAAGTGATTTTTCCATGTTATTGCAGGTGTCTATAGGCAGCGGTAGCCACTTACCATCAGGTCGGCAGTCAGCTTGTTTGTCATCTAGTTGTATAAAAAATGGCTGTATTTTGTAAAGAAAACTAATCTTTATTTTGTACAACATAGGTGGCACACAAGCGTACGGCCAGCCTGATGATAAGCGGTTACCAGTTGTAGCAGTTCGTATTAACAGTACAGCAGTAAAAAAAGAGAAAGTGTTTATGTTGACAGCATAGGTGACGACCCCTTCTCTCATCGTCACGTTTTCTATATGAGCTCTGGCGATCTTCATCATCATTAGCCTATATACGTCCCACTGCTGGGTACAGGCCTTCCTACATAGGATAGACACATGAGGAGGAGGAGGACCACCACGCTGACCCAATGCGGGTTGGTGGGTTAACGCAGTTGCAGAAACATCCGGGACCAACGGCTTAACGTGCCTTCCGAAGCACGGAGAAGCTCGAGATTATAATTTTGATTGACCCATCCCGAGGCCGACCATGGCGAAAGTTGCTTTGTTTTTGTAATCGAAACCAAAGCGCTCAGACCACTACGCCACCGAACTCCTCATCTTACTGGCCGTAAAATCGAAATGTAGTTTGATGGCAAGCGGTTACAGTAGCCTATAGACGCTTGTAGCATCTAAGGTAAGGCGCTACTCACGCGTTGCCTAACCATTTTAAAATTAAAACCGACTTCAAAAAAAACTGAAAAGCATAAAATAATTAAATTTAAGTACGTACTCACCCCCTACAAACATATTTTTTGGAGTCGGTGT
Organism: Nymphula nitidulata; assembly: GCA_947347705.1. Classification (NCBI taxonomy): domain Eukaryota; kingdom Metazoa; phylum Arthropoda; class Insecta; order Lepidoptera; family Crambidae; genus Nymphula; species Nymphula nitidulata. Next base: position 10,777,073 of record OX374633.1, read on the forward strand.
TTTACTTTCTATTGTTTCTAGAGGATGAGTAACTACTTAAATTTAATTATTTTATCCTTTTCAGTTTTTTTAAAGTGGGTTTTTTTTCACAATCAGAGGGGTTTCGCACTACGTCCAATCCGAATCCGATCCGAACCCGTGAAAATATAGTCCGTAGTAGCCGTAGAACTATTTCTATGGTAATTTACGCACTAGATCCGATCTCCGCTCCTGAATTAGGTACTTGGATTTGTATCGGAGATCGGAGTACTGCGTATGCAATATCCGAATTCGGTCCGAGTTTTCTAAACCAATATCTTCACTGGTTCGAATCGGATTCGGATCGGACGTAGTGCGTAACCGCTTTTAGTGGTAACTTTCTAAGCTTATATACTATCGTATCATATCACTAAAAAGTTATAGGAAAGCAAAAATCCGCAATTTCGCTTACGTAGACGACTTACTCATTTCAGTTTCTTTTAAACTACGCTACTGATTTAAAAAAAAAATGAAATCAAATACTTAGCAATTATTCCGCATCGAACAAAAAAAGAATCACGTAAATCGGATCAGAAATCTCGGCGTAATCGGTGTATATACAAAAAAAAACCAATCGAATTGAGAACCTCCTCGTTTTTGAAGGCGGTTAAAATTGTATAGAAAGCGATTAACTATGTTCTTAAGGAATGTGGGTGGTGCGATGTACAGTCTCTGTGATGAGTAGGTTCTCTTAAAAGTAGGTATTTAGGTAAGATGTATGTATTACGCACAAAACCTTTGTAGTTCTCTAAGATCAAACGTTTTTAATTTTAAAATCGTAATCGTATCGAGTGCCCCACGAATATCAATAACGATTAGTAGGTATCGTTCTTTAACATTTTTTACTTATCTTTCTTTGTAGTGGCATAACAGCGCCGATTTCTCGTAAGAAAAAGTAGCAGTCACGTCTGAAAAGATATACATAACCCAAGTTTAAAGATAATTATGTGAAATAATAATATGGAATATGAGTATAAATAAAGTATAATAAAGTATCGTTAATATGGAATAGTAGTGTTTAAACATATTTTTACACTATACCTTAAATGCATAATAGTTATATATTTTAAGGCGATATATTGAAAAAAATCGCACTTTTATAAGTAATGGCATACGTTGCTGAAAGATCTTACGAATGAATCTGAAAATCAAATATACGTTACTTCATATCCTTATCTAGATACGAGTAGAACGAAAACACGATTAAAGGAATTTGCCTCGATACATTTTATTTCCGAATAGTCCTCTTATAAACAAGAAAACGTAAGATTATTGGTGAACGATAATTTGTATTCAATAGGAAATTACTTTAAATAGTAGATATCATTAATATTCAGAATCGTGTAGAAGCGTTTTTTTGGAGTCCATAAGGTTATTTTTTAATAAAATAATTTGTGTATTTCGTTTATTTTTCACGCGCGATCGCTGTTTTGTCTTTTTTCCTCCCGCTGAGTCAGCCATATCTCTATCCCTATCGGTGTTGGCCGAAACAACGTTTCGATAGATCGCCTTAATTTGAAAAGAGAATGCATGAAGCAATCCTTTTTTCAAATTAAAATAATTAAAATATTGAATACAGGTTCACTGATATCTTGTCAGAAAAACTCGCAAGGACAACCTGCATCTGTATGTGAGCAAAGCACCCTAATTCAATATCTATCCTCATTATGCATGGGTGATTTAAAGCCATACCTTTTCGGCAATAAATTCTAATGGTGAGTTATTTCATATCGTTTCCGTTCGCTGTTTGTTGTCGTAAACATTAAAAGTGGAATGCAAACATTGTAATCACCGAGATAAGATCTTTACCGCAGAGATGTTACCGAGTGCGCGTGACTAAATCATCATTACGTAGTTTTGGGATGGCGACCTTGCTTTTGGGTTTAGTTCGGGCTTATATTATTATCATTGTAACCTAAGGAATATTCCTTAGTTAAGACGAAACATTGCTGGTTAGTTTGTTGTAAAAGAAAAGAAATTCGCTTCAGGGTTCATCATCATCAACATCCCCAGCCCATATACGTATCACTGCTGGGCACTGACTTCCTGTATAGAAGATACACATGAAGAGTTCATGTCGTAACACCACCACGCTGGCCCAATGCGGCTTGGTGGGCTAAAGCGGTTGCAGTAACAACCGGGACCAACGGCTTAACGTGCCTTCCGAAGCACGGAGGAGCTCGAGAATATAAATTTTATTGACCCATCCCAGGACCGACCATGGCGAAAGTTGCTTTGTTTTCGTAATCTAAACCAGAGCGCTCAAACCACTAATTGTTAAATTATTATTATACACCCGACGACTGACGTTTCGATTACTTTACAGCGATCGTGGTCACGGGAAAACTGAAGATGTGAAATAATCAGATGACAGATGGTGTCTGTTGTCTGATTTCAAATGTGTAGTGCTCGCGAAAAAATAAGACAAAATTATGTTTGCTAAAAGCAGCCGATATTGCTTTCTTATAAAACATAACTACGGCTTACTCATAGATTAGACTAATTATATTTTGGACCACCGATTGCGGTATAATAGTGTTTGTACTCGAGTATAAACAACGTAGCAAAATAGTACCTACCTAAGTAATTTAGTGACCAAGATTTTGAGTTAGTTTTTCTAAATATTATATTTGTAAACTACGAGTATGATCGGCTCCAAAATACAAATCACCATACATCTCATATTTTGCGACTTGAAATACAGATATATATATATATATAGCTGTCATAACAAAAATAAAACCGTCTTCAAAACACTAAAAAGGAAATAATAATTCAATTTGAGTACCCAGGTACTTATCTCCTAAAAATGTATTTTTTGGAGTTGGTGTTTCACTTTCTATTGTTTCTGGTAATAACTAAGCACCTACTAAAATTTAATTTAAATATTTTTTTCTTTTTAGTGTTTTGAAAACGGTTTTATTTAAAAAAAAACACAAATTTTTAACTGATTTCCTAAGGTCAAAGCTAGGTGGTGACCGTCAGCACTATCGACTTGTCTGTCTAGCTCAGTCTTTGGTTGAAATACATATTATTGTTTCATATTATCGTATCGTACCACTGATAAAGTATTATCTAACTCCAAACCGTTAAGGAGTTTTACCTTCCATCATCAGTACACCCTAATAACCCGATAGAATACAACTATTCGATAATCCGTACCTATAATATCTAAAGAATTATCTTTCAACTCCTAACCGTTAAAAAGTTGTACCTTCCATTACCATCTCATCAACATAAGATGGTGACTGACAGTAACAAATACTTGAATAGCTTTGAAAAAAAAAAAACATGTCATTCGTGCCTATAAATTTGAGGTACGCCCTCGATTTCCCTGGGATCCTATCATCAGATCCTGACTTGGTGACAATGGGACCACCTCAGGAGTATACTCTATCGAATAAAAAAGAATTTTGCAAATCAGTTCACAATTGACCGAGAAATCGATGAACATACATACAAAAAAAATGCACACAGTGGCACATATAACCTTTTTATTTTTTTGAAGCCGGTAAAAAATAGGTATATGCAAGTGCAATTGGTACAACATATCGATGGCGTAGAGCACACATGTTCTAATTACAAAAATTGCGATTTTTACTTTTTGACTGCAAACTGTATTAATTGACGTGCTCTACCGTTTGCACTTACCCACGTGTCGATATTCCATCGCTTTCTATCAAAAACCCAGTGTCACGGTCGTATCAAGTAAGTTTCGGTTATGTCCAAAAGTATTAAAATCCTTTATTTTTACTAATCTGCTACGAAAACTTCATAAGTGATTTAAAGATTCCCTCCCGCGGTACTAGTTAACGCACAAAAATATTAAGTACATTTACGACATGTAATCTTACATATTACAGACAATCCAAATGTTGAAAGTGCAGTTAATACAAAAACAAATCTAATTCTTGCAAATATTTTTCAGTGCACAAATGTGCTAAGTCACTATGATACAAAAAAGAACTATGTTTACAAAATTATCGAAAATCACATAATTAATAAGTACACTTAATTCATTTTTGTTTTGTTTCTTGAAATGCTCAAGTATACTCAAGACGTGAATTTTTTCTAGTTTTATTTTATTATTTTAATTACTAAGTAATTTTTCAAACATTTATAATGTTAAAATCAAAAATTAAGAATATTTGAAAGCACTGCCCCAACTTAACCGAATCGTAGGTATTTGTAAAAATAAATACTCGTTTCGGATGTTGAAATAGAACATTTCGACATTGTAGGGTGGACGTTAGCTCATAAACGCAAATCAGATAGACTAGAAGAATTTCACAGGGATATCCCAAGTCCTGGGTGGCTCAGTGTTTATAGCAGTCGCCCGGATTGCGAAAGATCGCGGGTTCGATTCCCGCCTCAGGACGTAAAATTTTTCTAGTTTTATATTGTTTTAATTACTATGCTCAAGTATGCTAACGTCATTTTAAGTTAAGTGTGCTTTCAATAGTCGTTTTGGCGCGTGATTTCTGTACGTGCCGGAGTAATCGGGCAAAAGATGTTTCAAAACAGATGGCGCTTTTAGAGCAATTACATTCGACCTAGAAGCTGTTCTTTCTATACCCTTTACAGATGGTTGCAAAATATATTATTTGCGGAAACTCTCATCAATCTCATCTAACTATTTTAGATTATCACGAGAATACTGGCCTTTGTTATCTATGGGACGAGTGCAATGGAAAAAAAGATTCAAGAGAAATCGGGTCTACACTGCTAAAATATCTGAACAGTCTACCTGAAAACGTTACACATGTATCGTCTTTTTCTGACACCTGTGGTGGCCAGAACCGGAACAAATATGTTTCTCTGACTGTTCTATATGCAGTTCATAATATACCTCATCTAGAAACAATTGATTTGAAATTCATGGAATCAGGGCATTCATACTTAGAAGCCGATTCTATGCATGCTTGTATATAGAGAGTTAGAAAACACAAAAGCATATTTACGGTGCGTGAATATGTATTGATAATGGGTTCTGCCAGGATCAAACCTAAACCTTATGATGTTATTATTATGAAACATGACGATTTTCATGACATAAAGGCATTTGAGAAAACTTTAAATACTATCACAACTAAAAACATAAAAAATGAGACTGTGCAATGGCTTAAAATTAAGTGGCTTCGGGTAAACAAAGAATCGCCTACTTCGATATTTTATAAATACGACTTGAACGATCCATATTTCGAAGTATCAATATTTGCAAGGCAAAAAATGCAGGAAAAAAGAGAGACTTCATTAACAAATTTAAAAAAAAACTAAAAAGAGCATACAAATCGGTGCTTCCTATTTCACAATGTAAGAAAAAAGATCTTACTCTTTTAAAGGATGATGAGATTCCATCGGACTATGGACAATACTATAGAGGCTTACCATCCAGTGCTGCAAATATTACTAATATCAATATAACTGACACTGAAACATCTGATGATGAAGAGGTGAATCAGGATGAGTTTAATAGTGAAGAAATTTAAATGTTTTCGAATTATAATTTAAGTCTACATAAAAGGTACAAATAAGTAATGTAAGTTACCCCAAGATTATTAAAAACTTTAGCTATGATCGAAGTAGTAAGAATATACATTTGCGGAAATTTGTAAACTAAACCAACCGTTTACGTTACTTGTTAGTTTATAATCAATAAAAATAAAGCTTTGCCATGTAAATGGTTTGTTTGGTTCACAATTTTCCGTCAACTTCCTATCTCAACAGTCATATAAACGTGGAGTTTTTAAAATCTAAAGGTATCTAAAACTAAAGTGTGATTATTAAATAACCTTCCTTATCCTTAAACTAATTACTGATTTGAAGAAACTTAAATAAATACTTTCTCTAATTTTGTAGTGTTTAAGAAAGACTGATTTAATGACTACCTTTACTATCTTTAATAATTATTAAAATGTACAATAAAAGTTTAATAAATGATTACCTACTATGCAATGTTTTATTGATTTCCTATTTAATATTATTATTATTATTTTACATTCTAACCTGCACAAAATATCTTGTGTCGGTATTCTGTGGTATTTAATAAATAAATCTAATATTTTTATTTTGATAAGTACCTGTTTCTATACTAAAATACTAAACCCGCTCCATTTAGTACATTCGTGCATTCAAATTACTCAATTTGAGGGTTCAAATGTACTAAGTGAGGGGGTTAGTTAGGTAATCCCCTGATTTTGCTATCAATTTGACGTAATTTCGTTATGAAATTTACTAATTTGTAGAACCAGAGAATAAGTCTTATGAATAAACGTAATTTAAATTCCATATCATAGACAGTGTTTGTATTATTAATGCTTCAACTTTGAAATGCTCTCCTGAAAAATCAACTTTTTGTAATTAGAACATGTGTGCTCTATGCCATCGATATGACAGGTAAAATGACTAAAAACGCGCATTTAAATTGCTCCTATCGAATGAGAATACCCAGTAATAACAATAAGCAGACAATCTTAATTATGTTGTTTTCTAGGCATTCAATAATAACGTCATTATGAATTAAGCAAACTGTTTGACTGTTCTATGGTTTTATGGATCAGGTGTAGGGTTGCCAACTTTTATTAAAAAAAAATAGATTTTAGAGAGAACAAATAAGAGTGTTGTAGGACAATAAAAAAGATAATTATTTATTTTACTTTTTCAAACGCCTTTTTTTGTTGTAATAGAAAAAGTGTATTTTTCAAATCAAATTATACTTATGAATCTAGTGTGTAACTCATGACTGAAGCTCATGACTTACTTCAAGTAGCCCTGATCAGCCATGTTCTATCATTTCTAAAAGACCCGTTCCGTTATGTAACTTTATTAAAATTCAGAAATTGAAGTGTTAATTTTAATAGAGTATTTTAGCGTATATTTATTATTGCTTTAGAACTTTAGATTAATTTATGGGTAAAGTACAAAAATACAAAATAAATCAAACAATACTCTACTAATAAAAAAAATAAGAGCACGGTTGGCAACCCTAGTGTAGGTATTATCTAGCTATTGAACACAATTCCGTACTTTATTTAATACGACGTAATTGTTTGCGTCTTCATTGTTTATATATTCCACACTATTTCCTTGATATCTTTTCACAATTCCCGCTCACTCAATGGCAGGATATGGAAAGACCAAAACTAATAATTTGATTGAGTATAGCACACAAACAACGTAGAAAATTGTTTCAGTGTTGTTTGTGTGCTATACTCAATTAAACAAGCAGCTACATTTTCACCTTATACAGAATGGTGCTGTCAATACGACAACAAATTAAAACGCGGGCTTTATTAGTTCATAGAAATGGTTTGCCACTTTCAAAAACATCATATTTATTTGATAATTTCTTGACATTCCTATGAAATAATGCAGCCAATGTTTTATTAGTTCGTACAAAAAAAATATTATCAAGTAAATAACATGTTTTGAAAGTTGCAAACCATTTCTATGAACTAACATAGCCTATGTTTTAATTTATTGTCGTATTGACAGCACCACACTGTATAGGTAGAATTGTAGTTCAAAATTAGAAATATTTCTAGCGCAAGCTTTATACATTTTTTGGTCCTCTCCGTTTTTGAATTAAAATGTAGGTACTGAATAGAACCTAAGACTATATGTATAAGTGTATGACTATATGTATGTTTCACATGATATACATCGTCAAATATATAAACTTAAAAAAATAATAAATTACAGCACCAGATTTATGATTTGACTATTTATTGTAGGTGGGCACGTAGCTAATTATTAGCAGCATTACTACTTCATTTAATTTCCATTTTAGTTCCAGGTGAATGTTATATACATTATGGTTTTGATACAATATACTTTTAATGAGAAAATACTTCTTTCTCTTAATTCTTTTCAAAGCAAACATGGAAAATAAGCATTGCGGATATAATATTTAAATGTAATAGCCAATAATAATCATAATGTAACGGCAATTGCGTCGTGCAATTGTCGTCATGCACCGCTAGCGGGTTTTAAGATTTACCGTATTTTTTACGTTATGTCACGTGTAAATAACTTTGAATAGGGTAGAGTAGGGAAAAAATAAATCAAATTAAAAATAAGTATTTATCAACCCTTCATAATTTAGTTACTTAATGGTTAATACCAAGTGTAAATAGCATTGGTTGTAAGTAGTTTTTTTTATACCAATAGATGACATACAAGCTGACTGCCTATCTAGTGGTAAGTGGTTACCGTCGCATATAGAGATACCTGCAACGACATAAAAAAAATTACTTGTGAAAAATTTGTGAGTAATTTTCTTGGTTTTCATTTCTGATTGAAAAAACTCATTCACTGCATACTACACACCAGTGGCAAAAAGTGAATAATACCAAAAGGGAAGCCGGAACAAAATCACACAGTCAAAATAGTAGTACCCATCTATGTTCAAATCACGAGACTAAATCACGACCTCGTTTAGTTGCCAACTAGCCAATAGAAATCTTATTATATTAGAAAAACCGATACTAGCTTTTTAGGTAGGTACACCTTCATAATTTTCTACCTTCAAAACCTATAATATCCAATATTAATATAGGTACTTTAAATGACCAGCAACCAACTTGTAAAGATCGGCCATAATAAAAAAACTACACTAACAGAGAATTTAAAAAAATCTGATGTAACCTAAATCAACCTGAAATATCAAAACAAACAATAGTTTTACCTGAAACCGAATCAAAAGCTACCTTATATCACTGGTAACATTTTTTCACACAATATTAGATAATTACTTATTTGTGCACCATTAAACAACAACAAAACACAAAAAACTCTTTGTTTACATTACTTTGCGCAACTTGAACGAAAATAAATAGAAAATTTTATTGGTGAACGACATTACAAGCTGGCAAAATTTAAAATGTCTCGGTCGAAAGCACGCCAGTGGATGGACGCTTACTTTCTACTTGATAGAATAATAACTCAAGCAATAATATTTTACCTCACTGTCTGTCTTAGTCACACTCACGGAATTTTGTAATACTTTCCCTATCATAACTCGACAGCGACCGGCTTGTATTGCCTTTGATACGGCGTGTGAGAAAGAGACGGCACTTGACAAAAATATATTCGTAAGAAAGAGATAGCCACACCAGTAAGTATAGGCTTAATAACCCGAAAAATTACGGCTTGCTCATTGCGAATGATCGCAACGCACGGAAATTGAAACTGCAATGACGACTCTATGTGTGATATTGCTAAAAGAATTAGGTAGGCGCTTAGATAGGTGTTTAGGAATTGATAATGTTTGAAGTTAAATACTTAGTTATTATTAGTGTAATAACATATTTAATAGTAACACGGTATGGCGAACATACGTCGAAGTTGTTATTAGGTGAGTATTATTTCAAAAGGGAAGCCGACAGGAATCGTGTTATAGGGACCCCTCGCCACTGCTACACACTGCATACATACTGTAGTGAATAAAAAAGTAATAAACTTAGAAGATCCTTAATAATTATTATAATATTCTAGCACTTATTATTTTTAATAATTAACAATCCTTTGGCATAGGCGTTTCAGGCAGCCATATTGAGTTACTAGTTGACAATTGAAAAACCTAATCGACACATTATAGAACCTAACCTAAACCGTCATGCGCGCGCAGCACGTACCCATGTTTTCTGTAGCGCGGTGCTAACACTGAATTGCAGAGAGGATAGAATCACGTTAAGTAAAGTCAACCAGATCGTAACTTGATTTTCATTAATTTCCGAATTAAATAACATCAAATAAGAATTTGTTACTGTTTAATAGTTTGTATGGTCAAAAGCGAAAAAAAGCCCAAACTCCTCATGTTTTTCCCATGTAGGAAGACCAATGCCCAGCAGTGGGACGTATAAGGGTTTGTAGATGATGATACATATAATAATAAGCTTCATATTCCAATACCGTTCTAGGTTCTACATATTATTTGATTTTCCCAATCTCATGGTCTGTTTCGTAAGCTGATTCTAATTTTGTCCTGTCACTTGTGTTCTGTTAGGTATTTGTACGATCCGTTCCTCATTGCTATGCAGCAGATACTCCTGAAATTTGCATAGGTACAACATTTCTGACGAGCTTATTTCCATTTAGGTCATGCAACCGTAGACTAGAAATACAAACTGCTTGAATCGAATACGTAAGTAATTAAATTATATTAGCACACCGATATTTAGGAAAAAGCCAAAGTACCTTTGCTTGTGGATTTCGTTACAAAACTACCAGCTGGTGTGGTAAATTATGCTTAATTGTTTTATTATTTACTTGCATTTATGTTTATATTCAAATAAGTGAAATCTTAAAAAGTTTCAAACTTCTAACACAAAAATAATTCATGTCCATGTTAAAGAAATTATTACCTTTACCTTTGTTATGTGAAACTCGTGTTGGAAAATTACGGCGCGTAATAGTAGCACCGGTTTCTTATAAACTCGTACGAAGTAAATTTAAAATTAATATTGCTCTTGTTACTTAATAGTGTTTTACATTTATTCGCTAATTACTATCCAGATAAGAAACCCTAAGGTAAATTTTATCGTTTCAATACATTTAACACGCCATTTCCACTAGTAACATGTGCAGTTACTTTACTACCTCTTGGGCGTATACATTAATATTATTCCTTACTAGCGTGACGTTGCGATTCTGTTCGTATTGGTGAGAACAAGAAAATATAATCTATAGAGGTATAGAAATATTCTTAGACATTTAAGTACTAAAATAATCTTCGTTTCCTTTTCACGTTCTATTTGTTAGTGTCGGAAGTAAATATCCGGTGAAATGGTTTGTGTTGGATCTTAAAACAATGATAAAAGTATTCTTTAATCGTAATAAGATATAACTATTATGCTTGTTAGCTGTGACTCAGTCTCCGCAAAAACATTGTGTTTGAGTAAGATTTAGCCTGTTACACTGTTATCTCGGCAGAAGTCATTATCTAATGTTATCTTTCTTAATTACCTGTCGAGGTATAAAAGGATGTGCTCAAAGATATTGTAACAAAATTTAACGAACGAACTCGTATGTCACGCTAGTGTTAACTAAACGTTAATAACGAACGAATTTTGCATTTAATGAGAGACTTAAGGCAGACAAAATGAAGATAATTTACTTACTTCTATTAGTAAGTTGTTTTTTTGTGAAGTGCTATTATTATAAAGTGTTGTGCTAACGAACTTATGAAATCACGACTTATTTCGTAACTTTTTAGTTTGTCAAATTCTGATAAACTAATTATAACTCTTTACTAACTTTATTTAAACTTTAGTTTTGACGGTACTAAATAGATTATTATTTTATTTCAGGTTTGCGTCTGCTTAGTGAGTGCGAAATATTTGCCTAACGAACAAGGGTCAACAAGAGCTTTGTTGTGGCAGTCCGATACTTCCGAATCTAATGAGTCTCAATCTACAGCTGAAACGGACGGTGATGATGATAACAATGACGATGATGACAAGTCTTCGGAAAGAAAACTAGAGGAACAAAAAAATATTGGCAGTAAAAAGAATGAAGACAAGGAAAAAGAAATAGAAAAGTCAAGAAAACACCAAGAGAAAGAAGAGCACAAATTAGCTGAAAAACAGCACAAGGAAGAAGAGAAAAAGGAAAAAGAAAGACGTAAACAAGAAGAAGAAAAGCAAAAGTTTGAAGAGAAGCAAGCCGAGAAGAATCGCAAAGAGCTAGAAAAGCGGGAAAAAGAAGATCGTAAACAAAAAGAGCAGCTTGAGAAGGAACGAATAAAAAATGAAGAAAAAATACACAAGAAAGAAGAAAAGGAACGAAAACTGCATAAGAAATTGCATAAAGAGATTGAAGAAGGTAAAGAATTAGTTTCATCAGAGTCTGTCGAAGAAAACGAATCCCTGGACCTTGAAGATATTTGGAAAAGTCATATATACGAAAGTTACGGTTTGCCTTCTAATAGTACCGAGTTGGAAAAGAAAAATGCGTTAAACATGTATTTCCAAGAAGAACTTGGCTTGAATTCAAATAGCAACAAATCTGATTATCATAGAGCTGTTCTAAAACTAATACAAACCAAGTTGCAAAATGATACTGTTTCACAAGATTCTTTGAGAAATCACATATTAAGTCACGTAAATGCCATTGGTATTCAACAACTACAGGCAGAATTAGAAAGAAAGATTGAGAAAATTAACAATAAGACTATTTTGTTGAATAATTCAAATTTAACTGGAGTCCCTGAACTACAAAGAAATCTGGATGAAAAACGAACTGTATTACAGACTGTATCACAATTTTTGGCAAATCTATTGCCTACATGGATTAGTGGTGGACAAGTCACCGTACCAAGCTCAGACGGTCAAACTACATCAACCACTGTTATAAGAAGTGAAACATCTGTAGCTGATGGTACTTCATCAACTAAACCTGTCTCAGGATCTGTCACATCTAGCGGGCCCGCATCCACCGCAACTGCTAGTGGTGAATCTTCGATAGCTACATCTACTAGTCTTGTATCAGAACAGGAAACTTACCAAGGCGTTCCATCAAGCAGTGCTGCTGACAATGGGATTAGTACTGGCACTGTAGCAGGATCTGTTGGGGGCAGTGAAACAACCAATACGGCTGCTAATGCTGAATCAGCTGTAGCTGGCAGTCAAGCAACATCTAGTGTTAACACAGACCCAGTAAGCTATGGATCTACATCTAGTGTAGCTGCTAACGGCGTACCTCCTGCTGTTGGCAATGATGCTTCTATTAGTGCTACATCTGGATCTAGTGTTAGTAAAGGAGTTTTATCAAGCACATCTAATATTAGTGAATCTCCTGTAGCTGGGAGTGTTGTGAACTCCAGTTCTGGATCAGGATTTACGACGGGCAGTGATACCGCATTCAAAGGTAATGCTAATGGTATCTCTAATGTAGCAAGCAGTGGAGTAAGTAGCGCTGCACCAGGATTTACTGCATCAGGCAATGAAGCTACTGGTGAAGTTATTGTATCCTCTCAGTCTCAACCAGCACTCTCTCAACCTGATGTTGTATTAGCTCAGTCTACGGAACCTGCTGCATCAACGCATCCTGCAGCACCAGCTGTACCCTCCAAAAGTGATGTTTCAATGGTTCAACCTGTGGTACCTGCTACAGCACCAACAACAGACTCCCAAACTGATATTGCACTTTCACAGCCTGATAAGCCTGGAAAACCCACCCAATCTGAAGTTGAACCTGCAGAGCCTGCAACTCCCGCTCTACCTGAAGTTGCGTCTGAAAATCCTGTGGCACCCACTCAACCTGAAGCTGCACCGGTGCAGCCTGCGGAGCCTTCAACTTCCGCTTTACCTGAAGTTCCAACTGCGCAGGCTGTGGCACCTGCTCAACCTGAAGTTGCATCTGCACAGCCTGCAGAGTCTGCAACTCCTGTTCAACCTGAAGCTACACCTGCACAGCCAGCGTCACCTGCTCAATCTGAAGTTGTACCGGTGCAGCCTGGGGAGCCTTCAACTCCCGCTCTACCTGAAGTTCCAACTGCGCAGGCTGTGTCACCTGCTCAAACTGAAGTTGAAACTGCACAGCCTGCAGAGTCTGCAACTCCTGTTCAACCTGAAGCTACACCTGCACAGCCAGCGTCACCTGCTCAATCTGAAGTTGTACCGGTGCAGCCTGGGGAGCCTTCAACTCCCGCTCTACCTGAAGTTCCAACTGCGCAGGCTGTGTCACCTGCTCTAACTGAAGTTGAAACTGCACAGCCTGCAGAGTCTGCAACTCCTGTTCAACCTGAAGCTACACCTGCACAGCCAGCGTCACCTGCTCAATCTGAAGTTGTACCGGTGCAGCCTGGGGAGCCTTCAACTTCCGTTCTACCTGAAGTTCCAACTGCGCAGGCTGTGTCACCTGCTCAAACTGAAGTTGAAACTGCACAGCCTGCAGAGTCTGCAACTCCTGTCCAACCTGAAGTTACACCTGCAGAGCCTGCGTCACCTGCTCAACCTGAAGTTGTACCGGTGCAGCCCGCAGAACCTGCAGTCCCTTCTCAGCCAGAAATAGCAACTGCACAGCCTGTGGCTCCTCTTCTACCTGAAGTTGCAACGGAGAAATCTGTGGAACCTGTGGCACCTTCTCAACCTGAAGCTGGATCGGTGCTGCCTGTGGAGCCTGTAGCTCTCACTCAACCAGAAGATAGACCTGCACAGGTAACAGAGTCTGCGGCTTCCCCTCAACCTGAAGTTTCACCTGCACATCCTGTGGCATCTGCTCAACCTGAAACTGCATCGGTGCAGCCAGTGGAGCCTGCAGCTCCCATTCAATCTGAAGTTGGATCTACACAGGGTACAGAGCCTGCAGGGTCCTATCAACCTGAAGTGGCACCTGCACAGCCTGCGGCTACTGCTAAATTTGAAGTTGCACCGGCGCAGTCTGTGGAACCTGCTGCTCCCACTCAACCTGATGTTGCACCTGAACAGGCTGTGGCTCCTACTCAACCTGAAGTTGCACCGGTGCAGCCCGTGGAACCGGCTGCTCCCGCTCAACCTGAAGTTGCACAAGAGCAGCCTGCGACACCTGCTCAACCTGAAGTTGCAACGGCACAGCCTGTGGAATCTGCAGCTTTTTCTCAACCAGAAGTTGGAACTGCACAGTCTGCAGTTCCTGCAGCCTCTGCTCAACCCGAAGTTGCAACTGCTCAGCCTGCGGTTCCTGCTTCAGCTCAATCTGATATTGCACTTGCTCAGCCTTCAGCATCTGAAGCTGTATTAATTCAACCCACGGAAACTGCAGTATCCACTCAACCTGAAGTTGCACCTGCTCAGCCTGTGGTACCGGAAACCCCTTCTCAGTCTGATGTAGCACCTGCTCAACCTTCAGAGCCTGCAGCACCTGTCCAACCTGAAGTTGCGCCTGCACAGCCCGCGGCACCAACAGCATCTAATCAACCTGAAGTTGCACCTGCTCAGCCTGCGGAGGCTGCAGCACCCACTCAACCTGAAGTTGCACCTGCACAACCCGCGGAGCCTACAGTACCCATTCAACTTGAAGTTACACCTGCTCAGCTGGCGGAGTCTACAGCACCCACTAAACCTGAAGTTGCACCTGCACAGATCGCGGAGCCTACAGTACCCATTCAACCTGAAGTTGCACCAGCTCAGCCAGCAGAGTCTACAGCACCCACTCAATCTGAAGTTGCACCTGCACAGCCTGCAGCACCAACTCCATCTGAAGTGGTTCTACCGGTTGATGTATCAACTGCAGCTCCAGTTACTGAGAGTATTAATGAACCTATTCCAGTTGATCTTGCCATTGATTCTGTACCTGCCGCAAATACACAAAACGCTAGTGTTAATGAAACTGCGCTCGTCAATAATAGTGTAAGTGGAATGGTACCGGAGACGTCGTCCGATCAACCTACCACATTGAATGCTGTACCTAATACTCCTGTTTCTGAAGTTGTTACGCCTTTAGAACCCGGCGCAACGGTTGTGGAGATAACCCCGCAGTAAAATATGATGATTATATTATTATATTGTTGTTAGTTATTGTATTACATTTTCTTTAAACTTAATCACTAACTCTGTATATATTGTGTGTAAATAAACGTTACAATTTGCCGGCAGTTTATTTTTCAAGTACTTTATTTATTAACTTCAACACTATAACATGTAAACTAGAATTGGTAATTCGATTCAATAATTTTTAAATTTTACGTTTCTATTAGCTTTCTATTAGCACATTTCTATTAGTTATCTTATTTATAGTAGTATAAAAGTATTTATAATTTGTGTCGAGTTGTTACCTTAATAATGCATTTTGATTCATTTGTGATAAAAAATAATAAATGAAAAATAAATCTAATAAATTATTCATAAATACACTTTATTGGTGTTGATACAATTAAATAATGTAGAAGAAATACTTTCTGGCCCATGTATTACAGTTTATCATAATGATGTTGATGCCTACAAATACAAAATGACTTTATATGATGTTTGTATTATCAGATAAATAAACTCATTATGGTGGAAATAAAACAATTGATGTTATTTATACATTAGATTTAATATTATTTGCTAATGACTTTTCTAACAATTATTTACAAATGTTTGGTTTAAATTAGGTATCTATTTAATGGAATGCACAGGAGAGGTAAATGTTCTCAATTAGTACCTAAAACTATAATTAAGGTGAATTTAACTTATTTATGTATAATATAATTTAAATAAAAAATAACAATTTATCTTTTAATTTCAAAACAAAGGCTTAATATTTTATGTCATATCCAGTATTTATTAGCAGCATTGGGCGGGGGATTTGGATAATTATGTTGGTTCAAGGGATCACCCATATTTGAGAATGAATATGGGTCATTTATATATTTGTATTCGCTTGAAAGACCGGCCAGGCTCATATTTAAGGAGTTGTGAGACGGACTCCAGTTTGCAGATGAGGAAGGATCAACCGACACTTTGGAGTAGTCTGTAGGAACTTTAGGATATTCGCTGTTTGGTAACGCCTTGTTATAATCTTCAGCACTGGTTTTTACAAATGCGTTATCTCTTGGTACAATTACTTCTTCGTTAGGAACTTTATCGTCACCTTCTGTCTCTTTAGGCATATAGCTTATAGGTTTATTGTAAACATCATTGCTCGGGTAACGAGGGTATTCGTTCCTTGGGACTGCCGCGTCCAGAAGTTGGCTCGGTGTTGAGCCATTAGCGCTAACTAGGTGACTGAATGTGGATCCAGACGTGCTTGGAAAAGCTGCATTCTGGAATGCTTGATTCAAATGTTGGGACTGAGCCATCAATTGATTATAGTTTGCGTATTTTTGGTGATGCCAAGCGTCTGCGTGCTGAGGATGTTGCGGAAGTGGTGGTATTTCCCCAGGCGGGTACGGACAAGGTATTTGAGGCATTGGTAATGCAGAGTAGCCCGCAAGACTAGGAGCTGTGTTAGACCCAGTGTGTTTTCTGAGGCGTGCTCGACGATTTGAGAACCATACCTGAAAACAAAAAAGGTTTTTATTAGATACATATTTTAATAAGCACTTTTAAGGCTTAAATATTGGTAAATAACTTTGTGATGATGTGCACTTCACATATAAATAAGAAAGGTATGAAATCATATTAATAATATCTTAATTTGCATACAACATTATTTCTTCACAAATTTGAGATTTCCAAGTTCTGCCCTGAGGTGTGCTAAAATTAGACAAGAAAGGTTAATTATTAAAATGTTCTAGTTGACTATTCCTTTGAACGAAAATACGACGTAAATTTTTTTTTGAGCAGCCAATCTGACATCATGGTGGCTGGTTCTTTGTTCAGCACGAAGGAGGCAGAATTTCCACAACTTGGTTGAATCATTCATTGCTATCTACATATTTACTGTAATTATTCACGAATTTAAGTTTTAATTTCGTCCATACATTAGGTCAATAAAGCGATATTCAGAATATTATTATCTATCAGTCGAAGTGAGCGCCTACACAGTCAGAACAAGACGCTGCAGTGAACATGCTTGCCTTTCCAATTCATTAGGCGCATCTTCGTACATATTATTATGTACAAATCTTAATAAACGCTATATTTTTTTTAATAAAACCTCATCATCATCATTATCGTCCCCAGCCTATATACTTCCCACTGCTGGGCACAGGCCTTCCTACATGGGAGAAACACATGAGGAGTTTGGGCCATAACACCACCACGCTGGTCCAATGCGGGTTGGAGGGTTAAAGCGGTTGCAGGAACAACCGGGACCAACGGCTAAGCGTGCCTTTCAAAGTACGGAGGAGCTCGATTTACAAAACTTTGATTGACCCATCCCAGGATCGACCATGGCGAAAGTTGCTTTGTTTTTCTTATCGAAACCAGAGCGCTTAAACCAATACGCCACCGAGCTCCTCAATTAAAACTTAAATTCGTGAATATAGCCAATAGGCAGCAATAAATGATACTATAAAGTTTTAGAAATTCTGGCTCCTTGATGTTGAACAAAGAGGCAACCAGCCATCCTGATGTCAGAATGGCTGGTCAAATAATATTTATGTTTTTCTGAATGTATTATATTTAGCAATTATCTAAGGAATGTAGTAAAAATAAGCAATTATGTAGCATTTTTTGAATATACTTTCAGAGCCTTTCGGTGTAGGCAACCAGCCATTCTGACGCTAACAGATATATACTTTGTAAGTAGTTCAGGTACAAGCCTAAAAGCTTAATAAAATCATCTGATTTTAGATAGCATACCTGCTACTACACTTATTTTTAAAATAATATAATATAGCACTTTTTAATTGTATCGTTTTATGTAGTTATAAAAATTTTCAAGCTCCTTCGTGCTTCGGAAGGCACGTTAAGCCGTTGGTCCCGGTTGCCCAAAGTCCCCGTATGTTTTTCCCATGAAGAAAGGCCTGATCCCAGCTGTGGGACGTATATAGGCCCGTGATGATAATGATGATGATAATGAGAATTAAGATAGGTTGATGGGAGTGAATTTAAAACTATTAGAATTTACAATCTAGGGGAAGCGCTATGTTGACAGCAAAGATGACAGCGGGACTCCCCCGTTCTATTGGCTCTGGCGACCTGATTGACCGCCAAAACCAACTTAACCAACACTAGACCACAAAGTAGTGTTATTTACACAGCCAAATAATACTGTATGTAGGTATTGTAGGCAAAATATTTATTAGTTAGGCTTACAACATCGTTTTCTCAAATGAGTACAGCATGGGGTTCTTCAAACAAGGCGTGAAAAGATTTTTATTACAGGGTTGGCAACGCGCTTGTGATACCCCTGATGTTGCAAGCGTCCATAGGCTGCGGTAACCGCTAATCAGGTGGGCCGTATGCTTGATTTTCACCTTAGTGGTATAAAAGAAAAATCTTTTTTTAAAACTCATAAGCACCTGTATCCTAGCCTCAGTGAGTCCCGTCTGCAGTGCCAGCTCTTCCCTGGTGTACACATCAGGGTACTGGGTTCTATGGAAGGCTCGCTCCAGGGCGTCCAGCTGTTCCCCGGTGAAGGTGGTTCGGGAACGGCGCTGTTTCCTTTTGAGGGTCAAGCCTGGTTCCGACTCTATGTCCGACGAGTCCGATCCTCGACCTGTTGGCAAAATAATAATGAATTATGTAGAAACTAAAACACATTTAAACTTTATCCAAGACAATAACTTTTGACTCTTCTAGAACTAGCTAAACGCGGCATTATTTGCAATGCCCGTAAAGAGAAAACTGTTAGGCTTTATAATAAATAAAAAAATATATCCAGGAACCTTAGCGGGCGTCCCTAAAACACCCTTTCAAAGTTTTATCACCTCCTGATGGTAAACATTTACCGTAGCCTATATACGCTCGTAGCACCTTGGGCACTTAAAGCGTATGTTGATAGCATTGGAGACCATTCTCCCTGTTCCCACACATTATCAATGAGCTCTGGTGCATAAACACAGCACTACAAATAAGTGTTATTTAACTGCAATATTCTCTAAGGCTAGAACGATGAACCCCAGTCGGACGCCCATGATTTGAGTCGCAAACAGCACTATACCCTCAGAGACGCGCTTCTTTGCACAGTAAAGTACAATTAAATACTTATGCAAATAAACGTAGGACACGTTCACGTTATAACTAATATTATTTATGTTCCTGCAAATATAAGTTTAAAATAGGTCATTAACCTAGACCTAATTAACATAAGGAAACTAATCTAGAAATGTCTTCTCAATGAGAGTTATAATTTATTTGACATTGTATTGCCGCAATTTGTCTTCATCTATTTTTTTGAGACACGCGTTATTTATTATGCTAGTATTTTTTGTAAAAACCCACATCACGTTTTAATTCGGTCAAATCAAGGGCCGTCAGGCGCGGCGCGGGCGCTCAGGTCGACTCATTTATAAATCGGTAGCGGTATCCTACGGAAACAGATTAAAAAACCGCCTGAACAATGCACGGCTTAGCCTTAAAACTGATTTTAAAAAATGCGGCTTATATTAATAGCCTTTTGAAAGAAGTTAAAATTGAATGAGATGAAAAAATTGGGCCTCATTGGAACACCCAGTGCGGCGGCAGGCCGTACAAAGAAGGCGGCTTCTTTGCAGTTCGGGTGACACTTTGGCACCATTCAATATTTTGGTGTCGCGATCCGGATTTATGATATTACAGCGAATACGCGGATTTAATACGTGGTCCGGAATATTGGATTTGATAGACCATAAGGTTAGGAAATAAAATTACAAGTGAGCTTATTTTCTAATAATAAAGGTTTCACAAAATTATTAAACGGATTGAAGGTGTGAGGCTCAAAGTGGGTACCTCGCATAAAACGAGCAAGTCACTAAAAAGACGCCCGTATCAAGCAATAATAAGAATGTGTGAGTGGCATCAATGGCTAAATTGGTTATTGGCTAACCATTCTTGTTTTAATAACACATTCCCACTAACGCTTGAAAGGGAGATACCATAAGGACTTACCCCCTCTAGGGTACATTGGATTCCCTTCCCCTGTTTATTTTGAAACAAAATCTAAATAAGAGCTTTTCGACCTTATCCCAACATTCAGAGTCTTCAAAGCACTGTGCATGACGTGTGGGGCAGAACTTTGCGTAACATTCATGTATACACTACCTACTTTAAAAATGCCCTCATCATAATATGTTTTATCGACTCCCGAACTTATTAAGGGCTAAAACGATTACTAATCAAACAGAAACTATTCATAATAAACATTCGCATAGTTTTATTGAGTAATTAATCATATCATCATATCCCAAAAGTCAATAAAAAGTTGGCGGAAATCAACTATTAGCTGTCGTTCGCGTAGGAAGCGCTGTAAAAAGCACGAGGCAACATATCCAACCACAAAGGCCGCGACACAGAATAAAAAACAACGTATTGTAATAAAATGATTTACATTGCTCAAATTCCCTGGCCGCAAGCCAGACAAGGACAGATTTATTTGGCCTTTTTTGTTCCCTGATCTTAACGTATGGGACTAAATGACTCTCGCGCAGAGAAACGTCCGACAGGGAACTTTAATATCGGATCGTAAAGTTCGTTTTGGGATTCTGAATGGTGTGAAGGAAACATTTTATGTTCGAAGAAAGAAGAGAGGCTTATGAGATGTGTTCGGGCGTGAAGGGTGTAGAGAAACTTTTGCCGATTGCCGAAATGTGACCCCGTGAAGAGCGGGGCCGAGGCGAGCCATAATTTGGGAGTTGAAAGAGCGGCGTCGTTTTAACACCTTCATAATCTTGGCTCATTAAAAGCGCGCGCCGCCTTTGTTTCAGCGGGTTGTTTCAATGGTAACAGATGGCCGAATTGGCACCACTGACTGGTGTGGGCGTAAGCTGTTTGTTATTTGCCACGAATACCAAATAAATGAAGTTAAGATTTATAAGTTTGGTGAAAAGACATTTGCTTTTTGCTACAAAGTATTTAGCTTACCTATGTGGTGATAAAGTCTTCTCGGTTTTCCAACTCCAATCCAATATAGAAAAATCATACTTTTCCATTAAAAGGTCAGAAAATTCAATTACCAAAACCAGTAACAGAAAAAAACAGGTAAAAGATGAAATAATTTGACAGTTAACTTCTTACATTGAAATCATGCCATTATTATTTGAAACAATGCGAAGAAAAAATGTGTGGGCTAATAATCCAGGAGCCTTTACAATCGGATAAATAGTTTATGAATGTATAGAGAACGAACATACGAACAAACATTCACTTTAATTTGTATAGAAGATAACAGTCTAGCTAGCACTTCTAAAGTGAGTTATCATTCATTTTCCGTTTTTCTGTTCATTATCCCGAGAAGAATTTATAGCAGAATTTTCATTTGTTACTACAGGGTGTGAGTAGCACTTTAGCACAAGCGTCTAGGAGTATAGACTATGGGTAACTGTTTTTTAGCCGGGCTGCCACCCTTGTATTAAAATAAATTGCCAAACTCCCATCAATTGATCATCATCATCATCACCAGCTTATATACGTCCCACTGCTGGGCATAGCCTTCTTATATAGCCTTCTTATATAAGGAGCTTGAGCCATAACACCACCACGCTGGCCCAATGCGTGTTGGTGAGTATCCCATCAATTTTCTGGCTTAAATTAAGCTTCAATGAGTGCTTGACTCCAAAAGAGGATACTTCCCCATCATGATATCTTTTTTTTATAAGTTTACATAGGAGCGATTCAGTGTATTTCTTGTTTATTTTCCTTATCGTCTCTATTACAGGCAAAGTAAATTTTTAGGCGGAGAGATTAAACGAAAAGGCATGAAAATAGGTACGAGAAGATTTTTCAGGATAATAATATCGTAAGTCAACTTCGCTACCATTCTTTTCAGAAATACTAATATTATAAATGAGTAAGGAACTCTGTCTATCTGATACCATTGATATTGAATTTGGTATGAAGATACTTTAAGACCCTGGGTAGGACATATAATACTTTTTGGAGCGATGACTGTCATCTGCACGCGTCTCCGCGTGCGGCCACTAGTATTGGCATATCATATAAAACATTCCAACAAATTAATCGAGCCGCATAAGTCAGAATCACAAATAACTATAACCATAACAAGGAAATAGTTAGCTGACCATCCCAATGTTTTATTTAATAATTAGTTATTCCTATCAAATAATAATGAGATTTTCGATTTAAAAATTGTTAGCTTTTGGATCTTTATACAATTTTAATATTGCTGGTAAGTGTCAATTGAAAATCTCTGTGCTCTCAATTTACGCATTATTAGCGTTTGTGTGATGTTTGATTAACACTCAGGGCACAACAAAAAAGCTGTTTAAGTGTTGATACGATTTGAGATTTAAGTTTTAGTTGAGTTTTAGAATACTTACGAGAACCCTCTCATATAAAAAATTACAAGTGTACGCATATCCAATTAATTAATTCAATAACAAGTGTACGCCTATCCGCAAATGGATATTCTTCTAATGAGCCTTGCACGCCAAGGCACCTTCAGGACCAGCAAGGTGAAAGCGGGTAGAAGTGTGTTCATGCTAACTGACTCTGAAGTCAGCTAGTGCTTTGAGTTTGATGAGAAGCAGTGAGAAGAATCCATATCCGAATATGGATTCTTCTCACCGTTTCCCATCAAAGTCAAAGTGTTTATTTTCATTTACGAATGCGAAAAAAACAGATATTACATTTGCAAATCACCAGTACATCATGTTACCCTTTAGGACATAGCCCATCAGTGGTGTTTTGAGTTTTGAGTTATTTGCCGCGCTTTTTAATATTTTATTATTTTAAATTCCAATAAGTTATTTATATACAACAACAGTTACTGTAGCCTATAAAGATGTATATCTAAAGTATCCTTATCGTCTGTTAATCCCATTGTCGGCTTTAGATCTCAATTTAAGAGCCATTGAGTTATCGGAAAACAATAATAAAATAACCAATATTTTGTTCTCGCTGGAGAAATATAATTAAGGGTTTCTAATTTCTATTCTTAATGAGGAAAGAGATTATATTAAAAATATATTTAGTTAATCTGTTTCACGTGTTTCTCTATTTTCTTTCCTTTTAGATCTTTTAAGAAAATGTATGATTTATTTTAATACTTAAATACTCACACTTATCCATACTCCCAGACTAATAATAACAATAATAATGATAATCCATAATATCCACACTGATATTATTACAAATGCGCAAGTATAGCTCTGTCTGTCTGTTAGGATTTCATCTGCCTGTAAATTTTTCACTTCTAACACTTACCTACATGAAATTTAGCATGAAAAAAATTACACCGTGAGAAAGGATACAGACTTCTTTTTGGCGTAATAACCTAAAAACTACGCGAGCAGAGCGGAGCGCAGGCGGCTACAGTTATACTTATAAAGAAACCTCCTTGATTTAATTGATTAATAATTTTTATTGGCAATAGGGATTTAGACTACAAGTAATAAAACTAGGCGTTAAGATAACTGGTATTCGAAAATATCAGTTATTTTAACTCATATTTATATAATTTGTTTTTTTTTCAATGTAGTAACAAGTTTCAATACTAACTATGCATGTAAACGCAATACTTAATTACAAAGATATCATCAATTTTGTCCATGCGCCCATTCATATTCGGTGGCCATTACCGAATTGTGACGTCACAATACAGCATCCTTTTCTATATAGCGTTTTTTGACAACTTGTATATTTATAAAGCGATGGCGATGCTAGTGCGATGGCTGGCACATGCGTCATACCTGTGAACAGGTGCCGCAAGTGGAAATGGTCAGCTCTAAGCTTCCTTGATTTTGTAATAGTTTACATACTTAGACACCAATAGTATCATTTTTGAGGGTTGTAGGTATATGGCATTATAGGAATTATTTAGAACAATACCATTATTATTGTGATGACGTGGTCAGACAAGTGTTTAAAATTAATGAAAGATGTTTGGCTTTATCAGGCCTTTGTATATTAACTGTTGATCTTTGTGTACTATAATACCTACCTATATTGTGATGGTGCATTGTCGGACAGCCTTTAATTAAAGTAAATAATCTTGTCTAGTATGCTTATATACCTAGTTTTTATACTCGTTGTGACACTGCACTGCTAAATACTATTACTATGTAACTAAACATTGTAACTTAATAATTGAAAAGAGTGACAACTTACACGAGTTTGTTGCCGGAATCTTCTCGGTAGTTCAACTTTTGGAACCGGTGTAAATTCAGACAGACTGACATATAGACAGACAGACTGATTGACACAGACTGTTAGGCTGACAGACGGATTGACAGACAGATCGACAGACAGACCGATAGACAGACATACATTATAACATTGTTAGCTTACGTAGATCCAGACAAGACAGAAAGACAAACATTATGACATTGTTAGTTAATATTATTTTATGTGTTAGACATAAGGGTCTTTTGACGATTCGAAAGCGCTTCTTGGGGGGCCTAATTGAATAAAGATATTTTCATTTTCATTTTTTCATTTTCATTTTCAAAGGTCCTTAAACTAATCGCTTTATGAAACCATTGATTGTACTGCTATTGCATTTGCTATGTTTATGGTCTATTGACATGCTATTTATAAATTTAATATTTTTTCTCCAATACCCTCTTGTTATAAGCGTCTGTACATTTCGTAACTAAGAATAAACCTAAAAAAGTTTTAATGATGATTATTCATTAGTTATTTATACCGATTCAGTAAACAAAACGGTAATTACTTTAAGGTAAAAGAAATAAGGCATTTGTAGATAATAAAATCACCTCCAAACAAGAGAGTGAAAGAAAAAATAAGAACAAGGCAAAAGCGAGGATATCAAAGAGACTTTTGTAATTAGTTAATTATTTCGTTGCTATTGATTGGACAGGATTAACTGCTTTTATAATGGAGGTTGGCTACACGTCTGTGACAAATGTCAGTATGACCTTAAAAATATTAGAAACTATCTTCATCTCGACGATGTCGTGTTAACCCAGCTGATTGCAGATTTTAGCCGCCTCTGTGATCTAGTGGTTAAGACCTAAATGTTCGGGGTTCAATTCCCCGCGGGGTAGAAATATTCTGCTCTATTTGGTTTGTGGTAGGGCTTTTCTAAGTCCACCTGGCTAGCTACCACCATCTTACCCAAGTCTGCCGCCGTAACAATAATGTTAACAGCATTGTGGTTCCGGCAGTTGTAGGTAAGATAGCCAGTTCCTCTGTGGTTGAGGAATCCGGATGCAGCTCGCTTCCATCTTCGGCTTTGTCACCACTTACCATCAGGTGAGGTGAAGGTCAAAAGCTACTCCGTTAAGATCCCGTTGTAGATTCCCAATTAGATGCTAGTTGATATCTTTCCTATATTTTTTTAAGTCAAGGGTAGTAAGGATTACCGTAGCCTACAGACGACCCGGAAGGAACCCTCTACTGAGCTTGAGCCTACTAGACAGAGCCGGCCGTTTCTGAACGTCTCGGCAGCGAACCCTTTGGTAACGGTTTGTAAAATAGGATCGAAACCATGGGCATGCCGTCTCTGTGAAACTGTAGTATTTTATATTTTCCAGGACGATCTGTCTGTATCTGTATCTACACAGTCAAAGGTACGACCAAAATGCAGCAAAGTCAGCAAAATTCCGCTACCCCCCATGTCAGAAACCATAAGTATGTGATCAGTTATATTCAATACAGCAGGAGCTATACTGCAGCCTTTGCGAAAGCCTGATTGTATCATAGTTACAATTTCATTATTCTCTAAAAATAAAACAACCTGCAATTGAAGACATTTCTCTAAAATTTTAGACAAAGTAAAATACTTATAGGTCTAAGATCTGCAAGATCATTAACGTCGGCCTTCTTGGGTTGCCTACCCAGTAATGATAAATAGGAAACATAGAGAGCGTTTCAGCGTTATGTTAACAGCATAAGAGACCAGCCCCCGCTAACATTACCGTACCCTGCTCCCACTCCCAACATAACGATATATTTATTATATACCTATAAATATTTTTGTATCTAGTATCTAACACAAATTATTTATGATGATTAGATTTGGTATCCATGACAGAGTGTCAGTTCGAAAATAAACTTATTTTCAAACTAAGAGCGTTTATGCGGCACGGCTTTTCTTACAATCTTTCAAGTCGAATATATTGGAAATGAACCAACCGATTCTAACAAAACTTGCCGTGCATAAGAAAGTCAGACTAGTCTAAAAAGTTGTCAAAGGATTTTTCCTTAAGTCTAGTAATATAGAAATGACTGACGGTTTTTGGTTTGTTTTATAACCAAAAACTTGCTCTTACTCAACAATGAGACTGATTTTCAAAAAATCCTCTGATAACTTTTTGGACTAGCCTGACTTTTATGCAGGGTGGTGCCGTCAATACAACAATAAATAAAAGCATGGGCTTTATTAGTTCATAGAAATGTATTGCCATTTTCAAGAACATATGATTCATTTGATAATTTCATGACATTTCTATGAAATAATGCAATGCCAATGTTATTTCATACAAAATTATTAAATTAATAAGATGTTTTTGTAAATGGCAAACCATTTCTATGAACTATTAAAGCCCATGTTTCAATTTATTGTCGTATGGACGGCACCGCCCTGTATGCATGTAACGTTTTTGTATATTAATGATGTATTTGATATACTGTGCAATAATACCTAGCTTATTTACATGAATTAGATAGATAGAAAGATACGTAGTTTGTACACCAAAATTGCAGATACAGACAATTTAATATGTAGCGATAAGTTTGCCTTATGAAATATTTATGCTCTTTGTGTTTGTGTAGGGTAATATATAAAACTTTCTATTTACCTAATTTCAGATACAATAAAATATAAATTAAGTAGTTGAAGATCACTTTTCTTGCAAATAACGGAAATTTAATCTTGTGTAAATTAAATTACAAAGGTAAGAAAAGTCCCAAATTGTTATTTCCTATTGAAGGGTGTCGTGAAATATAATTTTGTCTGTTTTCCGTGAAAAGGAAATACGACAACGAAAGTAACGAATGTTTTTCTTATTGTATTGAATATTGATAGTTTTTCATTCATAAAAAAAGGGACAAAATATTCAGTACGTAAAACAATATCTTTGAAATGAAAATGTAGCTTTTCAGGTACAAAGTCTATGAGTGTTAAAAGGTAATGAATAACTTTCTTATTATTCTTGAATTTTGGCAGATTTTTTATGTCTATGAAAGTAATTATTTAAAACCACATAATAACTAATAGTCTAAGTAAAACAATATCTTCGGAATAAAAATTAAGCTTTTCAAGAACAAAAGCTATGAGTCTATATAAATGTAGCTGTATTCAATAAATCTTACTTAGTCGTTGCCAGTTCGATTATTGTTGTTCACTTCCGGGTGTTCCTATATGGGGGGGCTCATTGCCCGTGTGAGATGAAACTGTCTCGACACAACGCAAGCTAATAAATGCTCTCCGAATAGTCAAGAAGTGTGACGGTTGGGTCGGCTTACATGGAAGCTTTTTTATGTTTTATTTATTATAATATTTATTTCGATTGAGAACCTGGTAAAAGTTAACAAACCGTGTTAATTACTAATCTAATATTAAATCACGGTGATTTAAATTAAATAAAATTAAAAGAATACATCTATGAAATACAAGAAAGTATTAGTACGCTGCATGATATTGACTTACACTTAGTATTGGGAATAATTGCTCTAGTTATTAAATTAAAGGCTCTCAGGCTCTTTATTTCATATATTTACTGTTTTTCACTATGTTACAAAGACAAATATGTCAGCCTTAATCTGGTCGAGTTACTTCAGATGCGCTATAAATGAGGTAAATTGTATTGAGAACTGAGAAAATTGTATCCATATTGTTTTTAAAACTTTTACATATTAGGAACAGTCATGATTGTTATGAGCATTTATTTATATATATTAAAACACTTTTGTAATCTTATTTGAAGGTAAAGTGATTAACTTATGTAGTCACTTTTCTCGGCTCTTAACTATAATTATAGCTTTTATATCAGTGGTCAAGTTAATAAGACAAAAGTAATCCTCCATTTTTGAAACTATACCAGAGTATCTTAATAAATACGGTAGTTAATTTCAACCCTCTGGAAGTCGTACAAATAGTTAGATCAAAAAGATTTTTATATTATTTTTTAACGCGATGTTCATTTTCATGTAAACCAACTCTTAACCGGTAGAGTGATTGCGTTGCACCGCGGAGGTTCGCTCCAGTCCCCCTGGTCGGCACACATTACCTCCCTAACGACACATGTTATTAAACAAATGGGAGATTTTATCACATAAAATTTTGTTCTGCTAGCTGTGTGAAAGTCTTAGTGACAATTGTATCTTGCAAATTATGCTGGTATAAAGTTTTTCTATGCTATTTTTGAATCGAGTACGAATTTTAAAGAGAGAGTAAGTAAAATAATGGAAGTCATTCTTATTTTTCAAAAAATATTCATTTAAAATAATTGGTAAAAATTCGGTTATTTTATGTTTTTTATTTGACATGGGTGGCAAACAAACGTAAGGCTCGCCTGATGGGGTAGCCGGGGTAGCCCCAGTTGGGCGCTGATAACCAAAGTGAAAAATACTTGGATTTGTCCAATAAATAATAATATTCCAACACTTTCACAAATTCCAAAATCGAGCACAATCAAAAGTTTATCGATGGATAGAAATCATTGTGGATTAAAATTGTCTATATCGTTAAACAAAAATCAATGTTCGTATGTTCGTTTGTCGTCTATGCGTTGCGCAACCATTAATCAGATTGTGATGAAACTTTGGTAGGATGTTCTGGGGACAACCGGAAAGGTTATAAGTTTATAAAACCTTTTTTTAAACTTTATAACTTCGCATTGCAAAGGATGCCGGGTGCAGCAAGTTTATTATAAATATTGGCAATATTGGACTGGACTGGTAAACAAATTATTGTTCTAATCATGCAAACATTTACCTCTACAGATTTTGTTTATCATATAGGGAAATGACCACTTGAACAGTGTAAGTTCATTATATTAAATAATCTATTGACATCATTTCATCTTTTGTTGCTAGAAAACACCTACTTAAGTCTATAATATAGTACTTGTTTGAGGAAAAAAGTTCCACTGAAAAGAAAATATTTTGAGACAATAAGATGGTGTAATTTTTAATAACGAATGCATTAGTCACGCGCTACCTTTTTCATTGTTATTATGATAAAATTTTGTCAACACTAAGTGAAAACGTGAATAATAAAGAGAAAATGTATCATAGATTTTAGGTGAAAGCAAAACTTTCTTTGTTTAAAATTTTATTATAACTATTAATTTTCTATATTTATGACCAGTATTTGGATCTGCTGGAAATAATAATAATATTCATACACTCATACCTATTATCTAGTCCAAAGTAAGAAAGAGACATTAGAGCTTCATTGGTCATGAAGTGCTTCTGTTATGGATACTAGTGACTGAGAAATATTGATAATAATACTCGTATGCATATATGTTTTTTTTATACGACTGGATGACAATCAAGCTGACGGCCCACCTCATGGTAAGCGGTTACCGCCACTTATAAATATAAGTAATATACTAAATAAACATATAAACATCCATGACTTGTGAACAAATGCTCGTATTCATCATACAAACATCTGCTCATACTGGGATTCGAACCCGAGACCCTTGACCGAATAGCCTGTATATCAAGGGGCACAGACCACTCGGCCAGCTGGTCGTCATCAACGATGAACAGTTTATAGATGTTTTTCATCGATAATAATCAATGAAGTCAATTATTTCGTATCATCATTTCTATCATACGACAAAGGTGACAAATAAGCCTACGGCTCGCCTAATGGTAAACGGTTACATTTAGATGCTCATACCACCCTGAGTACCTACTACTCACGCTTTGCCTATCCTGTAAAACTTCAAAAAAAGTATTATTAACGGTATAGGAGACAAGCCCCCCTGTACCCAATATAATGCTTTCTTAAGGAGCACTGGCGACCATAAAGTTGTTTAGCTGCAACTCCTGTAAAGTGGGGGTGGTAACCCAGCGGGGGCATAAAATTCGAGTAAAGTAGCCCCGAAGAAGTTTGTTGATGGGGAAAAGCCGTATAGCCAGCCAAAAAGCAACTTGAAATCAGTTTTCATGAAATGCGTGCATTCATTTTCTTCTTATTAATGAGATGCTATATCACCGACTGAATTGCAGAATGCCGTTAATAGATTGCAAGCTGCATTTTGGCTGCCTATACGTACTCGCCCTATAGACGGACTTCCCCGCTGTAACTTCTCTTAATTTGAGGACGAAAGATAAAAATAATGAGTAGGTACCTACGAAATGTCATTAAGTTTTAATTCTGCGAGTTGCGAAACAAATTCCGATCAGTAGATTCGTTGTACAGTATTGTATTATACCTATCAACCTGCATTGACACATTCACAAATTGTTGGGAAGGCGATTTTGGCGGTTTATTTTAATTTTTGAAAATTTGCGTTCGAGCCTTTTAACCCTAAAAACCAAAATAGAGCATTGCTATTCAAAGCCACCGACACAGGTATACCGACAAAATATAAAGGACAATTACAACAATAATAGACGACAATACAACAATGACACAACAACCAAAACATGTTACGTGAATTGTCAGATTTCAGCACTATCGAGAGTCGCGGCGGGTGACCGCGGTGACTTTGTCGGCCGACTTTAGCGGGCGGGCACAAATGCGCGGCACTTTGACCGAACTCAAATATTTCAAATCGCAACAATGACTGCGTAAGATTTGTGTGCGGAAATTGATTTTTTGAAAGCACCTCGTGAGAAAGCTTTGACAGGTTGGTGCTATTAACGCCGGTCACCGCACGGGAAGTTGTGCAATATTTGGGGCGGCCCTATGTTTGGTTTTGGTTTCGGAAGTGACTATAGGAAATTTTCTATGCTTTTTACAGAAATGCATAAAATTTGGTAATCTATCTTTAACGTAATTTATTTTATATTAAAAATTGTTTTAATTTCATTTTAATTGTATCAACATTAAAATGCATAAAAATTGCTAGTCTATCTTTTAACAAACATTTTTTTACTAATAGACCATACATACTAATATTCCAAAAATGGTTAAGTTCACTCTGCCTGTTATTTTTTCACCCTTAAGCAGCTAAAACAATTTAGACGAAATTTGTTGTGGAGATTGTTTGGAGAACTATTCTAGGAAGTACATAATGATACTTTTCGGTGCTCGAACTTACAACCACGCGGCGGAGCCGCGGGCAGCTACTAGTATTATTATAGTTATTTAAAAAATTATAGGTATACCAGGTTTCTGGGTCATACCCCTGTTTATTGAAGATCGTGCGCTACACAGATTGTTATTGTATATCTGACGCATTGATCTACAATGTGTACTACTAGACACCATTGAATTTGACAATAAAGCACCTCTTTTTCAAGGTCTAATAAAGTTACGCGATCGATTACGCCTTCGATTCAAGTTGCCAATTCACGGTAGAAGAATACGTTTTTTTGGAAGAAGAACGGGCGTGCTTAAACCGTGATTCAGACGATGACGTCGAGAGATGATCAAACTTCATATTCCTTAAAGTACTGTAACTGATAACATAATGTCATGTAAATATAATAGGTAAAGGCTAAGTAGACATGTTTTTTTTTCATCTTTTTTTTAGCACCTGTCTTTTCCGGGACTCAAACCGGAGACCGCTGCTTAGTAGACATGATTACTGAATCCACTAGCATATTTATCTTAATTTTGTGTGTTGATTCCAGAAATTGTATGATTTTAATTTTTGCATAGTTCCTTATCAAAATAAATATATTATTCATCAAAAGAAGGCAATTGATGATGGAATTCCCTATGAAGGAAAGATATAATTTCCCATGGGCGCAAAAGCCGTATTACCACATACATGTATAAATAAAATGAAATCTTTCAGTGCGTAAATACTCTTACGTTATTTTTAAGGTGAGTTATAGTCGAAATTTCAATTGTCAGTTATTAAATAATTTTGATTTTCGACATAGTTTCAATTAGTCAAAGTTTTCTGGACAAAAGTTACCCGATTATTGAAAACGACCTTAAATACAATAGGATAATGTCTTACCTCCTAATATTCCGTCGATGCTGTAATCCTTCTTTCCGTCAGTATCTCTCGCTCCGCCACGTAGCAACCGTGAGATGGACGAAATGCTAGGTGGGTCAGATACGCCCTCCTGAAAATATGCAACAGTTTCAACATTAGATTTTAAATAACAGCTAAATATTTATGGGGAATTTTGTTCATCGCGTTGATTTTAATGTTGTTTTCTTTTCTCAGAATATTTTTTGTGAAAAATACTGCAACATTTCCTGTCAATTCCAACAAGAGACTGTCAATTAAGGCTATCTTAAGATTCTAGGTTATTTACCTCCCTCGGTTCGACCTTGATTTAGTACAATTCACTTTTTATCGCTTCGACGATTGCTTAAAATAATCAAAGACCGCTCACGGATTTAGCAACTGTAAAAGGTATTAAAAGTATTCCTAATTTTATATTACTTTTTTGTAGTTGATTTAAATCTGACGAATGAGATTTGACACCGGTATGAAACATTTTACTTAGATTTGCAAAATATAAACTTAATACTGTGCTAATCTTCAGGTTGGTTGAATTGGCAGTTACCTATTTGAGAATATAACTTCTAGTTAAAATATAAATAAATATAATCAAATAAATAAACCAAAACGATCAAAATAGTGTAGTTTATTATTAATAATGACCTATTCAGAATTATTTAGTAATCACTTCAATTTTTGTGGGGCTAAGTTAGCTTTGAATGAGAGTCACTTAATGAGGTTCTTAATTAATTGTATCAACGTTACCTTGATTAGTTTTTCCCGGATTTCCCAGGAAAATATCCCTGGATTTTGTCGCTTCAGTTCTTCGATTCTCGCCTCCACTTCTGGTGTTGCCACCCGCGGTTTAGACCCCCCGATCACGCCAGGTCTGATAGACCCCGTTTCCTGTTTAAATGTTGCCATTATTCAAAACAATTTCCATGAAAACTATTTCAACATTAACTTTCTTGTTTTAAAATCATTTAGTAAACTGATTTTATTTTAATTTTAATATTAAATAATAGTTTTATTATGATTGCGGTGTCTATCAAATGACGTTCTAAAAACTATCTTTAAAAAATTTGACAATATTGTCTTCAATAAGTTTTGTAAAAATTGAAGTAATTATTTTAATAATTGTGTTTTTTATTTCATTTTGGTTATTTATTGAACTATATTTAATTATACTAGGAGTATATTTTCGTGTAGGAAGAACTAAATATGTGACATAAACAGAACTCATAGTATGAAATACATTTTTTTCTGGTAAAACCAGAAAATATTTTGTATTAGGAAATACCGATGGACGTGTACAAATATATCAAGAAAAATGGAGTCAGCCTAAGTAATAAACGTATTGTAACATATTACAAAGAAAATATATTTCTTTCGTATTTGTATTCAGAAGCCAAACGTTTCGGTACGTGTGGGATATACTTTTGTATACCTCAGAATATTCCATTGGTATTTATGAGATAAGTGAGGGATATCTTGCTAGAACATGTAACACAGTACTGAGTAATGTTAATAGTTTGGTATAAAACTGATTTACTTCTAGTTATTTTCTTTAAAAGTTAATGTGAGGTACACCTCTCGTTCGAGCGTAGAGAAACGCATCCTGGATCAGACAATAGATAGATTGTGGCGTTTGGTGCTGGTGAAAATGAACCTTCAGGCTTCGCTGAACATGAATCAATAGCGATTGTTCTTTTTGAACTTACACGTGGACATGAAATAACGTTTTGAGTTCGAGACTTACAAAAATTAATTCATGTGAAGTTTTACTCTAAAACCTCCACCTCTTTATTAAAATAGCTATTACATATAGTAAAAATATATTCGGTTCCTTAATGGTAAGTAGTTTTTGTACGCTTTTAAATGTTGCAGATGGAATACTGCTGCCACCTATGGGCGGGAGCACCTAGATACCAGCTTGGACCGTTTGACGCAGTTCAAAGACGTGCTATGAGAATTGTCGACGATCCCGAGCTCACAAGCGGTATTGAACCCTTAAGCCTAAGGAGAGATTTTGCTTGCTTATGTGTGTTCTACCGTTTGTATAACGGAGTGTGTTCTGAGGAATTGTTTGACATGATACCCACGGCCTCTTTCTACCATCGCACCGCTCGCCATCGGCAGGGAATTCATCCTCACACATTGGAACTAAAATGGTCTCGTACTGTGCGGTTTTAGAGAAACTTTCTCCCGCGTACGCTCAGGTTGTGGAATGGACTCCCTTCAGAGGTTTTCTCGAATGAGTACAGCATGGGGTTCTTCAAAAAAGGCGTGAAAAGGTTTTTACAGGGTCGGCAACACGCAAGTGATACCCCTGGTGTTGCAAGCGCTCATAGGCTACGGTAACCGCTTACCATCAGGTGGGCCGTATGCTTGATTGCCACCTTAGTAATAAAAAAAAAAGAAAAAAAGTGAATTATTGAATTTTTTATATTCAACACGTGTTGGAAATATTGAGAACTAACGGAATTTAGTCATTAATTACGGGAAAAAGTCTTCATATGCTGCGACTAAAACGTTGTCACAAGAAATTTTAAGTACAATATATTATTAAGAAAAGTAGTTTTAAGCTGCGATTTTTTTAAATAAACTGTTGTGCTCTAAACTGCTCGCCCTAACTTATTCTCACAGACTTACTTACTGAAATATTCCCTACTCACCTCATAAAATTAAGTTATTATATCTGTAGAATAAATTGTTTTATTTAAGATGGTAATCTATAATGCTCCACTGTAATGCCTTTACACTTGGTAAATTTTGTCAGTTTTTATCTACTACGCCGCCTATACTAAACCTACATTTATTTAAAGTAAATTTATAATAGGGATAAGTTTTTGCATATATCTTTCATATACCTACGTCGTAACCCTAACCACTTGATAGTACCTATACGTATGTAGAAAATAAAAATCTGCATAGCCACAAGTATTTAAAAAAACCTACCTACGTACTTTATTCTGCAGTTTTACGATAAGAAAATTACTAACAGCAATACTATGCGAACTTATTAAAAAAATAATTAAATTCTAAGCTACGTGATAATATCTCTAGAAAAGCTTAAGGCGAAGAATTTCTTTGAAGCAGAATTATGTTCTCAAGAGTCGCGCTAGTGGGTTACTTTGGAATTTGTAATACCTGCTAAGTTATGACAAGTTCAAGATACTTAAACTACTGCGTAATTAAATTTCAAGCAATAATTACTAACCATATTATGTATACCTGTTATAGAAATATACAAGGTGGTGCCGTCAATACGACAATAAATTAAAACATGGGCTATACTAGTTCATAGATATGGTTCGCACTTTAAAAAATATCTTTTTTAGTTTGATAATTTTATGACATTTCTATGAAACACTGCAACCAATGTTATATTATTTCATACAAATATCAAGAAATTATTAAATGAATAAGATGTTTTTGAAAGTGGCAAACCATTTCTATGAACCAATATAGCCCATGTTTCAATTTATTGTCGCATTGACGGCACCACCCTGTATATGAGTTGAGATCTATTGATTTACTATGGATCAAACATTTTTTGGGGATTACCAAATATTTTTGGGTTCCTCATTGATCCTCTGCAATGAATTTCATCATAAATTAGTAATGGCTATATATCTTGTTGAGTCTTCACAATTTCTATAAGAGCTTTATTATTGTGACCAAATCTCTCTCAATTCTGCTTGGAACCCTAAAAACAAGATTATATAGACTCAGTGTGCTATTTAGGACGAGGAGATACGTTTTCATAATTGAATACTCTTTAATAATCGACATAGGACCATAGGACTATTTTATAATAATTATGAATTTAGTTCAAAAAGAGATCGGGCATAGAAGATGGCAATTAAGTATATAATATTCCTTGTATAGGTATTAGGTAATTGATGTCAAATATAGATGTCACTACCTATTCGTATGTATACCTATCTACTGATTCATACGGGTAGTTGATAACGAAGAGACGGTACTTATTGAGGGGTAGTATATTGATACATCAAACAATAAGCTTTAAAAAATATTTTTCTAACTGAAAACGAAAGCTATTGCTGGTCAGTGGTTTTGATAGTGTACCTACCTCCTTACAGGTATTTTTTTTTATTTACAGTTTTTTTTTCCAAGTTTTTATCGGGATTGATATATTTAGTATTAAAACTAGGACAAAACTTAAGGACTTGCCTCGGTATGATATATCGCGACAGTCTTATTTTAACTTCCATCATTGCTTGCTAGATGCCGCGCAATTTTAAATGAAATTCGGATGTGGTTCTATGCCCTGACAATAACAAGGCAAGTTTCACTTGCGTTTAAAGCATGGACCTTTTGAATTTGAAGTCCATTTCGTACAAGCTGTTTTAAAAAACTTAATAAGATAATATTGCTGTTGTGTAAACATGAAAACGTCATCCTAAAAAGAGTAACTTGTTGGTTTATTATCAAGACAGCTATTTCCTTTTGAAATCCAAACCTGGTATCTTGCCTAGTGAAGCGTTTTCAATTACAGAATACCAAAGTCGCATACTTTTTTTATATGGGTATTTTTATATCGTTAGAGTACCTCAATATAATTTGTATTATCTGGTCAACAATATGCATTGCTGTTTATTTACCTGATCTTATCCATTGACGCTAGTAAGACCAAGAGTATTTGCGTAGTGCCCACCTAGTAGAATCATTAAAAGGCATAGTACCGGTAGCATAAAGTTCATAATATTACAAAAGTAATGTAACCCGATTTATATCAACTGGGTGAGGGAAGATCACAGTATAGTAATAAGTTCAAACTCTACAATAATCTCTATTAAAAGTGTCATTCACGAGTGCTTTAGCATTTGCTTGAGTAAAAGTGACCTAATCACTTTTCGACAATGCTCTTTATTATGAAGTACTACAGGCATTAACTGTTGAACTGTGAAGTTAGAAGAGCTGTGATTTTGCTAGATATGTAATCTGGAAAGCTGATATAGATATGAGAACACATGTATGATTCACACAGGGCTTAAAATGAGAAGGTTTTTAAGAACCTTATCAAACGAGTATCTTTGAAGAAGATTACAAACATGAAATGATTTTTCTTGACAACCTTAAAACGCTTAACTTAAAAATGTTGAGATATAAATATCTAGCGTTTGTTAAATTTTGAAGAACATTTTCTTCGTCGTCAATGTTGAAGGTTTTAGTCTGAAACTGTTCCTCCAACAAAAGAAGATCTATCTTGGCCAATGATTAGGGAAAGTGGGCTGTATTGTATAGGGTTTGTACCCACTGATAGTAAAAACCCTCGTCAGGCACTTTCCTTACTTAAAATATTGATTCATCAAAAGGCCATGCCTATAGTGCTAGCTGGTTCATATCTATCACATTAAATATACCGGGTGTTCCGAAATAAAATTAGATTATTGGGTTGCGGGGGGTCGTTATCACATCGATAGATATGCGCGGGTTTTGTTTGTGTGTGTGGTATAACTGTAGTGCGTTGTACGATACGCAATAGTACTCATTTTTAGGGTTGTCACGAGCAGGACAATGTTTTTATTACCCAGCCCTTTTAACACCCAGCCCTTAAATTTTATTTCGGACTTTTGGAACATACTATAGAGTATATACAGAATTA
This sequence comes from Nymphula nitidulata, assembly GCA_947347705.1. Classification (NCBI taxonomy): domain Eukaryota; kingdom Metazoa; phylum Arthropoda; class Insecta; order Lepidoptera; family Crambidae; genus Nymphula; species Nymphula nitidulata. The sequence goes on from OX374633.1 coordinate 10,815,280, forward strand.
ATAAAATAATACTTGTGGGTATGAAAGTTTTTGTACTAAAACTTTACAACTTTTTAATACAGTGATAATTTGATTATCGCGCTCAAACCAATACGCCATCGAGGAGCTCGGTGGCGTATTGGTATGAGCGCTCTGGTTTCGATACGAAAAACAAAGAAACTTTCGCCATGGTCGATCCTGGGATGGGTCAATCAAAGTTTGTTATCTCGAGCTCCTCCGTGCTTCGGAAGGCACGTTAAGCCGTTGGTCCAGGTTGTTCCTGCAACGCTTTAACCCACCAACCCGCATTGGGCCAGCGTGGTTGTGTTATGGCCCAAACTCATGTGCTTTCCCATGTAGGAAAGCCTGTGCCCAGCAGTGGGACGTATATAGGCTGGTGATAATGATGATGATGTTGAATTTGATTGTTAGTATCAATTTACGAGATTATAAAATTCAATGTTAGTCAGTATTGTAAATGATCACACAAACATAACATCGTAGAGGTAAGGTATATGACGCTACAAAGAAACCACAAACCATTCAATGGTTTAAATATGATTTAACTTGAATTGAGCGTTCATAAATGCGTTTTACTAGAAGTTAATGCTTATATTTATTTTCTGATAAGTAATATTGTAAATATTGGATAAGTTTGTGATTACCCGTGCTAACACCCTATGACAATAATTAGCCTAAAGTGAGACTTGTAGGCCTACCATGAAACTTTTTTCAAAGGTTCAGACCAAAATTAAGTTTCGTAACATTATAAATGATTATTATGGAATCCTTTTCTTTTGTTAACCTTATTAACAGAGGTCGGAATTAGGTAGACTTATTTATGTACTTGCATCGAAATGCGTGTAGTGGTTTAAATTGTGTAAAAGTAAATAACTTTTTTATTTAATAAATATCGGAATCTTTCTGCTCCTCAAAAATTAATCTCGGGATTTAAGACATATCTACTTCATTGTTTCGCTGTATTAAATCAGTGTAAGTACATAAATAACTTTAACTAATTCCGACCTCTGCTTATTAGTTTTCTTTATTAGTCTAAATGAAAGGTTTCTGTATGTATACTTGTGTGTCTGTCTGTAATATCGTAGCTTTTGTAAACGAATGGACCGACTTTGATTTGAGTTCTTGCTTGAAATCTGACGTTATCGAAATGGTTCCTAGAAGAATTTATATCAGCTCATTTCCTACTTGACAAAGAGGTCTTCCTAACTTTAACATATCCGATTGATTTGAAATTCGGTTTACTATAACTCCGATGATATTTCGACCTTGAGCTGATCCTGTCCCATCAGAGAGTCTTGAGGATGCTCAATTCTTAAGAAACGTACAGCAGATATTGCGTGTTTGAGCTCATAAGAACAGTCTTAATGATATGGTGTTAGATCGATGATTAATTAGGCCGGGGCTATCAACATTTTTAATTTTGTATTATTCACTATTTCAGTCATGTCCGAAGTTTCGGATAGAATTTTTCATGGTAGCTCTGGCCTAGAGCTTAAACTGTCTCATTGTTGTTAAGTTCATCAGCATCAGGTTTATATGATATGAAGAAAAAAGAAGACTCCAGCTATTACCTCTGTTCCTTTACTCAGTCACTTGCTAGTGGTGCTAGAACGAAACCCGTAAGCACCATGAAAATCAGCGTCGCTTACAACCTTTTGGTCGTGAAAAAACTACATCCTATCGAATGAAAATGACTTTTGTATGCGATATATACTTTTAATCTCAATCCAGCCTCCTTATTCTCAACTGTCGGAAAGGATTCGAATATCGGAAACTATACTTGCCACTTTTTATCGCGGTGCGTCAAAGCGAGACTTTTCGAATCGAATCCGTCATCCGATAGTTGAGAATAAGGCAGGTCTAACCTTAAACCATGTTCAGTTATAGTTTGATTCTTAGATGTAAAGTTACCTGATATCTGTTGAGGATCTTAGAGACGCAGCCATGCGACACTCGAAGCTGTCTAGAGATGACGCAAGGCCTAACCCCAGCAGCCGCCATCTCCACAATCTTTAGTCTGATGTGGTTGGGAAGAGGTCGACCGTTGATAAATAAACCCCCGAGCTGGTTGACTCGACCTTGACCTGTACCAAGAAATAATTGAGTTATGTAGTTTCTCTTTTAGAATCAAAACTATATTTGGATTTATAGTTTCATTATGCTGGCTAATGTTAAAACAAGTTATGGAAACTTGAGCCTATAAGCTTGGAACTCGGACCACGATTCTCATTTTTTTATTATGTTATCAAATTATGAAAATAATATTAGAATCGCGGTCAGATATAAGATTACTTTTTAGTTGTTGCTTCATTCTATATTTATGTATAAAATATTGATCTAAATTAATGGTTAAACTAAGATTAGAAATTAAATGCAAATTTTACTATCATAATGGTCATTTCTGTGTTTGTAGCGCAGGCAACTTTCAATTAATTGTTACTTCGGCTTAAAGTGATTGGAATTGCTAATTTATATACCCAGACTTATATTGAAAATCAATTTAATATCCTTTCAAGTATCTTGGTAAAGAATATGGTAACCGCTTTGGACCAGGCGTGCTGCATGCTTCATTGCCACTTAATAATTATCCATATAAGCGAAATAATCAGATTATACAACATATAATATACGCTTAGGTGTTAGTAAACTGTGTTGCGGGATCTTTTCCGTACATTTGACAGAGTTATATATGTATATCGAATAAGTATGTTCATGAAACATTTACTATTAATAATTTTATAAATGTTCGCGCAATATATACACTGAAAGCTTGTTAGTATAATTAGAAAGTATTATACCTACGTTCCTATACTTACTCAAGTATACTCACGTTGGTGTAATACACAAGTCAAAAGGCACTAAAGCACTTGTTCAAGTTACTTAAAACAGCATATGGCTAGATAAGCTTAATGCATCTATAACAAAATAAAACTAAAGCTACATTAATACATTTTGATATTGACTCTACAATATGTTTGAATATTCGAGACATTGAATAATTGTATAGCAAAGTGATTTATTTGAAAAAGCAATAAAAAAAGGTTTATATATAAATAAGACTTAAAAAGAGTTTAGTGGAAAATGCTACGAAAATAATAATTACTCATAATTATCCTTACCTACCCACACATCCATACCATTTTGGTGACGTTCCATAATGGTATGACAGGTTTATGATATTCCCATTAATGAAGATACCAGCACAAAGTTCATACCACTGCTGTGGTCACCAAGCATCGCACACAACCTAACTTCCAACATAAAACATAACGAGCCTTTGTTAACACCGTAAAACGTCACGCCCGATAATAAATATCTGTTTACATTAAATTAAGCGAGATGGAAACACATAATTTAAATTGATTATCACCAATTCTTATTTACATAATTAAAACGACATGTTCAATTAATTACGCTGTCATAAATATTGTGATCGAAATGAATTACTGGCCGGCGACGCGTTCGGTTGTAAACGTCAGGTTTATCCGACTATAGCTATGAAGCCTATCAGACGGCTTGTTTTTTCGATTTGAAAAAAGATCGATAGATCGCGTTATCTTTTTTTCTGCGCGTGAGTGCACTAGATGAGGCTGTAGGGGACTGAGAGTGCCGCTGTGTTCGTACGGACAGGGCGGGTCGTGGTTGTGTGCGTTAGCTCTACTAAGGAGGCTATACTGAGGGCTAAAATGGGTGTGTGAGTGAGTGCATGAAACACTCCCACTGTGTAAGTGTGAAAAGTGTAGAGGAGCCACACACCGCGCTGTTTAGGACTACACGTAATTATAAACTGCTATTTAGGTACTTTCAATTGGCAGTTATTTATAATAATAGTCTAACAGTTAAACTTATTATCTAGCTAACTTTTTAGTCATGGTAATTATAGGCTAGAGTCTTGGATATGGTATGGGCCTTGTGATATGGTTGTATAGTTTATTTATTTTAGTAATATATTTATTTAAACTAAATAAATACTAAAAAAAATCTTGAACAAATTTTCGTACTCATTAGGTACACAAATTTCTGCCCCTGCTGGGATTCAAACCCAAGTCCTTTATTTGGGTACTGACCGCTCGACTTTTTTCTAAAAGATACCTCGAGCTTAAAGAAATGTAACTTTTTAAAATTCAAAATATTTTTTTTTTGGTTAAAGAAATCTTCCGATTCACAATGGAAGTTCTTAAGGCTAGTGTAAGAAATGGTAGTTTTACTACTATAAAGTAGTACCTACTTAAATTAGTAAAATCTCGAAATATTCTCTCCTGTGCCCCTTTTGTGTGGATTGTTATCCTAGCTGTTATTAATGATGGGTTTCATAATTATGACATAGCTTACCTACATATTATAGTTGCTTACTCATTAATTTGGTTTCCATTATAGGATATTTTTGTACAATACTTAGAACACACCTGATGTAGTGAAATATCTTTAATACATATTCTTCTGATGACGTATTGTGAATCTAATCTTAAATAGTTAGTAATTTATAAATAATGATATACTTACTTGCTTCGTTATATTTTTCTTATGATAGGTAATATTAATTTTATCAGTGAATAAAAATTACATAATTTACCATTATAAGATAAAATTAAATATATCCTTAAGTACTTTTTTATTATTATTTTTAGGACAAAATCTAATTTAGTCACCCGAGTGTCATACTAAAACAGACGCGCGCGCACAGTTGGAGGGGCGAGGTCTGCCCACTACAAAAAGAAATTACAGACATATATCCGTCTCTCTTTTGCAAAGCACGTTCAGTATCGTTCAGTACCAATGTCTTAACCCTTTTAAGTTACCAAACAATTCGGCGCGGTTTGTCAATATCAATTCTGGTCACTATATTTGTTGATAGGTCAACAGGTGTAAGTGACTCATATTTAATAGAGCTATTCAACTCGGAGTTTAGATACCTATTTAGCTCTATAAACGTTTTTAGATTATATATTATATTTTATAGGTGACCTAAAAGCTCTCGCTGTGTTTTTATAGCTTATCGCTACTTAAGTTTGTGTTTTATAACGTTTAACAATTTTACCATTCGTTTTTATAAATGAAATCTTAACTACGAATAATCTTATAAATTCGAAAGTGAGTTTGTTTGTTTGTTACACTTTCATACCTACACCACTGTACCGATTTAGATGAAACTTGGTATGGAGATACTTTGAGATCGTCGAAAGCACATAGAGACGTGGGCTAATTATAAATGAAGGCCTTAATGTATTAAAATACAATAACAATAGGTGTTGATGAACTTAATTCGAATTCCCTTCGTTAAATTCTGACTTATTCCCATCTTCCAACCTAACCAAAAACCCAGGTTATTGTTATTGTGTGTCACATTCCTAACTACTTATCTCTTGTTTGATAGTGGGAATATATCTGAATTATTTTTGCTTCCATCTTCTAACTTACACTTATCAGTGGTCGAATGGGATTATAAACCTTTTTTGATAATTCTAGAATCAGATAGAAATTAACTAAGTAAAAAATTAAAACAAATACAAAACAAGATAACATGTAGTTCAATGTTTATATTGGTATTCATAAACCTACCCACATGAGTGTATGTGTGTTTTATTGTTCATAATATTATGATTCTGTAACAATAGAAACACCTATTTAATTGTTTATATTTTTAAAAAAGAAAAACTGTGATATTAATGGTTCGAACACATTTATTTTGTTTGTATCTTCCACTGGAAATCCAGTAAAGACTGTAATTGTTTTTTATTTTTTATATTTTTTAAGTAAGGGTATCTGTCCTTCAAAAAATTTAGAATCAATATAATATAACTATTGAATAAAATTACGACAACAGAGAAGGAAAAGAAAATAGAGGGAAAACCACTTAACTCGCGAAAGTTATTGTTCTCTACATCCAGTGCATTTCCGTATTGCTTTCAGACACCCCTTCCCTCTCATTAGAACCACTATTCTATTATTGCAAAGCAGTATCATCTTGCTCAACATAGGAATACACTGAAATTTGAATCACATTATTTTAACAACATCGAAAAAAGATTCGCCGATTTTGCACGCCATCGCCAGACCAGTTATGTTAGCTATTAAAACCCCATATTCAGCATAGAATATTGCTCGCAACTTTTGGGTTGACATTGCCAAGTGCTCATCGATGAAATGGTTAGATTGCAGCTCGTATCATATTATGTATATCGTATAATACGCCTATTTCAGATAGATTGCAGGTTTGTACTATTAGCACTCTGCTGGAATCTCTACAATTGCTTCGCTATGCGTTAAATACATTGCTTCGCTATGCGTTATTTATCGGCTGTATTATTGGAAAGTGTTCTAATAAATGTTATTCATTTATTCAACTTTTTCAAAAATAACATATATATGCAGCAAGAAGAAGCAAGAGATTAAGTCTTTATGATTATTTATTAATGCCAACGGGTAAAAAAAATAATTAAATAATAATAAAATATTCATCACAAATGGAACCTAACGCAAATTGAATAAACATGTTAGGTATATGTAGCGACCTGCCTGATCTAGGTTTATTCAAACCTGTTTCTGGTTCATACCATGGAACCATAATTAGTTCAATCAGGTACTATAGATAAAACTTATCAAATAATTTCTAATACAAAAAACTGTATAAATTCTGAAGAGTTTTGATTTGTTGGCATCTAAAAACTCCAATTTCCGCAACTATTCAACGATAAGTTGTCACTTCACGATTTTGTTATTTTTTAGTTCATTATTTTATTAGTATCCAATAATATTTACGAGGGCGACACTGAAAGTTTTTAGAACTGGTTACTTGTAAACAATACAATAAAAAAATAAGTTAAAATTTTGAAAATGGAACTCTTTGCCAATATTATTGAGTATTACACTCATTTGTCATTTGTTTTACGATTTGGCGGCAAATTGAAAATTGTCTGAGTCGCATCAGTATGAACTTACATTTATCTTATTTTCGGCACATTATTTTTTATGTCATTCAAGTCAACAAGAAATTTATGATAGTCTTTGATTGGCCTTTCATTATAAAGCCCCATCTTATGATACTGTTTACAACTGGCCTTATAAGTTTAAACGTGGTCGCGCAAATCTTACCAATGATCTGCGTGAGGGACGGCCTTCTACTGCGACGACTGAAGATAACATCAGTATTGTGCGGCGTGTGTGACAAAAGAGTGACCTATAAGCAGATTGGGACAAGCTTAGACATCGGTATGAGTTAAGTGCACAAAATCCTCCATGAACAGATAGCGGTCAGGAAGCTGTGTGCCCGGTGGATACCTCATAATTTGACCGAGACCCAAAAACTCCGTCGTGTTGATTGGTGCCGTGAAATGGTTCAAAGCTTAAGAGAGGTCTCAAATGCTGCGGTTGACATATTTATGGGTGACGAAAACTGGATTTACTGTTATGATCCTGAAATTAAAAGACAGTCTGCTCAGTGGGTGTTTCCTTCCGAGGAGTAAGCGTGGGGAAAAAGATGGTGGCCTCGTTATTCGGAAGAACAGGTCAATCGGTGCAAATTGTTTTAGAGGTTACCCACTACAGAGTAGTACACTAACAATGATATGCCACATGTCTTAGAAAAAGTTCGGGAGAAACGACCTCGCAGTAGACAGTCCACCTTCACCACGACAACGTTTCGCCGCACACAGCCAGGCGAACGATCGACTATTTGGCGATGTCACACGTAGAATTACTTGGTCACCTGCCGCATAGCTCCGATCTCGCTCCCTGCGAATTTTATTCATTTCCGAAAATAAAAGAAAAACGTCCAGGAATACGTTTTGTGAACGCTGAGGTAGCAGAGGCTGCGTTTCAAAAGGCCGTCGAAGAGACCCCTAAGAACAAGCGGGCAAAGTGCTTTACTCAGTGGTTTCATCGGATGCAGTGATGTATTGTTGTGAATGGACACTATTTTGAAAAGATATATTAACATTAATAAGTTTGCTCCGTTTTTGATTTTCTTTAGGACACTCCATTTACGTTTAAGAAGACCTACCCCTAGCACGAACATATTCAAATTTCGAATCGTAATCGTATCGTTCACGCACGCCCAAAATTTCAAACAAAAGCTAGCTTAACTACTCGATACGATGGTGATTCGAAATTTAAAAGTGTTCTTGCTAGGGGTACTGTACCCCTAGCAGGATCATTTTTAAATTTCGGATCGTAATCGTTTAAATTTAAAAAACCAGACAAAAGCTAACGTAACTACTCGATATGATGGTGATTCGAAATTTAAAATGATATGATAATATGAATTGATTTATTTAAATTTAATTTAATTTAATTTAATTTGATTTGATTTGATTTTATTTGGTTTGTTTTTAATTTAATTCATTGATTATATTACTAACATATTTTTAAGTTCTCATTGTTACTAACAAAATGTGGATCATTGTTATCTGAAATAAATGAATTATTATTATTATTATTAAAAGTGTTCATGCTAGAGGTACTGGTCTTTTTTATTTACAAACACAATACAGCAATTTGGAGGTAGAAAAAATGTAATAGTAAAATTACGATATTATAGAAGATAACACAAAGCACAATTTAACGTGATTTGCCACATTTTAATTAATGAAATTACAAGTGTAGGTAAGTACATAACATCAACATATAATATGTTAACGCTACACGCTAGCTAGAACACCATTTCTAATGAACGCTGCCGGTAAAATGTTTGAATGAATCTGCTACACTACGAAACTGATATACCGCTATGCAAATAAACTTTTCTTCTAACTTTTTTCATTCAATCGAAACGAAAAATAGATTGAACACATCAATTGCAAAATAGTTTCATGGATACATGCACTGAAGACATTGTAATGTTGGACAGTAAAATAGATGAGATTTCATTACTGCTGTAACTTTCTGAACTAAGGAAATATTTGTAAGAAAATATCCTAATATTTTCTGATTCTAGTTTCCGATAGAAACTGATACCTATATCAATTTCAGATAAAAATATTCTTATTAATGGTGTAACGGTTATTCTTAGTATGGATGGTTATAAAGGACTCCACGCTGTCCCAATGCGGGTTGGTGGGTTAAAGCGGTTGCTGTAACAACCGGGACCCACGGCTTAACGTACCTTCCAAAGCACGGAGGAGCTCGAGATTATAAATTTGATTGACCCATCCCGGGACCGACCATGGCGAAAGTTGTTTTGTTTTCGTAATCGAAACCAGAGCGCTCAAACCACTACGCCACCGATGTATATATAGGTATGCTAGCATAATATAAAATTGAAAATTTTAAGTAGCCTCATTAGGTAGGTCTCATTCGCCTAGAAGCTACGATGCCACAGATAGACACGTCATAATTAACACTTCTCTTTTTGCATAAATGATAAAATTTTATAAAAAGACAATTATACTCACTTAAATGTCATCATCATTATCACCAGCCTATATATATTACATCTCACTGCTGGGCACAGGCCTTCCTACATGCAATAACACTTTACAGGCCTTAACACCATCACGCTTGCCCAATGCAGGTTGGTGGGTTAAATCAGTTGCAGTAACAACCGAGATCAACGGCTTGACGTGCCTTCCGAAGCACGGAGGAGCTTGAGATTGAGATTAGAAATTTTGTAAATTATATACATATATGTAAAGGGATTCCAACCCGGGAACCTCTGATTTATTTAGTAGGCAGGTGTACTAAACACTTGATCATACTGCCGTCAAAATATTGCAAAATAAGAATTCGTATTTATATGCAAATTTATTTCCTACGAAATCTGAATCAATTGGTACTCCAGCCCGTGTGTTTAAAAGGTTAACAAAATTTTAAAGCAGTTATCCTTTTTTTTGTTCGGGCAATTATTACATTCAATATTACCTAAGTTCCTTTTCAATTTCATTATAAGAGAAAAGTTATTGAAACTCTTACTTTAATCTTGATTCGAACCCACGCTTTCCTTGAATCCGAGTGGGTGATATAACTATTATTGACTCATAGACGTGCATAACTCTATACAGAGGTGATTAGTTGGTGATGAAAATAAATGTAATAAATCGTTGCACATAGAATTAACTGAAATACAGGAATCAATTACATTGATAGACGTCAGGCATTTGGTTAAATAAATTCGCTGCGAGATGAATAGCTTTAGGCTCGGAAATACATGAGAGCCTGTTTCGAAATGTATATTGCAAATGGGTTGCTCTATATTATGTCTAATTATTGATATTATAAAATCGAAAGTAACTATGTATCGAGATCACGAGGTCACGAGGGCGAAGCTGCGGGCGGCCACTAGTCCCTAAAATATCAGATAAAAATAATAATAATGAACACTAGCTTTCAGCTGAGAAAAAAGAAATAAAAATAGTATGTCCCTGGAAAATTAATGTTTTTCATGTCATGTTAGGTCTCAGGATGGTAACGCATCTGCTATATAAAGTGATTTTTTCATTGTTATTGCAGGTGTGTCCATAGATGGCGGTAACCGCTTACCACCAAGTGGGCCGTCAGCTTGTTTGTCATCTAGTTGTATATAAAAAGCATGAAAATACTTTTCCTAAATAAAATTATCTTTTCTGGAGATATTCCTGATTCATTGATTCCGTAAATGTCAACAGCTACCATCAGAAATCGTATTAAAATATTTGCTTTTAAGCTAGACAATACGCGGCTAGGCTACGAAATCGTAATTTGTACGGTCTCTGGCGTTGGAAAATCGACTTAAATTGCCTTAATTAATTTATTCCAAACAAAATCAACCTCACAAAGTGCCTTCAAAGCATTCAATTTTGCATTGAATTGGTAATTTCCACGGCACAATAATTTATAACTGTAACATTTCGATTTACTGTTTTTTGCCCCTTATGCTGTCAGTTACTAACAATTAGTTTAGAAATGATCGTTTTCTCACGGTTTTGGAAAGCAAATAGTCATTTGGCTTTCTTTTTTAGTAGGTATTTAGAAACCTTTTAACTGAGTTAGATAAGATAGATTAATATTTGCGGTTTTGTTTCCACCTCTGTGGATGATATTTATTTAAACAATTTTAGTAATTTGGATTGTATGCATGTTATAATTTTGAATATGTTAGAATTATTACTTTAGAACACAACGCGTAGTTGATAAAAACGGAAAATGGAACGAACATTTCGAATATTATCTGGAAAGTACTCATTTTCTTCTTTCTTTTTCGGAATCTAATATCAGTTTAAAATAAATAAAATGATTAATTAATGTTTCATTATAAACCAAAATTAATAAAGAAATCAATCGACTTCGCAGACATGAAACGTCACTTATTAGAATTTTGTAAACTGTGAATCAAATTTTAGACATTGGGTAGTAATTAAATGGTCGTAATAATAAAATTATAGTATCACCTATATTGGAGCAAACTTTCAGTTTTCAAAGTCTTCCCGTCTCTGTTCGGAAGTAATGACTTTCCCAATGTTCGTGAGAGCGACCATGTAACACTGGTAGCATCCGACTTATCAATGGATTCCATGGAATGAAACGCCATTGTAAACGATCTTTCATTCCAAAACGAACCACTGAATTTTACGTTACATTCATCATCTCTACATCTAAGTATTTAGGGTTTAAATTTGTTTGATGTCATGTTTTTTGTGCAGTCAAACCTACGTCAGAGGCTATCAATGAAGTCCACTATAGTGTTTGTGTTAAGTCATCGTATTTTAATGAACCGTCGATGACATGCTGTACAAGTAATAGACTCACTGTGTTATTCTTTTTAGCACCGAATTTTTTCCCTTCGGCCTTTCGGGGCGCGATCGGGAATCAGAATAAAGCGTCCAGCCTTCGAGGGCTTTTTATTACATTCTTGTGGTGATTCTTCTTATTAGCTTCCTCGTTTTAATTTGTACATAGCAGGATGCCTTTGAGATATTATATCGATTAGCTTGACATAATTTTTGGAATGCGTATTCCATTTGATTATTTAATAGGTTATGGAATTTTCAATTTAACATAATCAATTGGTAGAAGTTGTCGTAACAAAAAAAAAATTGAGCTTAAGATTATAAGGCTTATTATTGGATTTTCTCTTGTTAAGTTATACCTACACGAGAAAATCCGTAAAAAGTTTTTTATTTCAATGTGTGTAACATGTCCAAATACTTTGAGTTGATAATGAAAAAAAAAACCTATATTTTCAAATATAATTTCAGGTGTCTCTAGGCGACCTTACCGCATTATGAATTTATCTTAAGCCCATTCGCGTTTCAACTGCAAATTCGTTTTCTGTTTCGAAAAGGAAAAATATCTCTAAAATTTTCCTTTACATTTTCGGACTAGTCGGGTGAGGTGATCCTAACCATCCATGAAGTTCTTCAGTATTTGAAATGAAATGATAGCACATAATTGTGGATTACAGAAGCCAAATTAATATAATTTGTGCATTTGAACAAAAAAACAATATAAAATTGGGTGCCAATATGAAATGCCGAGTGCCATGAAATTGCCGTTTTTTTTTTGTTTTATTTTTTCCTACTTCAATTTTTATTGTAATATTCGTGAAGTTATGATACCTTTGAGATTTCCACTATAGTATATCACTTATGGGAAAGTCGTTCGAAACACCTCTTACTACGTGTCGTCGGTTTAACTACTTCAACGGTATATTTTATCATATATATATTCTGTTGACAGAAATTAAAATGCGCTGTGCATATTACGTTTTTTTTTATCTAAATATAGTTTGCAATTGCATCAAACATTTTAAAATAACATTAAAAATTGCCGGTATGGAACTATTGTTTTATTCGTACATTCATCAAAGACCTAAACAGTAGTTTGTACGAAAACTACTCAATAGAATAGTGAAACTGCCAAATCAGACATATAATATTTAAATTAATTGGCTTCCATGTTCAAAATTCAGTTGTTGTCAAAATCGCAGCAGGTGCGTCCTTTCGGTTCATATCCACTGGCTGACCGGAAGCGGGACCAGTATGCCCAGTGGAGCGGCACGAGCTCGTTATGTCCTTCGTTCCATTGCTCATGAATCATTTCCTTCACTTTAACCATTTTTTGTGGCACTTCGAAAGTGTAGGGCAAGCAAACGGATAATTAGGTAAACTTTCCTCAGTAGCTTGATTGATAAAATTTGAGTGACATACCTTATGTAATTAGTAATAATGACAAACTAAAAAAACGAACAAATATCTTAATAATTTTCACAAGAGTCTGCTCTATCGATTAGGAAACAAAAGAATTAACCCTCTCACTGCCAGATACGAGATAGCTCGTAGTGCGGTAGTGTGGCGTAGTGCCGACTACGATTATATTCGTAGATTTTGTTGGGTCTTCTATACAAAAACTTATTTCGGAGCACTATAGGTAAGGCTGGTTCTTTAAAAGTTGGCATTAGCAAAGATAAAATTGAAAGTTTAAAGTAATCCCCTGCCTCAATAATCGCCTATCTAACACCATTTCACTGAGGATATTTTTATGAGCCCAAACACACAATATCTGCTATAAGTTTATGAAGAATTGAGCATCCCGTAGACTATTTGATCGTACAGGATTAGCCCAAAGTTAGCATTTATCTTAGAAATACCACCGAAGTCACAGTAAATCTTTATAATTAATTGGGTCTGTAGAAGCCTAGAAGCCAACATAAAAAAACGCCTGAACAGATCTTCATTAATTATAGCTAAGAACCATCTTAATCACGACAGCTTTGAAGTGAAATAAAAAAACAATATAACACATTTTTTTAAATAAATATAGGAGGATATACTTCTGTCTTCTCTGCTGTATAAATAAAAAGTTTAGGCTTAAAACGATAAACTACAACGCATACTTAATGTGACATAATGTGCAAAATTATCTTGTTTCTTAGCGAGTCTTATTTTTTTGTGCACAGATAGAACAAGTCTACGTGTTTTTCATTCTACTAGGCTAGCTGCGATTTATCGCGTAGCTGATCAAATGTATGACGACATACAGGGAAAATATTAGTAAAATATTTTAGCGCCAAAAGGGTTAACAATCATAGCAATCGAATTCTAATTGAAAAACTTTTTTGTATTTATAAATTCTATTTTTTTACCACAATGGAATTACGCTTACATCACAATAAATGACATCGATTATATAGATTAATCATCAAAAATCGCACGTAATCATGACACTCACAAAAGTCGAAACAGGGGAGGCGAGTGGTGAGAAGACAAGAACGAACGCACACAGAATATGAAAGAAGATTCGTAAACTGTAGAAAAATAAAACGTATGCACGACAACAGAGAGTGAGTTTTACGTCAAACGTCACCAAAGCGTAGTGCAACATTTCCTTATTTTGGTACGGAACCCTAAAAAGGGGTTTAAAATTATCTAAAATAAAGTTAAGTTTCCTCTGGGCGACTAGTATCTTCTTGATACTCTCCTTTGTCAGGACCCAGGTTTCAGCTCCATAGGTAAGTAGTTCATAATAGGAAGTTTATTATTAGCTGAATGTTCGTTAGGGTCGCTTGGGTAGGTACCACCGCCTTTCTTATTTCAGCCGTGAAACAGTTCGCTGTGTTTCGGAATGAAGGGACAGGTAGCCGGTGTAATTACTGGGCATGGACGGCATTTCATCTTAGGCTTCAGGATGATCTGCAATATCAAGTGATTTTTCCTTGTTGTTGCAGGTGTCTATATGCGGCGGTAACCGCTTACCACCAGGTGGGCTGTCAGTTTGTTTGTCATTTACTTGTATAAAAAAAGGAAGACAAGGAATATCATTAACTTTTTACTTGGATTGTAATTATACTATAAATATTGTAATACTAATCAAGATAACGGTTTAGGCGGAAGCAAATTCCTCATTGTTAATTTTATACAAATTTTCTTTCTTTTAATGAGGGTAGTACCTAAACATGTATATGGCCCACATCAGGTATGCATGTTTAGGAGGTTTATTTAAAGGATATGGGTAGGTAAAACTTCCACGTGGCCGACTTTGTAAGTTCTTAATAAGCGCTATGTGTCAAGAGCACAGGACTCCTTCAATAAAGAATTTATTATTACTTATTCTTAAATTAGTGGCATGCCAAAATGCAAAAAAAAGTCGTATTGTCATCAACGCCAGTGAAATCAATCAGGAGCAGTTATTTTTACCAAATTCAGGAGCATATTACTAGCAGACTTAGAACTATTTTAAATCATTCTGTGATAAAAAATAGTCCCAATGTTTTTTATGAGCACAGAAGTTGCGGAGGAATTTTTAATTTCCGGTCATTTCTATTTGTTACCCTTCTGGGAAACAGGCACAGATTACAAATATAGAGGCAGTTAAGACAGAAAATTCTTTGGTTTGGTAAATATTTAAATTTGAGCTAAGTACCTATGTATAATTACTTAGGTACTTTATTTCAGATTAATGAGTAATATACTTGGGCCCTGGTTTACTCATTGTGCTCAATTAGACAAACTACAACTATTTTTCAGATTTTATGTACTTACTACCCATCCAAGTACTTTCAGAAGCATATTTAGAAGCTTGAAGTAAAATAAATAATTTTATCTGTTTGCTGATAAACGTCGAATTTTTCGATAAAGAGAGTTTACCTTCACACGTTTGTACAAACGTTGTATGAGGTGTATAAAAACTGTGAGTATAACCCAGGTGTCAGCTCTAATCCGTCAGTTGGATAAAACGTAAACCAAATCTGTAATTACGTGGTGTGGGGCTATACGTAGGATGTAATGTGTTTGTACACGTATAAAAAGTGTTCTATCGTTCGACCGATCCTTTGTTAAATAAATTAGTTTCGGTGTCTACCAAATTACGCCTCAAACCTATCTATATGTACAGCACACTCGATCTTGGCAGGAAAATATGCTCTACTATTATTATGCTCGGAATAAATTAACATAAATGAAGATATGAACAAAACAGGAGTTGAAACAATAGAAGATCATGCATCATTTAAAAAAGCTTTTGGGAACACTAGTAGCCGAATATTATTTGTTTTCATTGATTTATTCATGGTCGTGCTGGAAACTGAAGGCGCCGACAAAGACGGTCCTTTTGAAACACAACTTTTTCGAATTGTTAATGAGAGTTTATGTGAAACGTTACAGAATAACAAGTTGTACTCAGCTGCCCAAAGTGAAACTGTCCGAGTGCTTAGTGATGGGAAATTTAGAAAATATACAGAACAAATGGACTCGATAGGAAATGTGATTCTATTTACAACCTTTTTGGTTTAAGATGGTCATTTTGAAATTATTGCACAACCTTAGGTTGGTCGATAGCTAAAATTAACTGCTGCTGAGATAACTTTAGCCTTATCTTAATAGATAAAGTTAAAGTTATCAGCTTAGTTGAGCGTTTGATTGTACAATATTATTTTGTCTGACTAATGTAATATTATTTTGTCTTAAGACAAAAAAATCTTGTACAATCAAAAGCTTACAATAATGTATGTAGAAAAAAGTAAAAATATAGCAAATGGAACTGTACGAGGGCACGTTGAGAAATATTATTTCAGATTTTTCTTCTTCTATTATTTCTTTTTTTATATTAAAAGACCTTGCGTTAATTAACTTTTGGTTGAGGTAATAAATGTGATGTTTAAAAAGAAAACGTTTTTCTCATTTCAGAATTCTTAACGTCAAAGGCAATTAACTGACGCAATTTTACTATAGAAACTATAATTTTAGTGACGGATATACCCAAACGAATCACAAGTCTATACGTATAAGCATAATAGCTATTGTTTATTAGGTTTGTTCTCATATAAAATTTATCAGTGCATTTTGTGATAAGGCTGCATGTGATAAATTGCCTGTTTCATAAGGCGTTCATTAGAAGCGTGCTAAATGCGCTCCGTTGCGCAGCGATAACTTCAACGATAACGGTTTTATTGCTTTAAATGTTACCTATTTGCGTATCCCAAGTGACATTTTTAAAGATGGAAAGTTATTGCGACGTATACTTAAACTTTTCCTACTATTTTTCACACGCCTATACCTTTTTCGTCATCATTACCTACCTACTTGGTAGAGAATATTATTAAAAACTAAGGATAAGTATTATGTAAAGAAATAAATGAAAAAATTTTAAACAAAAATTAAAACCCACTTCAAAAAACTGAAAAGGATAAAAAATATGTTCTTAGGGGATGAGTACCTACTAAAATTTAATTATTTTATCCTTTTCAGTTTTTTGAAGTCGGTTTTAATTTTTGTTTAAAATTTTTTTTTCACAAGTTTTAGTGATAACTTTCTACGGTCAAAGCTAGATGGGTGACCGTCAACTTATATTGTTTCCTACTATCGTATCGTTTCACGAAAAAGTCATTGGAAAAGCATAAATTCGCAATTACGCATATGTAGACGACTTCACAATTTCAGTTTTTTTTATATTTAAAACCAAAATACCCAACTGTTTTTGAAAAAATTTTTATGGGACCAAATGGCAGCTATTCCGCATCGAAAAAAAAAGAATCACGTAAATCGGATCAGTAATCTCGGCGTAATCGGTGTACATACATACCTCCTCGTTTTTGAAGTCAGTTAAAAATAACTAAAATATTTCGACATTGCAGGGTGAACGTTTTAACGCTTATAACGCAAATACAGAAGAATTTCACAGGGTTACCCCAAGTTCTTGGGAGCTCAGATGGTTAGAGCAGTCACCCGAATTGTGAAAGGTTCGATCCCGGCCCTAGGACGTGAAATTTTCCTGGTATAGATATTTTTCTAAGCAAACACATTTTTGAAACATAAAAATGTTAAAAATAAAATTAAGTATATTGTATCATGTAAGTTAGGCAGGATGCTAGGTAAAAATAAATACAATGCAACAAAAACAAACTGAACCAATATATGGAAAAATGCAAGCATCAGATTCTAGACACAACTGATATTTCAAGTGTCATAGACCTTTAAAGCTAGCACGACATTTCATGATGTTACCGGCAGAAGTAAAGTAGCAGGCCTTATGGAGTCCTTTAAGCGGTGAATGTAGCAGCATTCCCACTTATCTTATCCCCTACAACTTAAAATCAAGATGTTCATGGATCTTAGCTGAATAATTACGCTTCCCCGAAGCAGTCGTGAATCTGCTACAGAAATTCTATAAAATAGTTTGAGAAATCAATAAAATAAAAAAAAGTGTTTTAAAAAATTATAATGTTTTTACTAAGACCAGGACAGGAAAAATATGTTCAAAACTGAGTAACCCTTCCCAAGTTAAAAATATAATCATTTATGGAGGTTGCTAAAAACTTGACTTTGGTGTGTGCATAATTGCAAGATAATAAAATTTAATAGAAAAGGTTTCACTTTAGATTCCACGTGCAACGTTGAGTATTATTGTATCTTATTGTATAAAATTTTATTTGAATATTGGTAGAGTAACCTTCACGACACGACTATGCCCGCATAGATTCATCTCAGATGAATCGGCGGCCCTCATCCGTTGTAGTGCAGAGTCGATGGTAACCTAAGAGCTGTTAATACCATAGTCGTGTCAAAATGTTTATATTCGCTTTTAGCTTAGCTAAGTAAACGTAGCATTCTTTTGTATTTGATTTTTTTACTAATAAAGTAAAAGTATAAATGAAATGGATAGTAAACAATCGTTAACAAATATCTATAAAGATCTGACATGAGAGTTTTCTCGTAAAAATAAAATTAATGTTCCCATGAAAAGAAAACTTCATTTTGACGATAATTTCTAACAATCATAATTATGCATAACATTTCCGTTAATTTAAATGTTATCAATATTTACCAAAAAATATTTCATTGCGTACGACCGACCGAAAACAAGAAATAAACAAATTAAGCTTTCGATGTGGTTTTAATAGCTCTTTGAGAGCCCAAGAGTGTCGAAGATTGCAGCTGACTTGCAATGCCGCATGTTATTCACTTCTTTAATTAACTATCAAACCGGAGGCACTCTCGATTATAAGACGCGGCTACTCGGCTTTGTGCCCTCACAGGTACCCGCCAGATTTTCGACACCTTGAAATCAAGGAAAATGAACTTTAACTCGCGCTAATAAGATTACATGTTTTACCTCCCACGGCCGGCGACGGGATGTCTCGATTCGATATTGTTTTTTGTGTATGGATATTAGCCGTTTGTTGTCCCTTACATTCATTAGAACCCGATTTCAGTAAGAAACACCTCATTTTGCTTTCTTACGTTCTAGTTCGTTGAAATGGTATACATATTATTGTTGCTTTAGAACTAACGCAATCTTATTAGATTCTTTGCCTACTAGATAGAATTCCAGATGTACAAAAGCGTCGCAATCAAGTTCCCGACATCGGTGATCCATAATAATATGTTTCAGATAATAATAACAAAAAGGATTCATATATCAAAGGTGACAAATCAAAATAAACAAGTCACGCATTCTTGAGAGTCGCGCAAGAAAGGTAAAATCAGAGATCGACATACACCTAATGTACATTAAATATGAGAGGACGCCTCACCATATGGTATTCAAGAGAAAAACGGTGCAAAAACAAAATGGAATTGCCATTATAGCTTATAACTCAATCAGTCGTGTCGTAGGCGGAGACTCGATAGGAATTTTATACTTTTTCAACCCATTATCTGCATTCCGACTACGACAAGTATGTCGCGTCTTACAAAAGACACATTGCTACGTTGTTCACTTAGAAAATAGAGAAAATAAAACATAATAGGGCAAATTCCCAGCATTTTTACGAAAGATTACAACTGGGTGTTGGGAATTTCGCAATATGATCTCGATATTATATGAATAGAATTTTTTGAGATTATACGTAAAAGACAATGATGATGGACATTTTATGGATAAAGAAATTAAAATGATATTTCTCCGAGAACAAATTTAAAGAGCACTTAATCTAAATTAATAGAGTTGTTTTAAATACACGCGTTAAAAGTTCTTCCAGTACCATAATTTTGTAAAGTGGTACTGCCATTGTTTTTCATAAATTATGTATTATCACAGAAATGTTCAAAGTTGCCAGACGTAATCTTCACACGTAATAAGAGTTTCACAAGTTGAATTTCAAAGTGCGAGTATGTATAAACATAATTAATGAATAAATTATTGAGTAATTAAACTGACGTACTCCAAATAACTATTATTTGATAGGATATAGTTATTCGAAGTACATTACTTTCCCCATAACTATCAATACATTAAAAGTAAGAAAGCACAATCTCACATGTAATTAATCATACGAGCTTCTGCATTTCCTTTGATTACCATTGTGTTTCTCTCAATGGACGTACGCGATGATGAGGCCGGCTCCCGATTTAATTTCGAAATCACAATCACGGTAGCTTGTTTTGCTCCTTTGTTATTACTCTTATTATGGGCGATTTAATGACTATTTTAGTATAATGGAAGCTGCGGAAGAAACAACAAAGAACATACATTAGCACGTTAAAACGAATTTTGCAGATATTGGATGCAGCGGGATTAGCGAGATGTGTTACGATGTCTTTAAATTTAAGCTTTAGTTTATTTCGAAGTTATTTTTATTCTAATGTTAATTAAACTGCGTTGAATTTCAAAATAACAAATTTATGATAAAAAAGAAGACTTTCTCTGTAAAACAAAACACACAAAAGAAGAAACATTTTGATAGTTCTTAAAGTAATTTACTTCAAAATCTCTTCTATCGTTGTCGAATATCGTTATTCGGGATAGCTTTTGTAAGTAGGCCGTTGTAAGTAGGTATGCGTTACATTTTTACAAACAATATGTTGCGTAAATAAATTACACGAATTAACTAACATTTTAATTAAAATTCAAATTTATCAGATACCCATCGATGTGACGGAGCTGATTTATGGTCTGTATTTTAGATGCATAATATCTTGCAACATTTTTTTAACAACAATTTTGCGCAAAAATTAAAAGGAGGTAAATCAGTTGACGCTTGAAGGCAAGTGCATCCTTTTTTGTCCACCCGCGGCACATCAACGCGAAATTTATCAGATACCGCGTCAAAAAAGACAAATAATAATATATATTAGTCAAGAGCGAGTCGTTTTTTGTGTGTAGTATCTGTATCTTGGAATACAGTTTATTTTCAGAGCTCATTCAAAAACTTTTCAGGAGGCACCTACTGAAAAGTTTTAATTCCAGTTTTAATTGGAGCAGCCTAAACCCACCTTGATAAAATTTGGGTTGTTATAAGAAACGTAGACCCTTACCCATAAACTCGTCAATATTATTTTAGTTAGAACACTGCTACATAATAATACATATTTCTTCAATCACTTCTTTCTATGTGTTGAAATTCCCTAGAAAGCTTTAGCACCTAAATTTGGACATTACATTCAATGAAACTAGTTGGTGGTAGGCCCGCATGTAGGGTTGTCAAGGTAGGTGCCTCCGCCATTCCTATTTTAGCCGTAAAACAGTTTCCTGTGTTTCGGATTGCAGGGAAAGGTAGCTAGTGTAATTAACGGGCATGCACTGGCAGACTATATCAAGTAATTTCTTACTTGTTGTTGCAGGTGTCTATAGCTTGCTTGTCATCTAATTATGTTAAAAAAATAAGGAACTGGAGCAATAAGGGTTTTCCATCGATATTCGGGCGTGGAACTCTGAACCGAGCGGGGCACCTACACGCATATGCTGAGACAGTTTTGACGGCCTCGCCAAATGATGGACGGTCATTACGATGTCATTGACATCATTCGTTTTATTTTCCATTTTGCTTCGGTCGAAAAACCGCAACTTCAGTACTTTGTGGTTCGCTACTGGTTCATATTTCAATTGCTTGGGTAAATGTGTTTGACAATGTAATTTTCTAGGCACGAACCTAGCTTTGTATGTTTTTTTTAATGTTAAATATATATTCAAAAACAGTAATTGAAAAAATCATTGAAGTCATCTGCAAACTGGTTTTAGTCTCTCTATTTTTTAAAAAAAATTACAGACTAGAAAAAATCTTGCCCTGGGGTGGGAAGCGAACCCGCTACCTTTCACAACTCTCTGACCACTGAACTATCGAGAACTTGAAATAATCCTGTGAATTTCTGTCTTCTTTTAGTCTTAGTGCTTAATATTATGTTTTGTCCAAAAATTATAATAGTTATTTGTTATACAAGAGTGCAAAGTTGCTTTTTAACCGCGTGCTCAATTTTGATAACCGAGCAAGCAATTGAAAATTAGAATCCTGAGCGTTAGCGGGAGAATCAAAAGAGCACGAGGTGAAAAATCTTTGCACTCGAGTGGAACACGTAACTTTTCATCCCACCTCAACGAGGAAATGACGCAATGCAAAAAAAAAAACATTTGCGCATTATTAATAGTTTCAGTCAATTCTGTTAGCGTCAAATAAACTTCTTTGTCGCTAGAATCACATTTTAGGTTTTTTACTTGTTTTCAAGTTTCATGTCTTAAACCTATGGTTTTAACAAATATGTCGTGAAAAGAAAATGGCGCGCGTAAAGCAAATTAAACAGATTCTGCACCTTCGTACACCTTCGTGGTGTACGAAGGTGCAGAATCTGAGTTTTGAACAAGTTAAAAAAGATTGTATGATAAATTCGGCACCATGGAGGTAGAAGTAAAGAGATTTAATGATGTTTTGTATTCACAACTTAGTGCACACGATGTTCTAAATTCAATTTTACTTTATCCTCTAGCTAGCGGATAAAAACGTCTTTTGCACTCAGATATCGTAGAGCAAAAATACTCTTTCCGAGATGGGGGGATGAAAAATATTTTTATTTATTTATTTTGTTAGCTTATACATAGATGTTAAAATTACATTATTTCACTACTTACTTCAATATTTGAGATAAAATAGATTTATTATACGAAATGTGTAGGTTTCCATAGCCCAAGAGACCCATGAGTTTAGTAGTAGTATGAGATACGTCTTGACTCTTATTGTGAAGATAATAAGGATGCTGAAATGTCAAAATTGGATATATATTATTGCCCGTGACTGTACTACTACTTGAGGAGCTTGGTGGCGTATTGATTTGAGCGCTTTGGTTTCGAATAAGAAAACAAAGCAACTTTCGCCATGGTTGACCCCGGGATAGGTTAACCAGAATTTATAATCTACATTGGGCCAACGTGGTGTTGTTATGACCCAAACACCTCATGTGTTTCTTCCATGTAGGAAGCCATGTGCCCAGCAGTAGGACGTATATAGGCTGGTGATGTGTGATGTGTGTATGTGTACTGCTATCCAAGCGTACTCCATGCAGTAAGAATAAGGAGGAAGTGCTGTGTCAACAGAATATGACACATCCCCCATGCTGCCAGTGCAACGCTTCACCGAAAATAGAAAATATCACTTTAGGTACCCTACTTCCCTAATCTCGGTTTATAAGAGGAATTTGGTTTTTGATGTCTCCTCTAATAAAAGGTTGATCCAATTAACTAGATCCCGAATTTCCTGGCTGGATTGGAAATTAAGTAATGTGAATAAACACCCCCTGTCTTCAGAATGTTAACGCGCCTGCATTATCAAATAATAATAATCTAAATAATAAATATCAATAGAATATCAAATCAAAATAAATCAAATTCCGTATCATGTGATTCTTTAATATTCCTGGTGTTTAATGACGACGGTGGACCACTTGCTTGTTTGTTACTGTTTGACATAAAAAAAGATTCATACTTTTTAAGCTAGTTTTCATCAACGATGCAATTATCGAGTTGATAACATTATACATTTAAAGCGATAACATACATATAATATTTTTTGCTTGTATCGAGATTAAAATTGGACTGATCGCAATCGTATTGTAATAATAGAAATAGATATTGTTTTTTCGATACCACAGATTGATTGTATTGCATTTAGAGCTTATAAAAACTGACACTACTGATTTATTTTTAGACGCCAACGACAAGTGCTTGGGGCTCTTTGTCCAAGACTTTTTGTATTTTTGTTTACATTACACCGGTATTAAGTATACTATCCCATATGAAAGTTCCATAGTTTCAAGAGTCAAATCTTGCACCGTGTAAGAGATATGTAACAGGATTCCTTTAGTTAATCTACAGGTGGAGCGATTCGTCCCATTTTGAATCAGTTACAATTTGCTGCATCATCAGTGATCTAATCATGTATCAGCCAAGATTAAAACAGGCCGGCCGGATCGCATCAAAGGCGGTATCATACTGTTATTTTGACTGATTGATCTCCGACAGCAAAAAAAAGGTTGCATCGCTACCGAGATCGACAGTAGCTGAGAAAAAACAAATTAGTTGGCTAAATCTTTTCATAAACCATTGTTATTATCACCACCTACCCTGTATTAAAGTTTCAACCACTTTTGGTTATTAGGAAGTTTGAAAACAGGTTTAGTGCCTTTGAAATAAGGTGTAATTTAAAACTCGTTGTATGAAATGAGTTGCTTATTCGCTAGAACGTAGTCATCGTTGTCGAAAGGCGAAAATCACGTTACGTCTGCGACCTTGCGTTTTTTACAGAAAAAATGGATTCATTTTTTGGGAGAAATGCTTCGGTGTCAGATGTAGCGGCTCGAGCTTTGATTGTCGAGATTCTCATATTTAGTTTTAATTGGTGGCTTTATCGCGTTTACATTTTACGGTCGAAGTCGATGAGAGGTTAATAAGCGGCACTTTGAAAGGTATCCACAATTTTTAGAGTTCCGCGATTATAATAGAAATATGACCGCGTTTTTTTCGTTTTATTGTGCATTCAAAATTTTGGTATTGGTCCGTGAGAAATTCATCTTATGATAATATTTTGATGATACATAAAGTCGTTAAAATATGCAAAGTAAATTGGTCTATGCGCTTGTAGGTTTTCTTATGTCTTCGTACAGTAACGGCCATTATTTAATTTTACTAATATCGCGAACTATAACTTACTCAAATCGCTGTGCGTTAGACATGTTGTAATATTAATTATTTACGGAACCGTTCATGGAATATAAATGGAATGGTCTGTACCCAATTTTTATTGTTTAGGCAATAGTCGATATTGATTTCGGTTCTTTGATACCGACGTATTATTGCTTGTTTTATTGGTATCTGGGAACTTTGTAATTAAGCATAACGTGCCTTTTTCTCATCTCTCTGGATCCTTTCGTGACTATGGTCTATAATAATTTGGGACTCACCTTGAAAGGCGTATGCGCCGAAAATTGGTCTCATATTGTTCATCGAAGACGTAGTTCCTGTTGAGTAATCCATTTTTATGTTTTTAATTGCGATCTTTCACTTCACCGTTTCATTCACAACAGAAATTTCATTTTGATAATAATCACTTATATTTACTTGGATTGCACTTTTGGAATATTATACTTTTTCATTTCATACATTATGCTATATAAGATTCAAGCGTCAGCAACATAACGCGCTAGTGGGACAAAATGGTACCAATTACAAAGTCCCTTGCAGTATTATTTTCGTTCCCTACTCATGGCCTATTACAATGGTGTTTCGCTCCACCTCTTTTCTCCCCTACCACTTTTTATTTACTGGTAATAATAGTAAATCACTAACTGTCGCGTATGTGTGACTTCGTGAATGGCCCGTAGTATAAAAGGGTGTAAATTTATGTTGTAAGTTAACTGACGATCACGATTGAATGAGTCTTTGTCTCATGAGATAAGAAAGCTTATTTGATTTGGCTTTTGTTAGGGAGGCTAATGAGGTTTGTGATGGCTTTACTATGAGAACTTATTGCGGTTTGATAGCATAACTAACGTCTTGATATTTATGTCTGATATTTTAGCTTTGAATTTTGTATTGAACCAAATGTTAATATTGTGATGTTGATTTCAAAACAATTATAAATTGTAAATATAATCATTAAGAAAAAAGTTGATTTTTTTCATGGAATTGATTAGTTCACTCAAGTAATTTAGATTCTGCTCTTGAGTCATTATACGCCAGTAAAAATTATTAGACTCAACCGATTCAACTCTTCGTATACTTATGCTACTTTTATTTACATGTTGCACTTATGATACTATACTTATATCTATATAAAAATAGGTATACATAGCTTCGCCAAACATATGTATAATATTGCTCTTACTATACGATACGGTTGGCAAACAAGCGTACGGTACGTCTGAAGATACCAAAGAGGTTATCACATGGTGAAAGCATAGGAAATAATTCCTACTCCCAACATAAGGCTATTTCAACGAGTTTTGGCGGCCTTACTTATACGAGCACAACATTACAAAGTAGTGTTATTTATTTGCTCCAGCCGCTGCTAATTAATTATAAAACAAGAAAATAAGGTTAATATTAAGTATAAGCTAGACATATACAAAGGTGTCTATTATGTCGCTACCATTTTCCGTTTATCAAGCGGCAGCTGCTGGCACCGACAATAGTTTGATAAAAAGCCGTCATGCAAATTATCAACTATTGTATCCAAGCATTGTTAGATGTCTACACGCGCCCTCATCTATATGTTTACCTTCACCCTTATTTCAATAATATTAAGGTTTTATTTTCACAGAAGTAATCCTATAAAGTGCTATAAGCCGTGATGTATGCGAAAGTACTGATGCTGCGCGCGATTCGTTTCGCGTTCCGTTTTTTCGTGATTTCTTGCAAAAGTTCGAAAAGCCAGCTGTTTATGACATTCATAGTTGTCATATATTGGAAGCTTACGTGTATCTGGGCGACACTATTGGGTTTTGTGAGCGAGAATTGAATTGCAAGAGAACTGAATTATTCGAGTATGTTTTACATATAGTGTATTCCGTGAGACGCAATAATACTTACTTAATTTTGTAAGAAATTGGAATGACATTCAAATCAGCAACAAGAAATTAAAATTATCAGATAACATTTAAATAAAAGGAAAATGAGTTCCTAGTAATTTTTGTTTCACAATGACGAAAAAATATATTTGAGAAAATACTTACCCCACAGGTATAAAAGGGGAAACAAAGGCAACTGCAGCACACAT
Organism: Nymphula nitidulata; assembly: GCA_947347705.1. NCBI lineage: Eukaryota > Metazoa > Arthropoda > Insecta > Lepidoptera > Crambidae > Nymphula > Nymphula nitidulata. Next base: position 10,842,164 of record OX374633.1, read on the forward strand.
AGAGCAATGTTTGGTGTATTATCTGCATTAACATATTTTACGAGAGTTTGTAAATAATGCCATCACATTACATATACCGGGTGTTACAGAATTCCGAAATAAAAGGAGATGGTAAAGTTTTGGGCCAGCTCACAAATAAAATGGTTTCCATTAAATCACCCAAAACTCTTTTATTTTATTTCAAAAAAATAACGAAATAAAATAAGTAGTGTATAAAATGGCAACATAGAAGTAATAAAATAGCCTAAAAGTGCATAGTCCATAGGCACAATAACGCTGTTAAAAAGTTGACTTTTATGTCATATTGATATTTAATAAAATTGACATTCCGTATTTTCAACCTTGAATGTTTTGGGTGCTATGAAGAAATAAAACGGCGATATCCAACGTAAAATCGTAAAAAATAAATTGTATTATGACATTGACATTTTGTTTTCCCCAAAATGGCGACCTCTGTTATATTTTTCAGCAAATTGAAATATTTTTTGCTGCTTCTATAAGTCAACATTTATGGAAATGATAAGGTAAGGTAAGAAGGACAAAAATAACTACAAAACTAACGACAAAATGGTGCTCATGAGCTAGCCCAAATCCCATAGAAAATTTTACTATCTCCTTTGAAATTCTGGGGTTGCAGGGTCTAGATATCGTAGTATGTGCGCCGGTTGTGTGTGTGTGGTATAACTAACCGTAGTTGATATAACCGCTTTAGTGCGCATTTGTTAGGATAATCACGAGCAGGTGTGACAATGTGTTTATTAATGTCATCAGAAAATACACACAAGGAATACAACCACCCACTTAAACTTTACATAAACGCCTCTCAGACTACAAAAAATTATAGAAGCTTACACAAATATTCGTCAAATTCCATACTTGATTCACAAATCGTGACCTAACAACGCAACATAACAATCAAATCTGGACTTAACAAGGAAAGTTATAGTCTATTAAAATTATACTAATAATTCGTATATTGCTCTCCAAAAACACATTAAATAATTTAAAGAATACAACAATCTAAAATTAAAACATCAATAAGAAAGCAACTGGAAGAGACTATGTTGTCCAGGAAACGAATTCCTGTACCTACTACTGATTTTCAGCCACTCCCACCTCTCTAAAGGTTACATTCGTCTTTTAATATTTTGAAAGGGTCGGAACAACAGTACATTGAAGTCTCTTTTTTGTTCGTTAAATTTTTCCTATCTTTATCGCAGTACGGAGCCATGTAAAAACATTATTTTAACAACCTTCTTCGAGATAAATCGAAAATGCTGTATTGGCCAAATACATGCGAGCAGCGGCCGGCAAAAGTTGTATGAAAATCCGTATCTGTCGTGTTTTAGCGGCGAAATAAATACTATGTAAACTTATATCTGCCGTGTAATTTAAATATGGAACGATCTTTTACACCGAAACATGGCAACCAGGGAGGTAATTAATCAAAGGTTTTATTTAAATTTCGAACTGGCTTGCAAACAGAAGGCTGTTTATTGAAAAAAAACCCACTATAAATTTCAAAAACATTCAATACTTAGTTTTAATTTCCGCGCATTAATTGAAAAAAGTACTATACCTACAAGCCTTGGTCACAATTAGGCATTGATGGACTTACGTATATGTGCCTCGACTTCGCACATTTATACGTTCGTCCACCAATGCCTCTTTTGTTGGCCGCTGCTGTAATGTACCTAATATTACTATTATAATTTAAAAATGCATATATAATATATATGTTTCCTGATTTAATACCTAATGTAATTAAGAAATTCATGGAATAAGGAGCACAAAAACCGAGTTACTGACGTTTCGGACACAAAATTTAGGGACACTGTCCGAATCGTCAATTTCAATTTTAATATTAAAGTTAGTGACGATTCGGACACCATAAAAATAAGGCTGCTGTATGTACAGTCAGGTGAAAAAGTCTTAATATTTAAATGTATGTATATTGAAGCGTTGTCAATACTAGCTTTTTCGGGATAGTTATAGATGACATTTTTCTATATAAAATGTTCTTTAAAAACTCCATCACTACAAGTCACCTCAACATAGATTACTAAGTAACGAAAAAAAATCCATCAATCAAGACGTATATTCATAATGAAATCAACGTGTTAACATTATTGTTTAATATTTTTTCTAAATAATCTCTGATAGTATAAAATTACAGTGTTTATTGTAATAATCAACACATTAACATAACTGTTTTATATTTATTCTAAATAATCAAACTGGTAGTATAAAATCGCACTGCTTATTGTAAAAATCAACACCTTAACGTTACTGTTTTATATTTATTCTAAATAATCAAATTGGTAGTATAAAATCACAGTGTTTCTTGTAAAAATCAATCCCTTTACAGAGAATTTCTGGTTTTACGACAGTCCTATAAAAATATAATATAAGAAATATAAAATATATAAAAATAAAATAACTGCAAAAGTTAGTATTGAAATAAAACTTCAAAAAGAAACAAATATAATAATCACATACGTTTATATTATCACTAATAAAAAATGAAAAAATATGAGGGTTTCTTATAATCATTTTTGTATTTTAGAATATTAGGCGTTCTATGCATAATTCAAGGTTATTTCTCCCTGTGTGTAAATTCGGTCATTGTAGCAGCAAGAAAGTTATCGTACTCAACTGTGGTTTCAGATTTTTTTGTTATACTAGAACCATTTAGATAATATAGAGTCTGTTATTTGTCCTCCTTTTCTAACAAAGTTAAAAATTGGGCACTTTTAAGCAACTCCGCTCTCTCGCTCGTTACTGCACGTAAGACTGTAATTTGACTGAGACAATGCGATTTTTGTTTTGTAACAAATCAAACTTTTGATGATTTTTTTCATTATTTTTACTGGAAACTTATAGTTCCTACTGTACAATTAAATATTGATTATAGGATATACGTTTTTAATGATGGATCTAAGTTTTTTTTACAATGTTATGATATACAGCAATGCACTTCTATAAAGCAATTTACGCCTTAAGCTGTCCCGATACAGCCAGTACCGGCAATATTTTGTTTAAAGCTTTTTCATCTGATTGTACAAACAGTCTGAATAACACAATATTTTGGTAGTGTCCGAATCGTCACAAACTTTAATATTAAAATTGAAAGTGACGATTCGGACATAGTGTCCGAACATTTTGTGTCCGAAACGTCAGCAACTCCAAACACCTAGTCAAACATAAACAATTTGTATTGTAGTGTTTTTACAATTAAAGTATCGATATCAAACAATGATCTTTTGTTTTACGCAGGTAGGCAGGTCTATAAGTATTTAACTACATCGGCGACGCAGATACATGTAATTGTATTATTGTGAAAATAGTTTTAGTTGTATTCTAAATAACATCTTTCTGGGTTGGCACAGATTAATGATAGATCAGAGTGGTTTATATGGTAAATTGAGTCTTAACACTCTGTAAACTTCTGTTTATTTATCATGTGGTGATAAATTAAAAGTAAATTTATTAAATAATTTTTCTTGTTTAATTAGGTATACAAGGTAAGCCAAACCAATACCACGGAGGGAAAGTATTCCAAATAACAATAGCTGCATTCAAAGATATATTATATCAAATGTCACTAAATTTAACCTGGCATTGAAGCCGCCAAATGTAGAAAATAAACATTCTATATTATAATAAACACCGATTGATAAGATCCATCATAATGAACCAGTCTCTCTAAACTAAACATTGCCTGTAAAATCAAAATGAGATAAGTAAATAGTAAAAGCAAATACAAATAAACGTCGCTTCATGAATGTTACACATACGCGCTAAAATATCAACTGCAATTGTCTAATCTAAGCAAATCTAAATCTTAATAAACTAAGTAATTAAAATATAATAAACTAGAAAAATTTCACGTCCTGGGACGCAAATACAGATAGACTAGAAGAATTTCACAGGGATATCCCAAGTCCTGGGTGGCTCAGTGGTCAGAGCAGTCGCCCGGATTGCGAAAGGTCGCGGGTTCGATTCCTGCCTCAGGACGTGAAATTTTTCTAGTTTTATTATATTTTAATTACTAAGTAGTTTTTCAAACATTTATAACAATGTTAAAATCAAAAATTAAGAATGCTTAATAAACTAATTATGTGAAAGGCAATAAGATTGGTCACTAATACAAGTAAATAAACTCAACTACTTCGTCATCATTATCATCACCAGCCTATATATGTCCCACTGCTGGGCACAGGCCTTCCTACACGGGGAGTGTGAGGAGTACAAAAGTGATAGCTTCTAAGCCATCTTTCACAAGAAAACTGTATAAATTATCTACCGAGTCCATTTATTTTAAACTGTAGGATCACAGATCCGATTGGAAAAGTACCCCGAGTGTGTAAAAACATCCCAAGCTTTCCATATTCCAATCGTCCCACCCGGACAGTTTTTTCATTCAGCATTCTTACGATTCTTTCGTTCTGACGTCCTTATACTCCGCTGTACTGTTATTTGCCTTATATGAAGAGTAGGCACAGGAGCGAACTTAGAACATTACTCCTAATGGTCGCAGTCGGCACAAGGTGTGTTTTAATAATTTCTATTATGTGACAGTTACATAAAATACTGCTCAAAATTTAAAATATTAGCCTACTATTCATTGCAAGCAAAGGTTAACAATTTTAATAAAAATACTTCACTTTTCCCCCATCTTAAGCTCTTCTTCAGAATACTGTTGAAAATCCTCTTAGAGCGGACTTAAAGTATGGACGCATAGTATTTGCTAGAAAGCAAGGGAAAGTGGTCCTATCTAGAACCTTTGTAAGCACTGAACATATAACAATGGCCACTAGTTACTGTCTGAATCCCCTTGTGTGACACTTATTGTGGAGAGAATAGAGCTCAAATTCTCTGTAATTTTTAATAGAATCAGAAGGGGGGTAAAAATATAGCACAACACCAAATGTCATACGGGCATATTTTTTCTATATGGCCATTTTCATATTATATAACTTTTTGAACGTACGTTATGATATCTAGGGATGATAAATTACTGACAGTTTTTTGTGTAGCCTCTTTTAATTGAGTTTTATTAGGTTTTAAGATGCTGTGTTAGTATCTTGAGGGAACCTCAAGTAACGAAGGAGTCACGAGTTCAAAATTTGTTCCGTTTGAATCTTCTAGTACAAAATGCACTTTCCACTAAAATTGGGAACCTCATGGCTCGAGCGCCCTGGAGTTTCTAAGAGTCAGCGGGACACCTCCCTCGGAGGTGATGCCTGGCGACTAAAAATCCTCCAGAGGCGAATTCGCCCTCGAGGCCTGAGGACTCACCAAGGTTCTCGCCTCCTTGAACCCCGGTTACGCTGTAAAGGCCATCTGCGGCCAACAGCTATAGTCCGTCCAAAAAAAAATACTAATATTGGAAGAGCTGCATTGGAGAAGCACCTCTTATATAAAATTGTGTCCAAATAATACTAATGTTTTGGCGTATTTTTCTTCACGTATCCTAAGATCTCTACAGTTCGTCCAGGAATCTTAGTGCCAGAGCGCTTCATCTTTGGGTTAAGTAAAGGGCAGGCCATTGTTATTAATATAACGAGCCGGGTGCTTGTTTGCCACCAAAAATATTTCTTTTATCTGATTTGTAAGTACATTGAAAATAAAAAATATGGTTTGAAAAAGTGTATACTTACTTTAGGTTCCAGTTTCTATTCTTTTGATGCTGAACTAAGGTCGGAGAATTTTATTCATGTAAGATAATTACAGTCGTATTACTGCAGTAAATGTAGTTAATATAACTCTATGTTACGGTCTGAGTTGCTTACTATTTGTATATTAATAACGTTAAAATACGTTATTAATATACCAATATTAAGCAATTCAGACTTCAAGCTTTAGTTTTTTTTATAAAATTTCGGGCGGCGGAGGGGCGCTGCTCGAAATTTTAAACAATATAATTACAAATTTTGCAACGATAGAATTACAAATCAAAAGTTTAAAATAGTTGTTAGGGCATTATGGTACAATATGTATACACAATTTTTAAGTGACTTAGGTAAAAAAGTATTTAATCGGAAACTTTAAAGGTATGTCGTACCTAATATTATTTTTAAAAGAGATACCTAAGTACTTACCTATTACACAAAAATTTTGCATGATGATTGTCTGGATAGTTAACAATAAGAAACCAGCAAAATTCATCATATTATTACAATAACAATACAATTCCTACTGGGATACACAATCAGAAAAATCGCAACTCGAGTGGCACTTATTCTGATTGTTGGTCGCATTAGGTGTATTTCACGAAGGCGTGTATCAGAGTACTCCGGTCCCTGGACACCATTCGATTTTGTTTTGACAGACGACAAAACGGTACAATCTAGCCACTTGACGTATCCTTACAAATACCAAAGAGACGTTCATTCAAACATTTTTGGGATTGAATGAAAGTTACAATAGGTGTCATGAGTCGACTAATTTCAAGAAATATTCATCGGAATTTATTTGAATTCTCATATTAGCTGTTAAAAACTGACAGATTCGAAGGCACGACGCTCTCTACAAACAGTGAATAGATTGATAAATTAGTAACTTTCGTGCTGATATCATTTTAACCAACATTTATTTTCTTTGGTATAGAATTTAACTTTTCATCCCATATCAGCCCGGTGGCGTTTAAGTACAATAGAAAGATTAGACGAAGGAGATTAAGAAGATGATTGGTTGCGAAATGAAAATTAATGAAATAGAATGTGTCTGATATATTGCTCATATGATAACTTCACAAAATAAAGAAATAACATATTCTAACTCATTACAATAATTAACACTGAGATTTTTATGGATAGACTACCTAGGTACAGCAAAGAGTATCGGCAGCGTACAGAATTTCGAAACATATTTTGAATTCTGGAGTGTCGACATCGTAGTATGTGCGCGGGTTGTAAACCACTTGTGGAAGAGACACCGGCGGGCTGGTAAGTAACAAACGGTTACACATTATTAGGGTCGGTTGTCGATTACAGTTTAATCATACCTAGTATTAATTTATAAGTAAATACGATTAGTAATGTCCTTGTATCTTCATGTCAAGGGTCTTTCAAAGAGATATTATACTATACTATAGATATAATAATTAAAGAACTTTATACTATTAATTAATATTTGTTAAATCCAAACTATTTCAATAACATGTGTATCAACTAATAGAGTAACAAATTGTTTTGAATTAGGTTTATATTATCCATCGACGACATGTTATGGACTTTCTAGATTATTTTATACTGCTTCATTCTGCATTTATGGTATAAAAGTAATAAATTTTGATTTTATACATTCTACTTTATTCAAGTGAGCTTATATTAGGGTTGCATATTATGCCCTGAAACATGTAGGCTACCAGGTAATTAGGTACATTTTGCCTGCCACTGCCTCTTTAAATCATCGTAAGATACTCTGGCAATTACCTAATGAATCATCCGAACATTTGAAATGATTTGAGTCTATCAAAATTAACCGCTATTTATTGTTGTCAAAACATCTGGGCGCATCGCGCGACCTCACCCAACTCCGACTGTCATCTCCGCGGAGAATTAATAAAATATGTGAATGTTAATTCAGGTCATTAGCTAAGAGTCGAGATGAGGAGATGCCGACGGAAAAAAGTTGTGGAAAAAATGTGTGATCGCGCCGCCACACGCCCCGCCCTCGCCCAGTGTTTGTGGAAACAACTCAAATGTGTTAAATAAGGAGCGCAGCACAAGGATATTATATGAAACTAGATAAGCCAGGACATGTCTAACGACAGGTTTTAATAAGACAGGCAGGATGTTGGAGCTCCTCTAACAAGGAAAATTTCCATGTCACAGTAAATTTTTAGTTGTAGGTAATATGGATTTCTGTGGTTGGTCTTTATTGAAGAAATACCACTACCACGTGCCAAAACCACAATAAACTATTTCTTTTTGGTATCAGAGCGCAACCCAGCGCGTTGTGTATATAAAAAACTCCTAGACCTGTTAATATTATAAGTGTCCATAGTAAATATGTAGGATCAAATATTCAGGGCGAAATGCGCACTCGCTACCCTTCACAATCCGGGAGACTGCTGTAAGTTACACTGAGCTACCAAGGACTCGGGAGGACTTTTAGTCTTATCGTTTATCTTCAACTTACACCAGCCCATATACGTCCTACTGCTTTTCTACATGGGAGCACACACCAGGAGTCTACCTTTACAATGTCTAAATTATTGTAGGCATTATAAAAGATGGTGCCAACAATACGACAGTAAATTAAATAATTTTATAACTTAGAATAAGATGTATTTAAATGTTGCAAAACATATATTTCTATGAATTAATATAGCCCATGTTTTAATTTATTGTCTTATAGACGGCACCGTTCTGTATGTCTTTCAAGCTTTGTCTTAATGTTAAAATAAAATTTATGAAAATTTTACCAGACAGTCTTTGAGACATTGAAATCACAGTGAATACAGCTTTTTACAGGGTGCGCAACGCATGAATAGAAACCATTGCGGAGTGAATGCCTAATGCTACGGTAACTTGTTGTATCAAAGAAAGTAGTGTTGAAAATATTTGTAATTTGAAAATTCCTCTTTCTCCCATTCATGGCAGAGCATTTTTTGGCGCTACGTATAGTATCCGACTAGGCGCCAAATTGGCGCCCGACTATACCTCTACCTTAAAGACGATCGAAGCTAAATACCATTACATTGTAATGTTATCTTTCAGCGGTGAGTGACGTCAGCGAACTCGCCTCATATGCTGTCGATATTACGAGTTCTCTTGATTTTTTTCTGCTAACTCTTTGCCTATCCTGGCAACGCGTGAGCAGTGCAGTGCCCAAGGTGCTATGAGCATAGCATTAGTAGGATGTACTTTTGCCATCCTTTTCATACAAAAAAAGACTAACAGATAAATATAGGTACACCAGAAAATATACAGACCTATGTATTTCCTCCATGTAACAATAAGACAGTGGAAAAAAGGCTTATGGTCCGACTTCGATTTCGAAATGTGCTTTGTAAGGGCAAGCATCTTGTCACACTTGAATGATGATTTAAATTGGCAATTGAAATAATGAGTTGAACCTTCAATTTGGTAACTAATTAAAACTTCGTAATTAATGTTTACGACACTTGTTGCTATTTTTAGAAAATTCATTTTGATTATTTTTTCATTTCGTAATATGCAATAGGACTCTTAAATTTCACAATTTTTATAAGTATTAATAAATTATTTGAAAAATATATTAATGAGGTATGAATGCCATAACATAGTGATATCAATTATTGATTCTCGTATACTAAAGTTGTTAAAAAAGTTCTTTTTTTCCACTCTCTCTATTATCGAAATAATTAAAAATCTTGGATATGACATTTTATTAATAGGAACAAAGAAAATCAAAGTTCAAGCAGATGTCGTTCTTTGTACAAACAATAAAGTATTTTTAATTTTTTTTAAAGGTTTTACCAGCAATAAGGTATAGAAACTAGTATGTATTTTATAAATCCTTACTTTATGTAAATATTGTCTGAAGTGGGTAAGTATTTGTAGTTCAAAAGTAGGTACTCATGTATGTGGAAAAAATCTAAATTACTCGATACAATGATTGTTCGACTTTCCAAAGCCTTTCCAATTTCAAATGACAGTTGTTAACGTGACGCAAACAAGGAATGCCTCTTCCAGTTTTTTTACTCTTTCAGCCCATTAACTTATTCAATTCACACTAAGTGAATTGGATTTTCTCTTGTATAATGGGCGGTAATCCGTCGCACATGTCTGCTATGGCGGTCTAATGTCGTTCTCGCATGGCCCATATAACGATTTTCGTAACGGCTCATTACAATATCTCATACTGACACAGAAAAATTTTACATGTCATTTGGAAATATTTTACGAGTGTTTGTTTTTCACTCGGGGCGGCCCCTTTTCACACGGTGCGTTAAATTTCCATACAGTAAATGTTTCAGAACATTTACTACTCGTTTGATTTTATCTTTATAATATTAAAAAGGGTTATGCCGGCTTTTTAGAGATTCATACATATTGACGTTTCTTTATAAGCGTTGAAAGTAATTAACAAAAGTATTTATAGATGTCGTACTCTATTAGTTACTTTGTTACTTGCATCTATATTATTATGATAGTGATATTGAAATGTAAAACTGTACTAATATTTGTATTGGAAAACAAATGAGAAAGATATTTGTTTGTTAACCGTTGCAACTGTCTTAACGTCTATTACGATTTCTTTTGTTTCTTATAAAATAATAATACTTACAGCATACCTATGTATAAGAAAGATCAATTAAATTTTATCTTTAGTAATTAAAATTAATAAGATCCTATTGTAAAGAGGAAAATAGATACTTATCTTATCTATCTTATCTTTTATCTATCTTTTATCTTATCTATCAAGGCTTTTCTATTGACATTGCATGAGTTTTAATTATTATTTTAAGAGAAAATAGTGCTTAAGTCAATGACATAAAATACAGGTGAATTAGCTTGAATGCAAGATGATGTTAATTCTCAAAGTGGAAACATGCATGCATGTCGAATCTCACTAATTATAATTACCGGACGAGAACTGTGACATGTGGCTTGTACTAATTTAAAGCGACGCAGTCAATAAACCTTTTTTTGTGGGGATTAGCTAGATTAAAGGGTGAGTCACTTATTGACAAGTTTTTTTAAATTAGTAATTTTAATAAACAGTTTTTATGCTTTTTTCAAATTTTATCACTTTATGCTTGACGTAGAGCTAAAATCTGGGGAGTATTAAGTTTAACGATTTAACATAGATGTGACTAAATTTATTTTTTGATAAATTAAAGCTATGGTCTGTATAAAGTTTCTCAGCAACTAATTTTGCAGCACTATATGCCAACTATGTATTTGTAATATGCTCCTAGAAAGAATTTTACAACGTAAAAAAAAAGGCTAATAACATCAAAGACACAGTCGAAAGTAAATTAACACATTTTTCTATGTCGTAGGTAAGTAGGGCCGTTACCAAGCTTGTAAAAATAGATATGCGTTCCACATTAGGACAAATTTAAACATTTTTAGAAATTTAATTGAAGAATTCATAAATTTTTTTAAAATGTTTACAACAAAGTTTTGTTGTTGCTAGACTGCCGACTGATAACCAGGCGTCACGGAGTACTCTTTGCTAGGGGAAGAGTTTTAAATTAGATACGTAGAACACTAGTCTAAACAAAATTCCAGGATTTCGGAAACTAAACTTTTTTAGGAAATAAATAATTACTTCGCCAGTTGGTGACTAGGCCTTGAATCAAAATATACCTACTGTAAGCTTATTAGCTCGAGCGAAATCCCATTTAATTTATACTTGACCCAATATTACCCATGTTTAACAAGGTAAGAAAAAAATAATTAAATAATTCTGCGGATCCTAACAGTAAATGCATAAAAAATCCTCACATAAATACTCTACCTTATGCCGATCCCTGTTGATAACGCAATAAGTGATTTGGTTTGTTTACAATGTAAACTAAATAATGGGTACTATTCGAAAACAGAAAAGAGATGCAAAATAACCGTAAATTATATTTGTCATCAAAAGCTGCCTGACTTAGTAATTAGCAGACTCGCGTGAGGTCGCATCCGCATTTGCAATTTATCGCCTTGCCGGCCGCTCTCATTAGAGACAGCCGCAAAACCTGCCAACGGCTTTATTTTGGTCATATGACTCATTCCGAAGTGTGTTGCCGATTCCAATACTGCCTAGGATGAGTTTATAGACCGCTTTGAGTTACCGATTTAAGTGTATAATTTTGCTACATTTACTTTGTAGAGTTAGTTTTCTTAATATCCAATATATAGTTATTTTATGAATTTTTTATAATATCGATACGGAATATTACTATAAATATCGATGGAATGCTTCAAATATGCATACCGTAGCTATAATAAGGAAAATCGATGTATTAAATGACTAATGATACAAAGATTTTATTTCCAAATCCAATGCAAAAAACTTCATCGAAATAGTCCAAGTGGAGATTGACAGATGTCGTAATCATGTTTTTGTTTCGTCTGCGCAACTTGAAGTGTGGATGCCGCAAAATTATTAAGATAAACAAAAATAAACGAATGTCTCCATCGTGGGCGGTAGCGTCGTTTCAGCGGCTTCTTTGGCGCGCAATGAGCCCTGAAGCGCGCACGCAGCGATTTCAGCGCGCATTTCACGCCTTTTTTGTAAAAGCTGCGTATGCGACGCTTCTGCCGCGTCGCGTATGTGCGTTGCAAATGACGCGTGTAGTGTCAACTGCCGCCACTTTAATTGCTGAGTTCAGTACAAAAGGAAGTTGTTGATCTATTATTGAAATGGATCGATGTTTAATAATTTTTATAAAGTTTAAAATATCAAGAATTAATGTGCTATTAAATTCAACTCTATTTGTGGCTGCATTATTTACTTTTATTACATTTTTGAGTACATAACGTAGTAGGTTCGAACGCTTCAGTATTACGTGACTGCGACTTTTAGGGGTGCTAGTTGGAAATCGGTGTTTTACCTTGTAGTAAAGATAACAGTGAGCCTACACCCTTAATTGATGTAGCACATCATCATCATCTTCATTCCAGCCGAGAGACGCCCACTGCTGGGAATAAGTCTCCCCCAGGGATCTTCAAACCGATCGGTCCTACGCTGCCCGCAACCATCGGCTTCCCGCGACCCTTACCGTATCGTCGGTCCACCTTCAACAAGGCTGTCCCGATAGCAAGTGCTTACCGTAGCCAATACTCTCTTTAAAAATAACCAAAGGTATACATACCCAGCTAGAATCAAGAAGAATCAATTTGTTGACAGCATATGTGTCGAATCCACCTGCTTCCAACACAACGCCTCCTTGATGAGCTCTACTGACCAAAGAGACAACATAAAAAAGTACCGTCTTTTCCTACAATTTTCTGTAAAGTACAGTGAATTTACACTCTAAAAGACACGGTCTTTTTTGGGCTTTCATTTCGAATAATTTTGAACAGTAATGTTATTCTCAAATGTCTTCTCAAAGTTAATTAAATAAACTACTCGATTTTATATATATTTGTTTGTCTTAAAAAGTGAAAAATAATAATAATAATAATAATAATTACTTACTAACATAGAATAAGTGATATTGTTACTAACTAAATGAGTTGTGTTACTTGAAATAAAGATTATTATTATTATTATTATTATATCCTATATGTATATTAATTATACTATAATTAAAACAAATATAAATAAAGTTGATCGATCTTACGTAAGTGCGGACAAGTAATGCTCTTTAACTCGGTTCTTGAAAGAAGCGATAGCTTGAGAATCGCGTATATTAGCCGGAAGTGCATTCCACAATCTGACAGCGTGGATGCTGAAAGAATAGGAAAAAAAATCGGAGTTATGAGGTTGAACGTTAAGTAGGAATTTGGTATGCGATCTACAAACGGAAACTAATCTAATAATTGTCACTTAATTTTTGAGACTCAATACATTACAAACAGTAAACTCCTTAAGATATTTGTTTCGGCTATTTATTTAATATTGTATATGTACTTTTTTTTCTAATACTATGTGGGTACTAAAATTATACCTCAACTTATATACCTACGATGTAGCTACCTAATGCTTATAAAACTTTACTTTTGCTTTAATAGCCTTTTATATTTTAGAAAAAAAAAACTACTTACATATCAACATACAGTTTGACCCCACGCAATAATAGGCATTAACCAAATTGTAAGCCCACAAGACCACAAGAAAACATGCATAAAGTTATATACGAGTATATATATATCCACACAAAGCGCTGGGTTCTACCATAGTCGGTCATTAAGTGTCAAAACAGTGTTAAGTGTTAAATGTGCGTGTTAGATTAATCAATACAGTACTCAGATATATAAGAAGTTAGGGGTTAATGGTTTTTTCCTTTAAATGGAGAGGACCACAAATGTATGAAGCCTGGGCGATCTTCTATCTACCTTCAAGGGGTGATAAGGTATAATTATTTAGAATTTTTAGTGCATTTAAAAATATTTTATAGCACCCGTTTATTTTTAAGCCGAACATGAAAAGTTTCATACTATAGTCGCTTTTTGCGTTTTGTTATTTCATTAATTTAACTACCATTATTTTTTACTTTTAAAATTTGGTGCTGCAGCTAAAAGTATTGTAAAAACTTCAAATATTTACATAGTATTATTATATTTATATAGTATTATATTCATATAGTATTATTACATTTTCTTGTTAGGTATTTTAAACTGCACACTGTGCCCACTTTGATTTTCCCGTCTTCCAGTCGCAGGTCTGCTGGTAGAGATTTCTGTAGAAATAAGCAGTGCCTTTGTACTCAACCGTTTTATGTGTTTTATTTTTGAGTCTTTTGTGTGTACATAAATAAATAATTAAATAAATATTACAATGACCACCCATTTCTAATTTCTTGCAACGCTTAAAGCTAAATATTATGACATTACTATGATTTGGATATTTTTTCTACGATACTGATACAATATTTTTACTTCTTTCTTAATCATTACTTGATTACATGTCTAGTCTTGACATTTATTGCCAAATTTTTTTTGCTGTCCAAATTTTATTATTTAACATATTTTTACTAAATAATATGTGAATATTTATTATATAAATAAAAAACATACCTAAGAGACATAAAAGAAAAATTTGGCTAGAAAAGATCTCCAAACAGATCGGATTTGCGCTGGCCGCATCCATCGGCTCCCCGCGACCCTCACAAGATCGTCGGTCGACCTTGTGCCTACCAACACTGCGTCTCGCGGCACGGCGGCCGCCACTGCCAACCTTTCCGTCCCAACAGCCTTCAGTCCTCCTTGCAATGTGGACTGTCCACTGCCACTTGAGGCTCGCAATTCTTTGGGCTATGTCGGTGACCTTAGTTCTCCTGCGGATCTCATAATTTCCGATTCGATCACGAAGGGAAATCCGAGCATATCTCGCTTCATTGCCCTTTGGGTGACATTGAGCCTTCTTATGAGGCCCATTGTAAGCGGCCACGTCTCAGTTCCGTAGGTGATCACTGGTAACACTATCGAATTAAAGACTTTCGTCTTGAGACACTGCGGTAGTTGGGCCGAGAATATTCTGCGAAGCTTCCCGAACGCTGCACAGCCGAGCTGGATCCGTCGTTGACCCTGTTTCTGGAAGTTGGACTTACCAAGTTGGACTATTTGTCTCAGGTAAATATATTCGTAAATATATCGTTTTAAAAAAATAATTACGAACGAACAAACTAATAAAATATAGTTAGATAGTTCATAAATTTCATATGCCACCTTACTGCTGAGGTATTAATGTGCTTTTTAACCGTTTTGAAAATTAGAGGAGCATTTCAATGTCTGAAATATTATACGATATCTCTGAAAAATCGAAACTTATTTAGATATTTTTTTTTGTTTCCAGTACCTTCGGAGATAGAGAACGGAACTTCTCAATAAACAGCACTTAAGGTATACTAATAAGAAAATTTTATTTTTTTAGAAAACGACTGACAGATACCTAGATAAAGTTGATAATGCTGACGGTCCACCTAGATTTTAATTAGGAAATTTATCACTTAAACATAATAATACAAAGAAAAAAGATCAACTTCAAACTATAAAGGAATATTAATTGTAAGTACCTAATCATCTAATCCAAGCGTAGTGAGGAGCTCGGTGGCGTAGTGGGTTGAGCGCTCTGGTCTCGTTTACAGAAACAAAGCAACTTTCGCAATGGTCGATTCCGTGATGGGTCAATCAAAATTTGTAATTATATTTGTAATCTCGAGCTCTCCCGTGTTTTGGAAGGCCCGCCAAGCCGCTGGTCCCAGTTGCTACGCTTGGTGGTGTTATGGCCCAAACTCCTCACGTGTTTCTCCCATGTATGAAGGCCTGTGCCCAGCAGTGGGATGTACCTATATAGCCTGGCGTTGAGCTAATTCAAAGGTATTTTTAGCGCTAGACTATTTGCAGAAAAGAAAGTACCTTCAGTAAGTTAGGCACTCACTCCAAAAATGCCTTTAAATTATATAAGTACCTACGTACCTACTCAAAAAATGTTTTGCTTTTAATTCATTCATCTTCTATTGTAAAAAGTTACATTTTAATTAGCCATGACGTAACACTGTTTCAAAGTACACAAATTGGGTGAATCCACACAGAAAACGAGTAACCTTTGAGCCAATTTGAAGTGAACGATCTACAAACTTTTATTAAAACAACCTCTAGAATTCCTGAAATGAAAATTAATTGAGCCAAAGTTTGCTGCTAAAGATAATGTACACATAAACGGGGCCCAACAAATTAAGGGTTTTGTAAGCCAAGAGCCGCCGAAGCGTTGGGTTTTAATTAAAATGTTGGAAACTTGATTCAAGGTTGTAGTATTAATGAATCGACGATTTCTGATTGTTTCGATAGTGTATTGTTCTTGTTCCTTGTACTCATCGGCTTTAAGTTTGTTAACTCGTTAAGAGGACAAGATTATCAAGAGAGATGACATGAAAAACTCAAATAATGTTCGGACTAAAAATAAAATAGGTAAGTACTTATGTATATTTTATCTGCCATGCCGGTGTCTGGCGGATAAAATAATTGTAACTCGGTAGTTACAATTGTAAAGCCCTTTCAATTGATACCCATTACCCATTTTAATGGTATTAAAACAAACACGCTGATTTGTACCCTCAGACGTCTTAAATTTGGAATTTTTCATTAAGTACTATATTCTACTTGTCTAACCCTTTTATTTATTATCCATGTTATAATCTGTGCCCGTATTGAGGGGGTTGTGAAACAATATGTAATCCGCCATCTTGTGGCGCCGGTATCATGGTGATGATACTATTGTCATCAGAGATAAAGGTGTGTACCAAATATCAGATCAATCTGTCAAAAAAAAGGTAAAATTACAATTATTAACTAAATTATAGAATATGACCCAAACAAACAAATAAATAAACAAATGAACGCAGAAAAAACAAACAGGGCAAGCCAACGATTAGTAAAAAGATTTTGTCGTCTATAAGAGATGATATTTTTCTAAAACTAAAGAAAGCAGGTATGGGAATTGATATCACTAATCGAGAAAAACGTAATTTCAATGGAGACGATACCTTAATTGAGTTCTTCATGTTGCAGGGGCTATGGTAGATATATTACTCGTTTGGCGACTTATAATTAAATAATATAAGTAGTGACTAAGCAACAAGCTCTCTATCTAAATTTTATTTGGTAAAGCTACAAATATTGGTCTCCTTCATTAAGCTATTTACGCTTTGTTTCAGTGAAATTAATTTATTATATGTTATTTGAAGAATAATAAGTATACGAAAAATTCATCAACTTCAAAAGGCTCCTCTTTTATGAGGCTCTAAAAAGCCATTTCAATTTGAAAAAAATATCAGTCACTTATTAGGTATATACTTCTTATTTTAGAACCTATAGATAATAGTCTTTTAAGGATTTTGTTTTTCAATCCACCAGAAAATATTTGGTTCAAGTCAACTAAAAACGTTTTATTGTAGTTAGGTATTTCGTACTTGGGGTCTTTTTGAATGAGGCTGTATACAACTTAGTAGAGAGGGACAGTTAATAAATCTTTTTCTGCTGGTTGAGAGCTCCCTTTAAAAGATTAAAATATTTTAATAAAAAATAAGTCACATTAATGGGAAAAATATAATATTTCACTTTATCAACTTTATCTTTGTGAATAGGTAATAGACTAAAAGAATCATGCTCGTTTGGAGTTACCTCACGTTCATAATTACCACACTTTACATTAGATAAATCATATCTATAGATAGGTGTTTAACTCACCCAATAAGCCTAATAAGCTTGATATAAATAAGCCACTTTTCTTGGAACACTTTGATCCAAAAATAGTCGCTTCGTTATATCCGATTGAAAAATCAATGTTTTATAATTAAACGTTCTTATACCATTCTAAGTTATTTTCTATGGCTTTATGCTCGTACCCAGTGTGTTAACGCCTTTAGATTTAAGTTGTGAAACAGTGGCCTTGTGGCTAAGTATCTACCTGCACCAATGACACGTTCACTTAATTTGAATCAAACTAAAACAATGCTTAACGCCCTACTACGAGTATTACTTAGTCGTATTGCATTAAACCATCACCATGGTTAACTAGGGCAAGCAAAAAGAAACTTTGTTCATTTTGTACTGATTATAAAATTATTGTAGGTACTATAGAGTTGATGGATTTTTGTTACCACAGATATAGCGGTGAAATAAACATGCTCTTTTAAAAAATCTGATAGATAGGTGTCATAATTACATAAGTTATGTAGCTAGGTGTTGTCAGTTTAAAAAAGATGTAAACAATTTTGATCCCTATCGCGTAGACATAGGTTAGAATATGCAATATGTGTGTAGACATAGGTGAATTGGTATGCAGGCTACTCGGTCCAGAGGTCCCGGGTTCGAATCCCGGTAAGAGCAAATGTTTGTATGATGAGTACGAGCATTTGTTTACGAGTCATGGATGTTTATTATATTTATTTAGTATATTTATGATGAGTACGAGCATTTGTTTACGAGTCATGGATGTTTATTACGTTTATTTAGTCTATTTCTAATCATTATTATCAATATTTATCCTTTATCTAGTATCCATAACACAAGCTCTAAGTGATGCTTACTTTGGGCTAGATAATAGGTGTGATAAAAAAAAAGAAAAAAGAAAAGAAAGAAGAAAGAATGCACCTACCTATACCTAAGTTTTTGCTATTAGGTTGGTTTTATCATTTTGAGGCTGACTGTACATTTACCTACCTGCATAACGATTTCTGATTGTTAGGTAGTACCTACCTACAAGTAGGTACTTGAGTAAACCCAAGAAGAAGACAAACAGTGCTTTGTCGCTTCTTGTCTGTTTTTGTGTAATTTAGACAAAATAAACACAATGATAAAAAAATTTGGATTTTCATTAGGTTGAAGTCAGTGGCTAGATTCATTTTCTCTCTCTCAGTTTAACTCGCCCAGTCACTATGCACTGTAGGGTACCTACTTACCTACTGTCATCCGCATATTAATGGTATTAGGTAGGTATCTTCTACGTTCTAATAAAAATAGATAGATAGGTAATTAGGTAATTATGTAGGTTATTTCCTTAAGTCCCATTTTCGAAATGAAAATAGATTACCTACCAAACTATATAAAGTTAAGAAATAGGTAAATCCTAGATACAGTCGCAAAATTATGTAGGTAATCGCTTTTCACAGTAGGTAATTGATAGAGGCAATAGAGGCTCTTTATTAAAGGAAAACATTTCTCAGGCAAGTGTGATATACGTACACAAAATAATATACGACGATGCATTATATCTACCTATAGGTATAGATACACACCTATGGACAAAGCCTACGGGACAAATAAGTATATTATTTGTTAATGTTTGTTAATTTATTACACATTGCATTGCATTGGTAAACTATTATCATTCCACGTGCAGAATATAAAAGTCTACAATAGTCTGTGGTAATATTATGCACGTTTTACGATTTGTGTAGACCAGACTAGATTTTAATGGTCTTTAAATTATAGTTTGAAAACGACTGACAATATCTCAATCATCGTATTGGCTGTATATAATTTAGTATCCAACACACGTCAAACATGTCAGCGTCCAATATTAATATGATATTATAATACTGAAAAATCACACACCATTCGAAATAAAATGTGTACTCTAACAGAGACCGACATTGCAATTAACTCATACAAGCACACAGTTAGTTTTCCTCAGTGTGCTTTAGAAACTCCGCCCTAAACAAATTTTAACCAATCAGTAGTCGAGGTAAGCGTAGGTCGCTGGGGCAATACGCCTCATGTTTTTCGTCACGGAACGTCGACTCAGGCGCGACTCACACATTGTTACCGTAAGCGCACTTTGCTTTAAAGATACCGGATTCGAGACTTCATGCTGTCTCTTTTTGGCATCGTTGCGCTTCGGCTTATATCGGCTCTACAATCCTCGTGCTACGTCTAATTAAAACGATATTTCAAGTGCATTTGATTCAAGCTAATCATCTGAAAATTAACGTCGTAAGTAAATATCATAATTCAGAAAAAAATTGACTATTGGAGTAGTAAATTTTGTAATCGGCGACATATTCATGGACGACATCCACGCGGTGCAGGAAAGAGACAGATAACCAGGTGAAGCGGCTTCAAAGGCTGCGGAGGCGGCCAGTTGACCATTTTTTATAGGACCGTTGATTGTGAAAGATTACACTTGAGAGTCGAAATACATCTTTACATCACACGTCAGTGGCCACTGAGCTGTCTTCAAAGTAACACGGATTAGACACACGCAAATTCATTTACGTAACTATGTCTGCGTGTAAGCTGTGATAGTGAAAGACTGAAATTGTGATCTCTTTGGACTTTTGTATGTGCGCGGACTAAACTGGTGCTACAAGCGGCTAATTTTCATCTTTTCTATCCTTTACATCGATGGCGGTATCAACTTTGAATATGACGCCGTACTTTACAGGATATTCTTTTCAAGGTAAGATTTCAGTTGTTCGCCTATGATAATATTTATTTCAAAAATTCTTTGGTTCTATTACTTTAACAATTGTTTTTATCAAGCTTACTTACCTTTAATCTTACATTAAATATGTCTATCATCTGTATCTTTGAAGCTGTGCAAGTTTTATTGATGTGATGCTATCTTTACATTACCAAAACTGTGAAAACTATGTCTTTATTATATGTTATTTAAATGTATACAAATAATTGACTGCTAACTAACCTTCTTCCTTCTTCTGCCGTATTCTTGCAAATAAATAATATCGTATCTTATCTTCTTTACAAATTTATTTTTGTGCGTTATTTTCCCGCAACTTATTACTATATTCTTTCATTTTAGTAGATGTCCTGAGGCGTAAACTGTAATTTTTATATAAATCTCTATTGTTTGTGCTATTTATCAAACAAATACTTCCTTTCTATCAATTGAGTAAAATTACCTACTTTTAGTAAATGGTATGTTTCAATTGATTTCCGGTTTTCATTAGCAGAAGAGTTTAAATTATTTAACCATTACGTAAAGTAAATCACAAGTTTCCGCATAAATGAAAAATACAATCAAAAAACTTTGTTCGTCACGAGCTGTGCGTACGCAATAACAGGCATTTGTCATAATGAAAGCAAACATAGTTTTTGTATTTTAAGAGATCTAATAAAAGGGTCTGTTTATGGGGGAGTAAAAAAGTTATGCCTAAAGGCGTCAAAACTTACCACACAAGGTAAGGGTGAACCAAATTATGTTCTTCGGCGATTGAGTTGAACGTCACGATGCTTATTTTTTTAATTTATAAAGATTAACGCACTCTGCTACAATTTTTTTATGTTACGGTAAATGTGAGTTGTATAAGTAGGTATGCATGCATCAATTCCAAAACAAGCTGTAAATCAATAAAATTGTACCATTAAATATATGACTTCAAACCCTTAGCGGCTGATTAGCAACCAATTATAAGAGTGAGAAACCAAATATGACATGATGAGGTAGAGCTGTACCGTTTTTTACGAATAAGGTCTGACATGATCATAAAACTATAAAATCATGAACAAATTATAAAGCCCAAAGTTCCTTTTATTGCTACCAATAAAACAATATTTCACTCTCACGCGCCGGACCTACGTAATGACAAAGTAAAAGCTTTTTATTTAGTAACTGGACCTTGTTTGAAATTTCTGGAATTGTCAAGGACCGTAAGACGTAGAAAGCGATTGTTTCTATTTTAATGCGGAATTTTTGTCACGACAGCTCTATTGTCGCATAGAATTTGTTTTGAAAATGATCTTGATCTTAATCGAAGAACAATTAAGATTTATTTTAGCTACAGAGTTAAACTCAATCTGCCTTCACAGTTATTCGATGCTGTGGCACCTTAGATACTGTATCAAAATGCCGACTGATGGTGATTGAATATAAAATGATTTTTGATTATTTTATTTATTCAACGATCACAAAACCAATATAATTTTTTGTCATAATTAATTTCCAATTCCCTAGGATACGGACTACTTATACGCCTATTTTTAATTGCACAATATTATGAATTAACAGAAAATGTAAAAATGATATAAGTATTTAGAAAATGTTATTTACGCAAAAGTCTATAGACGGAACTGGGTTTGTGGCATTTCAAAAGGAATTATGACCCGCCATAAAAATACGGAACAGTCTTTTGTTTAGAAATGTGTCCTTTAGCAAAACTTTATTGCTGACGACATTTCTATTCTAAGTTTCCGACGACAGCCATTTGTAACTTCTGTATCCGTTTTTTGTCTATTTCTTAATAGATTTTTGACAAAAACCTTAATGTGCCGAGCAGAGTTCGACGTCTGGTTGTTGGTCTAAGCTCCATCAGGATTGTGTAATATTTTATTTAGTCATAAATTAAATATTCCAATGCTTTCCCGCGGCTGAGCGTATGATTGTTTTAAAGAGTTGCTATACATTCTCGTGAATAACGTTACGTACCCCAAAAAGCACTCGCACTGATGTTTTTACACATAAATCATTACCATACGAAAACATTTCGACTGCATTGTTAAAAATGTCATTTCAACTTATGACCTGTTTCGTCTAAACCAAATTAAAATGAGAGGGACGGTCAGACTTGTAACCGTGGTTAGAAAGAGAGCGAAAATCAAACGGAATGCCGACAATCATTTCGGTATAACATTTTGTAAGTTTTAGGTATTGGTTTCAAGAAAAAAAGGTAGAGTCTCATCATAAAATATATTTAATTTTGATCTGATTTATAAACTTTGTTAATATAGGGGCGAAGCTTTTTGTGAGAGAGATCGATTCTCTAATTGTGTTAAGATTTTCTGAAAATCATTGAAGTTATTTTTAATTCTAATATCAACATTGTTGTTAAAAATAATACTGAAATCTTTTATAACATCTGAGCCCGATCGCCCCAATTATTTTAAAACGCGTGTAGTCCTAGAAAACCTATTGACAAACTTAGTAAAGAAAAATTAAGTTCCTTTTACTTTAATACGTCAGTGGAAAACTAAATTTAAATTAAGAACGACAAAATATTAAAATAGGCTATGGTGTCTGAAGGTTTTATTTGTCTTCTCAATTAGTAGGTAGGGAAGCCGGCGGAACCAAAATTATCAAAAAATTAATTTTTAGTAGCTTCCAAATGCGTCAACTTTTAGACTAGATTTTTATGGTAGTTATATGTTGCGCTAAATAACAAGGTACTATGTTTTAACATAAATCATATTTAAATGAAATAATGTATAAAATATGAGGTTTCTGAAAAAAGTTTTGTGCCTGGGTCTAGAATTAACAGCTCTAAGGTAAGTATTTAACAGAAGAGACAACAATTACTTTTATACTTATGTACCAAGTGATCTACATTCAAACAAATATATGTAGCTATAAGTTTTGCATTAATAAAAGAGGAATCAAATAAACAATACAGGCTTGATGTAACATTTTTGGTAATAATTCTTTGTAGTATCGATAAGAATGATAGATATTTAGTGTGTTGAGCTTTTGGCAAAGGTCATAAATTTTCGACGCCTGAAGGTCAAGCAAGCAGCAACTAGTTAATTAAATATTTTCGCCATCACTTTAGTAACACTTAGGGAAATTGTCGAGACTCGCTTAGGTATATGTTCTTATTCTATCATAAAAATACCAAGCTATAATGATTATTTTCAAAAATCAGATCATATTACGTACTCTGTTCATACTAGCCCTTTATCTGGGGTACGTATTAACTGCCCCAAGAATTCTTTTTTAGTATTATATATCATAGCAAAATATTTGTTAAGAATAACGTTAATTTAGTTACATAGCATTATTGAGTATAAAATACGCTTCCAGTGAAAAAATAAACTACCATAACACCAAATATTTCAAGCGTAAATTAAAAAAATGTACGATAAAAAAAATCATACACTCACACCTATTATCTAGCCCAAAGCAAGCATCATTAAGAGCTTGTGTTATGGATACTAGATAACGGATAAATTCAGTATTATAATATTAAGTATATCATAAACATATAAACATCCATGACTCGTAAACAAATGCTCGTACTCATCATACAAACATTTGCTCCTACCGGGATTCGAACCCTGGACCTCTTGACCAAATAGCCTGCATAGCAAGGGGTAGGTACAGACAGACCACTCGACCAGCCGGTCGTCAAAAAATGTTCGTTAGCTGCCCAAAAATGCCGTTCGGTAATCAACTCACTCTCACTGCGCATTGACCAAAACTGGGTAGTCTCAGATCATACCGTGTAGACCTGCTGGCATATCCAACCACTCGCTTTATTTGTATTGTGTATAGTTTTAGAGAAACTCGCTTGTTAATACTTACCTCTGTTATTTGTAGCCCCGGCCTCCCCTACATATTCTACAAAAACTTCCAAAACGAAATGGATTTTAATTAATGGTGCGGTACACGCGTAAGTAGGTAAAAAAAACAATAATATAAAAATTAAATTTATGTAATATCTTATATATATGTAAGTATGGTATGTATTATTGTATACCTGCAAATCTTAAATCACATTAGTTTCTTTTGTATATGAGTCACAACTTATTATTAACGGCAGACGCGGCGATCCTTTCAATGTTAAAAATATCTGAAAAATTTTAATTCAATCCCCAAATTATACAAGTTTAGGAACAGGGCTTAGTGTCATAATCCGGTTGATATGTTCGGACACATTCAAAACCTTTGTTTGATACCCGACAACGGCGAAGGATTATTTACAAATCTTCGACGAATAATGATTTGTCAAAATTAATTTTTTGTTTGTTTTAAATTAAATGGATAACAAATTCGCAACATCATATACTAATCGGATTTGTGAATGAAAATTGTAATACTTCCCGATTCCCTCTAATTATTTTCGTTCCTTTGTATACAAAGCACCTACTCGTACTGGGAGAAATGGTTTACTTTATAATTCTACATACATTTGCATAATAAACAGAGCGAGCATAATGTGATTCCTAAGCTATTTTGATGAAATAAATATAGCCTAATTTTCTTGCTTGAAAGCTTGAAAGCTTGTAGGTTTGTAGGTAATTAATATGAAGAATAGTGTTTAAGTACTACTGCAGTAGTGGTAACGGTCTCTTGGTATATGGACCTTTCGATTTTAGGTTGGATAACTGCCGCATGTGCCGTACGGTCGCTTAGAGGGTAAACGTCTAGTTATAAAGACGGTGGCTGCCATATAAAATTTTTCACAAAATGTCGGTAATATCTTGTCACCCTAGCGGGAAATGATCACGCTGCTGTCTGCCGTCGTATATATAGCCACACGTCGTTCTTCATCACCAGCCTATACATACATACGTCCCACTGCTGGGAACAGACCTCCCTAAATGGGATGAACACACGAGGAGTTTGGGTTACATCAGCACCACGCAGGCCCAATGCGGGTTGGTTAGTTGCAGTAACTCGTAACTAGGACAATGTGCCTTGCAAAGCTATTAGGAGCTCGAGATAGCTAATTTTGATTGACCTATCCCGGGATATGCCATGGCGAAGATAGCTTAGTTTTAAACCAGAACGCTCGAACTATTTCACCACTGAGCTTAACGAATAGGTAAATGTGAAAATGTTCCAATTAAATTTAATATTCGCAAAGTTGTGTCTTCTAATGCTTTTATTGGGAATGTGCGATTGACATTCCTAGTTCACTATAAGGAATATTGAATGTTTTCTGGCCTTCTTAGTACAATCAATCACCATATTATAAAATCATACTGACTTATGTAAAAGTAAAGTAAAATATCTTCTATCTTTACAAAATCATCCAATCAAAATGTTTTCCGAATTTTGATTGTACTCAGTCAAATTTAATCACCTAATGCTTCAAATCTAAGACAGATGAAACATTTATCAATAAAGATTAACTAATTTTATGTGTCTCATACTTACTGCAACTTATTCGCATAATTTCCTTTAATAATAATGTTCCATCTCGTACTGTGCCGGCGGCTGGACGATGCGATGATAGCGGTGATACCGATCTGAGAACACTTGTAATTTGTTTGAAACATGCCCTCTTCGATGACGCATTAACATCAGCCGTTGACATAGTTGAAGATACGGTGGATGAAAATAAACTGATGACTAAAAAAAGCAGGTCTTGCTGGCCGTGACTGGTCAGTGACTCATACTACAGCAGAGGTTTCTTTTCGTAGGGGGAAAAAGGCTTTACGCCTACACTGCATTGTGGGGAAAACAAAATACAGGGTTATGTGGGGCTCCTCAGTCAAAGATGTTAATAACCAGACTACCCACTAAAACGACCCCCGTGTTCCTGCCTCATCATCGTTGTGCACGCTGAGGGTCAACATGCCCTTATACCAGTGGCCTGTACGCGATATGCCCGACTGGGATATCGGATCGGATCACTTTGGCATATACCTGTGAGCATTTTACTTACTCCGCAGCTTTAGTCGAAAAGACATGTCACCCTGCTCCCACAATTCTTCCACAATGAGATCCTGACTCAGCACAGGAACACAAAAACACAGCACTACCTCTTACATATATTAGTAATGTTTATTGACTGTGATGATCTCTTAGGTGGAGGTGGGTAATACCCCCAGATGGTTGCCCTAGATGAAAGTGAAAACTACGACTATGCCCACTTCTCATAATACATGTCGATGGAAAATGTAGATTGCCGGGGATTTTGGGTGATTATTGAAAGGGACGAAATGTCGTATATGTTATCTCTGTTATGTGGCTTTTCAATTTTAAGTAATCATAAAATAAGAACCTTAACAAAACCAGTACCAAGCAAGTTGGTTCGAGGCTATTTTTTATGACCTCTTAAGATCAAAGCAACAAGAAAAAGGAAAACCATCATCCAGGATTTCTCGGAATCCCTGCCTGATATTCTCATTCCCTGTGATATATACAATGAAACTCGAATTGAAAGCGACAGGAAGGAAGGAGGCACTGTAGTGGATACAGGAGGACCAGACCTCTTGTATCCAGACTCCAACTCTCTGCAAGAACAAGGTACAGTAGAGACAATAAGCAGGATTCATTGGATCCAATTTTGATATCTGCGAAGTACGAGAAGCACATTTATTTATCATCATCATCATCACCAGCTTCTGTAGGTGGTGACGACAATGCGCCAATAAATTAAAACACGGGCTATATTAGTTCACAGAAATGTTTTGCAAATTTCAAATACATCATTACCTATATTGATAATTTCATGACATTTTAATGAAATAATGTAACATTGGCTGCATTATTTCATAGAAATGTTATAAAATTATCAAATGAATAGGATGTACCTATTTGAAAGTTTCTAAACAATTTTAAGAACTAATAAAGCACATGTTTTAATTTGTTGTCGGTTTGCCGTCGCCATCCTGTATACGTCCCACTACTGGGCACAGGCCTTCCTGCATGGGAGTGACACTTGAGGAGTTTTGGGCCGTAACACCACCATGCTGGCCCAATACGGGTTGGTGTGTTAAAGCAGTTGCAGTAACAACCGGGACCAATGGCTTAACGTGCCTTCCGAAGGACGGATGAGCTCAAAATTACAATTTTGATTGACCCATCCCAGTATCGACCAAGGCAAAAGTTGCTCTGTTTTCGTGATCGAAACCAGAGCGCTCACTCTACTATGCCACTGAGTTCCATATTTACTAAATAAACATTTATTATTTTCTTAATTAATATAATATTTTTCACGCTGCACTAGTTGTTTTCGCATTTGCATTCCCCCTCAGGTTTGTCGCTCCCTCGTGGCTCGAGCGCCCTGGAGACTCTAATAAAAATCCTCCAGAAGCGAATTCGCCCCTTAAGGCTTGAGGACTCACCAAGGTTCTCGCCTCCTTAAAACCCCGGTTACGCTGTAAAGGCCATCTGCGGCCAACAGCAATAATCCGTCTAGAAAAAAATATAATTTAAGACAAAGCCGTCTGTGTTGTCTTATTGTGTTTGAATACGTGTGTGCAAATCCCGAAGATTCTAATTCTTAGTCACAAGTTCACAACTGTCAACAAATTAACGTAAAAAATAGGCTTTCTCACGCTCAAGGTAGTCTTCTTGAGATAACGTAGCCCCAGGGCTCGAATGAGCAATTGTCCACTTAGAGAATTTTAGAGAAAACATGATAGGTTATGTTTGACAACAAATTAAGTTCCACCATCCAAGTCCTAAGGCAGCGACTAGACCAGGATTTTGTCTGCACAAACAATATCTCCATCTCTTCTCTCAAAATTCTCAAAATGTATTTTCGATTTTGACACCCAAACTTGAGTTCCTCATACTACGCAGGTTTTTTTTATACAACTAGATGACAAACAAGCTGACGGACCACCTGGTGGTAAGCGGTGCGTTGCCTATCATCATCATCATCATCATTTCAGCTGTCAGCCTATAGACACCTGCTGACACGGAAAAATCTCTTGATATTGCAGATGAAGTTATTTGCAGTGGTAACGATAAAAAGTAACTGCAAACAGAAGTTTCGCTTTTTCTATTGTACTTGCACTCTAATAAGCATCTTTTATTGACCATCACATTTCATAAAGTGATGCTCGGTGGGCACATTCGATTTATCTGTGCGATATATTAAACAAAAGGTCTGTATAAAACAACCAGACTCTAAGCAAATATCTGGTTCTCTACGGAACATCTGTGTCTATTCGGGTCGAGTATTTCCAAGCTTTCTTCTTGGACCGCAAAATGTGTTGTAATTTGCCGTGTAATAAAAATAAATGAGATTGGTTTCGGTAATAGTCTCCCATAGCCGACTAAATATTGTTATAATTACTATACCTAACCTAAATGTAAAAAGCGTCCTAATAGATTTATGTGCTTCAAGAAATTGCGTGACGACAGTCAGTAAACGTATTGATGACTGTCCATAATATAAGAACAGTGCCGGTCAAATCAGACATAAACGTAACTATAAAACATCCCATTAGGGATTCATTGCTAAGCGTTTTGGCCGACCAATTATAAATACACAACAAACATCACAAAACATTGGATTTCTGACCTCTATAAAGAGTTCAGTACCATAATCAAGGTTTAGTCGCATTTGTATGACGGGCCGACAAGCGGGGCACATCGCACGCACACCGGCGCGGGCGCGCGGCCGCGGTGAGATCAAAGGCACCGACAGGCTCTTTTAGCCGCATAATAAGACGCGCCCCCCGCCCCCGCCGACGGCTGCAGAATGCCTCGATCAACCTCCAGGGTACTTGCCATTACTTATGCCGATCTATTAATAAACAAATTGATATAACGGACATGGAGGATTGTTATTTATAAGTTTTGGGACTTATGATTTTGTTGTGATTTTAATTAACGCCTGATGATTTGAAAAATCTAATGGTAAGTGCAAAAATTTAAATTTATTTTTGTAAAAGATTACCTACTCCATGAAAATGCATGAAATAAAATTCATCACTTTACCAATCACTCCTTGATTGGTTTTTCTCACTCGAATGCAAAACGAAAAAGAGAAAAAACAGCATATGAATAATAAGAGCCCAACATTATAGTTTTATATATAAAAATCGGTGGGTGTTCGTCTACTTTATAATAATACAAAAGACAAGAAAAAACAACTTAATAAAATGAGTATATCCTCACATAATCTTTACGAGAAAGCATTGCGTTGAAAAGATTTATCAGTTTTATCGATCCCCTAAAGATCTAAATCTACGTAGCTTCGGGCAACGCGCGCGCCTTTCGCGACAAACGCATTATGGAGTTACGGTTTCTCTTAGCACAGGAGAACCTTTAGGAAATTCTTGTTGACGGTTGATTATACATGCTGCAGCAGCTTGATTTAATGTAAAGTTTAAAAATATTGTACCAAGTGTTCATTAATAATGGTGTTAATAATATTGTACGCAAGCTTAAGAATTTTAGAAACTCGATCGACGTATTAATTATTTTAGATGCAATTTCATTTAATATAAATGCAAATTGGCTAGTTTATTTACAAAAAAAATATGGAGATCCAAAACTACGAGCTGAAAGTAAAGTTATATAGAGAGGGTTCAACGCAAAATAGCTCACGTGCGCGGTCCGTTCATCGATCAGGGTATCATTGTTCCATTAAAATTACGTAAATTCACCACAATTACCTGTGGGCACCATGAAAACTTGACTCGCGATAAACGCCAGTCATTATTCAAGGGTTAGAGTAATAACGGGACTATAGTTTTGATATGAATAGCTTTTTAGAACCTATTATCACCAGCAAGCAGACCTACTTAAAGAACGCCTATGTTTTTACACGAAAAATGTAAGTTCCTATATAAATTTAATCCAAATTTTATTAAAATAGATACTTTATGAAATATATCTATTATTCAAAAATATGTTGCGAAACACACAAATACAGAGATTCAATATAAATTAAAGGAGTTAAAATAAAACACGATTGACTTTGGAAAGTAATGAACTACGAATATAGTTACACCAAAAATATATAATTGGTCACGGCAACAAAGCCTTGTGAACAGAGAATGCACCTCTATTGGAATTGTAGTTTTGTGATGGAAATTCCGTTTTGAGTTATTATTATAAGTCTAACAGCGGCAAGTGTCCACGTCAAAGAGTCCAGTTCGTATTTGAAAAGAAAAGAATCCGTCAAATTAGTACATAACGCGGTATGAATACAGAATGAGGTCAAACAGGGCACTCAAACACACGCCATTACATCGGAATAAAATATTCAGATCCATTCATTACTTACGTAGCTCTTATATTATGTTCAGAGTCCGAAAGAGCTGGTTTAGTTTGAACAGTTGGTAGCTGGCTGAATGGGGCGAGTTCCTAAACGTGTTTAAAACAAATTATTGGACGCGTTTTATCTTTTACTCCTGCCGCTCCTCGGCTTTACTTCTGTTCTTTATTTACTTGCATTGCATTACACACTTGTCTATAGACTGAGTCCAACGCATAAATTTTATAAAATGTTCTAAGTCGGAATTATAAAAATCTGTTTGTAATTGTTATCGGAAACCTTTGTTGTTGTAACTGACGCAAGCCGATGATTCTCCGACATTCGCCTATGGAATAATGAGGCGTCATCCATGCAACGTACGAACTATGAAAGTATAATACAATTGATTTGATATTCCGTTGCGCTACATTCGGTGCCACGCGACCACGGCCACACATAGCACTCCGAAGCCTTTGAAGGAGGCTTAATGGAATGACACAACCTTTGTACGAGCCGCCCAATTCTAATGCCTATTCAGATGGCATTTCACCTTTTTGTTGCTTGATTTCCGATAGTAATAGCTTATTTTATTAGTCCATAGATGAATTTTAACGGGTTGAGATAGATTATGCGTCAAATACATTTATCGATTTTGTTTGAAAATTTTCAATAATATTAAGACAACGATATTAAGGACTGCTGATCGAATTCAATTTAACATGCTCCGATAGTGCTTCATTGATAACCTTTTGGAAATAGCTACAAAGCTTGGGTTGTTATGTTTGATTAAAATTTTAGTTTTTCAATTTTATGTGAAATTGAAAACCTTAACCATTTTTACGACATTACTTTGGATTACTGAATATATTAGGTATGTGAGATATAGAAAGTTTGGAGAAAAGTATAAAGAGTACCTACGTACCTACGTCTGTCTATTTTTACCGTCTTTTCGTGGTCACTTAACACGTTTACACATCAAGATGGCTCTCATTTAGTTAAATAACTGAGTCAAATTACTGAGTGATTTCCTTCAAGTTTCCAAAAAGTTTACAAGTAAAACTTCAAATGAATGAATTCCAGGAACTGATAACGTTCTTGTAAATCACTACGAGAATGGTTATCGTTGCATATGACTTGTGTGGAAGAAAAGCAGCGCAGAGTGACGTAAAGCCTCATATAAATTTTACTATAGGCACATTAATGTCGCTACGTGAAATTGATTTGCAAGCAGAAACATATTATGATTGTGAAAACGAGGTTTACGATTTATTTACACAATACGATATCGACTTTGAACATTATAAACTATCATATGCCAGTTTGTTAGCATAGTCAAACAAATAAATTAAACAATATCTTGTTATTTTAGAAAAACTGTTGCAGTTAAAGCAGTCTCGTAACCAAGACATTATAAGTAAAAATTTAAAATGCAACACTAAACTACACAGTTAAGTAGATTTATTACCTCATTAAATAAAAGTTTTTTTAATTATGAGACGATACAATTAAGGCTAATCATAAACTCCGACTTAGCTAGTTCGGAAATCGATTTCGGTCAAACTGGACATAAAACTCCCAAACACAAAGTACTATGTTAAGAAATCCAATCTTTTTTAACAAAGCAAGATAACCCAGTACTTTGTGTGAAGGTTGATGAAAATTGTTAATTAAAGTTGACATAGAAATGCTCGATGAATTCGAAATCTTCATTTATCCCGTCACGGTATGCCCCTTACGCTTAGCATTAAATGATTGACTATGTTTCAATTTCGTCTAACACGAATGCGTCGGTTGAACGAATTGCTACACGATTATGTGATTGTGATAGAATTTTATAGTTTACTGTGTCTATTTAGTTCATGATTATGCTTTGTGGAGTTGAGTCGAGTTTGCCAGTCGGCTATGAATAAAGCACGTGAGTACTGAATAAAGTCCTCCTTGTCATTTTTTTGCCCATATTATTATGGGTGCTCCACATTTCTGCGCCACCCTGGTAGCGGTTATTGTGAAAATTTACTAGTGCATGATCCAAAAGCGTTTCCGGACGATTAGTCGCCAAAGAATGTTTAAATTTGTTGTTAACTTCACCTCCTTTCGTGTTAATAGCGTTACAATGTTTGCGAATTCTATTACGCATTGTGCACTTGAGGTCCTTTTTGTACGTTTGTTGTGAGCCTTTTATCGATTGTGTGTTTGACTGATCTTGTTGCATTTACAGACGTGAATGATGCTACTACGTCTTTCATCTCAAATCTATTGATAATTTGTCTACGAACCAATATTATAATATCATTGAAAGCAGTAAATACTCTGAAATTCAGCTATATTCAGCTAACGAATTCTTGAGTAAGATCTGATATATCATTGATACAGCCACACACCTACTTGCCAATAATGCAACAGATATTATAATGAAGTGATACATTATTACGAAGCCACCCACATTTGTATAGCAGGGTTATTATGGACACGTTATGCATCATAAATATTTCGGGAACATAAAATTAACACTCAAAAACATGGGCTTTCGAGGCACCGCAACGTCTACCGGCTCTGACAAAAAATATGGGGATCGCTTGCAGAACCACACCGTGAGGCCAGCCTCGCCACAAAAGATAGCCTTTCTTTTAACAATAAACTGCCTAACGATCTAGAACATAAGGTTGAAATTTTAATAATGTTAACCAACTCAATTGTGGTTACGATCTTTGTTTTTATCGCCCACAATTAGATACTGTATGTTGTTTGTGTTACGGTTTAGTTTCGAACGTGTAATTGGCACGCTTCGGTTTCTCCCGGTACCAAAGGACATACTTGTTGACATGTTGTCTAATTGATTGGTGTTTCTCGGTAGGGGTCTAGGGCCTTACATGTGGCGGCACCTTTGTGGAATTATTTGAAATTGATAAACTATAAATGCCTTCACAAGTGGAAGATGCCACTGTTATATTTTTTCTGATATAAAAATTATGTCAGTCAAATTTAGTAAAGAATTTTAAGAAGATAAAGTGACGTTTGGAATTACATTATTAATAAAGATTAATGATTCGTAAGTAAGTAAGATTTCCAAATGGCTTGTATTTAACTGAGCATACTAACCTAACCAACGAAAACACTAAGTGCGCAACTAAAAAATCTGATTTCGGCCACAAATCGTTGAATAGTCGAGAAAAAACAGATTTTTAGTTGCTAACTTAGTATTTTTAGTTGCTTAGTTTATTATATTCCTTTACAAATTATTGGAAAAGAGTAAAGAATAGGCAAAATCATAAAAATATCAAATTTATCCTACACCTGCGGAGTAATTATAAGCAAAGCTTCTTAGATAGTTTAAAAAAAAAACTATTTATTTTTCTTTAACAATATAGCCATTACACAAATTATGATTTAGAAAAATACTATATTAACCTGTTAATATAAAATATTTTATTTATATACTTATACATACATGTAAATAATAACATGTTAACGTGTTAAGACCAAATTTTCAAAATTAAAATAGTTTTTGTAACGATTTTTAGCGATACATGTATACTTTCAGCTTCATTTTCTACTTAAAATATTCGTGCCCATATTAAATAACATAAACAACCGATATTTTGAAAACAGCATGGTAATTGACAACGATCTCAAAAATCCTTTATTAAATTTTTATTTTCAACAGCTATCAATTTATTAGATAACACAGCCTATTTAAAAATTAATAATATTTAAAATTAATTAAAAAATAAAGTTATTTTATATCAAATATGTCTCAACGTCAATTTCAATCCCCAGATAATTTTCAACTAGATAATAATTTCTCTAGATGGAAATGGGGATTGAAACATCGGCCCCTAAAGAAGTTGAAGTATCAAACCGTGCACTGTGATCCAACTTTCCCCGATTATGATTTGCACTGCAATTCGATTTATTAGTTACATAAAACTTAAAGTGGGTAAGAGCATACTTATGTAATGTTATAAAGTTGCTAGTTAGGCTCTTAAAGAGATTACCTTCATAGTTTGATGAAATGAAAATCTTAAAATGTATTTCATATCAAGTAATAAGAGTAGCACGTTTTTTCCTCACCCTCATCTCATCTCAATAGGAGCTAAAAATGCATAAAGGCGTTGCAAAAATCAAGGGAAGGCGGCTCCTTTGACGATAGGTGGTCCAACCGCGCGCTGAATGATGTGATTATAATAGCGACACTTTACTCACACACGGCTTAATAAATCCCAGGCTAGGTAGCACGTTCATTCTCATGATGTTTTATTCGCAATCAGCGCCGAATTTAATTACAATCGATACTCATCTGTGTAAAACATAATTAAATTTTTGATGGCCAACGAGAATGACTCACCGATTCTCAACAACATAAACGGAACTTAATCTAAAAGTTATATTGCAGCATTCAGTGTTTTTTTGCGTAAGAAATAGTTGCCGATGATCATAAAGTATAACAAGTCGAAACCAACAAAGGTCGAAAATAGTTTAAGTGTTTTCGTTTCTGCTTGAACGCATCCGCGTTGGACGAAATTGGATACTCTTGCTCGAGAAGACTTGCAATGGAACGTAAAATTACGAAGTGATCGAGGGCTACCGACTTACAGCCTACTTGTAATCTGGCTATTGAAAGAACTAAACCGATCATATGTAAGCTATTATGCACTCTATTTGGCTTAAATTAGAGTTTGAAGTGTTACAGTTAGCACACGTTAGAGGCGATCACTTTGTGATATTGATGTATTGTTGCCACCATTGATACTTTGACTATTATTTAGTTTTGATACAGCTACTGGTTGTAACAAATAGTTCTATGTAAAGAATGATTGAAGTGTCGGTAGAGTTTGTTTTAAATACTGCGCTTTAATGATTTGTACAGTTATGGAGTTTCCGAAATATAGTGTTCCAATAGTTAAGTATAAGTTCTCATGTAGGTGAATGTCATAATGAGAATAAATATAAGTATTTGAACTCAAATGGTATAAGATTCCTAATTGCTTTTTTTGTTACAGGGCAGGGTCGTATGAATCAGCTAGGTGGAGTGTTCATTAATGGACGACCTCTGCCTAACCACATCAGGCTGAAGATTGTAGAGATGGCAGCTGCTGGAGTCCGACCCTGCGTGATCTCTAGGCAGCTTCGGGTCTCACACGGCTGCGTCTCCAAGATCCTTAATAGATACCAGGTAATGAATTACATTTGGCCATAAATCTAAATCTATATTACATAAATCGACTATTTGTTTATATAATTTATTTCATGCAATTATTCTGAGTAAATAAAAGAATACTTGTACTTGTACAAGCGAGTACCTACATCAAAACTTTACTGTTTTTTCATATTGTATAATGAAACGTATAAAGTAAATGTATATTTGTCCTTAGGAAACCGGTTCCATCCGCCCAGGCGTAATTGGAGGATCAAAACCAAGGGTTGCTACGCCTGAAGTAGAGAACAGGATCGAAGAGCTGAAGAGACAAAACCCAGGTATATTTTCCTGGGAAATTAGAGATAAACTAATAAAAGAAGGCATCTGTGATAAAAACACCGCGCCCTCAGTCAGTTCCATTTCGAGACTCATAAGAGGAGGCAAACGTGACGAATCAGATCCTAGAAGAAATCATAGCATTGATGGTATTCTAGGTAAGTCATGCTTACCTTGATTATTACTTGATTTACAATATTTGATTCGTCTAAGGTTTGAGTTGCGCCTCTATGTACGAGTACCTATAGGTCATTATCACTAGCAGGTCAAAAAGTCATTCAGTTTTTCTCATTCTGCACAGTTGCCGGACTCAAACACTTCAGAAATATATACTTACCGACAGGGCGTGTTTGCATGAAACTTTATATTGCAGTAGTTTTAAAGTAGAATGAGTAACCCCACCATTAGGCCTTGACATACCTTTACCCAAACATTGTGGTTTTCGTCATAATATCTAAGCACAAGGTAAATTTAAATATTTAGTTCGCATTTAACAATAATATAAAGTCCTTGACAAAAATTCAATTATTTAAAAAGTAAAAACCTTCAACGTAATGACGCGTAAATAATTCGCCGTGTCATCGTAGTCCTTAACGCTGATTCGAGACCATAATCACTTAATTTAGTTCAAAGCACACTATTATTATAAATTTATTCCTATAATGAGACTGTCGGAACGTTTGCAAACTTCAGAAAACGGCGTATAAAGTTAATAATCCACGTAAAAGTGAAGCGGCCGAGGCGCGCGCGCACGCCACGGCAGCGCCCCTTGTGTCGGCTTCGAAATTGTAGGTTATAAAAATGAAATTAGTATCCAAAGGTGTTATTATCCCATCGCGTTTGGCCGCGGGGCTTGCATTACGACAATCTGTCCGTACTGCACGTCTTGTGCCGTATAGCTATCCAATATAAAATGGCGCTCCTAATATGCCGGTTCAGCGACGGAGTGCGGTTTTGCCGGCGAGATTCTGCACAGCGATAAGATTATGCATATTAAGTTGTGCGCGGCTAAAGTAATATCTACACTGGAAAAGCAGTCACCTGTACCACTCTGCGCGTATTGAAAATTTGCGGTTCGTGCTTGTCCTGTGACGACGTAGCGGTACTTTCAGTCGCGACTTTTCGTGGAAATATTTGCATACCGACTTTCTCGAAGGCTTGGGCAAATTATGGAAATTGCAGTCAATCAAACTATACTTTATTTGGCCGATATTTTTATGAAATATTTTTACTTCAAATCTCTTATTATGAAAAATGTGGCAGCAAATGGCGTAGCTACCAACCACTGTGTAATTTAATTCTATTTCACTATCATCTTACTTAAACTTATATTTATTGAGGCCAAAAGAACTCATTTGAGGCTTCCACACAAGCAACATAATGTGGTTACGTTTAATTTAATCTCAGCCGCGTGTGGTCCAGCGGTAGCTCAACGATAATCGACATAAAACAAAACAACTCATAGCTAGAAAGTCACATTTAGACGCAATGGCAAAATTTATGTAATAAATAGAGCATTGGTTGCTCTTCTTAATTATGTTGCAATGTGTGAAGTGGAAACACATTTTCTAGATACCATTAGTGCTTAGATAAAATGACGTAGACATCTAATTTATTGCGTTATATAATATTACATTAATGCGGCGTGTCACTTTTTGTTCCAACAATATTTCTTTTTATCTCAAAAGGTCCATCATCTTGTGAAGATTCCGATACGGAATCGGAGCCCGGCATCACTCTAAAACGAAAGCAGCGGAGATCAAGAACCACATTCTCTGGAGATCAATTGGAAGCTTTGGAGCGCGCATTTACCAGAACTCAGTACCCTGATGTCTACACTAGGGAAGAACTGGCCCAGAAGACCAAACTGACTGAAGCTAGAGTTCAGGTACGCATCCATATCCGAATGTAATAATGATGAATGAGTGTAATCAAACAAATTTATTGTTGTATCACCTACACTTCCCGCCCCTAAACAAAACCGTGATGTAAAAAATGATGTAATTACCTTTATAATTAATTATATTGTTTGTAAGCGAGCTGCCATATGCTGCTCATCGCTACCGTTACTCTACTGGTTTTTGTAGAATTAATAGCCTTTAGTAATTGTATGTTTCCTTTGTAATTGACTTTAGTTAGTTATTATTAAAGTATTAAATCATAACGCTTGAAGTTAATTTGATATAGCACTTATGTGTCAGCGTTTGTATCACTGTCGAAGTGAATTAATTATTTAGATTTCTTACGATCGATCGCTATCTTGAGGATTACGTTGCAAGATCCCTCGGATACAATTAGTTGAGTGGATTTATTTCTGAACAAAGGAGGTTTTTATTTTATTTGTGAATAGTAGGAAAGCCTGAGTTTTATTTGTAATGTTCTGTTATTTTGTCTTTACAATAGGTATGGTTTTCGAACCGAAGAGCAAGACTACGTAAGCAACTCAACTCTCAACAACTCAGCGCATTCAACACCATGTCCTTACAATCCGCTTTCCCTGCAGTACATCAACAGTATGAGCCGCCGTCCACTTTTAACGCCCAATGCGCCAGCTGGCAGCAATCTTATTCTTCCGCATTGGGTTCTAGCTCTGTCTTGAACTCTGCTCTGGCACCATCTCTTCATCAATCTGCGCTAACAGCTCCATCAGTTTGTCAATCAGCGTTGGCTGCATCATCATTACATCCTCCTACATCCAGTTCTTTCTCGTCTAGTAATTTAACTCCCCTCTCCCATTCCTCGGAACTACCAACACCTCTCCAGCCGCCTGCAGACACTACTCCTCCTAGTTCGAGTCCAACTGCCTCGAGTCCTTCGGCCAACCAATCTGGTGGACTCACATATCAGCATTCTGCATATGCAAATCCCAGTGATGCTCTCGCGCATCCTTATGGTTACGGAGACTATTCGAAACAAGAACACGCGATGTCAGCACACAATCATTGGACCTCGAGACAGCTGAGTGGACACCCACAGAACAAGCTTGCTGAAGTTAGCGCGTGGCCTGAAAACTATAGGTGAGTTCATCTTTTCCAATAATATTATTGTAATATTTAAATCAGATTTGTTTAAGTGTACATCTCAATAATCCTCGAACGCGCCCAAGTAGCTTTATGAATTATTGATGTCCAGCTACTCATGTTCCGACATGAATCGGACAAATGAATATGCAATTACAATAAACTGACCTTTGTTGCTGACGATTTAAATGACTATTTATTACTGTAGACATGACTGTTATTTTTCTAATGGTAGGTTTAGGGTGAGCGATTTAAATGACATCATGTTAGTGGTGCCTATGATATTATAGATGTGCGCTAGAAGTGGTAATTTGTGATGATGTATTGGCCTAGACCGGCGTGAAGCATCCGGTGGCTATAGGTCGTGCGAGGGCTCGATCGCAAATCGGGGTACGATCGTTTTATTTCTTTTCACCTTCCTTTATCATTAGCCGGCGCGGCCGCTAATCAATTAAGAGTGTAAGAAGTCGGCCATTATACGCGGCGCGGGTGGTTATTACGGGCCGCGCTTCGTAATACTCTGATCCAATCGTGAATGCAATAGGGATGCGAATTTTATAGAGATTTTCAATCGATTTTTAATTAAACTTTTATTCACTTATTTTTTACATTTTCGCTATGGTACTTAAGCCGAGTTAAGGCGGCATTATGTAAAATAAGTAGAAGTGATGTCTCGTCGTGGTTTCGTCGCTGGAACGCAACTACCACAGTGAATTTGTCGAAAGAGAATGTGACCGACACATTGTCACTTTGTACTCTATACGGCGACGACATTTATCTGTGTTATCTAGACAAAGCATGCCTATAAACCTCACATTGGACCACACACAATATCTCGACTTGCACAATGACGGACAAACTAATAATATATGGGTTAGCCACGTTTATATGGCGCACGGCGGTCTGTCTTATCTAGTCCTCTAAGTATACTTTGATTGACATAACGCTTAATAGTTCGTGGACGACTGGACGCTATTTATTATTTCCTTTGCCAAAATTGTATAGTGAGATCTGAAGTTGGAAATATGGATGTGGCGTCTAAGTTATTCACTAGCATTTCATGTAACATTGAAATAAGCCTGTTTCTATTTCAGAAGCATTATTTACTTTTTTCCTTTTCTGTTGATTCTTATATTTTTATTCGACATAGCTAACTATAACATGAAAAAAGTAAAGAGTATATGTCGAGATTCAATCTTTTAAAGCTATAGATGCATTTAATTGTTCGTGAAACTGACAATGACAATGACTCATTACGTGATCGTATCGATATTTAAAGACATCGATCGCCGTCATCGATGATTCAGTCCTTTATGAGCCAACCCAACACTCGGATACCTCTGTCTTCAAGTTTTAGCTGCAATTTTAACATCCTGTCTCTATAAATCCAGGAAAATATTTAAGCACTTGATAAATTATGCTTTATTTTATAGTTTCTTAAAACAATTTAAGGTCTTTTAGGAACGTTTAACAAGCAATATGTAATTTATACGAAATATGGTAATACAAAATTTCAATTCGCAATTCGCAAATAAAATATCAGTATTTAGCTTCAGAAACTCTGTCAAGATTGTGAAGCAGATTGAAATGGGAAACTCAAATGGACTTGAAAGTTAAATGCCGAATAGCTGTTGAGATCATTGTGTACTAGTCTTGTTCTCAAAACAACTTTCATAGTTGTACAGTCATGGTTTAACACACGAAAGCGTTTCGTTTGACCATCATCAAAGTGAGCATTCTGTGCACAATGCATGAGTACAGATAAACACTAGTGCAGATGCAATTAATGAAAGGCCGAACGTGACATTAGGCAGCCATAGCCGGG
This sequence comes from Nymphula nitidulata, assembly GCA_947347705.1. NCBI lineage: Eukaryota > Metazoa > Arthropoda > Insecta > Lepidoptera > Crambidae > Nymphula > Nymphula nitidulata. Next base: position 10,883,257 of record OX374633.1, read on the forward strand.
TATTAGCTGACGCAGAGTCTGCCATTAAAACTTATCTGCAGCTGTTTGGATATGACTTCCTAAACGCAACCTTACGAACCTGAAAGGGTTTCCACATTATATTTTCTTGGCTGCGCAACAACGTAAGACTGAGACAGCCATATATTACGAAATAACAATGTATTTATTTTAACCTTCCGTTCCTTGCCAACCACCTCCTATTATGTCACTTCTTAGACCAATTAACATTAAATACTTACGATTATCAAGATGTCAGATACCCACAAATTGATTATGGATACTGGCTGCAAAGTGTCCAAAATTTAATATAGTTTATTTGAGATAAAAAAAATTGGAATGGGCTTTGGACATGTTTTTAATACTAGATAATAAAATAGTCAATATACATAAGCCTTCTGTCCTCCGTTGTAGAGTCACTTTTCGAATATTCTGTCTCCTGCAGTTGTCATAATCCTTCCGGAAAAAATGTCAAATTCAGTTGTATAAAGTCTTTATGATATATTTCACACATTTCACTATCTTTAGTGACTTCAGTAAAAACTATCCACTATATATGAATAAACATTAACCATAGATAAAGTAGGTAAGTATATTTTAGTAAGTAGGTAGGTATTTTGTTCAATTATACTCAGTAATTATTCTCTAACAATTATTATCAAAAAATTTAGATAGGTTAACTATATATAAGTATTCCCCATACAACATAGTGAAGGTTCTTTTATAAGGCTCGTTCAATTGAGACTATTGTTGCCTTTTATCGTTATTTTTATCCGTAATACATTGATGTTTTCTAGTGCAGACATAAAAATAAACTTTTATTGCGCTGTTTTATGTCCTATCTATTCCTTTTTTTACTGTCCTAAAGATTTTATACAATTAAATCAAAAGGATAAAGACAAAAGTCTCAATTGGAAGTTCTACGTCAAACGTAACTACTGCGCTTATCGCATGGATTCCATTAATCTGTCAAGCGGTGATATACCACCGGGGGGCGATGACAATGGAAGAATCAATTGTGTCTGGAATCTCATGCTTGACGGGTTAAAATATGGATTCCAATACTTCACTATAAAATCACTGACGTCGTTTTCGTATCATTTGACAGCTGACCGCAGACGCGATGGAAGCGTCTTACGAACGTCAAAAGTTCCGACTCGGAACTCACACTAGTGCCTCTGATTGGTCTGTGATAGAGTTGGATCTTTTTAGTTTCTTGTGTATGAATTTTCGACGAATTTATTGAGGCTTTAGAGTTGACTGACTAATTTTTAGTAGATTTGTATTCAAAGTTATTGCAGATGCTGTTGTTATTAAAATATTAATTGATGGGACATCTGTTTCAATACATGGTATAATATAAGTTAATAGTCGTGATATACTTTATCGTATAATTTCGAAAGTTCGCGTATTTTATAATTTTGACAACCTTAATACAATGTTAGGATAATTAAAATGCCTTTTCCCTTTGCAAGTTACCCTTTAATTAATTCGAATTTACGGTTGCAATTTTGAATTATGGAAATGTTTTAAATCAAAAGTACCTTTAAGCATGCTCTGCATTTTATTCGTTATGTAATGGTATTTTATTTTTTAAAATTTTGTTCTATACAAATTGAGATTTTAAAGCCGTCAAAAGTATGTTGTATTTTATAGATGCAGTGGTATTGCATAAAAAAACTTATCAGCCTTTCCTGAAATTATTGTCCAAATTCTGCTGATTACAAAATTTTTAAATGTATCGTCTATAAGTAACTTCTATAAGCTATGTTACTACATAGCTTTAGAAATATATAATTATAAAAAATAAAAAAAATAATTGTACAGTCGACAGCACATCAAACGTCTTAATAGAAGCGGCTTTCTTAGTGCAGATCTACACTTGATGTGCTGTCGTCTGTACCGTCAGCTAATAAGTAATTATATCAATTTTTATTTGGACTTACTTGACCTCGTATTTAGCAATCGATAGAAAATAAAGCAACATCAACATAATATTTACTGCAGAATTAAGTCAATTGAATGGTTTTATTACTTTTGCTGGTCACGATTTATCTTCTGTATGCTTTCGACGTACAGACATCACGGCAACAAAGTTAAATAAAGATATTTTTAAATTACAGTGGAAATCTAATAAAATATTATACATTCTTGGAAGTTTTCTAGAAATCTTAGTAAAAGTATAAATAACATGTTTTGTATTTATCTAAACATAATTTAACGTTTTTATTATTAATAATTGATACAAATAAGTATTCTTTTAGTTTTAAAATGTATAAATAATAATAATCTAATAAATATTTGATATGCGCACTGTAAAAAAAATATTACCATATACAAATTTGTTTTCGTTCTGACCTTACATTAAATTACGTACCTCGGTAAGCGTACTAAGTAACAATTACAATGGAATAGTATACCCACTAGTCTGTTATTACAACCTTCATAATATTATAGGCGACGGCTTCCCAGCGTTTTGGCTTCCTATAATCGATACAGTGTCAATTATTAGAGATTTATTCGGCTACTTTACGAGCTCTCCCACGTTTTATTTTGTTGAAGTCAAATAATTACTACGCTCACGTGTCACAGTGTGCGTGATTCGTAAATATTACTATTGTCTATGTGGATTATAGCACTGAAAGTTAGTTTCCATTTTACATAAATGCGTTAATTTGTTTCGTCAACAATACCAGACATTTTAATTAATCAATCATTAATTATTAGTTTATCATTCATCATTAATCATTCAACCATTTTATATTTTTTTATTTTATCATTGTTTATTTATTTTATTTGTGATTGTTACAATGAATTAATCATTGGAAATAATTATATTTTACCAAAAGTAAAACATTACTACCTTTATAACTTTATATACTATATAACTAGGCGTTTGTTAAGAAATAGATCTGTTTACTGTCATCAGATTTTAAGGCTTGCAGTGTGGAATTATCTAGACTCGCGGTAGCGTGTCTAGCCAAGTTGAAAAAGGGAACTGACAACGCGCAATGTATAATATTAACGAATTAATAAAATAGTAATATTACACAAACCATTTTTGACCCTTTCACAACTCGTAAACTACTTTCTACAGGGTGGTGCCTTCATTACGACAATACATTAAAACATGGGCTATATTAGTTCACAGTAATGGTTTGTCACTTACAAAAATATCGTAATCATTTGATAATTTCATGACATTTGTATGAAATAATATAACATTGGCTGCATTATTTCATAGAAATGTCATGAAAATATCAAATGAATTAGATGTTTTTGAAAGTGGCAAACCATTTCTATGAACTAATATAGCCCATGTTTTAATTTATTGTCGTATTGACGGCACCACCCTGTATGTGCATGAAATTTGGCACATTTATTTAAACCCCCTAGCTTGTTAATAATTTAAAATTATTGATGATTAGTATCAACCAAGTAATAATGACTAACGTCAAGTATGACAGTTAGGTTACAGATTAGATAATACTTACTACTAGTGTTAGTTAAAATATACATATTTTGTGTTTTACTTATAGTTTCTTATTATTGCAGAGTAATAATAATACTTTGAAGGTACAGCTATTTATGTATATGGAAAATAGCATAAGAAATAAAATACAGCGTAAAAGTAGGAAAATAAGAAATGATTAATATTAATATTTTCTTTACAAAAAGTACTGATATCCCATCAAAAACGTTCATGTGAAAGAAGAGCCAAGCTCGATATTGAATTATACGTCGTTTCCGACTTCACCGACAAAAGAATCGAAATTTATATGGGAGCCAAGTTCTGTGTTCAAGCTCAAGATTTGACTAGGCTATTTTTTATCAACAAACAAAATATGTCAACTTAATAGTATAAGTCCAGATTAAACAGGAAGTACATTAACTTGCAAATATATAAAAGCCACTACGTAAATAATGGCCGAGTCAAATCTTCCGCTTGAATTACATCCCGAGTGAACACAGAACTTGGCACCCATCTAGATCTCGATTCTTTTGTCGGTGAAGTCAAGAATAACGCAATTATTCAATATTGAAGTTGGATTTTATTTACATTTGTGTATTTGATGGGAATGTATTTACTATAGGATTCTATACAATAGTCGTGCTAATATTATGGTTTCTCTTTCTGTTTAAACCAATTTAATTACAGGTTTTTTGTTTTGTTCTTGCCATTAAAATTTTACTATTTGGATAATATGTTGGAAACCGTTTTTATAAATAATTTTTCTTTTGTTACAGTCCTTTCTTTGGCACCAACGCATCTCACTATGCGTCGCACGCGCATTCGCCGACGGAGGCTAAATCTGGCTATCCTTATTTAGGACAACTTGGTGGCATGGATATGGGGAGAGTTCACTAGGAAGTATTAAATTATTATATTTAATAAACCTGCATATAAATTAATGAAGACATAGCTCAAAAAGTTTATATACACACTCGAAACCACACATATCACTTGTGCCTTGCAATAAATTTTAATGGTATCTTTATTTCGATTTAATAAACTTTCAAAATTATATATTTTGTATTGTAATAAAATAAGCTAAACTATGACGACTAGATTTGTCTTGTTTGTATTATATAGCTTTATTTAAATTAATTACCTATCTCTTTGTTATTAGTTCCTGAAATATCTAGTACCTATTAAATTCGATAATCACTTTACTAATAAATAAGGTGCCTATTAGAGTGAGTTGTTGTAATTATATAAGTTGTTGATTATTGTTAGTTTATAGAGTAATAAATATATGATAAGTCGATTTATATACCTATATGTAAATTACATAAATTATATTAGTTTGTTAATAAAAATGTATTTCTATGCTAAATGCTAATACTTAAAATAATATCGATGCCCCCAAGCAAAAAGTCGGTAATCGAAAAATGCAAATTTTACAGGAGAGACGTTTTACTGTTTTTTGTGAATATCTTTTTAATACATGGGAATATTTTAAAAATTGATATACCAAATCAAACCTAATTTTTTGTGCAATGTTATTCTTATACCATTATGAAATTATGTCTAATCAAAAGCTAGAAATCAGCGAAAATACATATTACATGAAATATTGTAAGTTAAATATTACGGTACTAATACTTACGGGGTTTTTGCAGTAAATATATGAAACATTACAATTTGTAACATTAAATTATGGACTATTATAACGTACTTTTCTGTGGGAAAGATGACGCGTAATGGTTTATTACCGTATTATTGTAGTAATTTATGAAACATACAAAAACGGTATTGCTAAATTACAGTATATTTAGAACGAAATTCATTATAAAACGTGTAGCGTTAGCACCAATACCAACATTTTATTGACCTATTTATTCAACGTAATATTAAAGGGTTTGTAAGAAAAAAGACAGAATATTATTAGGATTTTAATAAAGTTTATTAATTTCAAAACAAAATATTATTGGTTTTAATCAGTTTGGTAAAATAAACACAAATTCATTATATCAGATCAAGTAACAAACAAAAAATCAAGATTCAAGAAATATGACAAGGTGTTCATTATTATTATTCTTCTTCAGATGTGCTCTTTTCAGTCGATGCTTCAGCACAAGATAATGATTCATAAAATGGATGGTAAAATCTCGGGATCGCTCCACATAAACTTAAAAGGTCTGCATGCAACGCTTTATTTATTGGAATAGGTTGGGGATATGCACGTTTTAATTCCATATTATCTATACTTTCAGATGTATCTTAAGTACTCTTTCGTCCTCTTCGTTTACCTAACGCAGAACGAGGATTGTCTATATCAAGCTCAGAATAATAGTCTTCAAAGTTGTATTTAAAAACAACTTATTTGGTTTTGAATCTCCGCTCTCTCAAAGGGGATGGAGCGCATAGTATTGTCTTACATTTTCGCGAGCACTACACATTTAAAATATAACCAATTTACCGGATTTAACTGGCGTTTAATAAGATGTAGGAAGATGTCTTCCCGTGACCACGATCGCTGTAAAGTAATCGGAACGTCAGGTGTATAATAATAATGTAACATCTAATTAAACGCTAGTTAAATCCGGTAAATTGGTTTTATTTCAAATGTTATAGAGCACGTCATAAATACGCAACTTCTCAGGTACCTAGAAGATCACGACCTAATCAGCGACCGCCAATATGGCTTTCGACACAATCGCTCGACGGGTGATCTACTAGTGTACCTAACACACCGTTGGGATTAGAGGCATTGATGCATGAGGCATCGGCTGTTAGTCTAGATGTAGCGAAGGCGTTCAATCGGGTCTGGCACAGGGGTCTTCTTTCGAATTAACCAACGTACGGGCTACCCGAGGAGCTCTGCAAATGGGTAGCTAGCTTTTTGTCCGGCAGATGCATAAGAGCCAACTTCGATGGAAGTTGCTCGGATAGCATGGACATTAACGCTGGCGTCCCGCAAGACTCGGCGCTGTCTCCAACACTGTTTCTGCTACATGTCAAAGATATGCTGTCTATTGTCTGCATTGCTATGCGGATGATAGTACTGGAGACTCGGCCTACAGTGGAGGAAAGTCGCGGTCGACTTGTGTCTGAAATCGAGAGCTCTCTCATCAGAGCCTCCGATTGGGGACGACTAAACTTAGTCCAATGTAACCCCGCTATAGAATCCCCATTCGCTGTGTCTCTACAATTCCCTGACACACCCCTTTCCATCTCTAAGAGTATAGGGATCCTTGGTGACGATATCTCTAGTGACGTGCAGTTCCGCGGTCATTTAGAAGATAAAGTCAAGCTGGCATCTAAGAAACTTGATGTGCTCAATAAACCGCGGCGGTTCTTCTCTTCGGCGCAAACTGGGACAAAAATTTTACTGTATAGGTAAGTCTCAAGTCAGACCACCTAAGGAATACTGCGCCACCTATGGGCGGGAGCACCTAGATACCAGCTTGGACCATTTGACGCAGTTCAAAGACGCGCTATGAGAATTGTCGACGATTCCGAGCTCACAAGCGGTATTAAACCCTTAAGCTTAAGGAGAGATTTTTCTTCCTTATGTGTATTCTACCGTTTGTGTAACGGAGTGTGTTCTGAGGAATTGTTTGACATGATGCCCACGGCCTCTTTCTACCATCGCACCGCTCGCCATCGGCAGGGAATTCATCCTCACAAGTTGGATCTAAAATGGTCTCGTACTGTGCGGTTTCAGAGAATCATTGTGCCGCGTACGCTCAGGTTGTGGAATGACCTCCCAGCAGAGGTTTTCTTGAATGAGTACAGCATGGGGTTCTTCAAAAAAAAGGAGTTAAAAGGTTTTTACAGGGTCGGCAACGCGCCATTGATAGCCTTGGTGTTGGAAGCGTCCATAGGCTACAGTAACCACTTACCATCATGTGGGCCGTATGCTTGATTGCCACCTTAATGGTATAAAAAAAATCCCATAACGCAAACAAAACCCTTTAAAATATATTTAATATTAGGTACTCATTTTGATTCGTGTCGTCAACCATGAGAAGCATTCGTATCACACGATTAATTTTTAATTTTATATTATTATGTATTTTCGAACTCATATTCAAATTAAATCAATATTCCCTTTAAACAATTACAATCAACTAGACACGACTAGTACTCCCACACTACACTGACACGTGAAAAACTTTTAAACTCAAAGCAGGACGTCACAGTACCAAAACTCCGGAAATGCAACTGTTTATGTAAACAGGGAAGTCAAGGTCAAGGATCACATGTTGGGGCGCGGCATTATCTATATCTTTTACTGTCTGATTATTAGTACAAGTAAGAGAGAAATGCGCATTGCAAAATGTCGCCGGGCTAGCCAAAAACAGTAAAGGTCGAAAACAGAGTTAGGCATATCGATTTTCAAATAAATTTATTAGTACTGACATATTACGTATATGACTAAGCCGATTATTATCTGCAACAATATTTTTAGTGTCTATTACAAAATTCGTATGCATCAATTCTTTCGACAAAAATCCTGCAGTAGGTACAGTCTTACCAAAGCCATAACGAATTAATTTTACGGCAATAATCCGGTAAACGCATCTTACCAAAGCAAGATTTGAAATATTTTTTTGTAATACTGCGTTACAGAGCTTTTGCTGGAACAATTTTGTAAGTTAATTTCCGTGCAATAAATGTATATTTCATTATATCTTCATAAATATAATTAGGAAAATTCTAAAAAAAAATTACAAGGTGTATTCAAGTCTATAGATTCCGAATTCATCATAACAGGAATAAGTCCATAATAGCACAGTACCGACTTTTTGCTTGGGGGCATCGATATGTTTTTCTACATTCAACTTTGTATTGTATCGAGCTTAGACGTTGATAGAGAATAATACAATTTTATTAACAAAATTTTAAGTCGGCTTGTAAGATTTGTAAAGGGAACTTTGGAGCCGTATTTGCAAAATATAACTGTTAGCCTTCAATAATGCCTTGTATAAAATTGTGAATTTATGAAAACGTATTTATTACTTAGGTTTTTTGTGACCTACAAGATAGCTTTGACTAGATAATAAGCACCTTTGTAATATAGCTAAGTATATAAAAAATAAATGAATTTGAAATAAGAACTGGCTTTTTCATACAATCCCTGTTGTAATTCATATGAGGAATTGTCTTATTATTGGGTGATGAAGCCTATCATCTAAAAACTAAATAAGTACATAAATTAACACAGAACCATTAAAAAATTCAAGCCACACATTCTCGACACAATAATTTAAATTAAATTTAAATAAGTTGTGTTTGAAATGATCTTGAAATTGTAAATGATTTACGATGGTATTCTTTAATGTTTTTTTTTAACACACGTTTAATTATTATATTTTTTAATATCAGCAACACATATTTGTATATTAATATTATAATCATCAACTTTAAAACAATTAAACTATTTACTACGAATAAAAAAACAAACTTGTAAACAAAAACATAATTGGTTATTAAGTATCCGAGGCTCCCGGAAGAATTACCATCACAAATTAATTGGTTAGTGAATTTAGGCGCCTATTATATTTTATAGTTAGTTTTTAGTCATTATTTGACACATGCGCTAGGTTATTTTGTAAAATATTGACAAGTTTTATTCTAAACTTTAATTGGATAACACCATTTCTGCATGACATGTGTTCCCTCCTTCCTATAACATGGGTTCCTTCAAGAGAGGCGTGAAAAAGCACCTTTAGGGCCGGCAAGGTGGAGGCGGCTAGAGCACTGTCTAAGATGCACTAGTTGTCTTCGCATAGGGACACTTCTTGCCGTTTCACATCAGGTGATGTTGGGTCACTTGCCGTGCTTTGTCAAAAAAAAAACGCTTAAATGTCATACAATTTTCACACAAGAATTAGAATTGTATTCATTATATTTACCGGGCCGGTAATTTGTTTAAAACAAGTTCCCTCTATTTATCACATAAGTACATAATCCGATAAAACGTATACCTAATTAGTTTAAGATATTGAATTAAATTGTATTCGCGTCAAACACAGATTTCTAGTCAAGCTCATGTTCCTCTTACGTCAGTTATGTCTTTATAGTTACCTGTCTATAGACGTCCGTAACACACCGTTAGCTAATTACTTAGTCTGGCATGATATTCCTGTTTCGGTCATTGAATTCACTAAGTGTTTATAAAAAAATTGGGCCGTTGAAGAAGAGTGTTGTATCAAAAGAAGTCAGCTTAAAGAGATGTGTCATTCATTAGGTATAACTCCCAATGGATAAAAAATATGAAGTAGAAATTATTAGACAAAGTAAAAGTATTATTTTTCTTCAGCGAATTCAAAGTGTCATCCAATTCATAATTCACTGACATTCTTTATTTCAATATGACGAGCGGCGATTTGACCACAATGTTAGATGATAAAAAAGGAAAAAAAAGATAAAAATAGATATAAAAATGTATAGGTATAAATATTAGAAATATACTCTGTAAATATACTTTTCATACAAACATCTGCCTGGAATTGGAACCCGTAATTTGAGGCTAAATCATTGATGTAAGTATTTTTTTATTTCATTTAGTTGGCAAGGCTATTTCTAGATGACAAACAAGCTGACAGCCTACCTAGTGGTAAGCGGTAACCGCCGCACTTGGTATTACAGGTGCGTTGTCATCCTGAGGTCTACGACAACGGATCTTAGAACCAACATTTTTCTTTATAGCATACAGTAGCCACTGGCAAAGTCACTGACATAGCTCATAGGATTAGTAAGTTGAAGTGGCAGAGGGCAGGGCACATAGCACGCAGAGCAGACGGCCGGTGGGGCATTAAAGTTCTAGAATGGCGACCACGTACTGGAAAGCGCAAAGTAGGACGGCCTCCCACTAGATGGACAGACGACCTGGTCAGGGTCGCTGGTAGCCGTTGGATGCAGGCCGCGCAGAATCGTTCCATTTGGAGATATATATGGGGGAGGCCTTTGTTCAGAAGTGGACATCATAGGCTAATATCATGATGCTGATGATACATTAGCCGCTCGCGCTAAAAGGTTGAGGAAGGACATCTTTCTCAAGATGTAATCTATCTCAATGCCAATATATCAACTGTATTAGTTCAGAGGCTAAGGAGTAAAAACTTTGCAGACAGAGTTACTTCTGCCCCAATAACATTAGCATGGGTAGTTTCATTTCATCGATGATAGCGGGAATATACACAATTTTGTAATGTACGCATTGGGTGGAATTGAGCAGTCACATGCACACATGTAAAATCTATGGCGTCCTGATTGTGAATAATGGGTATTATTGAGATGGATTTACGTTGCAGGTTCGGATAAACTAACTGAATTTAATATGACAGGTGAATATATAGTATTTGTTGTACTAGTGTGTAAGGAGCTCGGTGCGTAGTGATTTGACTGCTCTGGTTTCGATTACAAAAATAAAGCAACTTTCGCCGTGGTCAATCCTGGGATGGGTCATACAAAATTTGTGATCTCGAATTCCTCTGTGCTTCGGAAGGCAAGGTAAGCCGTTCGTCCCGGTTGTTAACTCATCAACCCGCATTGGGCCAGCGTGGTAATGTTATGACCCAAACCTGCCTAGGAAGTCTTGTACCCAATAGTGGGACGTATTTTGGCTCCGCCTTAAGTGGATGTCGGTTATTCACGAATAGGTAGTCTAAGTTGGTTGAGCGGCTTATAATTGGAAATGTAAAAGACAGACAAAGTTTCACGCTTGTGTTTAAATGTTTTATTATGTCAGAAGCTTTTGCCATGGTCTACCCCGGGATGGGTGAAAACTTGAATATCGAGCTTCTTTCTGCTTCGGAAGACATGATAAGGCGTTGGTCTCTATTTATATGTATTTTGGATCATCATCATCATCATATCAACCTTTTTTTTGCGGGGAGAAATCTGTTTACAGACCAGCGACGACGGGCGCTGGCGAGGCAACGTGACGGGCTTCGGTCGCCCAGCGCTAAATGACACTAGGAATACCCACTAAAACTCCCCTGTAACTCCACTGCCCTTCGCGGGGGTAGAAGATGTCCACTCTGAACAAAGGTTTCCTTCATCGATTTCTAAATGGATAAGTTCTGCGCAGCCGGCATCCAACGGCTCCCAGAGACGCTGACCAGTTCCTCTGTCCATCTGGTGGGAGATAGTCCTACTTTGCGCTTTCCGGTACATGGTTATCATGCTAACATTTTAAGAGGGGGCATAAAGCAAATCACTAATCGTAGATTGGATTTTATTCATATTAAATCAAATCCAAATGTGCTGTTATTTTAAATATGGTAATTACATTATATTTATGAGGGTTGAGTCAGAGCAAAAACATGAATTTATAAAATTTTCTCGATAGAAAAAATTCACAAAGATACCTCTAACTTCGAACGAGATTCAATTTTTTGTCCAAATCACATTACTTCACCACAGGGGAAATTGATAAATATGTAAGTCACCATGTTTCCGAGGGCTTCTACTAGCGATTTTTCAATATATGTTATAGTTTGCAAGTAATTAATAAAAAACTATATTGGCGCATACTCCATTTTCCATCCGCGCCAAACGTCATCGTCTGTCTCTGTCAGTCGCATGGTAGGCCACATGATATTTGTTTTGTTTCACTCGCGGCTGCTCCATTGAGACGGGAAGACTATGTTTCTGCGTTCTCGCGCGCCCTCGTCAGCATTCTCGCGAATAATTTGTAGCTTATAACTTAAAAACCATAATTTAGTACATATATTTTAAGACTATTGCTTAAAAAATTGAATAAAACGTTGTAAGTTGTGATTTCTCATAATTATTAAAATAAAATGCTATAAAATGAAACTGAAAATTCAAATGACGGCTAGGTGTCAAACTCAAGTCTTTTGTTTACTCACTTTTTAATTATTGATATCGACCTTATTTTTATGTACATTGAGCACAAATCGCATTGTTTTTGCAATCTTAGTAGGCGTAGTATATGTAAAATAAAATCATGCTTTGTGTTTCTTAGTGACTTATTTGTATTTGATTTATTTGTAATAAAACTTTTTTCGATGGTCGAAAATTTTTATATGCAATTATAATACAAAAATCAAAATATTATCGGGCAGTTATCAATATGCAGTTGGAGAATCTAACACATTAGTCTAAACTTTATTGCAATTTAATAATGACAGTGTTTTTTCAGATGAGCATCGCATTAATATCACCACAACTACACCTAATTAAAAATCTGAATAAAGTGAATTATGTAGTAAAAAAATATGGTATCTACTATAAGATTTTTAATAACAAAATACATTATAGATGTCATAATATATGCTAGTTAAAGTTTATATCTTTTGAATCAGAGGTATTAAATTCAGCGAGTGGTGAGATAAACTTTGCTATACACGGTGTATCAGAAGTACCCAAAAAAAGAAATTCTTCATCGAAAACTCAAAATGAAAATGTCACTACTCTAGTGATCGGCTGTGAATGTTATTCAACCTAAAATTTACATCAAATTAATAGACTTTATTTCCAAAGACTAGAATATGCTAACTATTAGTACCGTCTGTTGCATACTTGCCATATGAATAAATTAGTTTGTTAATAAATATATTTATATGTGGCAATCTCTTGTACTTTGCCTGTGAACATGTAAGTGTGTCTCTCTGTCGAATAAATACAATATTGAAGATTCCTGACTATTACTCGCCATCCATCCAGCACGTCCACCTACCAGGCCATCAACGAACCCAAGCATGGTGTCAGAAGTGATCTTTTAAAAGGAAAATGACTGATTCGAAGAATAACCTCATCGTCGCGCAAATGAAGCCTCTCACCATTGACATTGGTACAAACGCGTGTGAAAAATGGCGACAGTGGAAACAAAAATTTGAAATATTTGCCGATGCAAATGATATAGCCAGCCAGTCGCAACAGAAGCATAACTTTTACACTTGTCACGTGTAGTGTACATGTCCGTGTGCTTGCGCAGCCCACGAAAACTGATACATGATAGCATACTTGGTCAGCCGTGAAAAATCAATGCACCTCGTGTCGTGTAGTTTCTTTGATTTGGATTGCAGCATATCTTTATGAGTAATACTCTGACGAGAAGGCAGGGGAATGAAAGGCGACATTTTAGTTGTGAACGCACACACGCAAACGGTTTTTAGCATTAAACTCAACAAGATTATTCGAACCCCATTTGGATATAATAAGGTTTAACTAACACAACAACCCTGCCTGTTAAGCTCGACGGCAATATTCATTCTCTCTTTCTCGGTTTCAATGCGCCCCGCCCCTGGGCAACCGTAATATCTATTTACCATGCACTGTACTGTCATCTGCATAGCTATTAATTTTACAATGGTTCAATTCTAACTGATGTAGCAGCAATATTTAGTACAGTTGATGGTGACCTTAATTTTGAACGAAATATGATTTTATTTTCAAAACTAAGTAGTACCATTGAAAATAGCTCTGTTTTGGATAGTTCATTAAATTTTTTAGCGTATCCATAACTTTTTCTAGATGGGTGACATATCTTTATTTCTTTAAATGTGCCAATTCAAGAGCACCCAGAAATAAATTACCCGCATTGATTTGAAATTAGAGATGATTTTAGTATGTTGCACCATTTACAAAAATATTATTTATGGAGTGGATAGTTGATATGTATGCATAAATAGTACAAGGACACATTATATTTCATTCGAGAATATCAAACAACACTTAGCTCATAAGTCCACATCGATTTAACATTATTTTTAATTTGAAGAAAAATGGTTGAATGGATAAATTAACTATGTGTCGCCTTGACGAAAATTTGGTCTAATTTTGACCCTTGTAAGAATAAAAATCTAAACTTCAATATTGCATTGACCCAATATAATTAATATTATAGATTAGAAACATTTACTCCTAAGAAGCTACTGTTGCTTTCATGTGAATATTTTGCGTATACTATGTTATGACGTCGGCAGGTGACTAGACGAGTTTGATTGACAACACACTGCAATTATGCCTCGCGATGCGGGGGGTGCGGGTGAAATTTGATTTTTTTCTAGCTTTAGGCGCACTCTTAACGCCCCAACTGCCGTCAGTTCTACTTGCTACGTGTCCTGCTAACTGCCACTTCATCTTGGTAATCCTATGAGCTATGTCAATAACTTTGGTTCACTTATGGATGTCCTCATTTCTGTACCTACCCCTAGCACGACCACTTAAATTTCGAATCGCTATCGTATCGAGTAGCTACGTTAGCTTTTGCCTGGCTGGCTTTTGTTTGAAATTTTAAGCGTGTGAGAACAATACGATTACGATTCGAAATTTAAAAATGTTGGTGCTAGGGGTACTGATTCTGTCTCGTGGGGAAACGATCTTTTGATGCGATGACCGAAATCTACTAGTTATAAGTCTCGATTTCAATAAAGTTATCTAGAACAGCTTTTTCGCGGTCGATAAATTAAATTGACTGACCGCTTCATCCCGCTCCCTTACGACTATAAATAACCTAACAATTATTTGTCAAGAAAATGCGACTCCATTTTCGTTTTTCTCGTTTCCACTTCAGAGCGTAGCCATCTTTGTAGAGTTCTATTTATTATTTACTGGATTTACTGAGGACTTTGCCTTTAGGAAACAATTTTATGGTTTTATTTTTATTTATAAGCCTGAATACTAGATTTTACTGGTGAAATCAGAATTTAGAATATTATTTGTTTTCATGGCAGCAGTCAAATAATGGTAACTACATGTGGTTACCAATCAACGTACATTGGGCCAGCGTGGTGTTGCAATGGCCTAAATTAATTATGTGTTTCTCCCATTTAGGAAGGCCTGAGCCCAGCAGTGACACGTATATAGGCTGGTGATGATGATGATCATGATGACATATGCTTAAGTACTTGGTGGTAGGCCCGTATGTAGGGTCGTCTGGGTAGGTACCACCGCCTTTCTTATTTCAGCCGTGAAACAGTTCGCTGTGCTTCGGATTGAAGGGAAAGGTAGCCAGTTTAATTACTGGGCATAGACGGCATTTCATCTTAGGCTTCAGGATGACAACGCACCTCCAATATCAAGTGATTTTTCCTTGTTATTGCAGGTGTCTATAGGCGGCGGTAACCGCTTACCATGAGGCGGACCGTAAGCTTGTTTGTCATCTAGTTGTATTAAAAAAAATGCTCTTAAGGGTTTTGATTTCCCATCACAAGTATCCTTTTGTCTCTGCCAGGATCGATGCGATCGCGCCCTACGCAGGGTATATAGGTAGTCAGTAATCTTTAATTTTCATAAAGACTTTTATATTTTATAATATAATATATATAAAAATATTATAAAGTGATTTTAACATTATTATAAATGTTTGAAAAATTACTTAGTAAGATCAAAAAGTAAGAATATTTGAAAACACTTAACTTAACCGAATCGTCGGTATTTGTAAAAATACTCGTTTCGGATGTTGAAATAGAATATTTCGACATTGTAGGGTGGACGTTAGCTCATAAACGCAAATACAAGATAGACTAGGAGAATTTCACAGGGATATCCCAAGTCCTGGGTGGCTCAGTGGTCAGAGCAGTCGCCCGGATTGCGAAAGGTCGCGGGTTCGATTCCTGCCTCAGGACGTGAAATTTTTCTAGTTTTATTCTATTTTAATTACTATTATAAAGTGAACTAAGGCAGTGAAAAAATAATTTCAAAGTAATAGTGTCATGGATACATGTCATGTAAATGTGTCCCTAGTACTGTAATACTTTTCGCAAGAACTAGGTAAGACAATTTTATAAGCCCCTGGAGCCAGAGACATTATTTATTTAGACTTTTATTAGACTTAGTATCTTAGGCGAAAGCCTGAGGCATTAAGTTTACACATTGTACTTTTTCTTTTTATTTCACACTCAAAAGGAATTTCACAATGAACACAGAAAACACTAACTGAAGCAAAGTTTTCGCAGTCCATAGAACCCACCAACTCGCATTGGGCCAGCGTGGTGGTATTATTCCCCAAACTCTCAGGTAGGCAGGCCTGTACCCTGCAGCTTCGCAGCTCATAGAATGGCCTTAAATCCAAAATACATGCTAAAATTGAATTTTATCATTATTACATAAAAACCTTTACATCATTATTATCTGTAAATAATAGTAGATTATTAACCAAGGGGATAAAGCAGTGTCTTCTGTCGCGGGTGACGATTTAAATCGCGAGCGTAACGAAGGACTCGAGGTTTACTCCCGAGCGTAGCGAGGGTGTTAAAAACTTTAATCACGAGCGAAGCGAGGGATTTAAGACGAGTCCTGAGTGTAGCGAGGGATTTAAGTTCACCCAAGACTAAGACAGCTTTATCACCGAGGAAAATACTCTACTTTTCGTACCATTTGCGAAAAAATTAACACAATAATAATATGAGATAAGCATTTATTAAAAATAATGACAACTAGAAGTAAAAGTTAACATTCGAAACATTGGTCCAATTATTGATAGAGAGAGTTACATTTTTGTTTGGTACATTTATCCCCTTGGTTAATAATCTACTAATTCCTTTTTCAAAAAGATGTATAATGCTTTATATACAAACTCAATGGTGTAGACACAGATGTAGTTTAGTATAAATTTCGTTAAGTATTCCAAATTTAAATCACATTCTCCCCCTAGAGGATAAATGAAATTCAGTACAATTTTCTTTCCCTGTTTTAACAGATTAAAAATGACTATTGTTATGTTCGCTTTTTGTGGCATAGAATGTCACTTTTTTGAGCAAGTGGTACGAAAAATATATTATTAGTATTTTCAGTAAATAAAATTTTCTTCTAGGTCAATTACGGCTTCCTATTGTCATTACAAATTTTGTCATACCTGCAATGGTGGCAAATAAACTCAGTTCCTCTGTGAAAATATCGAGAATTTGTCGTATTGATTCCTCTTCTTCCAAATTGACACTTCCTTAACGAGCTGGAAGATTTTAAACACTTTGGAGACCTTAATTTTACAGTGATTTTAAGTAAAGTCTTCAGCTCTCTTCCCTAGTCGTGCGCTTTTAAATTTCAGTAAAAATACTGCTGTTTCTATGAGTATTAAAAAAAAACATCATCATCATTATTATTTCACCCGAAAGACGCCCACTGCTGGGCATAGCCCTCTCCCAGGGTTCTCCAAACATCATCGGCTTCCCTCCACCCCAAGGGCCCTCAGTCCTCAACGTTAGCAATATGTGGCTTCTGCCACTCAAGCCTCCCAATTCTATAGAAAAATACATTAGGCTGCAATTTGAACGAACTTCTCTTTGGAAAATATCATCGCATATTTTTATAAAGCTTTTACTGAATTCCCACACTTCTTTTTTGAAATTGAAAATACTACATAGAATATTAATTGCCTACAACTTGTTTTGATAATCGTGACGTTATTTACTAAACTGTACAAATAAATTACATAATCGTTTGGATGCCATCGTTTCGGAACCCAATCGAGAAGTAGGCGTAGGCTATCGAGGAAACGTGATTGAAGCTGAGGTTTTTTGTATGAAAACGGAATGTTGGACGCAAAAACATTTTTCGGTAAGGCACACGCGTGGGAACCCACTGTTGTCGCCGCCGCTGTCTGTCTGCGACACGGATAACACTGTGGCTAGATAGGAAATTATTAGGGAATGGAAAAATGTTTAGAAAAATAAAAAGCATATACCTATGTATTTATCAAATATTTATTGAAGCTTCAAAAACAAATTATGATTATTTAAGAGTGAGAGGAAAAGTAAACGAAAAGTGCAACGAATTTATATTACCTATGTGATAAGAAACATATTAAGTAATAACATAAATAGGTTTATAATTCTCTTAGTTTTTATACATAAGTACTAGGTAAGGCAACCACTTGATGATAAGTGATAAGAAGAGCCCACATGTAAAGACAGATAGTATAAATATAATAATATAATGCCCTAGTCGCCTCTACTATTCCAACCCATAACATAAGGCATCACGCCTCTTTTAATAATATAATAATATTCATACACTCACACCTATTATCTAGCTCAAAGTAAGCATCATTAAGAGCTTGTGTTATGGATTCTAGATAACGGAGAATAATGATAATAATATAATATGTATATAAATATTAGAAATATGCTAAATAAACATATAGACATCCATGACTCGTAAAAAAATGCTCGTACTCATCATACAAACATTTATGCCTACCGGAATTTAGCCTGGGGTACAGACCACTCAGCCAGCCGGTCGTCGTCTTTTGAACTCATGTTCGTGAATGGTGGTTAACTTCTTGTCTTAAATTACAATTGTTATTTTTCTTCGCACCGAAAAGCGAACTTTTTCACGGCCGAAGCAGGAAAGGCGATGGTAGCCTTCTTACTCTATTTACTACCCCTAATTAAATAAAAAAAATATATTACGCATTAAATATTCTGTTATGGCACTAACCATTTTATCTATAGGAATCTAAATGATATTGTGTAGCGAATATTTTTATTATTTAAAATGAATAACAAAAATATATTATGTATAAATAAATATATGTTTTAAAGTTTAATTCTTCTAGAAAAAAATACTGAATTACAGATAGGTACCTAAATAATTTAAAAAGCTTATCATTATAATTAAAGGGTTATATATATGTAACATAGTAATCATATCCAGCGATCAAATGATTCATGACGATAGCTGTCGCGATGGGAAAAGTCGTGCCTCAATTTTAATTGGACATGACGAATCAAGTTTGTTGGAAAAACTGGGCGGGGTCTGTTTGTGGAGGCGGATGTGGGGACAAGCACTTTGGTTTTTTAAAATAAAATTCTGATAATTTTATGCATGACACTAAGAAAAATAGTTACGTTCTCATATTTTGATTTTGCTAAAGTTAATCGACGTCAAATAAAATCGAAAATCATAATCAATTTCATAAATTGAAATAAATTTATGAAATTGATTATGATTATGTATGTATACAATACGTAAATTGTAGACTTCATAGCGCAATACGTCAAAGTTAGAATAAGCAAAGTGTTCAGAATTTATCCTAACTATAAATTATAAATAATTAGGATGCGAAAGTTACTTGCACGCCTAAACCACTAAACTGATTTAGATTTTTCTTGTCCTTCATCTCACCTGATGGTAAGTGAAGATAAAGCCAACGATGGAAGCGAGCTACACCCGGATCCCTCAACCACAGAGGAACTGGCTACCTCACAACAATGCTGTTAACATTATTGTTATGGCGGCAGACTTAGGTAAGATGCTGGTAGCTAGACAGGCGGACTTAGAAAAGCACTAACAACAACCAAACCGAGCAGAAAATTACTGCCAGCACGGGAATCGAACCCCGGACCTCTAGATCTCAGGTAGGTGGTCTCAACCACTAGACCACGGAGGTGGTTACAATATGAAATTTGGTATGGATAGAGTCTAAGAGCATTGGAAAAACTTGAATATTTTTTGTAGCGATAGCTGATATCCACGCGGGCAGAGCCGCGGCCAAAAGTTATTTATGTATATAAAAAATCAATAATCACGAACTTGGACTTGACCGATTTTAGGAAGTACATTATGAGGGTAGGATAAGGGGTCACAAATTACAACTCAAGAGCTGATTTGAAAAATTATTATCTAATTAAATTATTTGTACGCTTTGACCGCACCTCTAGTCAGCTTAACGTCACTGAAGACGCCATGACAATTTGGACAGTTTTTGGTTTCCCTTTAGCTGCCATAAAACAAGGTTTTTGGTTTTTAGAAACAAAATAGACCACGCAAATGTTTGTATTTTACAGAAATATTTATATTTTGGTTTAGTTAGACCCTGAGACACAACGTAGTAACTAGTTTTAACAACTAGTTTTGCAATGTGTTGGTGATCGCGTCAAAAAGTATCATAATAGTTATGCCCCTCCCAGGGTCCTAAACTATCCCCATTAGCAAAGGAGATTGCCCATTTTCAGCTCCGCTTTATGTCTTCATTTTTTATTAATTTACGTAAAAGTAATTAAAATGAGCATTCCCTGTATCCTAGCAACAAAACATAAAATAGTTAAGTAAATGTACTGTATTTCCGAAATGATGTATACCTCTCGTCAAATTCGGGAAAGCAAACAGATCAAGTCCATACAGCCATGATTACGTTAGTAATAATTATTATTGATATGACAAATTTTACCTCTTTATAATATTAATATTGATTAGTATATAGTGTGAATCTACCTTTATAAACTCTACTCGTACTTTAATTGTGTATTGACTGACTTGCTCTCTGACACGCATTGAATTTGGACAAACTGACAGAATAGTAATGGACGACGAATGTGACATACAGACAAATAACCTAAGATATTGACCGCTGACAAGACTAAAAGTTGTGGAGCGGCTCTCAGTGTAGTTTTTTTTATTCATTAGTTCAATTAGCTTTCTATTAGTTAATTCTGCTCTTTCAAATAAATTCGAGAAATTTTGGATTAGTTTAACTTTTGTTTCCGTTAAGCTACTTACATTTATAATGTTATAAGTATTTAGCTGATTGTCTTCCCAGTGTCTCCAACAAAAGGACAGATGTATATAGGTACGATATTTCGGGTAAAGACAGCATGTCTTAATGATAATTAAAATTTAATGTAAAATGTAAGTACCTACTAAATATCACATAAAGAATAATGGACATCTTGATATGCATTACCTTGTTCGGAAAACAAAATCAAACAAATATTGAAAGTAAGCGCATTTAAATTTTATTACTGAGCTGCAGTCTAGTTGCAACAATGAATTTTGTTTGCAAAGAAGGTAGGTAGGTATCAGAATTTTGCCAATTCCTAAGAGCCATAGGAATATCTTTACAACAGTATATTTTCTATGCACAATTCTTCTATTATTATGATAATAAACAAAACAAGTTATTAACTGTTATTATATTGTGAATGAAGCTTTTTCAGATTCTCACGGTTTGCATGCTACGATAAAAATAGCCGAATTTTCCTGGCCATCGCTTTCCCATACATAAAACCGTACGATTCGATATCATAAAGTTTGCATAACGGGCGTTCGATTCCAAAACGACCGATCCCGTAATTGTTCTCACATTGTAACGCGTGAGAATCGGAAAAAATGAATTACGGCAATTAAATATCTAAAATGGCGACGACAGTTATAGCGGATCGAGTGTGGTCGAAGGTGGATCGTGTTCGGATTCCGAGGCGTCAAAAATCATCGGTAAATCTCGATAATCGGACGATGGCTCTTGTTTTTCGGAAAACTTTTGGTGATCGATTTCCACAGTGGATAGTGCACGCACGTGTCGGCCCGACGAAATTCGACACACTGTCGCCTGATTGAGCTGTGCTACTAGAACTGTGACGACTCATCGCCGGTGTTTGCTAAATACGCAGCTTGTGATTGAATCACATTAATTCTTATATTTTTACATTAACGTTTATTAATTTGACAAAAACGAATTAGTAGATCTTGCAGTTGCAACTGCAAGATCTACCAATTCGTTTTTGGAAACTTTTTGTAACGTTCTCTTACAGCATAAATAAAAGGAGCTACATAGGTACTTAAGAAAACATTAATTTTATAGAAACACATAATGTGACTAAAATAAATAGTATCTTTATTCTTTTAGGACACTTTATACATAGAATGAAGTAGGTACTCAATTCGAATATGGTAAATAAACACGAATGCGTGAATGCACCAAATCGTTTAAATTGACACGCATCATAGAAACATAGACTGACACAATTCTCAGGACCTAAGTAAAGCGGAAGTTACAATCATACCTCCAGAAGACACTGAACATAATTGCTCGTTGAATCTTGATAAATTAGCGTGACGAAACCATTTGCTTAGCGAAAATCCTCAATCAGCCGAGAATGTTTGGCTATAGCACTTGTTGCTGTCTACCACCATTAACAGTTCTCACGAGAACTGTATCCGCGGCGTTCCCCTCTGCCTCTGAGGTATTCTCGATCAAACACGAAAGTCGTGCATGTCCACCAATCGTTCCACCTAAAAATGTTCACCGATCAGTGACTGCTTTTTGTTGATTATTCACTAGAATACCTTCAGTTACTTATCTGAATAAACAGGTATCACTTTACTGCTGATGAATCTGGAACTTGAATGAGCGCGTTTGGCATTTGACGATATTCGTAGTTACATTCAAATCGATGCACGCTTAATGCACATTAGACAATTGTGTCATGAAAGTCAAATAGAACATATTTAAGATCACAAAATACAGCATTTTGTCAAAATAGAGGTCGTAATTCAAAAATAGCTATGTTCATTATCGTTTGTTGACAGCTTTTCAATAGCGAGACATTCGTTCCAACTTTTTGTCTCACATTCGACAGTCGCGTAATTGTAATTTACGAAATTTCAATAAAAGAAGCGAGGGTGTCGACACGCTGTTTTGTTTTGTAATCGACAATAGACTTGAGACTTTCGTCGGGCGTCATACTGCGCCTCCTTGGATGAGAATGTACCGTGTCTTGTTTTGAACAAATTATTAGTCTGGTTTAGCATAGAAGGGACAACAATCGCGTCGTGATTCCTGTAAGTATCGTCAAAGTTTTGAACAATGATTTTATTTATAGCGTGTGAGTCACCGGGAAGCGTTAGCGAGCATTGTCTTAGCGCGCCGTCAGCGAGCCTTCCTCAGCTGGATGGCTTTGCTTGTTTACAAACATTTTATTGAGGTGTTATGTTTAATGGCTCCTTTAGAAGGTAGAGTTTATTGTTGCGTTGACAATGATTGACTATCATCAGTTGGAACAATATGAAACTTGTAGGAAGCTCCATTTTGTATATTTAAAGTCTTATTTTCACTAAGATAAAGTTGAATTTAGATAATTGAATTTTCTGGTGATGCTTTTCATAGTTTTTAATTATTAGGTAGAGATGTAAAAGTGCTACAGTATATTCCGAAAGTCCAAAATAATATTTAAGTTGTTGTCTTCCTTGTGAAGAGTTACCTCTGAAAGATTGACACCTTTCAGACCATTTATCATGCACACACATAATCCGCGCACATATAATATCGAGCCCCGCAACCCCAGAATTCCAAACTTCATTTGGGAATTCCGTAGCAATTGGTATATGTCATAAATAAAAACATAGTATATTTAAAGTGTACATTAGAATTTTGATCTTGCTGTGAAAGTTTGTGGTATCACAGTATCTTACATTTACAAAATGTGTTTTTTATAAAATATCGCTATTTAAAATCGAATAAGAATTGTGATGTCTATCATTGTATCAATTGTAATCGGAATATTACACAATACTGCAGTAACAGAATTGTAATAATACGAGTATTATGACAGTATGTTTCTCACGAGGAAGCTTTCATCCCTGATAGGATCGCATAAGCTGTTAAGGCTGTATGCTCATTGTTTGTGGGAGTGCTGACACCTGTAGAGTATTGCGTAGAAAGTGTAGTCAATGTCTTATACGTTTTCCGATAACACGGCTCAAGCAGATTTCTAAATTCATCAATGCCCGGTATTTTCCTTATCCTATATTGTTGTAAAATGAAATAGAAGTGCTATATTTAGGTACATATATGGTGACTAGGACCTAAAATGTGATAGCATTGAAATCTGTTGTAGATAGTTTTACAAAGTAAGGATTTCTTATGCAATAAATGTGTACGAATTTTGTGTTAGCGATGTTCAATTTGAGATATAAAAATCCGCCTTTGGTTCGGGTATTTGATTTATTTAACAGTTAATTGTGTAACATATTGCTAACAAAATAGTTAAAATAGACGCCAAGTGATGGTGGTAGTCAGAAAATGACTATTTAACAATAATTATAGGTACACCTACTTCCTGAGTTCATTTATCTAAAGAGGTTTTAAATTTAAAATTGATAGTTTGGCCTTTACATTTTAAGTTACTTTGATTATTTTTCAAAAATTATTATTAAATTTCTGTGCTGAGTGAATGAAATATTCACACAGTACCAATTATATTAGTCACACATAAATTGATTGAAACAAGTAACTGTACCAAATTCTAAGATAAGTATTAAGTATCTGCTTTTATATGGATGATGCTGTTAAAATTGCTTCATTAGTTCTGTAGCTGTCTAACAAAGCTAAAACAGTAGACATAATTTTAAAAATAAAAAATACGAATTTTGAGGACAAGTTGCTTCATCATCACCAGCCTATAAACGTCCCACTGCTGGGCACTGGCCTTCCTACATGGGAGAAGCACATGAGGAGTTTGGACCATAACACCACCACGCTGGCGCAATGTGGGTTGGTGGGTTAAAGTGGGTGCAGGAACAACTGGGACCAACGGCTTCCGAAGCACGGAGGACCTCTAGATAACAAACTTCGCTTGACCCATCCCTGGATCGACATTATGGAGATTATAAATTTTGGTTGACCCATCCCAGGGTCGACCATGGCGAAAGTTGCTTTGTTTTCGTATTCGAAACCATAGCGCTCAAACCATTACGCCACCAAGCTCCTCCAAAGGGTAAACAGTTTTAATAAGCGGTAGTCAAAATCCACGCCTATTACAGAAGAATTTTCATTTTCGTGTATTATTCTTGTATGGTTGTTTACATTACCTATCAATCAGTGCACTTTTGAATTTCGTATCGTAATCAAATCGTTGACTCCTTCTCAAGGGAGATGTTTCATATCTGATCAGATAGGTATATGTATACACTATCTCAAAAAAAAAAATCTCCTGAATCCGGGAAATATACTAATAATTCGATTTCATGCATAGTACTTATGTTTGTACATAATTCAATATGGCAATATGGCGGCCTACATAGAAAACAACTAAACGTCACCAAAGTGACATAGGCGCCATGATGAATATTTGGCCGTGCTGCATTTTTTCCATAAAAATTCTTGTTTGCGTAGTACACGCAACAAAGCAAACAAAAAGAAAACGGACAATTGAACACTGCTCTATATATTTTTACCAATTTTTTGGATACAGTACAATGATATTATAATAAACAAGATACAGTATGTATCAGTATGAATTTTTGAATACAGTATGTATTCAAAAAATGTATCGAGACCCCGCCAGGTCTAGACCCAGCCAGGTCTAGACCCAGCCAGGTCTAGACCCAGCCAGGTCTAGACCTGACCAGGTCACAATATATTTTTGGAACATCTCTTTTCATGCAACGCCTAACGCACTAGGTACCCACACACTACTAATACGATTATTCCTAAGTTTAAAATGTTGGTGCTAGGGGCATTGATGTAACGACTATCGCTATATAAAAATCCAGTCGAATACTTTGTACTAGTCGCACCATCCGCACATTGTTCTAAGTCATTTGTCGTGGAAACAATACAGGCAGTTAGGGCCAATGTCATCAATTGTCAGACGTGACAAAGGGCTAACAGTACAAGAGGACTTTATTGTTTTACTGCTCTGCTCCCGAAGCCGCAGGAGGTAGCACCCAATGTCCAGTAAAACTTCCAACTAAAATAGCTGTAATTAAACAAATTTACAACCTTGTGTGGCTACTCATTCCCGGAACGTCACAGTGTAAAGCACACTTTTGTAAGCGCATAATTTGTGATTATCATTCGATTTCTCCTAACGGCGTTTAGGTAACTAAGGATCTGTGACTATGAAACATTTTAAGATATTGTTTCAGATTGAATGTATAATTTTTTTCAAGTCCCTCTTTCTTAAACGCCAGTTTTACAGTAAGAAGTCATCACATCCTACACGCTTCTCACATTTAAGGGCTTCTTAATAATCATTGTATAAGCCTATATGAGCTACACAGAGTTTCG
This sequence comes from Nymphula nitidulata, assembly GCA_947347705.1. NCBI lineage: Eukaryota > Metazoa > Arthropoda > Insecta > Lepidoptera > Crambidae > Nymphula > Nymphula nitidulata. The sequence continues at coordinate 10,909,470 of OX374633.1, forward strand.
TTCGTTAGAATGACATTAGGAATTCGAAACAAAGAGACGAAACATTGTTCATATATTTGAAATTAAACCAATTTACCAGATTTAACTCGCGTTTAATTAGATGTTACATTATTATTATCGACCCGACGTTATTAAGACAATATTAATGTTCATACAACAAAAATCATATTAAACAACATACAACATTACCATAGAATACGTACACTACTTAACTATTTGATGCGGGATAGCGTTACGTAAAATTCCAAACTACCTTTAAATAATTTATAGTTTAATAGTTATGTATTTTATTTAGAAAGAATTTTTTATTTCTAAAAGTATTGATACCGTTATTTCCTTGCGTATACGTTATATCGTTTACCTAATGGCAGCATTGAACTGTCTTCAAGATCCAATTTTGCGGACTTTGACTACATACTATCAAAGTGTAGTTTTATCTCATACTTAGTTCATTTTTATTATTCCTACTAAATACTGTTCAAATCTTTTCCCCCACTACATAAAGTCTTCATGTTCCTCTAAAGCAATGTTGCCCTAACTATATCATTCCCTAACGCAAGAAAGGCAAATCTCAATAAGAAGTGATTTGTAGTATATTATAGACTATGTACAACCTCGGTAATTTTTTCAGATATTTATACACTTACACATTTGGAGTTTACTTTTATCTATCGTAATTTCTAACAGACGTGTTACGCTGGATTTGCGGCCGCCTGTACTAAGCTTGTATTGTGATTTTTATAATATGATGGTTTGTATTTAATTGATTTCTACACCTAAAATAACTCAACCTTCTCGAAGAAATAATTTAACGCAAATAAAACCTTCATGTTAATTATTGGTCTATAAAAAATAATAATTGTTAACATAGTAAACTTGTTGCTATGGTTGAAGTAGATTCGACTTTGATTTCTGTAATGTTAGTGTTGATTATGAAAAACATCTTTTAGTTACTTAGTAGTACACAAAACACATCCAATGAGCATACATGTTTCGCCCTCATGGCATGCAAAAATTAGGTAGGTTAAAATCATATAGATATAAGGTTTAAAAAGTATCAAATATCAATATAAGACTTTACAGATTATGTCAAGTCTATTCCAGTATTGATTTTCAGTACTAGTTCATAATAATTAATTTTTATTTGAAACTAGTATCCAAATATCCCTAAATAAAAAAATATCCACAAAATTGTGACTTATCAGAAAGGATCAAGGCTTCACAAATTTCATCTGCATGATCTGCAGATATATGTACCTACTTACCAATGACCAATTATCGGGGTATACGATTTTTAGGGTTTTGATTAAAACGGAACTCTTATAGGATCACTTTGCTGTCTGTATATCTGTCGTCTTTTTATCCGTTCGTCCTAGACCTTTTATCTCCGGAACGCGTAGAGGTATAGAGTTGAAGTTAAAGCTCAGAAAAAAAAACTTTTAATTTAACGTAAAAAAAAGATACGACCGTTTATGCCGCAAAAAAACCTACATTTCAACAGTCCTATGGGAATCAAAATTTATAGGGTACTTACCGTTGACCTAGAACTATGAAATTTGTCAAGTAATATAATCATAAGCTGCAAGTTCAGGGAAAAATCTGAAAACTATACATTTTTTATCAATTTTATCGAACCTAAGCAATGCAACGGTATGCACGGTCTCACGATACAACTATTTGTATGAATGACCAATTATTACGGTACATTTTTAAAAAACTTTTATGTATTTGTACAGAAGAAAAAATATGAATGATGTTATATTTTTAATTAAATCAGAAAGAAACAGGGACTTTATGCAAGGAACGGAGTCCAAATTTTGAAGTAAGTTAACCGTGTCTTGCGAAGTATCGCGTGAAAGGCCTTCATTGGCACAAGCTTAAACAGAGTTTTTTTTAATATGTGGTTCTCGATTCATGAATAAGAATGAAAAAATATAAGCTAATAAGTTATTAGGTACCTAATAACTTTGGTGTATGTAGTACCTAACAGTTTTCATTGTTATGCGTTCTACCTACCTACATACTTGTAAGTATTTTTAAATTTTGTAATGATACGCAATCCTAAATAGGTACCTACCTAGTAATTAAAATATAATAAAACTAGAAAAATTTCACGTCCTGAGGCAGGAAACGAACCCGCGACCTTTCGCAATCCGGGCGACTGCTCTGACCACTGAGCCACCCAGGACTTGGGATATCCCTGTGAAATTCTTCTAGTCAATCTGTATTTGCGTTTATGAGCTAACGTCCACCCTACAATGTCGAAATATTCTATTTCAACATCCGAAACGAGTATTTTTACAAATACCGACGATTCGGTTAAGTTGGGTAAGTGCTTTCAAATATTCTTAATTTCTATTCTTCTATTCTCTATTTCTATTTTTCTATTCTTATTTTCTTTATTTCTATTTTTTTTTTCTTTTTTTTTTATTTTTTTTTTTCTTTTTTTCTATTTTTTTCTTTTATTCTTTATTTTTCTTAATTTCCTGCCTCAGGACGTGAAATTTTTCTAGTTTTATTATATTTTAATTACTAAGTAATTTTTCAAACATTTATAATAATGTTAAAATCAAAAATTAAGAATAGGTACCTACCTACTTAAGTGCCTATTATACCCTTACAAATAAAGAAAGAAAACGATGAAAAAAAAGACGCGGCTTCGATTTCCGCGTCTATTTTGTTTGGAATAGCTTTATCATCTTTACTGAAAGTTTAAAAATGCTTGTTAGAGTATTCTTTCGGATCTCTAGAGGTTGTAAAACTTCAATGAGTGGTGAGATAAACGTTGCTATAAAAGCGTCAAAAAAAAGTACAAACCGGTGAATAATTTTGTATTCCCAGTGCTCCGGTGGCGTAGCTGTTATCGCGTCTGGCCGGACCCCAGGAGACAAGGGTTCGATTCCCGCCTGGAGCATACAATTTTTTCATCGTTTTCTTTCTTTATTTGTAATTGTTATTGTTACAATTAGTTTGGCGTTATAAACGCACAACATCAAACATTTAAGTGTGAGTATTATACATATTATATTTTAATAGGGTATTAAATAAACATACGTCACTTCATAAATTTTCAGCCTTTTAACCGTCGAATATGTCCCTAAAAATGTGTACGGAACCCTCGGTGGGTCAGTCCGACTCGCACTTGTCCGGTTTTTCATTATTTTGTGATGCGAATGACGCAAACGGCTGTTTACAGCGAAGTCAAACAAGTATTGATTTCGTCGTAGCTATTTTATTAGCATTTATTATGTCCGCAACCACATAAAACAATTATATTTACTTGAAGTACCTTAAGAATCGTTTATAATCTAATAATAAATCGATGAATCCTACTAACATATGTAGAGATGGATGTTTGTTACTCAGTCACACCAGAACGACTGAACGGACTGGCGTGAAATTCGGCACAGATATCAATTATAGTCTGAATTAAAACATAGTATACATTTTATTCCGGCAAAGCGTTGCTACGGGAAGAGGCAGGCGAAGTTGCGGGCGGCAGCTATTATACCTACAATATAAGATAGAGTCGTCAAAACTCGAACTTTAATTTAACATCTTCAATTTACTTATTAATGAGAAAGGAAAAGCGACCTCTTGACACATCTCTTGGCGGCGCTAAATGAGAACACTCTGAGCGTTGGTGTCGTTAAAGAAACAATAAACTTGGACTCAACATCTGATGAACTCCTTCAGTATGCAAATAAACCTAGTATTCTCTTAAAGAAAATTCAAAGATTCTTTCTTATTGAGTTTGAACCACATCACTTCGGCGTAATGCTGGTGCTTATATTGATAATTAGCAATATCATAATGACCTAATAACCAATGAGACAATAAATGGACACATTGATTTTATAAAACAGGAAAAATATAAAAGTAGCCTGAATATTTATATTAAAATCTAAAGATAATTCATTGCATATACTTTAATAAAAATAAATCATAAAAAATTGTCGAAATTATCAGTACTTAAAGACGCGAATTCGAGTTCGATTTCTCACTTAGATCCCCTTATTGCTCTTACATTACCAGCAATGACAAGGAAAAAAAATATAAAACAAAGTATTAAATAATATTATCCAACTAAGTTCTTTCATTTTGAAGATACCTATTTACAGACACAAGAATGTAATTTAAATTGGTATCGATAAAGTGATCATTGTTTATAACCTATACCCATATTGTTTTCAACATTATTCTTTATGAACATGATTCTAGAAATCACAGCAACATCATCATATATTTCATCTTAGGCCTCGGGTTGGCAACGCACCTGCAATATTAAGTGATTTTTTTTCTGTTATTGCTGGTGGGCCGTCAGCTTGTTTGTCATCTAATTGTATATAAAAAAAACCCAAGAAAACTGAGTCACGGTGGTGTGCTAATTTGTTGAACGAACTAAACCTTTAATATATTTTCTACCACACAATTTGAGACATCATGTGGTCTTAGAACAAAGGAGAAGGCCTACTGTCCAGTAGCGTAGAGCTGTCCTGCCGTGTTGTATCCAAACCACAATATTGAAGGTCCTCGGAATGCTCATTGTCTTCTCTGTACAAATTCTGGTCATTGTTGGAGACCAAACTATCATTCTGCCAGTAGGTGGCGCTCTTTTATCCGAGCATCGTTATTCGATGACAGATTTGCCACTCGTTATTGATTGCTTCCTGAATGATGTATAGGCAGTTGCTACTGCGTAAGGTGCCTTTTGTTCATGTTCGTGTTAAAAAAAACAGACAAGTAAATTTGTAGAAAACAATTTACATGTAAAAACACGTTTTGTGTAAAGGGGTTTTGTCAAACGAAATTAATAGTAATAAACGTTATGCAAAACACATAGGCACAGTAGTATAAAACATTTTTAATTATGTAAAGTGGAACTTATAATTATAAAGCTGTTATATTTTTTACTTTCAATAACAAAAAAATATTTACAACATTTATAGTCAACGAATAAAAAGTGAATTAATATAAAACGGAGAAAAAGTATGTTTAAATATAAACATTCAGAAGGCTTTCAATCCGCTAAACAAGAATTGTATTGTCAAGATCCTTCGTGGAAATTTACATTGTATACGTGACGATAACTTCATCTTAATTCTAAGAATTTTGGCACGCGCTTCTTAATGTGGAAACATAAGTGCTTAGAGAGAGGGTAGAAAGTAATATGTTTATATTTTGACTTTTAAATTTCAAAAATACTGTAAATTGGACGAGAAGATGGTAAAAAAATAGGTTCCTGTCTAAAGACATGGTTAAATTGAAGTCTGGATGACTTCCCTTGCAATATGTAAATATTAGAAATAGTAATATGTGATTTTGGATAGTTGCATATTAGTATTGCCTATAAAAAAAGTTTCACCAAATCTTCATATCATCACAATCCTGAAAATAAAATCTTAGAAACTCCTACAATTATACGTTTGGAAAGCGTGAACTGTTTGTATTGCTATGAACTTTTAGCTTGGCGTTTGTATAGACTACATAAAACAGGTAATAATATAAAATTTGAAATTTTTAGTAAGCCCCGGCCTCTTTAATCATTTTTCTAACGCCATCTCATTGAAATTATTCTTACGAGCCCAAACTCGCTATGTCAGCTGTAAGTTTCGGAAGGATTGAGCACCCCACAGACTATTTGATGGTACAGGATCAGGTCAAGATTAGCAGGTCTTGAATATATCACCGAAGTAAATTTCTCGGATCTGTGAAAGATAGTCAAACCTTTTTGACAAGTAGCATTTTTGTCAGTAAACGTGTCTGACAGTCATCAAACACCTGAACAAATTTTCATTAATTATAGCTAAGAACTATCTTGATCACGTCAGCTTTCAAGTTTAAAAAACTTAATTAAAATCGATAAATTCGTTTAGGCTAAATCCTTATCTAAATTTGAAAATAACTTAACTATGATCATATCCAAGTGACATTACAAATACGAAGGATTTATAAATAATTGTTAATCGAATATTCTTACTAATCTGTTGTAAAACAGGAAAAACAAGTAAGCAACTATTAAATCATTGATTATTTCACTATAGTTGTATGAGAACAATAAACACGTAATAATAATTGATATTTGAATGTTACGATCTAGTGGAAAATTTCTATACATGTTAAGGGCAATTCTTTAGCTATATCCTTTGGATCCCAACTAACTGTTGAAAGACATTCATCATTTATCAGCCTATAAAATATATACTTCCCACTGCTGGGCACAGGCCTTCCAACATGGCAGAAACACACGAGGAGTTTGGGTCATAACACCACCTTGCAAGGTGGTGGTAACAACCGGAACCAACGTACCCTCCGAAACACGAAGGAGATTGATGAAAGACATCTGCTATAAAAAATGTCCAGCATAATCTAAAGGGCCTGCGGAGGAAGATTTCTACAAATCAGCAGCAGCAGAATGGGTATGTATTTATAACCAGTAGGTTATAAACAATCTATGGTGTTATAAGCGTCTTTACGTCTGTAGGCTAAGGTAACCGTGAACAAGGCTGCTAATTACAAAAAAAAGGTAAACTTATTATCTATTTTAATAGAAAATGGGCTTAGAAATCAAGCCTAAGTTTCTATTGTATTAGTTAATAATAATGGAACTATAAACACAAAGAATAGTTACAAGAAAAATTAAATTCCATGACACAGATAAACGAGACTTTTAAAGGCAATTCCGCGTTGAAACTTTCATAATTTATCAAATCTTGTATAAATTAAAATTCTGCTACGATACTTGTCTATTTGAAACTTTTAGAAGTGTAATTTATAGTTTGCTTACGTTAGAATAGGAAAAGCGAGATTTCTCAGTGACTTTAACATTCCAAAAAGCTATCAAGCCACTATTAAGAAGCAGCTGTTGCATTATGCAGGTAGGTTTTGCTCATATACTTGCATATTTAATCTTTTAGATGTTTAATGTTTAGTTTTTTATACTAAAGTAAGCAAAGAATGATTTCTTAGCCACGATAATATTTGAAAAAGTTATCAAATTAGGAAGCAGCTTGTGCGTTACAGGTAGATCTTTGAAACCCCATATAATTTACTGTAACAGCTAATTGATTAAACATTAATGTCCGTTTTCACTAACCATTCCTTAGGCTTAGGTGACTCCTAACGACATTTGTCTCTTTCTACCTCCTATAAATAGACTGAGACAAAAATCGCTAGCAGACTCCTACCGCTAAGCAAATATTAGTGAAAATGAGCATAAGTATCCAGTGGATTTGTAATAAATCTATCCGGAAAAATCCTAAATCCCAGATCCATCCGCAGTCTTACTGATTCGTCATTATTATATTCTGCTGCTTCAGGAACACTCTGCAGCTTTGTACAAATAGTTATTATTAGTTTACGGAATTGCTGTCCTATTCTGGTTAATTGTATTGATTCGACTTATTAGCGTCAGTTATGTGTAAGACAAATCAGGCAGACGCTGTAGCTTCACAAGGATTTGTCTATTATGCTACCAATGCAAATCATTCTCTACTTGCAAGTTTCTCAAAAGAAACAAGTTTTTGTACTAATCAAATTCTGACAAAAAATAATCATCTATTAACACCATCTAATTAAAATTACTTATAAGAGCCCAAACACGCTATATCTGCTATAAGTTTCCGAAGAATTAGGGATCCCGCAGACTTTTGATGGTATAGAATCAGCTCAAGGTGAGTGTCACCAAAGTGACAGTTCACCAAATTTTAAATGTATCGGATCTGTAAAAGTTAGTAAAACCATTTTTATGTGGAAAATGACCTGATAGTCATCAAACGCCTGAACTGATCTTTATAAATTATAGCGAATAACTATCATAGTTATGCCAGTTTTCAAACAGAAGAAACTGAATTAATATCGGTCCATTCGTCTAGGCGCTACGATGCCACAGACAGACACAAGATACATAGACAGCCACGTCTAACTTAAAACACCCCTCTCCTTTCGTCGGGGGCTAAAAATAGAAACAGACGAAATCGTTCGCAATTTTCACGTCCGTCCATAGAAGCCACCCAAGCGTTGCCACACGCAAACTATGGGCGTAACTACTTTGTCACCTCGTGAATGTGCACAGATAACATAAAAAGGACATTTTATTATAACGAATGAAAGAACCGGCCGACTAATTCGTGGCTAATGCATCATGGCAGAAAAGAGAATGAAGACTGTTCGATTTTTGTAAAAACGCCGCCAAGTTGACGTTTATGTCGATGTCATTGTGTGTGGCGTCATGAATGGAGCGGGGTGGTATGTAATAGGTGTGAAGTGTTCTCCCATTGTAGTCTTGTACAGGTATCTTATGTTCGCCGATGAATGTATGACGTAGGTATAATATATGGGTCGTGAGACTGAGGTGGTCCGTTGTTTTACTCGCTTCGCGGCAGAGCAGTCAGCGCCTGATTGATATAATTGTTCAGTGATGGCTTCATATTCTATTCATATTATTATATTATGAGCCTTTTTCAATATGAAGTTTGCATTGTACGCTTAGTGATTAATTTATACCTAAATATTGTACATTTAACTTAGCATACAATTCGACAAAACGTCAAATTGTAAACAAATATGAACTCCCCTGGCTGTATTTTTCAAGGGTAAAAATCAAACTATGATAATACTAGCTTTTGCCTGTAACTTCGATTGCGCAGGATCATTATTTCGAGTAGCCTATATGTTATTCTGATGCATAAGCTATATTATTGTAAAGTTTCATTAAAATCTAACGTTTATAATAATTAGTCTTTAAATAAGAAATTGCCGTTTTGTCCAATTCCCTTTTGTTTCCAAATAATTTTAAATGAATGTATACCTAAAATATTTTAAGTTTATATTCATGTTTTATATTCAAGTTTATATTCATGATTTGACGAACGGAATTAATACTTTTTGGTTAAAATTATTACTTGAAATTGAGGGTCATGTAGAAAATGTAGCTATAGTTTAAATTGCAAATTTGTTGTTATTATTTTCTTTTATTAAAGTAGTTTAACCAATCCATTTAATATTTTTATTATTTTACAATATGGAACACTAGCTCTCCGTATACCAAAGAATAAAGGAAAGCTCGGAAGGATATTGAAATCCTTATTGCTTTTCTCGGCCATTGGCAATATTCACTAGTATGGAAAAGTCCTTTCATAAAATTAAAATCTCTCTTCTATGAAATATAGAGCTGCTTACGTATTATAAGGTAGAATATTGTCAAGTAATAAGAATAGTGGAGTTAAAATTCATAACACTGATTAGGTATATACAGGACATGTTGTAAGATAATCTTGTTAGAAATTTAACAAAATAAAATATTTATTTTGTATCGAGATTTGTTTCAACGTAATTGCAATACAACCTCCTAAGAGACCTTAAAGTCTAGTAAGTATTCAACACAGTATAATAATTATTTCCATTGTCTTAGTTTCAAGTAAATGGCAATGGAATAGGCGACAGCGGGAATTTCATGTAACAGAAGGAATGTTCCGTGATATTGCGCGCCCGTCACGAGTTAGGGGTTCTTTACATTGCTGAATGTCCAATTTACGTTGCGTAGTGTTTGGAAAGTATACATATCGATATTAAAAAAAATGTCGATGTTATGAAAAGTTGGACATTGAGCTTGTTTGTAACGTTAGAAGGTGAAAAGGCATACTACCTGCCCTATACCACTGAAAATTTCATAGTATGTAGTAACCTAACTTTTGGTCAATCCTAGAATAGTCATAGAATGAATCCATGACTTGAGAACTTAGTAGTTATCAATCGCAAAACAATTTGGATAATGTCAACCATTGCTTACTTTACCTACAGCAAACAGGAACAAAATAGCTGTTTTTTTTTCTTTTAAACGAAAGCTTTTCTATCTTTATGAAATTTTTAAAACCACAATATAGTTTGGCCATCCACTTCTAAGGATTTTGGTTAAGATTTTTTGAACAATGAGGTTGGCAAACAATCACCAATCATACGACCCGTCTGATGGTAACATAGACTCACTCATAGGAGACAAAGTTACTCTGCTCAAAACACAACAGTACCCTGATGAGCTATACCGACCTGACCCACAGCAGAAATACTGGTAGCTCCATGAATTAGTGTCGGCAGGGTTTTCTGTATGGCAGAGGAGCCACCTCAGTCAGGCGCTCGACTTGGACTGGAAAATACTACTATGCTCTACTGGTTTTAAGATACTGAAAAGGTACTTAAGTCCAAATACTAGGAACCACCTCTCTACTTATCATTGTGACATTCACACTTATGTTTACTTAAAAAAAATACATTATGATGTTATAATATGATGCTTACTTTGGGCTAGGTAATAGGTGTCAGTATTAAAAATGTTATCAATTCATACTAAATATTCAATTAGGTTTCATAGTGTCCCCCTATGCATAGGTTTCATAGGGGGACACTATGAAACCTAATTGAATATTTAGTATGAATTGATAACATTTTTAAAGAAAATGAAAACGATGTTAAGACAGGATGGCAGTATCGAAACATCGTCGGCTATATTTGATTATGTTGTTTGAAGTTGAAATAAATTCCATTCCTCATATTGCATAGCCAATACCAATAATCCAGTCACAATTACATAAGCTGATTCACCTACTTGTAGAATACTATATTTTTTATTTATGAAATATTAGATGAGGTTTTATGTATTTTTTGAGAAGCGTAATAGTTTTATTTCCACAATAATATTACGATAAAATATAGTTTTTCTTTGACAGCTTATTTTTGTTTCTCGAAAATACTAAGCATTAATTGTCATCTGTGTCACTTAAGTTTTATGATTTTAAAAAGACTACAGGCATTCTTGGTTATATTTATTTAGAAAATAATTTTTTTTCTTGTTTTTTAAGTAAAATCATTAATTCTGCTCTCTCAACACTTTCACATCACTAGTCAAAAATGTTTCTCTCACACTATGACTTGGAAACAGGCGTGTCAATGACTCCTACGACATCGCAGGCTTTTATCTCGTAAAACAATTTCGATTTATTGTGACAATAAAATGAATTATTGAATAAGTTCGCTGTGATTATTTGTAATAGTACTTAATAACATTCGAAGTATTTTAACTTATTTGATTGATTGCCACCTTAGTGGTATAAAAAATAAATAAATAATTATAAGCAAGTAGTCTAGAATGAAAGATATTCTAACGATGTTCAAGTAGATATTCAACGCAATATAATCTATGTTATTTTCTTCAACGTATAAAAGTAGATTACCCATTTACAGACCGAAAGTTTTTAGAAGAAGCCGTGATTTCTCATTTAAAACATTATTCTTCATTTTATTTTTAACATTAAAATAAATCACATTTTAATGTTTGATTTTGTGCATTTATAGCGTCCTGTGGGCAAAAAATCGTGTCCTGTGGGGACCTAAATTTTAAAATACATGCGATTCGGTGAGTTGGGCATAGCTTTAAATATCCTTTTATTATTTAAAGCTAAGCCCAAATTGTAAATATTTTAAAAAAAACTTATCCGGGTATTAAAATAGAATGTTTCGACATTTTGATGGTAAACGTTAGCTTATAATGCAAATACCGATAGATTAGATGAGATTCATATATCTAATTCTATAGGGCTATCCCAAATCTTTGGTAGCTCCGATGGTTAGAGCTGTCACCCGGATTGTGAAAGGTTGCGGGTTCGGTCACCGCATCAGGACGTGATGTTTTAGATACATACACGATATTAAAAATATGTTCACAAATCCCCTGCTACAAAAAATTATGCTTGTATATTTTTTTAATATTGAAAATATAGTATTGTCTTACTATATTGAAATTATTATCAGAAAAATTATTTTGAAATTTATAACACTTTGACGCGACTTTGTATAAAAAATTTAAAACCGATAAGCTCTGTCCAATAACAAATTGATTAAAACACTTTCTTCAAAACTAAAGCCGAAAATTATGTAAAACTGTAACTTCTTTGTTCTATCCGCAAAGACGTACTCAATGTCGTTTCTTTAATATCCAGTATATTTGATCCAAACAGAGGGTAAAGAAAATCGATAGTCCTTCGATTTCCCTTGCCCCGATTTCGATTTCAAAGTGAATGTCATCTCCCGAAGCAACAAGTTAGAAGTGAGAATATAATATATTCTCATTATATAAAAAAGTTATCAGACTGTCTATCATATAAGCTAATTTTTTATGATGTTAGATATTTGATAAAGTGTAAGAACTTATTAAGAATTTAGCTCTTAATTTAAAAATATTGGTATTTTTTGTCATTGAGACACATTCGTTTCACTTTCATAACGTATAAGCGATTTTATCAAAATGAATTATTATTCCCCAGTTGACATTCAGCAACTATTGTTATTTATATCGTTCTCTTCTAAAAAAAAAACTAAAATGGCCGCTCCGTCCAGGGGTGAAATAATCAGGGCAGTAATGGCAGTCGTCTATTTACTTTTCGCGATTCATATTTAACCAGGGTTGTATTTGGGGTGAGTTTTAATTTATTTGATAGGGTCATGTAACCGTGGCGGTTGGTTATGCCTCGTTTGGAGGGGAAGCTACTGTGAAGTGATGTAATAGTTCTGAATTCCATCTAAAATTTTAAATTCATGTCAGCATAAATATATCGTTTCTTTTGCTTTTTCTTACCCAACAGCCCGCCTGCGCTCACTTGCAATAAAATATATGTTGTGTACTTAATCTGTGTTACTTCACAGATTAAAAATTGTTTTACTATTCGGTGATATTGGTGGTATAGTATAAATCTTTGCTAATAAGTATCGATCTGGTTTGGTTATTCAAATTTATTTCAAACATTTTAGTAAGCTACAAGCTACATCCGCTTAAGCAAATGTTGGTTTGAGATTGCAAAATATTTTCCAGCAATTTACTTCGTAAGTGTCTAAGAAAATAACTGTTTAAAAGTATCCACCATAACTTTGAATTCAACGATAATTTTTACAAGTAGGTATCTAAGTAAATACTTTAAATTATTTACTAGGATTAGTAACAAAACTACAATTAGTAAGTAGCATAAAGTCACAGGTTGGCCATAAATTGGTTAAGCGATTTTTTCATAAACAACTACTTCACGCAAGGAGTGCTTTTTTCTTCAAATGCATTATAAAGGAATAATATACACAATCGTTTCAATTAACTGTATTAAACGACGGAACCACACGCCGACCGCGTTAAATCGAACCTACAACGGTAAGATACGTGTAAAATTAAGTGTTAAAAATTAGTGTTGTAATGCTGATTAGATTCAGGTATTTAGTGACTACGATTGAGCGGTCACATCTCGTAGAACGAACACACATCTGTTACGCCGCCATATCACGATGACATGGTTAGTTTGTTCCATTGGATAACCGTTGAATTCATGTCATATTATGCCTAATTATATCGGCAAAAGGTTCAGTGTGTTTAATCGATAGTATAGCGTGAAAGGACCGAGAGAGTCTTGGTAAGCTGCTGAATGGTGGTGCACTTATTGTTAAAGTTAACGGCTAAGATGAACGCTGTGTTTTATTTAACATGGTAACACAAAATACACAGTTTGTATTAGCGATAGGACTGCTTTTCAGTCTATGTTTTCGACAGGCTTTCAGTTTCTTGGCCAATGCTTTCGGTTTTGTTTTTATCATTTTTATAATTATGTTTTCTATTCTATTATACTATTTCACTTTCTTATAAAATAGTATAGAACCTTTCCTTTAACACCAACGTCTAACAGTCTGCCTGTTTGAGAAAGTCTGATATAAGTTGAAGTTTGGTATAAGTATGTTTTTTTATATACGAAGCACGGCAATTGACCCAACACCACCTGATGTGAAGCGGTAAGGAAACTGCATATGCGAAGACAGCTTGTGCAGTTTAGACACTGCTTTAGCCGCCTCCACCTTGCCGGCCCAAAAGGTGCTTTTTCACAGCTCTCCTGAAGGAACCCATATTTCATGACAGAGGGAACACATGTGCTGGCAAAGAATTCTAATTATGTATTATATTTGTCAAATAAGTTTGATGAAATTAAATACAAAACAAAGTAAATTTAATAATGCTTATTTTCATTTCCTATTGCTTTGTTGAGCTGCGACCTTCTTCGGACAATGATTGATTATGAAATATTATTCGCTTTTCGTCATAAAACATTTTTTTTGTCGACTACTTGTATTACACATGGGAGTAACCAATCAAATTTTGACGTTTCTGAGATGTTTAAAGTGCTTGTAATCAGTCTTTCTTCAAGCAGAGACGAAATGTATAGTGCGTCGTCCATCACGTGTAGAAGGTCAGGAACTTAATTTACCTTATTTATTTACTTTACCTTTTAAATATAGTCTTAAATTTAAATACCTACCCTTGATGAATGTCCTACAATTTTTAATAGGGATAATTATTGCAGAGATTTCTTTAAAAAAGCGGTTGTGGTAATTGGCAGGCATATATTTTTTTGTAGACACGATAAACGAATACTTTATAAACTCTGTCTTACTTGACAAGTTTTGGCAAACTTTCTGAATCTAAGCAGGGGACAAAAAAATAATACCTATTTATTGTTGTGACGCAAACTTTCGCTAGGTACAGACAACAACACATCAAGCGTAACAGACCTTTAGACCGCCCTTATTGCGTTCGTAATAGAGGCGGCTTTTGTAGTGCCACTTGAAGTGCTGACGTCTGTTTAATAAAACACCGGTATTTTAATCTTAAGAAGAGAAGACAGAGTCCTGAATTAAAAAAATATAATACATATTTCCGACCATTGCACTCGGCCCTCGGCACCTCGGTCCGATTTGATCGATTTGAAAACTCTACATAATTTTGATTTCAAAACAAAAAGCAAAACTTAAAATACCAATTCCTTAAATATATTGCTACATCTAAAGTCGTGAAAAGGTTTTTACAGGATCGGCAACGCGCAAGTGATACCCCTGGTGTTGCAAGCGTCCATAGGCTACGGTAGCCGCTTACCATCAGGTGGGCCGTATGCTTGATTGCCACCTTAGTGGTATAAAAAAATCTACTCAATCTGAAATATCATAAAAAACGCTAGTTATTACAGCAGCTCACTGTCACTTATAACGTCCAATACCTCATCAATATCCGAAATACAACGGCGAATTGAACGTAAAAATTAATTATTCGGCGTCCTCACGCTATTCTAATAATCATAAATAACGTGCAATCGGATCAAACGCGGTGCGCGGACAATGTGCGAAACATTAAAAATATCAACAATGGAACTTTTGACTTTAGTAGTACATACGCCGAAACAAATGACTGACGGCGCTTACCTTTCAATTTGGTCGCCAAATTTACCCTTATAGCTTTTGTAATAAGATGTGCGTTTTTAAAGGCGGATGGTTTTGTAATTTGGTCGAATAGATGTCGCCCTCGCCAGCTGTTCTGGCGTGGAAAATCGATTTCCACGTGGGAGCGACGGATGTAGCATCTGCGACGCCGCCTGCACCAAAATATACGGTGTCTGAGCCGATCTATTGATATTGTACTTCGGAAGCGAACTGCGATTATAAGCGTGTGCTTGATAATAATAATAAATAATCAATAAACAATCATTTTTTGGCTCTGGTTAGGCTAAAGGCTTCTATTAACTTTAATAGAAGCTTACAAAGAATTACGGTGGTATTTTAGTTTTATTGTTTTATTCTCAAACGTCGTGGTAAAAGACCCTTAGAGATTTTGAATGAGAAAATTCCATTTTGATGTACTTAAGCTTATTAAAACGATAATAAAATATGAAAATTAAAATACAGCCGTAAAAGGAGCTCTATTTAACTATGTACCACCGTAATAGAACCTTTTACGTTAATACTTATTTATAAGATTTCAATTAAAAGATTTTTAGTACAATAGAATTTATAATAGTGAAAACATTATTATTTATAACATATATACAACAAATAGGTTAAACCAACATAGAGTATTCTCTTCATTTACATTGACTTAACAACCGCAAAAAGCGACAAAAAAGTCACGCGAATTGAAATATCACAACCATTTTCGCCTTTTTTTCCTTGTGAGAAACAACAGGCTGTTCCGATTGATTATACAAACGTCACATTATTGACTGCCGTTCGCACAACAAAGACAGAACGTGTAATTTCCAAAACGAACCGGTCGGACCACACAGGCACAGAAATGGGCGAAAAAGCTATCACCATTACGAATCGCTTTAACGTTGACGTTTAATCGCTCTCGCGACCTCCTATTTGTTTTAACTTGGTTGTATAAAAACATCAAAGAGGGTGCGTAAGAGCGGACTCGAAGGAGTAATTATAATTTGTCGCGGTGAAGCGGAAATAGTTTGTGTCGCTATTAATCGCGGCTGTATTCTAGGAACGCTCGTCGACAGGGGCGCGCCGGAGTAGACTTAGTGGCTGCTAGAGCTTTTAAGACCTCCTTATTAGAAACCTGATTATGTAAGTACAGTCGACAATACATCAACCGTAACAGTTTGACCTTGAGACCGCCTTTACTGCGTTCGTAATAGAGGCGGATTTTGTAATGCAACTGTCACACTTGATGTACTGTCGTCTGTAAAAACCTAGCGACGAGGCTCGAGATAGTCTTGAATGTCGCTAATATTAAATGTAATGATAATTCCTGAATTATTTCTATTTGTGACATGGCATTATCTATTTTAATTTTAGTGGCATTCATATTCCGACCATGAAGAACCTTGATATTTACTTTGAATGGGGCCTTCCTCGAAAGCCTCTATTTTCGTAAGATGAGCGTACCTTTTATAGAAGTACCCTTTTCACTAGTGGCTTATCCACTCAGCTGTCTTTATATACTAATAACTCTTCACCGCACTTCGTTGTGTGCTTATTGCTTCCTGTCATTTCAGGTTACCCAAGTTTAGAAATAGACTCGACTGCCTATTTTTATACAATTCATATTTCTTTGTATTTTAATACGACAAAATACTTAAGTTATTTTCTTCTATTTATTTAAGAACTATTATTTTACCATAGATATGCCAGTTCTTTCGTAGCCTTAACTTAAAGTAAATCTATATATTATTATGGTACAAATAAAACCATACAGTTACTTAAGTCAAAACGTGGTCTTTTATGTTAATGTCATGTGTAATGTACAGTTGTATTGTGGTAATTATATATAGATTAATTGGTATTATTTTTATGGTTTCTATCGACAAACAGATATTTAGATCCAAAGGGTATTAAAAATAATGTGGACAGTAACTTTATTTATTAAACAATTTATGTTACGCACAACAAAAATTCACCTATTTGTAGAAAAATCTCTGAAAGTATAGCTTGAAAACAATGCCAGGCTTAATATAACCGCCCAAAATAAATATTTATAGCATACATAATAATACCCACCTATATGCAGTAAAGTATTAGGTATACTTTTGACATAGAACATTTTTTTTATGAGTTAATTTATTATGTAAGTAATTAAATTAAATGTTACATTTGGAAATCATTAAGTAGTTTTAAATATTATGTAAGTATACCAACCTCAACATCACACACAAAGAAATTTAGTACCTCGTTTCTTTTTCGCACTTCCAGAACTTGGAATTCTTTGCCAACATACTTGTTCCCATCCTTCCTATAGCATAGGGTCCTTCAAAAGAGGCGTGAAAAAGCATCTTTCGGGCCGGCAAGGGGGAGGTGGCTAGAGCAGTGTCTAAAGTCTAAACTGCACTAGCTGTGGACTCTTCTTACCGCTTCACATCAGATGGTATTGAGTCATTTGTCGTGCTTTGTATAAAAGAAAGGTTATTAACTAATATATATTTTTTTATATTTAAAAATATTACAAACTAAATCAGTTACCAAACACAATCCTGATGTCAACGTGCCTTGAATAATCAGAATTTTGACAACTTTACGAATCTACAAAATAAACCTACGTATGTTTAGTTTTTATAATTGGTCTATTTTCATTAAAAATTTAAGTAACTATTTCTAGCAACGAGCCGACTTTTAAATTTAGAACGATAGAAGGGGAGGCAGTAATTAGATGTTTTTGACCAATACGCGTTCGCCTAGCTGCCGGCCGGCAGCGTGCGGCAGCGTCCCACACAGCGCCCGCGCCGTGCGTGGATCACCGTGTCGTATCGCGATTTCCACGCATCCATCCCTGCGGAGAAGGCCTTTGTCACAAAGGAAATTAACTAGTTGTATGTATAGTACGGATGCGAGTGTGTGCGCCGGTAGCGATGGCAAAGAAATATTAACAAGTTTTATGTTACGAATATCTTTTATTAGGCCGATTTTCAATTGTCAGATATTATTTATCCAAAGGATGAAAAATTATGATAATAATAAACTTTATTTCAGACACAAAGGATCCATATACAAATGACATTTTGATAGGTTTTCTACAGAGTAACTATCAACTCGACAAATTTTTTAGAGTAAAATTTTGTTCTGGTCATAATTATTGTGATTTGTCGGCTTTAGTTGCATTTTCCTTACTATTGCTTCTGAGATCTTTAGCGTATATGTTATGTTTGATTGAATTTGGTTAGTAAAAATTTCAAAGACGAAATTTAGAGCTTTGAGCTGTTAATGTGCCTAGTTGATTATGTTTTTTTAATAATATTTTATTATAATAAATTGTTAAATTAGATTTGATACAATCTTAGCAGTTAGATGATAAGCAATGCACGCTATTCAAATACTATTGTGAAGTGATTTAATTGCGAAATCCGCTCCACAACATTAATGTATAATATCTTTGACATTTTAACTATATTTTGGGTTAAAATATTTATACTTTAAAAGTGGCCGCTACGGTGGATGACGGCTATCGCGCCAAAATGTATCCTATGCCATTCCCAGGATATCAAACTATGTATCTCCAGACCAAAATTGCATATACTTAAATCGGTTTAGTGGTTTAAGCGTGTAAATGTAATAGTCCAGACAGACAGACAGAAAGAGGTACTTTCGTATTTATAATATTAGCATGGATATTTATTACAAACTTTGGTTCAAATGTAAGTAATATCTATTCATTGCATTAATAAAATTCAACGTTTATTTTTCTCCTGTCTGTACATAAGCCGCAATCAACCGTCAGTGTGCCAATGAAGGAAGGGCTATTGTTGTAATGTTGAATGAAAAGTCCTATCTAAGTAGGCGATGGGATTTTTTGTCCACATTATATTTTTTTAATAATTTTCAGCAGATGTTCGAGCTTGATCGATCAGGTTTGTCATTAAAAAAATGTATTATTTTTGGGGGACCATGAAATTACATTTCTCGTTTACCGTTGGCACTTTCTACGGGTCGTTTATCACGTAGAAAAATTATGCAGGCAGGTAAAAAATAGTTTATTAGCATTCATTATTAATTATCCATACGATTGGAGAAATTCTTTTTTTTTTTTTAATATTAGTAAAATCTTAGTTTAGACACACAAAACACAAAAAAACATTAAAATTCCTGTACCAAGAGCTAATCGGCGCTATGTATTTAAACGTTGTTTTATGGCTTTATGTTATACGTAAGGTTAATATATCATTTTGTTTGGTGTATACAATTTATTGAAGAAAGTCTTTTACGAAGCTTTTAAATACCACAGTGAATTTAGTTTCATCATTTGTTTGTTTCATAATAATATAGCTTCCAACTTTTTTTATTTCATATATAAATAGTAAGTTAATATTTGATAAATATTGCAGAAGTAATAGTATATCTTCAATCAATAGTTTCTAAGTTAAAGCGGGTAGTTTGAGGTGCGCTTACAAGTTGTTGTACTCTTTAAAAAATGATGCGGAATAGTGATGTCACACCTTACTAGTGGTTATCGAATATGTATGGACGCATGGACAACGTTAGCAAACTGATAGTACAATAATGTTTTCATGCCTCCTAAATTAGAAAATATGAGTTATACTAACTCATATATTCAAAATGTATTAGAAAACCTACATTTTCACTTAGGAAACACTACTTCTAATGATTTTTGATGCCAGATTGGTCTAGTGACCAATGCAAACCACTAGATTGGTATACTTGTACAGGCAAAACCAGAGGTCCCGGGTTCGAGTAGCGGTTGGGGCAGTTGTTTGTATTGGAAACGTGATGTCGTGGTTGTTGTATACGAAACCCTTTTTACGAAAATTGCGCGGACGGAGGAGATTGAAATTTCGCACAAATATAGTTTATATAGAGAAGGAGTGCAGAATGCTAATATTTTGTTAAAATTATGCATAAAAGATACATTAAATCAATGATAAAAACTTTACAACCACCACCATGTATTTGACACACACGCATTTAATATCGCAAATTGAGAATAGATTATTATTGTTTGTTATTTGTCAATAGTCATGAATGTCAAACATAACCATTAAAAAAATCTGTGATTATAGAAGTATACTTAGTCTTTGTCAATAGAACCTTAATAATGTTCAAACTTATAATTTAAATTAATTATGGTCGAAGTTCGAGCACAAGGCGACCACTACTTTGTATAAATATATTTAAATGATTTGTGATGTTTATGGGTTACTCCAGCTCTTATTTAATGCTGCTCTTATTTTTATGCTGGCCTCTCCTCAGCAATAGAAAACCTATTGTGTCTGGTTTGTTGGTACCTACTTAACAAATTAGTAATGATTATTTTGGTAATAAACCGACTTCAAAAAACTGAAAAGGATAAAATAATTGAATTTAAGTAGGTATTCATCCCCTAGAAACATATTTTTGGAGTCGGTGCTTCACTTTCTATTGTTTTTGGAAACCACTTAGCACCAACTCCAAAAATATGTTTCTAGGGGATTAATACCTATTTAAATTTAATTATTTTATCCTTTTCAGTTTTTTGAAGCCGGCTTTAATTTTTGTTTAATTTTTTTTTTTTCACAATTTTTAGTGATATCTTTCTAAGGTCGAAGCTAGATGGGTGACCGTCAACTTATATTGTTTCCTAGTATCGTATCGTTTCACTAAAAAGTCATTGGAAAAGCAAAAATTCGCAATTTCGCATATGTAGATGACTTAATAATTTTAGTTTTTTTTATTTAAAACCAAAGTACCCAACTGTTTTAAAAAAAAAATTAGGGGACCAAATGGCAACTATTTCGCATCGAACAAAAAAAGAATCACGTAAATCGGATCAGTAATCTCGGCGTAATCGGTGTACATACATAGAAAAAAAAAACATATCGGCCGAATAGAGAACCTCCTCGTTTTTGAAGTCGGTTAAAAAGGTAATCATAGTCATGAAAGACGCCCACTGCTGGGCATAGGCCTCCCCAGGGATCTCTAAACCGATCGGTCCGGCGCTGCCCGCATCCATCGGCTTCCCGCGAACCTCACCAAATCGTCGGTCCACCTTGTGGGGGGCTTACTAACCCTGCGTCTTCCGGTAAGCGGCCGCCACTCGAGGACCTTTCCGCCCCAACGGCCGTCAGTCCTCTTTGCAATGCGGCCTGCCCACTGCCACTTGAGGCTCGCAAGTCTTTGGTGGATCTCATTATTTGTGATTCGATCATGCAGAGAAACCCTGAGCATAGCCCTCTCCAATTACTCTTTGGTTGACTTTTAGCTTTCTTATGAGGCCCATTGTAAGCGGCCACGTTTTGGCGCCGTATGTTATGGCAACACACACGAATTTTGTCTTGAGACACTGCGGAAGTTGGTACAAGAATATGCGGCGAAGCTTCCCGAACCCTGCCCAGCCGAGTTTGATTCGTCGATGGACCTCTTTCTGGAAATGCGACTTACCAAGTTGGACTATTTGTCCCAGGTAAATATATTCGTCAACAACTTGCAGTATAGAGCAAGAGTGAGTAGGTAGTTGAAAACTACACTATTACCTTTAACCAAAACCAATTACCTACACTAATTGGTGTAAGTTTAAGAATATTCTTATTGGTAAATTCTTAGGATTATTTTAATCTTCTGACCAATTTCCCATTCACACGTTTTTGGAGCTAAGTAAAAAAAGTGAAAAATTTATCGTACTTAAATAAAATGTCTAAAACAAAAAAGTCATGCCTGGGATGGGATGCGAACTCGCAACCTTTCACAAATATTTTATTTAAATAGGCCACAAGAGAGAAGCAATTTTAAATTGTCAAAAACACATTTAACTATCACAAAAAATATATTAACTAACAACATCATAGTCTTTGTCTGTCTGTCATGTCTGAATTTACACCGGTTCCAAAAGTTGAACTACCGAGAAGATTCAGGCAACAAATTCGTGTAGTCACTCTTTTCAAATATTACTACTTTTAGCAGTAAAAAGCCGCCCAGCGAAAAAAAAAAAATTAGAAGAGAAGGTATATTTGGTGACTACTCTTAAATCTCTTCATGTCGTTCTGTAGGTATGTCTGACACATTTCCATAGCATCGATATGAATTTTCGTACAGAAAAGTTACTCAAAATTACTTTACTCCTAAATTTCTACGGAACATTGGATAATGCCCATCCAATAAGATTTTACATATTATAGTGGGAGCTGAATCAAGATTCAGACTGAAATATATTTATTTCCAAGGTACGCACAGAAAATATACTCAAAAGTGCTTTAGACCAAAATTCTACGGAACACATAGGCACTGCGTATCTAACAAGATTTTATATACTACCGTGAGAGCAAAATTAAGATTCAGACTGAAATATATTTATTTCAAATATCAATTCGACCGATGAAGCAATCCGTATTGTGAGTCACGATTCAAAAAAAGATGTAAAAGCAATTATTTCGTACTGAAAGTAAATAGTGCATATCATTTCGCAAATCGTTTATATGCAAAGATTCACAAACGACCCATAGCGTTTCATAACATTTATTTTACGCTTATTCTTTTTAACGGAGTTTCAGAATAAAATATTACGATTACAAAGCAATTTTATTACGAAAATGATTTGGTTTTATGTAAAATATTTTCAATTAAAGTAAGTACTCAGTGTTGTAAATAATAATAAAATGAATTTATTCGTTACACACTAGTGCATATTTTTATTGATTTTTGTTCTCACGTTCACTTTGTACAGGACTACGGCGAATCCTGAAACATCTTTTTGCATTCAACCAGTATGTAAACTTGAGCCAACTATACAAAGAATACATGTAAACACACCAAATGGCATTTTGTATAGGTCTGTCTCTTTCACTCGCTACCATTCTTGCTCATCAGTCATACAAAAATGACAGTGGTTATTACGACAGTGCTTACATTTATTTATTCTTTGTTTAAGTTGGCTAAAATCTAGATTACGTACTAAGTAAGTACGTATTTTATATAAGCCTTCATGTAATGGTCTAAGGACCATAAAAACTAATATCAGTCTGTTTGTTGTAGTTAGACCGCCTTTTTTGGCATATTGTGTTTGTTTAATCTCTGTGATGTTTGTGTAAATGTGCAAAACAAAGAATTTCTATCTATTGTGTGTCTCTAGTATATACGAACATTTTCAGAATTCGAATTATAATTGCATCGTTGTCGCCCGTTCATAATTTCACACAAAAGCTACCCTACGTTAATCGATACTATAACGATTTGAAAGTTAAAATGGTCCTTAATGGGCTATTAAATTACTTCTAATTTATTTAATTGTTAGTTTAATTATAACATACCACAATTATGCGGTCTAAGTTATAAACGCTCATGGTAAGTGGTTGCCGTAGCTGTAGATTGCACCTTGAAATATTCACATGTTGCCTACCCTGTAAAAATAAAGAGAAAGCGTTATGTTGGGTTAATTGGTAAAGCGTTATGTAGGTGTAATTGGTAAAGCGTTATATTGGGATAATTGGTAATGTGTTATGTAGGGGTATTTATTAAAGCGTTATGTAGGTGTAATTGGCTAAGCGTTATGTTGGGGTAATTGGTAAAGCTTTATTTAGGGGTATTTGGTAAAGCGTTATGTAGGTGTAATTGGTAAAACGTTATGTAGGGGTATTTAGTAAAGCGTTATGTAGGGTATTTGGTAAAGCGGTATGTAGATGTAATTGGTAATGCGTTATGTTGGGGTATTTGGTAAAGCGTTGTTATAGTAGTTGGGTGGTATAATAAATTACTTGTAAGAAACTTTATACACACCTTAACTTTATTTTAGGGTTATTTTCATCTTTGCGTCTATTGACTTATATTTTGTAAAAATATCCCTAACACTTGAAAAATTGTCGATTGGAAATCACATTATATATTTTATTTATATAACAACCTATCAAACAAGATGAAAGCCAACCTTGTGGTAAGTGGTTAACATCGTCAATAGATACCTGCAATAGCAAGGAAAAAATCTCTTGGGATTGCAAGGTGCGTTGTCGTTGTTGTCCTGAGGCCTGAAATGAAATGCCGTCCATGCCCGCTGATTACAACAACCTTCAACCCGAAACACAGTGAACTCCTTGACGGCTGAAATAAGGCGGGGGTACCTACCCAGACGAACCTACGAGTACATACGGGGGCCTAATACCTAGTGAAACGGTGTATTATTTACGGCTAGTTTAATGAATACGTTCTATTTCTTGCCGGTAACATGCCACCGGACAGTATCGAGTCTATTTACATGAATATTGATGATTTACCGAAGTCTTTTCACCTCTTTAGAAAACGGCAATTCGGTGATATCGCGTAAGTACCTCCGATGCGTAAGTCAAGCACAATTCAAACAAATAAAGAAAATGGCTAAAGTTCTCGCATACAAAAATCAGCTTCACTTCTGCATATTGAATATCAATGAGATGTTGTCGATATAAAGATTCCAAGAACTTCTGCAATTCAATCGGAAAGTTTCCTTTGTGAGTCAATGTCTGCATTCACCAGAAACATGTGATAACAGTGTGAATAAAAATTCAATATCAGATTCTATTAGATCAAATATAGAAAAGTAAAATTCTATTTAGTTATAGGTTATTGTAAATATGGACAAGACTGAAATACTGATAGGACGGGCGAACATGCAAACGTTCCGCTTTAATAATAAATAATATGATGTAGGTCCTGAGATTTAAATGATTTATTTTTCATATCATTATCATCGATACCAGCCTATGTTCCACTGCTGATCAAAGGCCTCCTCCGATATTACCAAATAGTACTGCGCAGCCTGCATCCAACAGCTCCCCACGGCGCTGACCAGGTCGTCTGCCCATCTAGTGGGAGACCGTCCTACTTTGCGCTTTCCGGTACGTGGTCGCCATTCTAGAACTATAATGCCCCGCCAGCCTTCTATACTGCGTGCGATGTGCCCTGCCCACTGCCACTTCAACTTACTAATCCTATGAGCTATGTCAGTGACTTTGGTTCTCATACGAATGTCATCATTTCTAATTCAGTCTCGCAGAGAAACACCTAACATAGCTCATGCCAGCCTATGTACATCCCACTGCTGGGCACAGGTCTTGTAACTTGGGAGAAAGCACGAGGAATTGAAACAAAAAACTATAAAGAAGTGTTATCGAGCTGTGATCTTCGGTATGGTGGAGGATCTTCTTCCTCAGTCGGGCACTCACGCTATCTATGCCCACAACAATCCATTAGTCTCTCAATAGGCCTCCCATCTCAGAGAATCTCGGTAGCGTGGTGTTTTGAGTAGGTACTCTGGTTTCGATTACGGAAACAAATCAACTTTCGCAAAGGGCGATCCCGGGATGGGTCAATCAAATTTAGTTATTTCGAGCTTCTCCGTACTTTGGTAGGCATCTTAAGTCGTTAGTCCCGGTCCCGCTTAAACCTACCAACCCGCATCGGGCGAGCACGGTGATGTTATGGTCCAATCTCCTCATGTGTTTTTTCCCAAAGTAGGAAGACCTGTGCCTAGCAGTGGGACGTATATAGGCTGGTGATGATAATGATGGATCAGATATCTCTGACTTAGAGGACGATTTCCGCGTAGTTTTGTTCATGGTATAACAAGCGGGCACCTACCTATGTTAACATAGTCATATAAATACTATAGTGTTATCAAAAAAATTAAACAATAAAATTAATTAATTTAGTGGCCGAACTTTTTGTATTAAGAAATTTGAAATTTATTTTACAATTTTGAATTTTTGATAACGCCATAGTATTTATATGACTATGTTAACATGGGTAGGTGCCCGCATGTTATGCTTTGTATCAAACACCCTGTATATTGTATTTTTAGAAAATTTTAACAAAAATCAGTTTGGAAATAGCATCTAACTAAATTAGCATATACTAATATGTTATAGTACTATGACATTTCATATTTAACGTTGTTTCCACTTAGTGCAAAAAAAAACATGTTAATTGGAAGGTTGGATTGGCGATTAGCCTTCAATTTAAAATTATAATGTACAAATCAATAAACATTATTAAAAAAAATATATAGTATTATGAGAGATTTGCAAGGAGCCTTAGCAGATAGTTCCCCACATTTAGTCACAAAGAAACATTAAGAAAATCCGTCTCAAATTTCGTTACAATATAACATTAATCATCAAATATAGCAAATTTTCCGCCTCGTCCAGGTGGTCTAAGAATATATCTCGGTAAGATTTCAAAGAGTTATTTTTGCAAAATGAACTTTACTTCCCTTAAAATAGGAGGGTATTATTGTACATTATATGATGGCCAAGCAAAATAGGTGAGACAAATTTTGAAGGAAACCCTCACAATGTTATTGAGTACTGTTCTTTGAACTCAACAATGCGTCGATAAAACACATCGCTTTTTCTTTCCGCTTGTTAGTGGAGGAATATTTTAAAATGCGAAATAAGTCAATTATTTTATTGTATTTTCACCGTCTTACATTTACAAAGTTTCAGATTATTTAAATTTAACATAACAAGGTTTCTGTCCCTTTTAGCATGTTATATAGGTATTTATATTATTTTAAGCTTTTAGTTCTCACTGTCTAATGAATTTAGCGTCTATTTTTTCATTTATCTAAGATCTAAGATGCGTAAAATAATATGGCAGAAACTTACGCGGTTTTGTCTGTTAACTCCAAATCTGAATATAAATATTAGTATCTGAATATAAGTATCTCATCATCAAAAGAGTCCAGAGTCCTAAATACATAATTATAGACATATAAGTTTTATATCAAAAGTAACAACAGCGTAAATTGTGTGTAAGATTTGTAAGATAATATTTTATACTGTTCACTTTTTTTCACTTTACTGAGGTGGAATCAAAACCATTATCTGCCTGTTTCTGCTTGTTACAGCAATAGTCAGTTTTGTTTGCCCCAATAATATGGTAACGTCTTATGATAGCATTTGGCGTTTATACCCTCCGGTGTAAAATGTGTGGGCTCGTAGCAAATTCAGTTAAGCACAGGATCGTGTCATCCCGGCTCGTGACAAAGCTAAAGCGGTTCTAAGTGAATATAATAATGTAATCGCTTGTAATGAGCCGTTATTTACTCCTCGGATCGGTTACGTGACGTGCTCGTCTCGTGTGCGCTAACGGTGTCTGCCTACATGGTGCTGACTGACTTGGGTGCTAAATGTTTGGTATAATACATCCTTGATGAGGTTTTACTTCATGTAAGGCATAAACGATTTTCTTTCATAAGTCGACTGGCTGGCCGAGGGCTCTGTAGCCCTTGCTATATAGGCTACTCGGTCAAGAGGCCCCGGGTTTGAATCCCGGTAGGAGTAAATGTTTGTATGATTATTACGAGTATTTGTTTACGAGTCATGGATGTTTATATGTTTATTTAGTAGGTATATTTCTAATATTTATTTACGTATTATTATCATTATTTCTCCGTTATCTAGTATCCATAACACAAGCTCTAAATGTTGCTTACTTTCTCTTAGGGCTAGTATGTATGAATATTTATTTATTTAAGTCATATCTCCGTTTTTAGTAACCATTCCCTAGGCTTAGGTGACTCTTTATCGACATTTGTTTCTTTCTATATCCTTTAGATAGACTGAGATAAAATCTTAAGAGACTCATAACGCTAAGCAAATGCTAGTGAAAACGGGCAATAATTATCTAAATTATGTATGTTTAGAAACCAAACACACAACTGCTATACCTGTGTCTGTTTGTTAACATAGAAAAATTGGAGTGTTAAATCATTTACTTACCTATATTATTATTTTTCTTGAACAGATTTATCCAATTAAGTAAGTGTTATTATTGTGAACGCAATTGCGGCGTAAATTGAGTGAAATTAAATTCGATTTCCTTTTGGCCATTTGCTGCATTGCTAATTGAATTCACATAATTGAAAGTACATGTGGATAACAAACACCACTTTGAACGCTAATACTGTATAAAGTTTTGAAGTAGGTAATTATGGCAACTAATGTTTTTTGCTTATTTTAACAATTCGCGGCAATTTACTCTTTACCACCTGATGGTATATTGTCTTTGTCGGGCAAAGTGGTTTTATTTGAAATGTGCTCTCGCGAAAATATAAGACAATACCAGCTAGTCTTATCTTATCATATAATAGGGAAGTGACAAAGTCACAGTGCACCTCAACCCATTGGGGTCTTCAGTGTTTTTAGCCCCCGACGATAAGAAAGGGGTGTTGTAAGTTTGACGTGTCTGTCCGTGTATCTGTGTGTCTGTCTACGGCATCGTAGCACCTAAACGAATGGACCGATTTTGATTTGGTTTTTTTGTTTGAAAGCTGATGTGATTAGGATGTTTTATGGCTATAATTTATGAAGATCAGTTCAGGCGTTTGATGGCTATCAGCTCATTTTCTACATGATGACACTTTCACAGATCCGAATGATTTGAAATTTAATGTATTGTCACTTCGGTGACATCCCCGATACTAACCTTGAGCTGATCCTATACCATCAAAAAGTCTGCGGAATGCTTAATTCTTCAGAAACCTACAGCAGATGTAACGTGTTTGGGCTCATAAGAATAGTCTCAATAAGATGGTGTTAGATAGATAATAAATGAGGCCGGGGGTTACTTAAAATTTGTAATTTTTAATTTTGCTTACTCTACCTGTGTCCAGAATATGATTACATGCCATAAGCCTTACTGTACCCCTAAGGCTGCGCTCAGGACGTATATAGTCTCTAGACTTCTTATCTTGGGTATGGAACTTTTAGGCTAGAAGGATTATTCCAGCACTAGCCAGAGTATCATACTGACATAAGCAATGCGTCATTGATTCCTGTCACTCGCCACATACTTGACAAAGTTGTGTTGGGGAGAGTTGCATTTTTTTAAGCACGTTGGTAAAATCACCCACCTCTTCACCTACCTGATGGTAAGCGGTGAAAATAGTTCTAATAGGCCAATAGAAAAAATCTTTTAATTTTAGTTTAAAAATATTCTTGTATCCCTTCGTAATATTCTTGAATACACATTTTTGATTACTGTGAAGGTGTTTACCTTTTATAACTGTGATAATTTAAATTTAATTTAAATTAGAGTAAGATTTTTTTATATTGTTCATAAAATAAATACCTACATGTTAATTAGTAATTTAACATTTATTGTATGTAACAGGCAAGAAACTTTATCTAAGGATAATGTACCTAAATGGGCGTATTAAGAAATGGTTATGTAAATTGTATCGAAAAATCCATAGCAATATTATAAATTCAAAATTAACACTTCTATCTGCCTGTCCCGCTTTCACTCCTTCACTACCGAACTAATTAAAAAAAAGGGCATGGAGATTAACTAAGCACATCCTGAAGAAGCTAATTTTGGCGCGATAACCAGCATCCGCGGTGGTGGAGCCACAAGCGGTCACTAGTACGTAAGGATAAATTGCGTGTAATTCTAAATTAACTTTGTCTATCTGTCTGTGTATAATATATCGTATACTCCGGTTTTTGCAAGCTGATGCGACCCGCAGTTCTAATAATATAACGTAATTATTAACGCTTCGAACACTTATCTCGTGAGATGATTGATTGCCCAATCTCCTAGGTATCTTCTAGGTCAAGCAATAGAAAGTACATATCACAATACATAGATAAAACTATATAGTTGGGTAAATGTTAAGTGTCTGTCAAGATTAATCAACGCTATCCACTTTTGTTGAAGTTGATTAAAATTGGCCTTTGTTTAAAATATGTATTTAGAAACGTGAATCGTGGAAATGCCTTAAATTTATTTGAGTCATATCTAAAAAATAGGTCATAGATAAAAAAAAATATCTCTAAAATAAAACACAAAATCATTTCAATCGGTTGAATTGTCACCTCAGACTGCTATAATAGGTGTGCCGCAAGGTAGCATTTTGGGTCCAGTATTTGTCGCAAATGGGGTATCTAGACTTTGCGAATTAAGAATTGCCTGGAACTTAATCTGCTTCGCCTTTATAAATTTCTTGAATCAAACACTATCGTAGATACATATATCATTAATCTGTGCAAACACTTACCTAGTTGAAAATAGCGTTGCTAATGAATCTGAGTAGTTTACGACAATTTACTTTCGTATTACCCAATTCACCATACATTTTACTATTTTGTTATATTACCATCTCTCTAAGCGATGATAATTATGGCGGGACAATACGGCCCCTAAATGGCCTCCAAACCACCCCTACAGCCATTCCCTATCCACCGGTTACAGTCAACAATCATTATCTCTCGACAAAATTTTATAAGGACTCACTAAATCTTTGATGCTAGCCTTCATGTTATCAAGAATATTTAATTAACTCACATTTTGGCGGTCATTACCTCTCAATGACATCCACAGATAGTACCAATCTCTAACTTTTTTTTTACATCCTGCCAACATAATGGCACTGACTACACGTCATTTCAAGTCGTTCCAAATCGCGTTCGCGACAGTATTGTTTCTCATTTGGGTACATAGCATAACAAGCGGGAATCTACCCATGTTAACATAGTCATGTAAATACTCAAGTGTAATCAAAAATAATATCAAAATTAAACATTAAAATTCAAATTTTCCATACAAAAAGATAAATCAATAAAACAAAATATATGGGAACAAAATTAACTTTGCAGTTTAACACCTTAGTGTTTATATAAATACCCATGCTAACATAGTCAAATTACACATGACATGGACAACACACATGACATGGTTAACATGGCAGCATGTGCTATGTTAGCATGATGGCTATGCTGTTTTCGGGTTAGGGATTCCTTCGCAAAATATTATGCTGTAGAATAGTAGGTATCAAACAACAGACGGGTGGAACCATACACTGCGCGTGGACAGACTCGCACTTGGACCGTTTACTTACCCATTCAAGGAATAATTTATAAACAAAATCAACTTGGTCTAAGGGCAATGAAAGTATATTTTTTTAATTATGCTGAAGCATGCTTAGTAAGATCTTTATAAATATAAATAGTAATTAGTAAAATATAATTTTTTTTTTCGTCAAAAATCAACGCGAACTATATTGAGTTACCAAATAACTTTATGTGAAATGTATAATAAGTTATGTAACCATTCTAATTAACATCAACCTTACTGATTATGTGTTTCGCCGGAATGGAGTTAATTGAGTTGTCATGATGATAATGAATCATTAAGCCTGATAAAATGATAGAATCAGGCTACACACGGTGGTGCCGTCAATACGACAATAAATTAAAACATGGGCTATATTAAGTACTTCATAGAAATGGTGTGCTACTTTCAAAAACATCTTATTCATATGATAATTTCTAAATTTTTTTTATGAAATAATATAACATTGACTGCTTTTTTTCTAAGAAAGGTCATGAAATTCTCAAACGAATAAGATGTTTTTGAAAGTGGCAAACCATTTCTATGAACTAATATAGCCCATGTTTCAATT
Organism: Nymphula nitidulata; assembly: GCA_947347705.1. Taxonomy (NCBI): domain Eukaryota; kingdom Metazoa; phylum Arthropoda; class Insecta; order Lepidoptera; family Crambidae; genus Nymphula; species Nymphula nitidulata. The sequence goes on from OX374633.1 coordinate 10,941,175, forward strand.
TATTGTCGTAATGACCGCACTGTCCTGTATTGCACTTGTAAATTAATAACAGTTTCGCTTTCTTTTCATATTTGGTATACTCAGATGGTGCTAGTTTTTCCATAAACATATAAAGTCAAAGTATCTCGCCCGGATAGGATTGGGGCCAGATACTTTGTCTAGCTCTCCCCGATCGCGATTTCAAGCGTTTTTTTAATTTTGTACAACTGAATCAATAGTAACAATAGAAATTTCTATTAATAACTAGCTCCCGCTCGCGACTTCGACCGAGTTATTTCAGCGGAAAGTTTTGAATTTTCTAGGATAAAAGGTAGCCTATTTACCTTACTTAGTCAATAAATGTATAACAATGAGAGCAGGTGAAAGAAGGAAGTGGTAAGACTATCTTTGTAAATAGCTGAGTGGGTACCATTTTGTTGTTGTTCCTCAGACAGGCTAGCGCGTATAGGCGTATCCTCTGCCAAGAAAGCTATGCGTAAAACATAACAAAATCAAATTACTTCATGAGGATCATCATCAGGCTATTGCAAAAAAAGAGAAGGGCCATGTTCAATGCCAGGCTCCGAGCATGGGCTCTTTACTCCTTTCCTTTTTGATATAAGCTTAGAAGTTAAGAGGAATCTCAAATCGAAAGTTTGTAAAATAAACTGTTGTGTCTAAAAAAAAGGAGTCATTTTAAATGTAGGTACTTTAAGCTACCAGTTTCTGAAAATTTTTATGGAAATAGAAATTCCGAAATGGACTGCCATTTTATAAACGCTTAAGTAAAATAGAAAATATAGGCTTTCCGGAAACAATGCGACAGTGACATTGAAATAGCATCCACTCGTAAATGTTTGCATTGTTCCAGCAGAATTTCGAACTGAATTCAATTCGTTTGCACGGCATTCTTAATCACACGAATGTTTCAAAAGCCTTCCATTTGGATAGCGATTTCAAACTATAAATAGGTAGATTAACAAGACTTTTTGGCGGCATTTTTTTGTTGGTGTCAGTAAACATTTTTATGACTATATTTCCAAGGTTGTGTTGGAGCGAACGTTGTGTTATAAAATTAGTGTAGTTTTGTGAAGCAAGTGTTTGTGGTGGCGTGCAATTGAAAGATCATTGTAAAAAAAAGTAAAATTGATGTGAAAGACGTTGAGAATTTTATCGTGGTCGTCCACCTTATCAATGTGGGGGCATGGAGACCTTCATCTTATATTTCGCGCTTATGTCTCCCAAGATGTACTAGTATCTCAATACAATAATTGAAGAATTAAAGAAAATACCTGGATAGGCATTATTTCCCCTTGTAGAGAGAACATATAAACAGAAGGTGGATTAAATAATCTTTCCATTTATCTACCATTCATTTAGCTTTTCTACAATGTCTAAGGTTTATGTTCATATCTATTACTTTGTTAACATTAATGTAGGAAGTATTTATTGTGAAAATTGTTTTTTCAAAAAAGGTTGATTTAGTGCGAAAAGTCTTACGTAATATCATAAATGTATAAAATTAAATTCAAAGACTTCACAAGCGCCGACTGACTATCGGACCTCTTAATCGGGAAGAGACGTATCTCTTACTCGTCCCTAGTAGGGTTGTACCTAACAATTTTTTGTGTCACTGCTAAAGACGAAAGTTTGCTGTATGCTAGATTTATACGACAAAAGTAGCAAATAACCATGCGGTTTGTCTGATGGTAAGTTGTTACCATAGCCTATACGTATAGACGCTCTTAGCTCCTTTGGGTACTACTCGCGCGCTACCTACTCCTTTTAAAATTAAAAGAGCTGACCAAATAGGAGTTAAATCCCAATGGGAAATATGCTTCAAGTTTTTAGGTCATAAAATTAATTCTACACAGTTACAGTTTATAAAACTAAAGAATTTTAGAAAAATATTGATGATTTGATGACTTACAACCACATAAAGTTGCCTGTTAGAAGGAGATACGATATAAAATTTGACGTCATACACAGAAAGATAACTTTTTTAAAGAAAAGAGACAGGAATACTATAATTTATAATTCAAATATCTCTGGTATTTTCTGGTCTAAATCAATTTTGTTTTCACTAGTAGCAGTATATTTTACGTAATTTTTATACAAATGTAGTAAACTAGTTATTTTTTCATGCATATTCCCTATTCTCTTATCAAGCTCTGGCGGCCTTCGTCACTGCAGGAACACAGTAGGACAAACAGTGTCCTTTAGCTGTAATCTTCTGTAAGGTGGAGGCATGGTCAACATCAGAAGTCCTTTTCAAACCCTACGTACCAGACAAAATTAAATTTTAATTGATTAGCACATACATCTATGATGTCTGGGCGTTAAAGGATTAATACTTTAGTACCGTGTCACACTACGCCATTCACAACCTTCGTACAAATTGTAGAGATTTTCAATATGTTATTATGAAAAAGACCTAAAGTTTTAATCGACTACTGTTGCTAACTGTACTACCCCAGTGGGGGGTTTGAAAGACGTCAACATCAACGTCTATTACTGTTATTAACCGTAGATTTTGACTACCAGTAGATAAAATGTTTGGTTTTCCAATCATTAATAAAATACGCTGTCTTACCTTTTGAAGTTTGTTCGACAACCATTTGACAACCGTTGGCGACACTAGCGTTTCGGCGACGAACACGGCGTGTGCCGGAACTGAAAAGGTTGTATACTGCCATAGCTTTATGTAAAAGTCAATCAAACATTGAAAGAAGTTATTATGATACATTTTAAATACAAGAAAAACTAAATCGATTGTAATTCATGTCGTATCTATAAAACAGCGACAAAAATAGTACATATACACAGCCATTAGATCAACGTCGAGATTAGTAAATACGCTTACGTCCAGCGCTGTGCTTAAACGTCAAAATCAATGACAGCTCGTCGTCTTGTCAGTATTCAAGGTCGTTGTCCAATATTTCTGTTAGTGAATCACATCTTAGGTATGTTCTTTCTTACAAATGTGCTCCTTGTGAAAAAACGAGTAGATATCTTCATACTGACATGTTTGCTAACAGAAATCTGATTTTAACATTATACAAACTTGAATTCAATTTACCAATTTAGACTATCCAGCACAGTTGTGTCTAGGTGCTCATATTGCGCGTGTATAGTTTTCCTTGAGGGCAACCCTACTGTTGAATGACTTGCAATATACCCTTACGAATTGTCAGCAGGGTTAACACAGTTAATGACAGTCACCTATTACGAGTTGTTAGGCAAACGACACGTAACGAACCGTCGCCGAAACGTATTGGACACGCTGCGTTTACTGTGTGTGTGACGTCACGCAATGGATCATTAGTAATTGCAGTTTACTTTGTAAGTGATCTGATCGTCATTTGATAGGTGATAGGGCTTGATATGCGATGAGAAAGTATAAAACCATTAGGCGACATTGATACATTATAAAAGAACGTTTTTCCAAAGGTTTGGTACTTTTATGCTTTTTTTAACTTTTGCAATTATACAACATAATTGCAAAAGTTAAAAAAAATAGCCCGATTTTTTAATTTAAAACCAAAACTTTAAGCAATGATAAATAACTTAGTAATTAAAATAATTCTAACTAGAAAAATCTATTTTTTTAATTACTAAGTAATTTTTCAAACATTCATATTAATGTTAAAATCAAAAATTAAGAACAATGATAAATACTTAGATATTCTATATAAAAAGGATTCAAATTTAAAAAAGTAAGTAATTACTATAATTAAACGTGGTTTACACTACATACTTCCCTATTAGCCGAGCTTAAAACTCATCAGCGTACTATCCCTTCATTAACATACATATTCATACTAATTAATTAACCAGTACTGGCTCGTCTCGAGACGCGGTTATAATTCACAAAGCTGACAAATGCGGTCGGTCCATCACACCGGATAAAATATTATTAAAACAAACAAACGAACAAAAAAGATAGCTTTTCGAAAGAGCCGAAATCAATGTGCGAGCTTTGGTACATTGCCGGCGTTGTAAACATAGCACAAAAGTCGTAACAGCTGCAAATAACAATTGAAATAATACCTAATGAGTTTTAAATAAGGTTGGTTTTCGATGAAAGACTTAAAAGATAATAAGTACGAAAAGTCTTTAAGTTTTGTAGCAGTAATTTAATGTAACAGTTAATATGACAGCGGGCATGGTTATGCCAGCGGGTCGCCTGTAGTTTTATATTTATGCAGTCACACCTGGAGGTCTCTGGAGTATTTTATTTCGTCTCGATATGATAGAGCACACGATGATGGTATTTATTTCGATATAAATATGGACTATTAATTACTGATTGTGTTACAGTTCTGTTAATTCATTGTGATTTATGCTGAGTACAAGTTCTTTAGTTGTGTGAATGTTCTTGCATTTTTAATAGGATGAGTATTTCGATCAGCTTAAGGAAAATTATTGACACGTTCTGAAACTTATGAGGCTTAGTTCAGGCAGACGTGGATCGTGGCACGCTACAACTAAGAATAATTTTTCATATATTAAAGTGGGAGTCGCTTGATAAGAAGTACATCATGCCACACCATACGATTTGCGACGTGGATGAAGAGGGGTTTCACCGATTCTCCATGATTAACGGAGTGACAAGTACCACACGCACATTGTGGAATCTGCCCCTAAGCTACAAAGAGATAATTTTACCAATTTTTCTTGTTAAATTAAATTTGATGTGACAATTTAATAATGATTTAAATTTCGAAATACGAGGACTAAAACAAAAACCTAAAGGTACGTATCTACTAAGAAAAATAAAATAATCGGTAATCAAATAGTCCATTTATATATGAAAATAAATACTCCTTACCTTATTTCGACACAAAAGAACCACTACAACTTATCCTGTACCGCGTTCCGCTATTCTTTAACATGGAGTCTAGCCTTTCATACTCTATCACACCAGCGATACCTTTAGATCATCAATTACGGAGCTGTTCTTATGATGTTCATTTTCCCGCATGAGAAAAAGGGTGACACAATTATTTCAATTCAACATACATAACAGCACTGAATACCACTATTTTTGTTGTGTTTTATAATTAGTTGAATTATATCGCTACGAAATGGGGTGTTCTCTTAACTGTTTGCGTTCATCGCACGTGCAAAACAACAGCTAAGCCTCAAAAGGTTTTTTTCGGGGCCTATTGTAAAACGGAAAATCAGCTTTCATTATTTTAAAGAAGTTTTATTATCTTTTCTTTTATCATTTCAAACAGATAAGGGGTATAACTCTTTATTGGGGTAATAAAGAGAAAGGAAATTATTCAGCCAATCAAAGTAAATATCTAATTTACTAAAACAAAGTATTTTCCTTTGAACACATCATACATCATTCTGCACTAAAGTAAGCATCTAATAATGCGAGGTAAAATATAGGAATAATATTTATTTGTATTAACATTTCTTTATTATAAGATAAAAATAGAACGTTGTATCGAATATCCGCCGTATTATTTACTACGAGGTAGTCACAAAAGTAAAATAATTTTATTATGCTTCATTGCTAAAGCATCAATTTATTTTTTAAATAGACATAATTTAATGATACATAAAAGCTCTTATAATATAGTGTTTATTATATTCAATCAAACTACCATCTTTGACACGCGACAATTCAAAGTTCTGTTTATTATTTGCTATTCAAACTGTATTATTATTGTAAAGAATCTCTCGATTTCTAAGTCTGACTAAATAGGACTGGTTGATTAGATTTTACTTTTGACAATCTAGATGTAGAAAAGGCGAAAGTTGTAATATTCTTTTGTCAAGTCGAATTCATGCTTATTCAATAATATGTGATATGAGATTTGACTATTTGAAAATAATTCATGACATACTATTTAGTGTCAAGAGACTCTACCAACATTTAATAAGACATAGATTCCATTCGTTATCATAACAATATAACTTGATTTAGGCGTTAAATTGACTGTAATTGCTACAAATTCAGAAAACCCGAAATTCACGCGTGCGATCTATTTCCCATAGATTTCTTGCTGAATTAAAATTTCCTTAATTTGAGATTATCACCAAACGTGGATACGATTTCCTAAGCCTTACTTAGACTGCTAATTATCGATGGTTCAATTTCTAAAGAAATCTGTACCGTCTGAAAGAAAAAACGGTAAACCACCAACCTGCGACTGACCTAAGCGAAATGCTTGAATAATTGGTTGTTTACGGACGAATAATATCGAATTTACGATTCAGGTATCAGGGATCAGGTGTTAATACCCGTGGGGAGTCGTGATGAGAAAATTACATTTTCACCCGCGTAACATCAAGCTTTCTTCTGTCAAGAAAGTAGCCCTTTCTGTTATTTGACGAAAATTGAATCGTTAAGAAAATACTTAATAAGATACGTAGTATCTGAAGTGAATTTTCTGTAGTATAATGTACCTATGAATATTGTCAATTTGAAATTTGTAATTATGAAATTAGGCTTGCTGGTGCTTCGCTCTGCACTGAAAATCTGCAAGTTTTTTGACATAATTATTAAATTGAAAATTTTAGGTAACCCCAGATCTTATTGATGGGGTGGTATACGATTTGTTGACGAAATTTTCGTCGATGAACGTTTAGCAGACAAATCCAATGTCCATTCTATAAATACCATACAAAATATCCAATTCCGCTTGGTTTCCCGTTTAGGAGCTACGATGCTACAGACAGACACACAGACAGACATACAGACTTAGTAAATAACATAATTCCAAGCACTTCCTTCCTAGGTTTCGTTTCAAGTAGCTCAAGAAATAAAAAAGCAATACTGTAAAAATGATTTTGTTTCGTTTTTTGCGCCTCCTGAAAAAAAGCCTTTTGTCCTTTACGACAAGAGTCCAGGGGTATCGTTGTGGATGTTCAACGCATAGAGTTGGTCCAACGTACAGGTCACTTGGTGGTAACCGGTAATCGTAGCCTTAATGAGATCAATCAATCAATAAAAACCAAAAGATTATCATTATAAGTATTGTCGATAGCTTATCGAGCGTAAGAGTTTGACCTTCAGACCGCCCTTATTTTTTTTTTTTGTAATAGAGGCGGCTTTCATAGTGCAACTGTTACACTTGATGTGCTGCCACCTGTACACACACAATCATATAATATCGACAAATCTAGCAAAAAAATAAGTACTTATCGCTTATTTGTAATGTAATTTTACCAGCACCAGATCAGTGAAAAGAATATACTTATTAATTTAAAATGTAGACAATGTGTCGATATAAATATTACTACGGACTAAAAGTGAAACGAAACACATTACTAACCAAAAATGAATCAAAACTATTTTATGTAATTATTTGATATAAAGGTACGTATTTCAACAACATAGCTAAAATAGCATTCGTGGAAGGGAGGAAAAACAGTGATCTTTGAAGCGTCGCTTGAAACGAAAACATTGTTCAGCTCACGAATGTCAGGCGGAAGTAGGTATATTCCACAAAAGAACTGTATGAACGGTGACAGACTGAGAGTAAAAATTAGTCTGATGAGCTGGGGGTGAAGAGTAGGCGCTTGAGATTGATATAGATACAATGAACATCAGCACGACGTAAAAAGGTTCCTGCAGGGAATTAGGATATCCAGGTCATGGAGGATGTTGAAAAGTAGACATAGCAGACGAGTTTGGATGTAAAATTAAAATTGGGGGTATTTTCTACTCAATAAGTACTAATTACTACTACTAGGTGGTAGACCCATATGTAGGGTCGCCTGGGTAGGTACCACCGCCTTTCTTATTTCAGCCGTGAAACAGTTCGCTGTGTTTCGGATTGAAGGGAAAGGTAGCCAGTGTAATTACTGGGCATTGACGGCATTTCATCTTAGGCCTCAGGATGACAACGCACCTGCAATATCAAGTGCTTTTCCTTGTTATTGCAGGTGTCTATAGGCGGCGGTAACCGCTTACCATCAGGTGGGCCGTCAGCTTGTTTGTGATCAAGTTGTATAAAAAAAATTGTTGAAAAGCAGACATAGCAGACGAGTTTGGATGTAAAATTAAAATTGGGGGTATTTTCTACTCGATAAGTACTAATTTATTTTGAGTGCTTGACTGCGGAAGCTCTTTCACCCTACAGGATATCGCAAACCAGTGATAGTACTATAAAACATTTTATTCCTGCGGTAAAGTCGCTACAGAGGGCAGTGGACTTGTCTCCTTTGCGCTTTCATCATAATGCCTCCACTTGATTTCAACACGGTTCACAACACCCGACAACGCCATGTTACAAGCTCTGAGGCTACGATACAAAAAGCATATACATTATTTATTAAAAAAGCGTACAACATTGAAACGATAGCTTGTAACAAAGAAGATATTTGTGTCACGATTTTACCTCATCGCTAATCCAAGAAGATTTGTTATCTATTCTTTCGGTTTTCGCTGATAGCCCTAAGCTCAGTTCGCAGAATGCTAAATTCAAATTTAAGAGGCTTTGTAAGCCCGCTCGCACTTCAGTCTGCAACGAAGTATCTGCGTAAAGTCTGTGTTATGAGTAAACACATGTAATTTAAAGTAAAATGTGTGCCAATTGATGTCTTTGTTCAAGTTCGGAACTTTTTACGATACCCCGAAGGTGCTGCTGACTAAACATCGGTGGACTCAACGTATTGTTATTTTTGAAATGTTTTTGTGGTGTTTTTTTTATTTGTATTTTTTATCAACAATGAATCAAATATAACACGAAAATTATCAATTTGAAGACTTCATAGCTAGGAGGAAGAGGAAGTGGGCAGAACACATTGCCCGAATGGATGCCAGTCGTTGGGTGAGGCAAATGCTGAAATGAAGCACACTTGAGGAAAAGGTTGATCTCCAAAGAGCTTAGTTGACTGCCATCGACACTGAGGTCACTGAGGTTGAATAAGTTGGTAGGAAGACAGGAGTCGAAGAGAAGGAAAGAGGCCCACATCCCGAAATGGATAAGACGATTATTGATCTACTTATACAAACTCAATCTCAGAAATTAATGTTACAGTAAGACACCGCATGCAATTAATTTACATTAAATAATTAGAATGAAACTGGTTTGATTTCACGAAGTTAAGCGGCTTATAATTTCAATCATATCAGTCACCATAAAAGTATGAAAAGTGCTTTAACAGATTTACTTAGTAATAAAAACGAAAGAGAAATAATATAAAATTAAAATTTTAAGTAATCCCGGTCTCAATCATCATATATCTGACACCTTCTCATTGAGACTATTCTTATGAGCCCAAACACGCTATATCTGCTATAAATTCTGAAGAACATCAGCTAAAGGTGAGGATGTTTTGGAAGTACCACTGATGTAACAGTACACCAAACAAATCAATCGGATCTGTGAAAGTTAGTAAGAAAGAACCTTTTGTCGAGTAGGAAATGATCTGATCATCAGACTCCTGAACAAATCTTCATAAATTTAGTATTCATATCGATCACGACTGCTTTAAAAAAAATCAAAATCGGTCCCTTTGTTTAGGAGCTACGATGCCACAGACAGATACACAGACAGACACGTCAATCTTATAACACCCCACTTTTTTCGTCGACGGTTTAAAAGGATGCCAAAAAGGTAGTAAACTTGATGCTTAATAAGAATTAAGCATCAAGTTTACTACCTTTTTGGCACGATGCTTCGCTGGTCTTGGTGTTGTAACTCAACTCCACAAGTTAAGTGTGAAATAAGTAATGTTCTGTAAAGCCTAGAGCCTTAAACTAGCAGAAATGGAACCAAATTAATGATAAATAAAACTCCTAAACCTTAAAAGTGATACGCCTGTTGAAGATCAAGCACTCTTTTTTGCAGCAGTATGGGCAAGCACTTTACCATAATCTATCCTGATGTGCTTACACAGGTTCTTACCTAACTAGAAAGTGCCTATCCAAGACTTGAAAAGCCCCAAATTGAGTCGCTCGGCTAAAACATCGAGAGGCAGCGAGCTCCACTCCTAGACTGCCCACACACAAGAAATAGCGAAGCGTTCTGTGCGCTGCTTGGATCCTCAACGGAACGGGCAGCGGGTGAAGACTGGTTCGCCATGATCGTAATATAATACAAATATTTTTCTGGAGGCTTCATCTATACAATAGCAATGTAATTTATAAATTTTATTCCGGTACATATTACATTGGTTCAAATGTAAAACTAAGCCGTAATAATAGTACTTACAATAAATATTTCATCTCCAGAGGAGCGTCTGCTTTATTACCATAATTATGTAAAGCTTGCGAGGCCTAGTGCTTTATATAAAACTCATAAAATGTTTTGAATTGGATGTCACAATGACACACTTCTTATAAAGAAATAAAATGAAACTGTGACGTAGCTTATACATTTTACGAGGGATCCACTTAGTGTCGAATTTTCGCAACATTACATATTTTATTACGTAAACTAATACAAATTATATTTCAAACTGTTTACAAAGACCTCCAAAAGAAATAGTCTTGTTTCAATATTGCTGAGAATAACATTATGCTTGTATTTGGAATATGGCGGCAAGAGGCGTATGAAGCTGTGGTCAGATATTCGGCGAGTATGTAAGCAATTTAAGAATGATACAATTGTTATTTTTAATGCTTGGGAGATTTACTCCCAAATCTCCCAAACATTAAAATATATACATCCTTTACTAATCAGTAACAACGTAAAATATTTTTCATTATATTTAATTAATATAATTTTAATTTAATAATAATGAATTTTTCATTAGTATTAGTTACTGTTTCCTTCTAACAAAATTAATCGAGCCAGCAATGTGCTACAGGCATTGTGTCCAGTCGCTTTAATTGACTTTCACATAGTGACACTAATTACATGTTCAAATCTATGAAAATGCCCGGTACCAACATAATCACAATGTGAAAATCGGTAACATCGCAATGTGAAAATTCATTGATGGTAAATCTTAATTTTAAATGACTGTTTCTCCTAATTTCAGAACTTTGGAACATTAGTACCACTTTGTAATAATTGTGGATACTTTTATCCTTTAATGCCCTGACTGCAACTTAAGTTGACATGACAAATAAAATTCAATTGTGTCTGGTTTACCGGGCTTCAAAGGGATCTCTTTTTTTTGCCTTAGTTACAGGGCCCATACTGTATAATATCGTTTCGACGCATACTGCCAGAAACGCAAATTAATATATTGACATAAAATAGCATAATTGTTATTGTAAGCATTTAAAAGCTGAAGCACTTTATGCGCTATATCAAAATGCTAATTCTATTGAAAATTGTCTAAACTTGAAATTAGTTACTCTCTCATTTGAATGTCCTTCAATATTCTTTGGTATTGTTTGTCAGCTGTAGGCAGCTCAGAATGAATAGGTTTTTTTCTGAGAAAATGAGATATTATTGTAAAGGAACAAATCTAATAATTGATGCTCACTAGCTGGTGTGCTATCGGGTTCAATCGATGGATCGACAGAACTACACTTCCTGACTGTGGCGTTATTCGCTGCTCGCCGTACATCGAACCAATGCCTTATACTTTGCAAGATATTCTTTAGTCTCCTTATGTAGTTCTCAAATAACATTATGGAAAAAATGTATGATAAATTTATTTGTTAAATTATTTGATATTCACTATGAATTAAATAGTTTTGAGTTTCCAAAAAAATAATTATAATTATTAGGTTAGTAACCATGTCAGTGTACCTGCTGTGCTAAATTATTTCATCGTTTACTACAATTAAATGACATCAAATTATATAAAGCGAAATGAAAGTGACGGCAATATGTAGTCTTATTTCCTAGACACGATTTTACTTTACAGTGAATCTTTCACGTTTCTTACAAAGTATAAATTCATACGTTAAAAAAATTAGGCATCAGTAAATCGATTTTAGAATCGAGTGCATTCAATTGTATATTCATTCAAACTTTCAAACGCAATGATCTATTTCTTCGTTATTATTTTTTGCAGTTAGCTGCTAGATAATTGAATCTATATAGCTCCTTAAGTGGACATTGAATTCTATTTTAAAGTTTTGTGGGATAATTTTCTAATTTTAACAACAATCGGAGTCTGTCATTCATTGTATATTTATCACTGGCCTGCCCCTTAACCAAGATATAAGTTTATAAAACTTTATTCCTCAGGATAAACCTTTACAGTTATTTCTATGATAAACAATAATTGAACAAAATGAGGCATAGAATCTAGTTGATAGGTGGTCATTGTAGTCAGTGTGGTATAATTTAATTTAAATCATTAGGTTGCTTTATTATTTTTAATACTCTCTTTACCGATTAGTTAAGGATCTCGGTAACAATAGTTCGTACGCTCTGGTTTTGATTACGAAAACAAAGCAGCCTTCACCATGGTCGATCCCGGAAGGTCAATCAAAATTTGTTATCTCGAGTCTCTCCTTGCTTCGGAGGACACGATAAGCCGTTGGTCTTGGTTATTACTGCAACCGCTTTAACCTACCAACCCAAATTGGGCCAGCGTGGTGGTGCTGTGGCCCAAACTCCTCATGTGTTTCTCCCATGCAGGAAGGTCTGTGCCCAGCAGTCATGATGATGACCACTTTTAGTTTTTTTGTCAGAGTTTGTTCTCGATTAATGTAAAACCAACTTATTGTTATGTTCTGAGTAAATATAGGTATACGCTATTCCTGTTCTGAGAAAAGAAACAATACATACAGATGAACAAGTAAATATTATGCACTTTTTAGTTAGAAAAAAAACAATATCTGAAACAAATTCTTGCTATGTTGAAATAAGAGGAATTTTCTTTGGTTTAATTTTTTTAACAACATATATATTTTGTGACCCCAGTGAATGTTGTCCTAAAAGTTATATCTGTCTCATATTTTAAGCACAGTTTAAATTTTCGCCATTAACTACCTTATTTTAAATTTCACTCGCCAAATGTTAAACTTATTAAAGACATTGAAAGACTCATTAAATGAACCAGCACGTATTACAGTTTGCCTCGTTATAAGCTGTACTGTAAATGGTTGGGTAATTTATATAGTAATCAAGACATTTTATAACGCTAATGATATGGTTATGTTAAAATCGTAATTTTGGGGTGTGCTTTAGATCGTAAAAAAGCTATCAAGATCTCGAATTTTCCGTAAAAATATAGTGTTTTTAGTTTTTTTTTATTAAATGTATATTAATATGACAAATGTTTATATTGGAATGTCTGTCCAAACCGATTTAGTGTCCACCTAAATTTTTACAGTATTTAAATAAACTTCAAAAGTTACATGTTCGAACAAAATCCGATATTAGTCATTGGAAGGAAATACAAACATAAATTAAATTTGCAATTTTTCTTCAGTTTTCCCCTTCAAATCTTCCTACGCCTATGCGTATGTCTACACATAAAGTTTCTTTTCATATGTTTTATGCCTTATTTTTTTAACGTGGCACTAGTCATAGTAACATCATGACACATTTGATCATGAAAACAATTTATATAACACATCATATATATCTTTTCACGTATGAACATAATTACGTCTTTCATATTAACTTGGTAAAGATTAAACTTTTGCTGGTCCTTTTTTATAAAATTGAATTGAAAGTGGCATGAAGTATATTATTTTTATTATTTAGTATCTACATATATTATGTAAAGAATTCGTTAAAATTTGATCAGAATAAATATATTTGTGTAAAATAGAAAACCTGGGCGCCTAATTCTGAAAATGTTTTTATCTTTTCTTTCCTTTCTTTATCTCGTGTTGACCTAAAATTAGGTGAAAATTGCTTTATGAAAGAGGCTTGAGAATTCTTTGAAGGCGAGATTAAAATCTCTTTAAGAAACGAATAAATGCAGAAAAATCCCTGAATCAACAATCTCCTTCTACAACATATACAACATATAATATAAAAGAATTGCGACCTATTTCTTGTGTGACCTTTATTTTATAAATATACTAGAATTCTCCTGCGGCTTTGCTTGCGTCATACTCAAGTAATATTAAATTACAAAAAGTGGAATTTTCTTTGTGCTAAGCAATGAGTACAATTCACGGTACAATTCAAAGTTAAACATATTTAGAAGTTGATCATAAATTGGTAGGTTTTAGAGCAGAACAGAGACAATCAAATCCTAAAATTATTGTCGAGTATGGCCGGTAAAATATTACTTAACGATAATCACATCGTGGAAAGTTTTTCGATTTTAGTGGAATAAGCCAAAAAAAGGTGAACAAAACATTTTACGAAAACATTTAGGTACCTATAAGATCTTGAAGTAAAAGTGGAAAGAACTTTGGAATTTAGTGAAACAAGCCGAACAAAATTGTTAACCGGCAAAACCGTTCAATTTCATTTGATTTTGGTTAAAATAAATATCGAAGACTTTCGTCATACTTTTATGGGCCCAAGGGGAAACGCGGACAAAGCGTGATTTTTTTTGCGTTTCAGATAGAATGCAAGTCTAAACTTATAAAAAGTAAGCAGGCCACCACCTTCCTGCAGCACCTTGAATAATACTAATTATGGATGAGTAAAGATCGAGAAAAGAGCAAGGCTCTCGCCTTGGTATCTATTGATGATGATCGAGATGGCACCAAATAAAAATTTAAAAACCTATTAGGATAACGCGAGTCTCTTGCCATACCTCAAAATGAAAGTTTGGAACTCTTATAGGGGATCATAGTACATCACGTCCGCCAAGTTGGATTTTAAAACCGTTATTGTTTTTATGGCAGGGCGGGGCGATGTATTTGAAGTCGCACAGGTGTTATGGCATGCGGTGATCTCGGTGCTTGGGGCCAGGCTATTCTGATTCGTATTATAGTTTAATCTCAAACCATAAGTCTGAATCGAGCGCAATGTTTAATAGCTGAAATAAGTATGTGTTGCAAAAGTTAGATCAAGCTTTGGCTATGAAAATAACGGATTTGAATTTTACATTGGTAAAATAAAAATAGAATTTATTTAGAATTTCAATAATACCGACAGTAATTTACTGATCTACAGGTGGCATATTTAGATCGGTCAGTATGGGAAAGTCTAAAACTATAAGACATACGAAAATGTCTTCTTAGGAACCATGTCATCGATTTTAGTAATAAGAAAAACTGCAAACATACATTTTAAAAAAATGTGTACGCGTAATGCTCGGCAATCGAACCCGGACGTTTTGAAAAATGCCAGCCTGTATATTTTTTTACAAATTTCGTCTTTGTTACGCTGAAATGTATTATTAATACATATTAATAAAAGCACGCTGAGTCTATTACTAATTAGATTTAAGTCACTTTTTGATGGCTTATATTGAGTTCGAAATTAACAATGCTGTCAGAAGAGTATACATATACCTATATAACACGCTTAACTCCTTTGTTTCGATGACTCATACTTTATGAGCCTTCAGCTATAAATTCTAACCAGCCAATTGAAACTCGGAATCAACAATACGCCAATAAAAACTAATTAGGTGCCAAAACAACTCTTATGTATGCGTGAACATCATCAATTCTCAGGCAATTAACTCAATTAATGGTAGACAAGCATCAATAGGTTCAACATATTTTGACAGCGGCGCAGGCGCATCGGTCGGCAATAAAGAAATCAATCAGCATATTAGGTATTTCGAATCAATAAAATCTGAAAAGACCATAATAATATTGGTTGGTTATTTATAGGGACATAGAGACGCTAGAAGGTGCACAGTAATATTTTTATCTATTCT
Source organism: Nymphula nitidulata (assembly GCA_947347705.1). Lineage (NCBI taxonomy): Eukaryota > Metazoa > Arthropoda > Insecta > Lepidoptera > Crambidae > Nymphula > Nymphula nitidulata. The sequence goes on from OX374633.1 coordinate 10,956,829, forward strand.
AAAAGTGATTTTTCTGTGATTAGGTAATTCAGGTTTACGTCCGGTTCCTGAGCTTGAAAATCAAGCGAGGCTCCCAATTGATTTGTGCATGAGTTAAGATCCTACCAAACTTATGATGTCCTTTTCAAATTCCATAATTATCTTAAAATGTTGCGTATGGGAGTGTGAGTTCCAGTTTTGTTTTTAAATGGGTATAAATTAAGAAGTGCTTTAGCATAACATTTAAAACTTTGACAGCAAAAAATAGTATTTACTCGGTTAAAGATGTAATACTAAGTAAAATTCCTACATTTCGTAAAGATTGTGAAAATAAATACAAGCTACCAAATAACTTAATTTGACTGAACTTATTAATTGTAGTATCATGGTAACTGCGCGTGTCGTATATAAATATAATATACCATAGCTCAACGCAGCGCAGATTTGTTGGAGACGTTGGTTCGTTGGTCTCGTCTTAAAGCTAATTTACGACTTAAAAAAACTTTGCGTTAAAGATTTTACAAGACGTACGTGACTATTTGGGTTTCGATTATTGCATTAGCGTTATTTCTGTCAAAATTAATTAATGCTCTCTTATTAATTAAAATTCTACATTAACCAAAAGCCTCCCCGGCCTTTGACATCACCACTGACATCTCGAAATTTTGCATTAGTTAACCATTGTTCTGAGAGGTAACCCGAAGTCAGATGTGACAACAAACAATTATTCTAAGATGGAAATAAAAATTTGCTTAAAAAAACTAAAGGCCCATTTACACAACACATTAAACTATGGAAGTAATACGTATCTTTTTTCAGTGTAAATCATAGTTAAGAAGTTTATTAACGCGATATATATACAACAACACATCAATTGTAACAGTTGCACTACGAAAGCCGACTCTATTACGAACGCAGTAAGGGCGGTCTCAAGGTCAAACTGTTACGCTTGATGTGCTGTCGACTGTACGTTACTGGGGAAGTTAACCATCGCGACCTTTATGACAAAACTTTTTTAAATTGGTTTGGTACAGATCGCTATTTGGAACTTCATAGTTCAATATGATACTATAAACTATAATTAATTTAACTACGTAAGTTTTCCATTGCAAATTGCAACGTAACGTAAATATTTTTTGGAGTTGGTGCTAAGTTGTTTCCAGAAACAATAGATAGTGTAGCACCGACTCCAAAAAATATGTTTCTAGTGGATGAGTACCTTAAATTTAATTATTTTGTCTTTAATTACATTTAAAGTTGGTTTTAATTTTTGTTTAAATTGTTTTATATTGTTCTTATGGTCTTGTCTCATCCTGCAATGTTTTATATCAGCCCGATAGCGTTTCGAGTTCTCATGGGAGTGTTATACGCGATCGGCTCGTGTGATGCGGCGAGCGGGGCGCGGGGCGGGGCGGTGCGTTTGAAGTCGCACAGGTGTTATGGCATGCGGTGATCTCGGTGCTTGGGGCCAGGCTATTCTGATTCCTGTTCTAGTTTAATCACAAACCATAAGTCTGAATCGAACGCATGTTTAATAGTTGAAATACATATCAACTTACATATCAATAACACTGACTTTTTACAAATCTTACAATAAAACGTTCTAGACGTATATGTATACTATGTCATAATTATTTTAAATACATTTATATAAAAGTAAGTTCAATAATATAGTGACATCTGTCTTCTTTATTACTTCAAAAAACTATATTTTAACCAGCGTTTTAAAAAATAAATAATTACTAACAACTTGCATGTTGACTTGCATTAGTTATGTATGTTTAAACGTTTTGTCCCTTACCAGTCCGACGGTGGTTAGATACAATAGAATATTTAATGTGTCCGTTAGCTAAGTACTTAACAGATTAAAGTTAACTATAGTTAGCTAATTTAGTGGCGCCGGCCCCTTACGTTCACGCGGGTCATTTAATTATAGTATTGATCATAATTTCTGTATATTTAATACGATATTACAGTTGATTGTTATGAAACATCTTCAGGTTATCAATTTCGCAATGTGTATAAAGAAAGGTGACCAGATTGATATTGAAAAAATAAAAATAAAAGTAATAAAATTTGTTGTTGCGCGATAATTGGTTATCTGATAGGATGTACCATTCTCCTTCATTATAGATGATAATTTGAGTAATAAACGAGTTCGAAGTGTTATAGTCACACAGCACGAAAGTTCCAGATGATTTTGTATTGAATATTTCCCGTTAATTTTATGGAATATCTTTATGTGTGGTCGACACGATTGGATTTTTGAACAATTGTTATCTTATACGTTATAACTATTGACCGTGTAATTGTGTGAAATGTATATTGAATGAACAGTTATATCATTAAATTCATAGTATCTACTTTGATGATATGAACGATTTTGGAATTATACACTGCTGTCAACACAATCCTAATGTTTAGGTATGACATACACACTCATACGATCAATAGTTTCAAAGAAAAAAGGTAATATTTATGTTATAAATCTCATCGTAAAGACCACTCACCAATTCAATAAAATTAATTATTATTTTTTAAGCAAAAAATGTTATTTACCATAACATTGTTGCGATATTATAATAAAATATGCAATTATTACATGATTGAATTGTTCCTAAAAGAAACTTTGAAATAGAACATAAAAAATACTTTCGAAGTGAAAGCGCTATTGGAAACAATGCTTTTAACAAGATGAAGGGATAATCCCACTTGAAAGCGTCATGTTGATATTCCAATCATGGATGCACCACCCTCGTGGAAACTGAAAAAGAAAGTGTCAAATTGTAAAACTGTACCATACAAACGTTAATTCTTTGAGGGTTCTGTAGGTGTATTTGCTGGCAAATTAGGAAAAAAACAAATGGAGCTCCCGCCATCTTGAGTCTACAGTTTGCCGTTTGAATCCATTTTTGAAGCGTTAGTGTAGCGACAAAACCAATTTTCTTGCTATTTATTTTGCAAACAATAAGTTTTTACTGACTGGGTATTCAGAGTTCTTAATATCATCAATATAGAAATAGAACATCGGATCAGTATGCTGTATTGGTCTGATAAATTGTTAGTAGAACCGATAATCACTGGGATGAGTAAATTCTTGAGAGTTCTCCAACGCACAAAGCAGCGAGCAAAACTCCAGTCGTAATCTGAATGAGGCTAGCCGAACATCGTGTTGGCGATGTACAAATGAAAAGGCCTAAGTTTATTTGGAGGAACATTGTCGTGGCGTGAAGATGTTGAGCATAAATCATCGCATGGTAACTAAGTACGAAGCTAGGATCACTTTGTCTTGTTTAGTTGTTACTAAGTAGTAGTAGTTGCTACTAAGTAGTACAGTATATTGTTACTATCCACTCAAACATGAAGTATCTCCTCTTTCCTCTAACTTATAGAAGATATTAATAAAAAACCTATTACTTTTCTTGCTCTAAATAGGTCTTCAAGCTCCTCAAAGAAGCGTTTTTTTATAAGTAGGTACTTTCGCTGAAAAATATTCAATAGAAAAACTGTCTAAGCTGTAACAAACGAAAGACGTCCAAGAGAGTATGTAAATATTGTTTAAAAATACCACAAATCATTTGGAGAGCTAAAAATATCTGTGAAATATTTACAGTAGCAAAATACTAAGGATCTCTAAAGCCCCGTCACTTAACATGCACAATAGCCGTTCCATTAGACCACCAATTGTGACACAAAATTGACAAAATATTTTGCAGATATACCATCGCTTGTCGCATAATCTCTCCTTTGTTAGAAGATTAGCAGTATTGTTCTATAATACCTTCAAGAGACGTTTTGAGTTAGCAAAAGTGGATTTCTGAGAAGAGTATTATGCTGCAAATTAATGTTTACCGACAAACAATGTTTTCATTCAATGGCTGATATAATAACATAGTTTTATAGTATACTAGCTGACCCCGCAAACGTTATTTTGCCCTAAAAAAATGTCCAAAAAATAGATAGTAGCCGATTCTCAAACCTACTGAATATATATAAAATTTCATGAAAATCGGTCAAGCCGTTTCGGAGGAGTCTGGTAACTAAATTTGTGATACGAGAAATTTTTATCTGTTACTCTGCTTTTACGAGCTTCGGTGCTTTATTATCTTACATTGATGGATGTATATTATTTACGCTGTCACGTAATAAACGGCTTAATGGATTTGCATGAAAGGAGATGTTTCAGGTTTATATGGAGTCCCGACTATGAGTACGGTACAGTGGTTTTTAAGTTAGGGAAATGTAAATAAAACATTATTTTTCAATTCATTTTCAATATTTTTTTATTGTTTTCCCGTGCAAAATACTTTCTGATGATAAGTGACAGTTTTATAATTATCAATATAATGGTAACACTATGACGTCAAACTTCTATAATTATACCACTCAAAATATACAGAAGAAATCAAAAAGCTTTATTGATCTGTTTATCAGATTACTGAGTCCATAATTCCATATTCCTAGACTAAAAACGAACGTTTTTTCGAACGTTTAAAAAATATGTCCTCAGATTATAGAGATTATGATTTAATATGGCCTCCTATATTACCATATTTGTTATTCTAAGGATGCTTTAAAATATTTTTACGTGGTTTAACGGCCGAAAATATCACGCAAAATAATTTGTAGTGGTTTAAATCGTTATTTGTCATTTTTTAATGTACATGTTCAATGTTCATAGCCGAAAATGAAACATCTACTTTGGCACACAGATAGTTTATAATCTGCATTGAAACAATTTCATGTTTTTTTTACTTTTCCTCCCGGGAATGCGTTACCATGGGATAACGCAGAAGAAGCCGCTAGCGAAAGCTTGTGTATAGCAATTGGTATTATAAACTGTGTAATACACATGTCTATTTCATACACCCGCAGCAAATATGGCAATCAAGCATACCTTGACGGTATACTGTAACCTATACCGCTTCAAAGACCAAAGATATAATAAGTCATTTGCTATAGACACGATACGCAGGTTTCCAAAAAAAACATGAAATAACAAATTTGGTAAAGTTATTTGTTAAAGTTCCAGGTGGTGAGCTGGTGGCCCGAGCGCGTTGACAGGAAGGGTTATGTCAGGTGTATATGTTATGTATTTTGGTAAATGTGTCCCACATCATTGAGGTGTTACCTGTTACAAGCATCGTTCTTAATCGTTTAACTAAACCTTAGTTAACTGATCATCCCAGGCATATTTTACGCGCCAAAAAAATGAGGTCCTTTGAAGAACATCGCTTAGTAACGTAAGACAGTTTTATCGCATAGAACGTTTTGCCCAGTACTAATACTCCCTCCTTTTTATCTAAAGAATGCTCCTATTTTTGTGTAATGTTATTTGAGAAAACTGTAATATAATTGTAATATTCATATGTTGATAATCCTTCCAAGATAATCGCCTTTGTTGTTGCATCATGAAATTCGTTTTGTTATAATGAAGAAAACCGTTTCAGTCCATGCATCGGTGTATTATCGAGAGAAAAAGTCGATATATTTTTTGTAACTAAACTTGTTACTTTAGTAAAAAAAATAAGACAAAAACAGAACTCTTAATTCAAATTAGGATTTTTTTATGAAACGATTTAAATATCTGCACAGAAAGATTTTATTGGTTCCCAGTGACTTGCAAGTGATTGATACATTTGCAAATGGAAAAAAGAGGAATGTCGATTTCTGTCTTTACCGGGGCGAATACTGTGCATAGTTCAATGTATGCACGCTCATGGATGGTGTAATTAATACACACCCATCCATAAAACGTCAGAGAGCGTCGAAAACAAATATATGAATATTAAACGGCACCTATACCACCTCGTTACTGGGATTTGTTGCCGCCTAAATGCTTAAAAGATTAAGTGCTTGCGACTTCAACGATCACTTTATTATTAATTAATTATGAAAATCATAAACTTAATAGTTAGCATTTCTATTCTAACTACTAAGTTCATGATTTTCATAATTAATACATGCTGGTAAAATAGTGCGAGACAGTGGGACTTTAATTATAGAAAACAAAAGTTGAAAAAACCGCTACATTTACTCCACATAAACTATAGTATCCAAATAAAGAAACTTTACTAATTAGGATACGATCAGCAAACAAATGCTAGAGATCTATAAAATTAAACAAGTAGACGCGATTAATAAGAAGTAGAAATAAAAACAAACTTGACATCAGATAATTACAAGCACTTATTTGAATTATAACAAACAGTAAATTATTCCACAGCTAAATTAATTCCTTTTTCTACAGTGTTTCGAAATTCCGGACGCGTCATTTAAGCAATTTTTGTTGGCGACCGTCTTTTTGTAAAATTCGCCTTATTTTCTTCCCTTTTATTGAATTGATTATACTCATCTTTGTGCAATATGTGAGCTCAATAGATAACTCTATATCTGATATAGCTATTCCTTCATATCTGACGGACTACTTCATAACCCATGAGCTATATCAGTGACTTTCATTCTCTTACGGATATCCTGATTCTACCTCGCAGGGAAGCACCTAACATAGCTCGTTCCGCACCTCTTCGAGAGGCTGTGAACAGTTTTAGAAGACCCTGTGAGTGACCACGTTTCATGAGCGCACACCATCTCTAACCGCATATATTAGACAAAAACTTTCGTTCTTTGCCAAATGGCATAAGCCAGTTCGGAGGTGCTATAGCGCAAAATCTTCATAAGTGTCCCCATTAGGAACACCTTTGCCCAGCATGAAACAACAAGATGTTAATATTTGTTAGTTTAGTACCGCTACAGAAAATAAAAAGAGTGTGACAACTTATTTGTATCTCTTCAACACTCCGTTGAAAAGATATAAAATAAGTATAATATCAGCGTTTCAAGGCTATAGCACAAAATATTCTAATAACTACGGTGCAACTTAATAGGTCATTCCTTATTTAGACATTACATACAGTTGGTCTCGGAAAAAAGATTGCAAACATTGTAGTTTTTGAAATTACCTAATAATAATATGAATATAATGTTAATGAGATATGAATACGATTTTTTAACAATTCAGTATTGCTGCCGCGCGACGCCGCGTGATAATACGAAGCCCGAGGCATCGTCCATTTTTTGCGGGCACCCGAATCAACCACCTTGGATGCCCGACAAATGTGTGGGCATTCCGGTAATTTATTTTTTAGGCCAATAAATTACTCATACGTCAAAACTTTGACTGTACCGGCAGAGGACAAGTGATATATTGGTTCTTGTCACAGTACTGTACAGTCAGCGTGTTATTTATTTACCCTTCGTTTTTAATGTACGTTTGGTACACGTCAAAGTTTCAAATGTTGTTTAACAAACAAGTTTCTTATTTCACTGTCATTGTTGCATTATTTTGAAAATATGTTAATTTTTTCTCTATGTAAAGGCTTAGTAACAAAACAGACGACCTAGAAAACTAATATTTTATTTTTTAGTATATTGGGACTAAAGACCCAAGTCATAACTTTTCTAAGTTTTGCAAAATAAATAGGAATAGTTTTTTTATTCGCTGAAAACATATTAAAACTTCAGGGATAAAATAATAATGTAACATCTAAGCAACTGCAAGTTAAATCCGGTAAAAAAGTTTTATTTGAAATGTGGCTACAATACTTTTTTATAATAAGAAACATAAAATACAGTGATATATTTTTAGAATTTACTTCGAAGAAGTGCTGAAGTAGCTAAAAATAATACGATAGCAAAAAAGATTAAGCTTTTATTTTCTTAGCTAACTGTACGCTTTCCCCCAATTTTGTGAAGGTCCCGATTAACAAATTGCTGTAAGAGGCTAAAACGCTTACGATAATGAACCCTCGTTATTAGACAACGGTTTTTAAATACTTTCTGTATTTTGATAAATTAGTATAAAAAAACGAGCTTAGAATATCTCTTCTAAACTACATGCTACGCCTGTTTATTGGTGTTCAGACACTGTCGCTTAAGTCAGGGAAAGTGACTGCTTTTTAATATTTTTACAAGCGTTAAAATATTTATTAAGCTATGAAACTGAGAAATAAGAATGGCATTCACCATGGGCTTTCTGTGTTACCAAAAACTTTGAACAAATATTCAAAATATAACAAAATAAGAATTGTAACATTAATTTGAAGAACCAAGTTCTCGCAATAACAATTTATATGAAAATTCATTGCTAAACGTTGCTTGTATAACATTTTGATAAAGACCGTTGCGCTCAGGACTCCGGAGCGATACGCGATCTATCTAAAATTCGCCAGAATTCAAAACTAGAATATCAAAATTGTAATAGAAACTAATTTTATATATGTGATGTTCGATATAAATACTTGAAAGCCCCCCACGATAAATTATAATACTGTACGAAAGCTTAAGCTCAGAGGATCTTGAATATACCCTATTTATTATGTTATCCCCGCATTTATAAATAATTTTGAAAAGTATGTGCAAGAAATCTTACCTTTGTATCCAAGCTTCTGTGATGAAATATAGTAAAAAATAAATTAAAGTCCTTATTATTAGTCAGAAACAAGCAGAAACCAACTTGTCATGTTTTATAGGGATGAATTATAAAAATTAATTGCAGAATTTGAGTAGGCTAAATCAAATCAAACCCATGCCTAGTTATTAAAAAAAAATTGACAAGACAATGGACGACTTAGACGTTTGGTACTTTGTCTGCTAAGGGTCACATTTTAAAAATCAAATTTTACATCTCTGGATAACTATTTTTTAACCAGAATGCAGGCATTTAAAATAATAGTTTTTGTCTTTCAAATTTTTAAAAACATACTCGTTCTTCTCATATAACTTTTTTCTCCGGGGATATCTGAGTAACATCCTCCATACATTTTCACAACATCTCCTTTCCTGACACAGACATTGTACTAAACCATATAAAGAAGTCGATTACTATAGAACCAACTTAACGTACATAAATAACTAATAACAACTTGTATGAAAGAGTCACCTGTCATATGGTGTCGCTTGTCCCAACATTATCCAGCTCGTGCTGCATTTCATGGACCTATAAAGTGGGGGCTTTATCTCTCGCCCACTGATTGCACATAGTAAGCCCCCATGCACTTTGTATTGTAACATATGGTTACTGTGAACATTGAATATTCTTGTACCGTAGTAAGTAGACATAATGAGTGTAACTAGATATATGTTTACCATTCATAGGAATATAAAAAATGGCAAAGTAACTCTGTCTGTCTGTTTTTCACACTTTGACTGCTGAACCGATTTAGATGCAGTTCAGTATGCAGATAGATAGTTTCAACCGTGAAAAGGTAACAGACAGATAGATAGACAGACCGACAGTCAAACAGAGTAAATCAATGTGATGTGTAAAAGGAGGGTAGGGCGATAGGGACTTGAATATAGAGCGCCCACTGGGGAACCACCGCAAACTTATAGAAGATCGCAGTCAAAACACGTAAGAAATAAAATATAGAGCGCCCTCTGGGGAATCATCTCCAACTTATAGAAGATCGCAGCCAAAACATATGAGATAGAAAATATAGAGCGCCCACTGGGCAACCATCTTCAACTTATAGAAGATCACAGCTAAAACGTTAAGAAATAAAATATAGAGCGCCCTACTGGTGAATCATCTCCAACTTATAGAAGATTGCAGCCAAAACATGTAAGAAAGAAAACATAAAGCGCTCACTTGGGGTACTCCCTTCAATTAATAGAAGATCGCAGCCAAAACACGTAAGACAGGAAATATAGGGCGCCGCCCACTGGGGAACCATCTCCAACTTATAGAAGATCACATACAAAACATTAAGAAAGAAAATATAGAGCGCCCACTGGGGAACCATCTCCAACTTATAGAAGATCACAGCTAAAACGTTAAGAAATAAAATATAGAGCGCCCACTGGGGAACCACCTCCAACTTATAGAAGATTGCAGCCAAAACATGTAAGAAAGAAAACATAGAGCGCCCACTTGGGGTACTCCCTTCAACTAATAGAAGATCGCAGCCAAAACATGTAACAAATAATAGTAATATAGAAAATTTGTGCTGGGAGCAGACTGATATGTCTGCCAGCTAACACTACCTCTTTATTGTTACCGAATGAGTATCGCATGAGTTTGCAAACCAGTTGTTGCAAACGCCGATAATAGTCTACGGTAACCGCTTCTGTGTGCCTGTTTACCACCCTTATTGTTTAAATAAAATAAGTTTGTTAAGCAGATTTAGCTCAGCTAATCCGTCCGAAAGGTTAAATATACATGGAATGGTTCATTCAGAATAGAGATCTTCTTTTTAAGATCATGGCATGTCATGCAAGTCGTATAAGTTCTTTACTAGTACAGCTTATTTTATTTGGTTAGGGTTTCGTAGCCAAAATTGTTTCGAAGTTTATTAAAGGAAAGAGCCAATATACATTTTATGGCCTGAATAGGGTAGTGGAAAAGTTTTTTTTATCATAAATAAGAAGTATGTAACTCGTAGTGAGAAATGGCAAAAGAAATATTATGTCTAAGATCAATAGTTTCACAGTATCAGTGGTATGTTTAATGTGTTGCGGCGCATTGTCCACATGCCCTATAGAAAATCTAACACATGATCCTATATATTACCATAGACCAACTATTACTAACAAATGTATGGCCATACTGACAAATTTAATAATAGCTATGTAATATGTATGTTTTTATTAATAGTTGTCGTAATAATAGTTGTTTTAATTGATGTCAGGAATCTGTCATTGAGGAGCTTGTCATGAGGAGCTCGGTGGCGTATTAGTTTGAGCGCTCTGGTTTCGATACGAAAAACAAAGCAACTTTCGCCATGGTCGATCCTGGGTCAATCAAAGTTTGTTATTTCGAGCTCCTCCGTGCTTCGGAAGGCACGTTAAGCCGTTGGTCCCGGTTGTTCCTGCAACCGCTTTAACCCACCAACCCGCATTGGGACCGCGTGGTGGTGTTATGGCCCAAATTCCTCATGTGTTTCTTCCATGTAGGAAGGCCTGCGCCCAGCAGTGGGACGTATATAGGCTGGTGATGATGAATCTGTCATTATTATTTTTGATAAATTTTGGAGAAAAATATTGACAACTTTTATGAATTTTCTAAACAGTAGTACAACTTCAACAATATTCCATATTATTTTAGTTTGAATTATTTTTATGGATAATAATATCGCATATTTTCCAAATTTGTGAAAAATAGCGCCCCTTTTTAAGTAAGGCAACATGCCAATTGATTATTAGCCCCCGACGAAAAAAGAGGGGTGTTATAAGTTTGACGTGTCTGTCTGTGTATCTGTGTGTCTGTCTGTGGCATCGTAGCGCCTAAACGAATGGACCGATTGTGATTCTGTTTTTTTTTGTTTGAAAAGCTGATGTGACTACGATGGTTCCTAGCTATAATTTATGAAGATCAGTTCAGGCGTTTGCTGACTATCAGCTCATTTTCTACATGATAATAGGGTTTTGCCAACTTTTACAGATCCGAATGATTTGAAATTTGGTGTACTGCCACTTCGGTGACATTCCCATGACACACTGTCCTTGAGCTGATCCTATACCATCAAAAAGTCTGCAAAATGCTTAATTCTTTAAAAACTTACAGCAGATATGGCGTGTTTGGGCTCTTATGAATAGTCTCAATGAGATGGTGTTAGATAGATGGTTAACGCCGGGGGTTACTTAAAATTTTTAAATTTGTATTTTTATTAATAAGGTCATTTTCAAAAACTTTCTAAATATAAAATTATCAGTTCATAGAAACTGACCTAACATTATGTCGCGATGTCTGTGACTTTTTTAGATAACATTTTGATATCTCTTATATGTATTCATCTTGTACAATTAATTTTTTATAAATGGAATAGCTTGTTTTGGCGATTGTTTTAAATCAATCAGATATGAGTCACATTGTAGGTTACTATTTTTTACATTTTTAGGTATTTGTATTTGCTCTCAAAATCGTATGATCCAGGGTTTAAGATTTAAACTCAAGTATTTTCTCATCATTATTCCTTTTTTATTAATAAGGTATCTAATATAATTTATTTATTTTTTAAAAGTCCCTACTCATCTCTACTAATATTATAAAGCTGAAGAGTTTATTTGTTTGTTTGGTTTAACGCGCCAATCTCAGGAACTACTGATTCAAATTTAATAAAAAATAGTCCATTTATCGAGGTATTATGTAGGCTATAAAGCATCACGCTACTACCAATAGGAGCTGAGCATCAATGAAAAATGTTGCAAAAACGGGAAAAAAAATCCTTTTCAGAGCTTTCGTTGCGTGCGCTGGGTAAACGGTTCAAGTTACACAAAAATTATGTACTACGAAATTGTTCTCCTTTAAAAGTTCTAAAAAAAGTCCTGAACAGCATATGTCTATCTTTCAAGGTAGACTCACTATAACCTTTTTTTTGGTAATCAAATTTGCTCTAAAATAATGCATTATTTGCGAAGGTATTTTTGAAACATGATAATGTCCCTGATCAAAATAAATGTATTAAAATCAATTACATGGTAAATATCCCGTATTTAACTCTAATTCAAATGTTGATAACCATGAAAGTATAAATTGCTATATAAATGTATTATTCATAATAATTATAGAAAATACGTCAATGACAGACAATAAAGGCAATTGATGATGGAATTCCCTATGTAGGCCTTCCTACATGGGGAATTCCATCTTCATTGTCTGTGCCCAGCAGTGGGACGTATATAGGCTGGTGAGGATGATGATGGAATTGGAAACGGTGGATTATTTTTTTTCAATGCACTTGGTGGAACTGGGAAGAGTGGAAAAAAAAATTTCCGATGTCATTTATTTTGGCCGATGTTCGTACGAGATCCCGAATTGCTTTAGTGGTCGGCTTTTCCGGGATAGCGGCTAGGATGCCGAACAATTCATTCGGCGTTGAACCATCAATCGATTGAAAATATTCAGCAATGGCGAAAGTTTTATTAGCAAGTATTATTATTATCTGGAATGAATGCACGATGGTCCCCAACGCGCATTGGAAGCACTCAATCGAATTATGAAAGATGAGATCTACGCATTGACTCAAGATGTTTTGGAGGTGCATTAATTCTTTTTTTTTTATTCATTATTGGTGTTGTGGTGTCGGATTAGAATAGCACCTCCCGCTTTCCTCCTGTCCGAAAGAACGGATTCAGGGGTGCTGACGACCCATGAATCCGTTCTTTCGGACATGATGCTGTGCTATGACCGTGCTGAGGACCCAGACGATGCTGCTGCCCGTCATCTAGGGAAGAATCCCTAGATGACGGGCAGCAGCATCGTTTGGGTACTGGTAAATTACTGCATCACAATCCCGCTGTCAAACGTGGTGGTTATGTCAAATCCCCTCATGATGAACAGGACACGGTGTCAACCGAGGCATGGGGTGCTAAGAATTTCCGGCAGTAATTCGGCTACCAATAGGGGTGGAACGTGATGGTCGCTTTAGGAAACTTCTGTATAAGTTCACAGTCACCCAACGAACTGTGTTAGGTGTTTCCCTACGAGACATAATAAAGAAATGAGGACGTCCGTAACCAGGGTCTCTGGCAAAGACCATAGGATTAGCAAGTTGAAGTGACAGTGGGTGGGGCATATAGTATATCACACTGACTTAACAGACAGTCTGCCGATGAGGCGTTAACATTCTAGCGTGGGCACCACGTACCAGAAAGCGGAAAGGTGGATTCCCAATTGATAGACAGACGACCTGTTCAGGGAAAATATATGTCACGTGGACGAATAATTGGGGATGATAAGATAATATGTATACATACTAATAATGTTAATACTAAGTAATACAAAAAAAAAATACTTAAATAAGGTATATTTTGTGACTACATAAATCTATACCATCCATATACTTACGAATTGGATAAATAAGGAAAAAACAGACTATAAATATAATATGGAGAGATAGTGCTCTTTTAATCTTTTTTTAAATAAAGAAATTGACTGATAGTCACGTACCAGAGGAGGCAGAGAATTCCACAGTGATAGAGTCGAAAATTAAGTGCGAATGAGTGGGGTGTGAAGGAAGTTTGAGCAAAGTAGGTACAAAATGCGATCTGCAAGGTACGTCGAAAGGACGGGCATACTCAAATCGCTCACGAAGATAGGTAGGATATGCTTTTTTATACAAAATGTTGAAAAGTAGATAAAGAATGCGCAAAATTCTGCGATGACGAATGATAAGCCACTTGGGTTAGCTGCGATCGAAACTGCAACACATGATCATATTTACGCAACCCGAAAATGACACGTATGCCTAAATTTCGCAGCCGCTTGAGTTTGTTCAAAAGTTATTCAGTTATGTTAAGAGATATCTAACGCTACAGCATAATCTAGAATAGGAAATATCTTTTCCTACTATTATAAATATTCTTCTTCTACCTTATCTACTTTTATATCTAATCTAAACTTATAATAAAAATGAAAGTATCGCGTGTCTGTACATTGCATATATTTGCAAAAAATACTTTGGGGGATTGACAATAAGTAACGAAACAAATTTCTGTCATTATTATAAGTTTTGTCTAGCTGTCGGTTTGTCTGTGTTATCAAACCAAATCGATTGAATTTAGTTTATGGATTTCAAAATATATTTAAATTAATTTATTTCATTAAAATCGATTTATTCTATCAAACTTTATTTCGATTTGAAAACACAAAGAAGGATTTTTTCAGTCAATTGAAAAGCCCACTTAGAATAAGTATGTATACAAAGACGTGATAAACCTCATTTGAAAATGGAACGTCTTGGTTTGAACTGAGACGTGATAAATATAGTGGTAATGGTGGTAGTAATACTGAAATAAAATAAAGGATATGAAAACAATGCATTTTATTCATTTTAGACACCATGTTTCATAGTAATGTTTACTATTTAAGACCTACACAATCGATATTTAAACAGAAATAGTGATAGTTTTATTCTTCAAAAAGTCGGGGTTCGATTCCCGAGCTGAGTACACGTTTTTTTAAAATGTATGAATGCAGTTTTTATTATTACTAATATTGATGAGATGGATCCTAAGAAGAGATTTTCGTATGTCTTATAGTTTCAGACTTTCCCATACTGACCGATCTAAATTTGCCACCCTGTATATACCAACGTCTTACATTACGCATTATTTTAAATATATCACTGAATTAACTATCATTGTATGGACATATTTTTAAGGGTCTAATAATTACATTGCTCTTCTTGGTTGCTAACTATGATGCAATCCGTATTTCTTTATTTGCATTTAAAACAAGGTACCTTTCATTTTCGATAACAGTGACATTAATTTGATACCTGACCTGTTCCCGATAAATCCCTAGACGTTATCGATGCATTATTATATAAATATGGAGTGCGAGAGCAGTTGTCATCATTTTCAGCCATGGCTCGATTGGCGCTGTGTGTATTGGCGTTGATGGTAGCTGGTGGGCTCTCCTTACCTGAGCCGGTACCATCCCCCGTGGAACAGCAGCCGCAACCAGTTGTTGGTAAGTAGTTAGAATAGAATAGTCATAAAAACTCTCACAGTTCATACAATTTCTTTTAGTCACCCAATAATCTTACATAATTTAATGGGACTTATCTTCGTAACTTTTACAACCGATTTAGTATGAATTTACTCTACATTTATTTCAATTTCTTATTATAAAAATTGGTGTAAGGAAATTAAACACAAAGATGAGTCGTTATGTAGAACAATAAAGAGAATTGTTCATGAAGGAGTTAAGAACAATCCTATGTATTCAACGTGACCTTTTCATACGTCACAATTTTCTGTGTTATGTGAATGAAGGACAAAATTGACTAAATAGATTATCTAACAGGAATAGAAACAAAACAGGAGTGGTTTCCATTTATTTATATCATCTAAGTTTACTCAAGAGTATATAATTATAATTAAAAACCCCCTAAATGTTTCAGTAGTTATTGTTCACCTACTTTATATACTTTGATAGCATATGTTGTACACCCCCGTTGCTCTATCTAGAGCCTTAGCTATTATGAGTGCCATTGATTGTATCAATATTTAACTAGGTGGTACTCGCAGATTGATTATATATTCAGTGGAGGACATCCTTCGACTAATATGATAATTTTGTGTTATGATTTCCAGTGCCTCGTGAAGATCTGGAATACCAAAAGAAGTTTTTGACCTTGTTCTTCCATCCTCATGAACCACTACACCTGGCAGAGCACCGTGATATTGCACAATCATGGGACTTGAAATCGCACATTGATCAATACAACGTATGTAAAAACCAATATATTCAAAAAAAGTTGTTTATTAGTATTAATTAGATAAGTCACGTAAGACTACACAAGTATATGAAAATAAAAACGAATTGCGTTTGGAATATGTGGCTTGACGGGTAAAAGATAATCATTATCAAATTGAAATTATTTTAACAGTTTTATCTTACCGGACTATCCTTTGTATTTCAGAATGCTACCGCTGTTTGGAAGTCAGTGGAACTTATTGAGAACGGTTGGATGCTTCCCAAGCAAATTCCTTTCTCATTCATGGAACCAGCGCACAAATACCAAGCAGTAACTTTCTTCAACTTGTTGTTCTCTGCCAAGAACCTTGACATTTTCTACAAGACTGCTGTATACCTCAGAGCTCATATTAACGAGTATTTGTTCGTATACGTCACTACGACAGCTATATATCACAGAAAAGACACGCAAGGTTTCCCAGTGCCACCCATATACGAGATCTTCCCCTCGTTCTTCAACAATGGTGAAATTATGACAACTGCTCAAAGAATTACAACCCACAGAACTCATATGGTTGAACACTACCCGTCTACTTACGTTTGGGATAACAATGTTGTCATTAGGTGGAACTCTACTGTATGGCCATACTATTCCAAGGAGACACCTATTGCTTACTTCACACATGACTATGGTCTTAACACCTTCTACTACAACTTACATGTTCTGTACCCATCATGGCTCGGAGGCGAGACTGTACCATTAGTCAAGGACCGTCGTGGTGAAATGTTCTGGTTTATTCACAAGCAACTTCTTACTCGCTATTATATGGAAAGACTGTCTAACGGTCTTGGTGAAATTCCTGTACTTGGACTTGATGTTATTGAGCAAGGATACACTCCTGGTCTTTTGTACCACAGCGGTGTCCCGTACCCAGTAAGGCCAAACTACTTCCAGCTCCAACAACCCTGGTTTGTTGATTCAATCAACAAAATCGTAGACTATGAACACCGCGTTCGTGATGCTATTGAAATGGGATATATTGTGACTGTAAGTTTTAATAATTTTGCTTAGAATAATTTAGTATTATATTTAAAATTTTCTATTGATCCTAATCTTGCTCCGAGAGAAGTTGAGAGGAGATCGATTATGTAGCGAGCTTACCCAGAAGGTGCCTTTTTAACGCAGCTTTGAAGGAACTCAGGTTGTAAGCAGTAGGGAACACCGACGATTTGTATTGTAATTATGATCGTATTTAAGTTAATAACATTTTTATGCCTTCTAGCCCGCCAATGAGCATGTCGACATTCGTACCCCCGAAGCTATTGATGTACTTGGACGTTTGATTCAAGCGAATGTTGACTCTCCTAACCAGCATTACTACAAGGACTTCATTGGTATTTGGAAATCACTTCTCGGAAACTCCATTGTCCAAAACAAAATCTATTGGAAGTATGTATATTAAATAAGTCTTTAACGGAAGCTTATAAAAAAATACGGATAATAATAAACATTTCAATTCTAGGGGAGTTCCGTGGGTGCTGCCATCAGTTTTGGAACAATACCAGACCACACTCCGTGATCCTGCTTTCTACATGATCTGGAAGAGAGTACTGAACCTATTCAACCTGTGGCAAGAGCAGCTGCCCCCTTACAAACATGAGGAGATTGACTTACCTGGAGTGGAAATTGAAAAGGTTGAAGTTGATAAGCTGGTGACCTACTTCGAGCACACTTACATGAACGTGACCAACCATCTGCATCTTAGCGAACTCGAAAGTAAGAATATTTTGGAAGTTTTCTTAGTTTGTTCTCATTTTAACATTGTTTTTCTAATATTCTTCTATCTTATGTGTGTTCACAATTTTGCTGTTATTTTCTAGGAACCCAAGTGACCAACAGCAAGAGCGTGGTTGTGCAGTTTCCTCGTCTGAACCACAAAATCTTTAGTGTCCGCGTTCATGTCAAGAGCCAGGCCCCCAAGAATGTAGTAGTCCGTTTGTTCTTAGCTCCTAAGTACGACAGCAAAGGCTATGAGATTCCTCTGCACCTTAACAGCCAGAACTTCTACCAATTTGACCAATTCACGTATTCTTGTAAGTATAAAATATTTATCAATGTTTTAAACGTAATACGTTAATTTTAACTGTCTTAAAATTTATGAAAATTAGCGATTATGATTGTTTGATTTTGTATTATACATAAACTTTCAGTGAAACAAGGAGAAAACGTGATTTCTCATTCATCAACTGAGAACCAATTCGTCATGAACGACTTCACTTCTTCCTTCAACGTGTATGAGAAGATAGTAAAGGCCATGGACAGTAACGAACAATTCTACTACACCGCTGACCCGGTCGACCGATTCCTTCAGAGGCTGCTGCTGCCGAAGGGTATAAAGATTTGTATTTATTATATAAAATAATGATTTAAACTCTTTTACTATAGTAAATTATGTCTATATTCTTGTTCAAGTTTACAACCAAGATTCGTCTGTTTGCGTAAGAAATATAAAATACGTTAAGTCATTTACCAATGTCTTTTTCACAGGACGTGTCGGAGGCATGCCTTACGTCGTAATGGTCCACATCTCCGAGTACCACGCACCGAACGTCATTCACAACACTGGCTTCAACCCTACCGTATCCCTCGGTGTTGGTAGCGGAGCCCGCCGCTGGACCAGCGATCCTCTTGGCTACCCTGTCGACAGGCCATTGTACGAATGGCAGGTCCACTCCCTCAAGAACTTCTGGTTCGAAGATGTTTTGATCCACCATAAACATACCCCCGAAGTCTACGTTCAACATTTGGAATAAGTTAGACAGAGTCAGAACCTGATGCTCCTTACTACTTGCACCAAAGTTGTAGAATATATTAGTAGAATTACTGAAAATAGTATCAAGTACCTAATTCTGTTATTATGAAATAAACAATAGGCAGACAGGCAGTACCTAACCTTTATTAACAATACACTGTTTTTATATACCCACCGCAACTGTTTAGCATCGGGTTAATTCACTGAAATGTATTTAAATATATGTAAGCTTATTTATATATTAGTATATGTATTAATTTTTTATATTTATTACTATAACTAATAAGTTAAATATATGTATTTGATCACTGAAATTGTGTGTTACTGTTGCTGTGTGAAAGCACTTGGAAGTAAGCGAAAATCCTTTGTATTTTAACACTCATAATACTTAGAAATCAGTATTTACACAAATTTAAATTCAGGACACGTTTTCCTCTACTATTTACATTACAATGTCCCATATATATGGGACAGTAAATAAAGATATTAAAGCTTTTTAGAAATAATAGTAACGATAAGGAGGTCATGAAATGTCTGGTTTTTCTTTTTTGAAATTTACTTGAGGTCGCATTATGCTTCAGACGTCTGCTGCCTTTATGAAACATATTATTCCGGGATGAAAAAATGTTTAGCTTAACAGTATTTCCACTGATTACGTTACTCCACTGAAAATCAAATAAACTTTATTGGTCATTTATGGCATATTTATTGCGGCGTTACGTTTAATAATTTATCTTATTTATAAGAAAAGTAGTATTTTATAAAACGGTATGGATTTCCACGAGGCGAACGCGATGGACGTACTGTAACAACTTAGACGTTCCCTAACTTACTTCGCGATCTATAATAATTGATTCAGTATCTAAAATATAGTTATTACAGTCCACTATATAGTCTTATTACCAAGTCCCTTAGGTTAGGACCCTAACATTACCATTAGGCTCTACTAGACTAACAAATGACTCTGTCACCTAGATTTAAAAGACAAATTGCTACATTGTTAGCATATAATATAAGGAACAAGGTTATGAATACCATAACTAAGAAAAATAAAAACAATACCATATTTTCTAATGAATTGGTCTCACCTAATATTAATTCATTATCTTTAAACTGAACCATAAGACAAAAGCTAAGCCTATGTTATTAAATATTGTGTACCAAAATTTACAAGGATTAGCTGGCAAAGAACTAGAACTTGAATTGTTTACAAAAAGTCAAGATATTCATGTGGTATGTTTAACTGAACACTGGCTAAAAGTTTTTGAATCGGTGTCTATTGACAATTTTCAGTTGTCAAGCAATTTTGTAAGGAAATCTGCAATTCATGGTGGCTCTTTAATACTTGTTAACAATAAAATGAAATGTAAAGAACGTAAAGATATCGTAGGTCTTTCAGTCGAGCGTATAATTGAATTGTCTTGTGTGGAATTAGAGAGTTATGTTATAGTATGTGTGTACAGACCACCTTCTGGAAATTATAACACATTTGAGTCCATAATGGAAGATGTACTCAAAAAAATAAGTAATAAAAGGAAACATATTATTATCTGTGGCGATTTTAACGTTAATTTGTTAGAGAGCACACCATCATGTACTCGTTTACTTTCCGTTTTTAAATCCTTTGACTTAGTTAATCAATTTCTAGAGCCTACTAGAATCACTTCCCACTCGGCCACCTGTCTTGATAATATTTTTTCAAATAAAGACCCTGTTTCAAAGTCTGTTATTACCAATCTTACGTCTGATCATTGTGGTTTGCTGATTGCTTTTGTTGATAATTTATTGATTGAACCAAAATATTTAACATATAGACCTATTACGAAGAGTCGTGAAGACATTTTTATGAATAAATTGGCTATAAAGGTAGCCACACTGCCACTCACACATTCCAGCCCGGACGATCAATATACTTATTTGTTTCATGTAATAAAAAATGAGTTCGAAAATACCTTCACAAAAAAGACAGTTAAATCTTCAAATAATAAAATGAAATTTGGTGACTGGGCTACAAAAGGTATATATAAAAGTAGAAATAAGATGTATGAATTATACGCACAAAAGAAATACAATCACAATAAGGACTTTCATGAGTATGTAAAGAAATATTCCAAGACTTTCAAAAAGATATGTAACCGCGCCAAAGCGATACACATCCGAGACAAAATTGAAAAATCTAATAACAAAACAAAAACTACATGGAATATAATAAACCGTGAAACTGGTAAAGTCAAGTCACAAAACACCACGTTCACAATAAATGTAGATAATCAAATTATTAATTCTGACCACGAAATAGCTAGCATATTTGAAGATCACTTTTCAAAAATACCTTCGATTACAACATCTCATTTAGATTCTTCTTCTCTTGAAGCAAGTTCCATCCTGAGGCATTGTGTGCCCGAGTGTAGCGAGACTTTCCAATTTACCCATGTTGTTCCTCAAAAAATCATTAAAATTTTTAAATCCCTAAAATTGAAAAATACAGGGGATTTATGGGATGTATCTGTAAAAATAGTTAAGAATATCATTGATATTATTGCCCCTTATCTCGCGCAAATTTTTAATAACTGTATAGATGAAAGTATTTTTCCTAATTTAATGAAATACAGTAAGATTATTCCGCTATTTAAATCAGGTGATAGAGAGGATCCTAGTAATTTTCGTCCAATTTCTATTTTACCAGCACTTAGTAAAATATTTGAAAAAATTATTTTGGAACAATTGATTAAGCATTTTAATTTAAATAATCTTTTCCATAGTGCGCAATATGGATTTACAAAGGGTCGTTCTACTACTGATGCTGGTGTAGCGCTGTTAAGGCACATATTTGATGCATGGGAGAGTTCACAAAATGCTATTGGTATATTCTGTGACTTATCAAAGGCATTTGACTGCGTTGACCATCAGACGCTGATTTTAAAATTACAACACTATGGGGTTACAAATTCAGCTCTGAAGTTAATCACATCTTACTTAAGTTCTAGAACTCAAATAGTTGACATCAATGGAACAAAATCTTCAGGGTCTTATGTCAAAATGGGAGTTCCACAGGGTTCAATTCTAGGGCCTTTTTTATTTTTAATATACGTAAACGACTTGCCTTTCTTTGCTAAGGAATTTTGTGAGATTGTGTTGTTTGCAGATGATACTTCTTTAATTTTTAAATGTGATAGAAATAAAGTTAACTTTGACGACGTAAACAATGCGCTATCTCAAGTAATGAATTGGTTTACTGTGAACAATTTACAACTGAATGCAAAGAAAACTAAATGTATTAAATTTATTTTACCTAATGTTAGGGAAGTGGATACAAACATTAAATTAAATAATCAGTCGCTAAATTTAATTCAATCCACCACGTTTTTAGGCATTACAATCGATGCGAAACTCCAGTGGAACCCTCACATCACAACACTTTGTAGTAGACTTAGCTCCGCGGCTTATGCTATTAGAAAAATAAGGCAATATACTGATATTGCCACGGCGCGCTTGGTTTACTTTAGTTACTTCCATAGTATTATGTCGTATGGTATTCTTCTGTGGGGTAAAGCAGCAGACATTGAAACAGTATTTATCTTGCAAAAACGTGCAATTAGAGCAATCTACTGCCTTGCTGCTCGAACATCTCTTAGAGACTTATTTAAAGAAATAGATATACTAACAGTGGCTTCTCAATATATTTATGCTTGCATAATTTTTGTACGTCAAAATTTAAATTCCTACTTAAGACACAGCGATGTACATGCATTAAATACAAGAAATAAAAATAAGTTGATCTTACCGTCTCTAAGACTGCATAAAGTTTTTAATACTTTTATGGGTCAAAGCATACTTTACTATAACAAGATTCCTAATAACGTACTAGACTTGCCATTTGACAAATTTAAAATTCACATTAAGAAAATTCTAATGTCCAAAGGTTACTATACTATTAACGATTATATAAATGACAAAAATGCTTGGTTGTAACTTATAATGTCATATAGTTATTTCCACCAATAGCATTTCATTGATTTTGTGGTTGCTGGAAGATGTCATGCTCTCTATAAGTTTCTGCGGTGGTGGCGTCGTGTGCCGGGTCGCTCCGTTCCCTATAATATGGTTGAGCGGAGCGATGGCTGGCACATGCGTCATACTTGTGAACAGGTGCCACTAGTGGAAATGGTCATCTCTAAGCTTCCTTGATTTTGTAATAATTTACCTACATATCCATCAATAGTATCATTTTTGAGGGATTTTTGAGGTATATGGCATTATAGGATATTATATATAAAACAATACAATTATTATTGTAATGACGTGCTCAGACAAGTGTTTAAAATTAATGAAAGATGTTTAGCTTTATTAGGTCTTTGTATATTAATTGTTGACCTTTGTGTATTGTAATACCTATATTGTGAAGGTGCATTGTCGGACAGCCTTTAAATACAGTAAATATTCTTATCATTAGGTAATTATTGGTACTTTAATATACCTTTTTTATACTCTGTGCGACACTGCGCTGCTAAATACTATTACTGTGTAATTAAACATTGTAACTTAATGATTGAAAAGAGTGACTACACGAGTTTGTTGCCGGAATCTTCTCGGTAGTTCAACTTTTGGAACCGGTGTAAATTCAGACAGACTGACAGACAGACGGACCGACAGACAGACCGATAGACAGACTGACATAACATTCTTAGCTTACGTAGATGCAGATAAGACAGAGAGACAAACATTATGAAATTGTTAGTTAGTTAATATTATTTTTATGTGATAGACTTTAGGGTTTTTTTGTTGACGATTCAAAAGTGCTTCTTGGGGGCCTAATTGAATAAAAATATTTTCATTTTCAAATTACATTCAAGTTTAATAGATAAACAGCTATGAAAATGGCGATTGACAATGGAGGACTGACTAGTGTCAAGTTCAATATTTTGCATATTATACAAGGGCCCCGAAAGCGTTAATTTACAACGTATTTACCAAACCAAAACCAAAAACGTTCAGTTGAGCACAATTTGTATCGCGCTTTTTGACAGTATTTAGATTCAAAGACGTTAATGGCCATATTTATAGAACGTATTTTTCGCTATCCAATAAACATTTCTAACATTTTTTAACAAACGTTTGGATCGCTATCAGAAGTTGCTAGGCCCAACTAAATCAAAAACCTTAGTCCGACAGCGGTAAATGCATAATAAAAATTCGATACTTTTATAGCAACTATCTAAGGTTAGTAAAAAACGTTAGTTTGTGCATAATTTGAGTTGCGCTAAGCATTTGAACGGTCACCAATTAGCTTTTTTTCGGAACATAGGTTAATTTATTTGACTATAATTACATCATATATTTATTTAGTACAAATTACATATGTTACAGTCAAAACTCATAACCGGCCAAAACCAGTTTTAACTGCAAAAATCTGGCGGAAGTGGTTTTGACCGATGCCCTTACTTAAAAACAGTTTGGAGTAGTTTTGTAGAAGTTGGAGACTTGAAAATCTTTAATTAAAAGTCTTAGTGTAAGTAGAATCATCTCAGACGCCAGAGAAAGCAGCAGTCTTCAGCGTAAGTATGATGATTGGAATCGCTCTCTACACTGGTTGGACTTCTTCTTATTAATGAATTAAAACTTCTTCAGAGCTGGTAGTTGTGCAGTAACAACAACAAAGACATACTTTCAGGAATTGCAAATAACAATAGTTAAATTCGGTAACTGAGATATTTAAGTCATATCAAATGCGATATTTCACGCTCCTCGTGCATTGCTCACAATGTCAACCATAATCATAATCATTTGTTATAATAAAGAAAATATTCTTAATTACAAATATTTGAAAAATCTTTACTTAGAAAAATATCGAAACAAGAAAAAATATCCCGATTTTTTTTCATTTTTAACAACTCAATGTTAGCAATTTGTTGATTGTAGACATTGTACACCTTGTAGGACCAATCGGAAAAAAACAGGTAGGCTTATTTATTTACGCCTACCTGGGTAGCGTTCGGGAAGCTTCACAGCATATTCTCGGTGCAGCTTCCGCAGTGTCTCAGGATGAAAGTCTTTAACTCGCGAGTGTTGCCATTGATGACATACGGTACTGAGACGTGGCCATTTAAAATGGGCCTCATACGAAGGCTCAAAGTCAGCCAAAGGGCATATGAAGACTGGAGAGGGCTGTAAATGCTTAGTGTTTCTCTGCTTGATTGAATCAGAAATGATGAGATCCGCAGGAGAACTAAAGTCGATGACATAGTTCATAGGATTAGCGATTTGCCACATTGCAAGGAGGACTGATGGCCGTTGGGGCGGAAAGGTTCTCAAGTGGCGGCCGCGTACCGAGAGACGCAGTGTTGGTAGGCCCCCTACAATGTGGACCGACGGTCTGGTGGAGGTTGCGGGAAGCCGATGGATGAGGACAGCGCAGGCCGATCGGATTGGAGATCCTTGGGGGCTATGCCCAGCCGTGGGCGTCTCTCGGTAGATATGATGATGATGGTACAAATAAACTTTATTGCATACGTGTAGGTAAGCACATAAGACAACAAAGCAAGAAAACATAAACATTAAAGGCGACCTCACTAGTAACAAGAAAACAATAAATGAAAAGACATCAGAATGGGTGCAATAATACGGAGAAATAGACAGGTACATAAATATTATATGGTTTTTGATAATAGTGATAGTAAACATAAAATATATTTAAATATAGTTGAAGGCGTAGGAAGTGATGTAGGGAGTGTGAATACTAAGAGATTTTCTGAGTTTTTTAAACGACAGGGGTAGCAAACAGGATGGTAAGTGGATAACGTAGATTACCTATGCATTTGCAATAACTATATTGCTTACTCATGTGTTGCCAACTGTAAAAATCAAGAGAAAGCGTTATATTGACAGCCGAGACCCACTGCTTTTTTTTACAAACAGATGACATACAACCTGACGACCCACCTGATGGTAAGCGGTTACCGCGGCCTATAGACACGATAAGATAGCGCTTTCCTAATGAGTTCTGGCGACCTTACTTACCGCAGGTAAACTTCTATTTGCTTAGAACGGTTTATACCTATTCGATGCTTAATTAGGAGTAAACGATAGTCTGCCAATAAAGCCTTTCAACTACTGCTTAGGAGTAAAAACGTAACAGACAGAAAGACTCTTTAGAGAATTATAGTGTAGATAATGCATGGATGGTATTGAAGGATTTATACAGGGTGGTGACGTCAATACGACAATAAATTAAAACATGGGCTATATTAGTTCATAGTGTTTTACAACTTTCAAATGCCTCTTATTTATTTGATTTGACAACATTTCTATGAAATATTGCAGCCAATATTACATTATTTCATACTAATGTCATAAAATTATCAAATGAATAAGATGTATTTGAACGTTGCAAAACATTTCTATGACCTAATATAGCCCATGTTATTATTAATTGTCGTATCGTCGTCACTATCCTGTATAGATTTAATAATTAATAACCTTTTCTAGAAATACTAAAATTACAACATCATCTGTGTTCAAACTTATTTCTTAGTTTCAGTGATAGTAGAGGCGAACAATAATGTAATTACTGGGCATGGACGGCATTTCATCTTAGGCCTCAGAATGACAACGCACCTGCAATATCAAGTGCTTTTCCTTGTTATTGAATTAAATCTGTCAAGTGGCGTTGTATTTCTGGAGGTCTGTGACAATTGAAAATTCAATTGTGTCTGGAATCTGATGCTTTACGGATTAAAGTCCAAGTTACCTTTGAATCTTCCCGATCGACCGGTCCATACGACAGCGCGGTGTCAATTATCAGTCATACTTTCGCCATTATTACATTTTTTATTTATTAGGTATTTATTTGGATCACCAACAGTTGTTATACATCGGCTCTTAACTAATTATACTTCTTAAATCCATCATTTAATGCACAACTACTTAGAGGTGAACACAGCATGTATTATGTTACAGTAATCTTATATCTTAAATTAATTTTACATTGTGAGTGGATAAGTGTTTTGGTAGTTTTTATCTCAGCCAGCCAGGGGAATCATGATGGATGTCAATAATGTCACTATATTTATTGAGGATTTGGCATAATCTCGAGACGGGAGATTTGGAACCAAGTACTGTTCTTCTCAACGTATAATAGGTTTGCGCGGAATTCTGGATAGTGCAGGGAATTTCAAAAGTGCCAATAGCTGCTGACATTCCAAAATATTTTTACAATTCCAGTTCACTAGGTGGTAGACCCATATGTAGGGTCGTCTGGGTAGGTACCACCGCCTTTCTTATTTCAGCCGTGAAACAGTTCACTGTGTTTCGGATTGAAGGGAAAGGTAGCCAGTGTAATTACTGGGCATGGACGGCATTTCATCTTAGGCCTCAGGATGACAACGCACCTGCAATATCAAGTGCTTTTCCTTGTTATTGCAGGTGTCTATAGGCGGCGGTAACCGCTTACCACCAGGTGGGCCGTCAGCTTGTTTGTCATCTAGTTGTAAAAAAAAAAAAAAACAATTTTAACTGAGAATATCTAGTAATTCTCGTCTTGCCGACAAAGACAACATGCCAAAATAACTAGTCCGTTCAGCGTTGGAACCAAGTTCTTTAGCTTTACCAATAGAAAAAGCCAGATTTCGCACAAACCACTTTGGAATCCTTTCTATGCGAAGGGAATGATTAGTGTGGACGCTTCTTAAGTTTGTTAAAACTGAGTAAACATAATTAATCAGATCGTGAATAGTGTAAAATCATATAAACTATAACCTAACACTATTATTTTATCAAATTACCTATTTCAATCGCTCTAATCTCTTTATTTTCAAGCAAAGGAGGAGGATTTATTTTAAATTCTCTATGATCGTTATCATTATCAACATTTTGACCTCCGTAGATTCTCGATCGATATTTGACCTTTAAATACAAGGTTATCAATTTAGTCAACAACATTTATATAATACGTGTAATTAAAGATCTGTGTATAGTCGACAATATTTGGATTGGCAAAAGCATTGTGTTTAATATCTTCATTAGTCTTTCGCTAGCTTACTGTCTTGAATGAGTATTATTTAGTGAAAAATTAGGGAAGAAAATCGTGCTGTTTCAATAACGAATCCCTACCCAATGTGATTTGGAGATGGTACTGAATTAAATTTATTTAGAAATGTAAAGCGCTGGATACTAAACAAACGAATCAGAACTTTAGCAATATTCAACAATGTTTAACTATTCTGTAGGACTACACTATTGCTGTCCATTGCAACCTTAGTTTGTGAATGATATTGTAGATAATATTGTTGATTCTGAAAGTCGATCAATAAACAAACACAACACAGTTGAAAATGTGAGTGTCAGAGTGAATGAAAATGTAGGACGCTGCAGATAGTTCGATATTGGTGAAGTAACTTCCCACTACAGACGAGGTAAAGAGTACGTGCAACATGTGAAGTAATCAGGGAAGTATGTCTAGGAATAATATAAAAGGAACAGGGACCTATCCTATTCTCTGAATGTCCCAACTGGAGCCTCGTGTCCAATAATGGTCCGTTTGGAGCTTAAAATTTCACATCTAGAGTACCTACACATTACCTCTAGTACAAATTGATGTATTCATTCTAGCAGTGATGGTTATAAACGTGAAAGTTATGATAAGAATGGTCATAAAGATAAAAAATGGTCATCTCTAAGCTTCCTTGATTTTGTAATAATTTACCTACATATTCATCAATAGTATAATTTTTGAGGGATTTTTGAGGTATATGGCATTATATGATATTATATATAAAACAATACAATTATTATTGTAATGACGTGCTCAGACAAGTGTTTAAAATTAATGAAAGATGTTTAGCTTTATTAGGTCTTTGTATATTAATTGTTGACCTTTGTGTATTGTAATACCTATATTGTGAAGGTGCATTGTCGGACAGCCTTTAAATACAGTAAATATTCTTATCATTAGGTACTTATTGGTACTTTAATATACCTTTTTTATACTCTGTGCGACACTGCGCTGCTAAATACTATTACTGTGTAATTAAACATTGTAACTTAATGATTGAAAAGAGTGACTACACGAGTTTGTTGCCGGAATCTTCTCGGTAGTTCAACTTTTGGAACCGGTGTAAATTCAGACAGACTGACAGACAGACTGACTGACTGACAGACAGACAGACTGACTGACGGACAGACGGACTGACAGACAGACCGATAGACAGACTGACATAACATTCTTAGCTTACGTAGATGCAGATAAGACAGAGAGACAAACATTATGAAATTGTTAGTTAGTTAATATTATTTTTATGTGATAGACTTAAGGGTTTTTTTGTTGACGATTCAAAAGTGCTTCTTGGGGGCCTAATTGAATAAAGATATTTTCATTTTCATTTTCATTTTAAAGGAGTTGGAGTTGTTGAGATCCCGGTAAATAAAATAGAAGTTCAGAGAGCAGAAATGCTTTGGGTGTATCCAAAGTGTTTAGACAAGCTTCTGTATGAGTATAAAGTCAATTGAAGATGTTTAAGTGTATCTGGAAGACTTTTAATGCAAAAATGATGGCCCCACTTAATCCAAAGTAAAGTGTAGCAGCGGTGTTATGTGTAAAATACTAAGATAATTAAATCGGTGTTTAAGTAATTATGTATTCTAATTAAAATCAGCTCAATAGATCTCAATCATGTATGTATCGATCCAATGTTTATACTGTTTAACTTCATGATTTAATAAGTGTTTTTGTGAATTGTTGTTACCTAATATTCCCAATCTGTAAAACAGAAATATATCTTGAAACTGTTTTTACTAACATTGTTTTTGTTCCATAACTATATCTTGATGTCAAAATATCTGTATTAACATTATTTATCACAATACATAATTATAAGAAAGATATTCCAGGGGTGGTTCCATTGTCTCCAAGTCAGGATCTAATGATGGAATCCCAGGGAAATCGAGGGCAAACCAAAATTTTTATAGGCACGTGTGACATGTTTTACTTTTTTACATAGCTATTCAAGTATTTTCTTCTGTTAGTCATCATCTCATGTTGATGAGCTGATGATGGAAGATACAACTACTTAACGGTTAGGAGTTAGAAGATAATTCTTTCACTGTGTATTTCAAGGACAGACAAGTCAGTAGTGCTGACGGTCACTCATCTTGCTTTGACCATAGAAAATCACTTAAAAATGTGAAAATATTTTTTTAACAAATTTTATTTATTTTTTATTCATACAAGTATAAACATTTACGTAGACAGGTGCCTATTTAAATAAGTAGATGGGTATACGTATTAATAAAAGAGCTTAGGTATAATAATATTATAGACAATGCATCGATTAATGTGTGTATTATTCCACACAATAACAGACCTTTACGTAGGTATTCTACTGCGAGTGGACCGCGCCGGAAAGCTGGCGGGAGACAAAATATTACCTATCCAAGTTTTGTAAATAAATAAACTAAATGTTAGATATAAAAGGTCGTAGGTAGGGTACATATAACATTTTTCTGGTTGTTCTTTTTCCTTTGTCGATAAATTACAAGCTTCAATTGAATAATAGGTAGATACTAATGCCTTTAAGAGAATACTAAATAATAGATATACGTAATGAATTGTAAGTAAATAATAAAAAAAATACTTAAGGAACAAATGTTTCCGTTAATCACAGACATTTGCTTCTACCGGAAATCGAACCATTTATTCCGATTGTTTTTTTATATTCTTCTGTTAAAATAAGTTATCAGAATTTATAAATATTTTAACTAAGAGCAGTCAAGAAAACCACTTAAATTAACCATCCTAAAGTGCAGAAATCTAGACCTCAAAAATACTTGGCGACCCAACTGAGTCTATGACTCTAAAAACGATACCTTAAGATCGTTACTTTAAAACTCATAATCTATTATTCAAACCGCTACATGGATTTCTTCCAAGAACAATAACTTGTTATATAGTAGAAAAATAGGATTAAAAGCTGAAACAAACTCAACATCGGTCTCACCAGCGCCATCTTTTTATATTTTGTAACAACTGTTTAATAACGCCATCTAGGCAACGCATTTACAATGACTTATGACCAGCTCTGCTTTAGGTTGGTATCTTGAAGTACGTGCTTAAATAGAACTGGTTTCAGTTGTGCAATAGTAGATGTCGTTAGTAACTTGATTATTGTTGAAAATATGATACAAATCCGTGTTCTATGGATTTGAGTAACAAATACAATTCGTATAACATTGAAATAGAGTGAATTTTTGGAAATTCGTGTAGCTTTAAAAGGGTCTCACAAAGTAATTTGAAATTTAAGTTAAATTAGTGATTTAATGACCCACTTGGCAAACTAGTTTGAATTACAAACTTTTGTACGTTTCCTGACTGTTATTTTTTAAGATGTAATAGAAATAAATATACCTAATAAATAAACTTAATTATGCCGTGATTCTTACAATCTATTCAAAGTCACCTTATTTTATTCCGATTGAGAGTAGGATGAACTTTGATCTCTTATCGAAAATCTTTCGTTGTTAATTTCGGGGACAAATACCTAGGTACAGATTGTACGTTATGTTTTTAAGCTGAAATACGAGCTTATCATTTCATTTTGTACGGATTTTATTGTATATCTGCATACAAGTGCATGTTTATGTAAATCTTAGATATACAGGTTGGCACATTTAGATCGGTCGGTATGGGGAAGTCTAAAACTATAAGACATGCGAAAATCTCTTCTTAGGAACTATGCCATCGATTTTAGTAATAAGAAAACCTGAATTAATACATTTAAAAAAAAATATGTACTCAGCTCGGGAATCGAACCCAGACTTTTTAAGAAATAAAACTAACACTATTCCTAGTTAGATATCAACTGTGTAAGTCTTAAGCAGTAAACTTTACTATGAAACATGATGTCTAAAATAAATTAAATGTATTGTTTTCATATCTTTTAATTTATTTTAGTTAGAGTTCACGTCTCTGTTCAAACCAAGACGTTTCATTTCCAAATGAGGTTTATCACATACTAATTCTAAGTGGGCTTTGCAATTGATTATAAGTGTATGATTAATAGAAGTAAGCAATTACGATCATAGATAGATAATATTATAATTAAATAGCTCATCCAATAATATAACTTTTTTATTTATTTTCTTTTCTCTATCGGTACATGTAATGCACAACAATATGAGATGTAAGTACGGGCAATCCAGTCGATCGGCTATCATCGCCAAAACCCTGTTGCAACTGGCTCGCACTCTCCTTACTAATGACGCTGCCCGCCTCCGCATAATGGTTCTAAAACAAAACAATCAACCTTTGCCTCAGCGAACATATTTGACGCACTGCAGAAGCGGGGCAGCCTCAAGAGAACCCTAAATGCGTCATTGAATTGAACCCTGCGGGCTCCGAATGTTTTTTGCGAAAAGTTACACCAAAAGCTACATGTATAAAAGCTGGTACAATAGGATCTGAATAGAGTTACTTTTACATCTTAAGAGCAACGAGCAAACTGTCTGGATATCATATTGCCCTTATAGAGAGAGCCCTCCGTACCCTCTTAATGTCTTCATTGTCTTTGAGATCATAAAAATATGATGATTCAATTACTTAAGCAACTAGGTATGATATTTAATTTACAATACCATTATCATCATCATCATATCAGCCGAGAGCCACCCACTGCTGAGCATAGGCCTCCCCAAGGATCTCCAAACCGATCGGTCCTGCGCTGCCCTCATCCAACGGCTTCCCGCGACCCTTATCAGATCATCGGTCCACCTTGTGGCGGGCCTACCAACGCTGCGTCTCCCAGTACGTGGCCGCCACTCTAGGACCTTTCCGCCCCAACGGCCGTCAGTCCTCCACGCAATATCACCTGCCCACTGCCACTTGAAACTCGCAATTCTTTGGGCTATGTCAGCGACCTTATTTCTCCTGCGGATCTCATTATTTCTGATTCGATCGCGCAGAGAAACACCAAGCATAGCCCTCTCCCTTGCACTTTGGGTGACCTTGAGCCTTCGTATAAGGCCCATGGATAAAGTAAAAGGAGATATCGTATAAGGAGAGCGTCACCAGAAATCGGTAACCTTGTATGCCTGGTTCTGATACTTAATTTTTTTGTCTGATTCGGCTTTTACGAGGTTTTCATCGAAAGGAATAGTGACGTCCACTAAGAAAACACGTGACCCTACCCGGTAGCACGAACACTTTTAAATTTCGATTCGGTATCGTTACTATTGCGCTATTGATAAAAAAAGGTATTCCACTAACATTGCTTACAAAATCGGAACGCTAACGAAACGCTCTCGGATGGTTTAAATATTGGTTGGTGACAGAAACTGTCAAAAGTTAAAAAATTCGGTATATACCTACCTACGTATATAGTGTTTTTGGTAGTTATATTTGTTTGAAAAATAGTTAAAGCAGTTTTAAAATAGATTAAATAGTAATTATAATACATATAACTAAATGTAAAAATGTTTTATTTTCCAAAAATATCGGAAAAAAATATAAATTCATGATAATTATGATGACTCGTCAAAGGTTTTTTATCCAAATTATACTTGATGCAATCCTTTGAGCACAGGAACTAAGTTATAGAGTACTTTTTATTCTATTTTGCAAAAATAAACGTAACACAATTACTGCCGTTGTAAAACGGCATGCGTTTCGGCTGCCACAAATGTTAAATATTTAGCAGAATACGAAACAATGATTGAACCGAACGGATCGCGTTACGTGTTTGTTAGTAGAATACCAAACTGATGCGTTTCGGCTACGTTTCGATTGCGTTGAGTTAGCAGAATACAAAAACGTTCTAACTTAAGCGTTTCCGATTCGTTTCAGATCAAAATACAATAGCAGAATTGGGGGGCTGGCCTGTTAACGGAAAACGTCCTGCCCCTCAATTCTGCTATTTATTTACCTAAACAGATCGGCAGCGTTTCGGTATCGTTACTATCGCGCTATTGATAAAAAAAGGTATTCCACTAACATTGCTTATAAAATCGGAACGCTAACGAAACGCTCTCGGTTGGTTCAACTATTTGACAACTGAATCGTTGGTGACATAAACATTTAAAAGTTGTGAAATTCGGTATGTATATCGTGTTTTTGGTAGTCTTTGTAAATCATATTTATTTAAAATAAAGTTAGAGGGTCGATTCTGCTATTTATTTACCTAAACGAATCGGCAGCGACTCGGTATGCGGTTGAGTTATAAAATAGGTATTCCGCTAACATTGTTTATAAAGCCGGAACGCTAGCGAAACGCTCTCGGATGGTTTAAATATTTGGTTGGTGACAGAAACTGTCAAAAGTTAAAAAAATCGTATATAGTGTTTTTGGTAGATAAATTTGTTTGAAAAATAGTATAAGTAGTTTTAAAATAAATTAAATAGTAATTATATTACATATAACTAAATGTAAAAATGTTTTATTTTCAAAAAATATCGGAAAAAAAATTCATTCATGATAATTATGATGACTCGTCAAAGGTTTTTTATCCAAATTATACTTGGTGCAATCCTTTAAGCACAGGAACTAAGTAAGAGAGTACTTTTTATTCTATTTTTCGAAATTAAACGAAACACAATTACTGCCGTTGTAAAACCGTAACTTTTGACAGTTCAACCAAAGAACTACCGATGCGTTTCGGCTGCCACATATGTTAAATATTTAGCAGAATACGAAACAATGATTGAACCGAACGGTTCGCGTTACGTGTTTGTTAGTAGAATACCAAACTTAAGCGTTTCCGATTCGTTTCAGACAAAATACAATAACAGAATTGGGGGGCTGTCTGTAATGACTGATCGGTCCCAGTACAAGCGAGCGCGGTCGTTTGTGAGCACTGGCTCCGGCGAGAACTCATAATATTATATTAGATTAGGGAAGCAAAACAACTTTCGCCATGGTCGATTCCGGAATGGGTCAGTCAAAATTTGTAATTTGCTCAAGATCCTCCTTGCTTCGGAAGGCACGTTAAGCCGTTTTGGTCCCGGTTGTTACTGCAACCGCTTTAACCCACCAACCCGTATTGGGCCAGCACGGTGGTGTTATGGCCCAAACTCTTCATATGTTTCTCCCATGTAGGATGACCTGTGCCCAGCATTGCGACCGATATAGGCTGGTGATGATGATAATAATGATTATTTATAAATATATAAGTATTTCCTTTTTTAATTATTTGCAATGTTATTGTCAATGTTTGAATCTAATAAGACTGAAAATTTAATTAATAAAGAAATATTATCTTTAGAAAAAGCAATATTTAAGAGGAGACAACAATTTTTAAAAAAAGAGCTTCTTTAATAATTTAGCTGTCAAGAAGACATAAAAAGGACTCTCCTGTTCTGACTTATGAAAATAAACAATACTAATACCGAAATTATAAACCTTATAACTGTGATAGTATCATAGCTGTAACAATGTTTTTATTCTTTGTTGCCACAACAAATTTATTGTTTATCATCTTAGACTAAATAACAATATGCTCTAAGTTTAACATCTAAAGAAAAGTCAAATGTCCCGATAAACTTTAAGGTTAATGAGATCATCGTTATGGAAGATTTGGGAGAGATAGATAAGATGAGTTTTTAAATTGTTTTTATTTGCATAAACAAACTTATCAGTACTGAAAGTTTATCACAATAATAATAGTTATGTACCTTCAGCACCTAGTATTTTGCCTCGTAACAATTAATCTGTGTTTTATAATGGTATTTATAAAGTTAATTTTTTATTATTATTAAGAATGTCTGTGTTAGTAGATATTTAATTTGGATGTATGTTTTAAGTGTTTAAAACAATAAAAATCCAAAAATAATCACGATGTAAATTATTAATTTATTGGTCTTCCCCTCGAACGTGCTCAGAGAGCAATTTTAAAAGTGGCTACCTTTAGACCTTTTTTCTATCCTACATGCCTGTTATACGAAGCCTGCGACGTATTGACTGTCCGCCTACTTTTTATAATGCACACAATACTAAAACAACATACGATGCTTTCTTTTAATATAGGGATAATAAATAAAAGTCGGAAAGATGTAGTCTGTGTCATGAATTCTACCTCCAAATATATGTTTACAAATAGATTCTTCGCATTTTTACTCCTCTCTGTACAATAGAGTTAATAAAGCACTAGGTATTGAATTAAATTACTTTAACTGTAAAAAAACTATTATATAATTGTTTACAAATTCTGTCCTACGAACATACTGAAGAGTTAATCATAGGATGCAAATAATATAAGTAAATTGTTACGTTTGTTTTAATTGTACATAATAATATTTAATTTTGTCAAATAGCTGTCACTCTAACTTTTATAAGTACTTACGTTTTTATTTGTTGTATCTAGAGCATGAAAATAGTATGATATGCACTTTATCGCCTGAAGCACAGGTCTCTACCTAGTTCAGGCAAATTGTATAAATGTGCACTTTTTATTATTTAATTGTAAGGAATATTGTGTAAATCTTTGTACATTTTTCTTAATAATTTTTTATTATTATTATTAGTATTGTTTATTGTACATAAAAGCAACATAAAACATAATTTACAAAATAAAACATAATGTACACAGGCGAGCTTAACACAAAACTGTGTTTTCTACCAGCAAACCTTCAAATTTTGATAGGTTGGTGAGATATTACTTACATGTGTTAAAAAAGAAAAAAGTTTCACATACTTACATAATTAATACAAATACGCATCATACATAAATACTTACATACGTAAATAATTTAAATACACGTACATACCTAATATAAATACAATTCGTACTTACATACATATTGAGTATTTAATCATTTTTTTCTACAACCAACCTGGTAGGAGAGAAAAATAATTAAATATCGCACCACTAAAAAGTAATACATGGAAAAATAAAACAAACAATTTAGTTTACTTTGATACATAATTTATTCCACTATTTTAATTTAAAAACAAAACTACGGAATCAGTCTTGATGAAATTTCAAATCATGATTCTTAGATACATTTTCAAATTTGTCCAATAGAAATTTCAAATTAAAAAGGGTTTTCTAAATTAGTTTATAATCTAATGATGAAGTTATAAGGTAACAAACATAAAAAAACAACTGAATTCAAATCTCCTCCTTTTTAAAAGTCGGTTAAAATATTTGCTTTTAGGTACCTACTTCATCTAAAAGATACTAATGAAATAAAATATTATGGTACTCTTAGCTTCCCTGATGCCAGGGGTTGTTTTCCAACAACCCGCGACGTGCACATGCAGCTTCTGAAATATTGAAATTCAAAATAGAATTAACAAGAATCCGAACACTGCATCGGACTTTTTTTCTCGGTCTTGATTTGCCTTCTACTGACTTGTAAGCGATAACATTGAAAAAAAAAAAAATTTTAGACCTCAACAATGTCAAAAGAACAACAAACCGTGACAATGGCGTTTCAACTCCGTGACAATATTATTGTAGGGATAAAGATAACACCAAATCGTCGACAAGCTACTAATTATGTGTATAAGAATAGAATTATTAATTTTAAATAAAATTATTTGGAATATAATACAAAGCCAAGCTATCTATATCCAGCTCGATGTAGTGTTTCTGATTCGATGACCCTTTCTGAGGAGTCCATACGTGGGAGCGACAAACAAAACGGCAACAATCGTTCTGGCGACAGCACGTTTTGGTCACAAACGCTACAGCGACAGCACGTTGCGGCGACTTATGGTCACAGTTCTAACCAGCCGACCCTCTAACCTCTGGGAGAGAAGGGGGGGTGTTTGGTACTAGGTGGTAGGCCCGTATGTAGGGTCGTCTGGGTAGGTACCAGCGTCTTTCCTATTTCAGCCGTGAAACAGTTCGCTGTGTTTCGGATTGAAGGGAAAGGTAGCCAGTGCTATTACTGGGCATGGACGGTATTTCATCTTAGACCCCAGGATGAAATCGCATCAAGTGATTTTCCCATGTTATTGCAGGTGTCTATAGGCGGCGGTAACCGCTTACCATCAGGTGGGCCGTCAGCTTGTTTGTCATCTAGTAGGATATAAAAAAAGCCTCAGCGACGTTCCTTGCATTATTAACTGTAGGCCCTGCCAGAAGACCAGCGCCACAGTGACATTTGTCGCTGTGACATTATGCTGAGGCAGTGACCTAGTTGGCCCCTATTTATTTTGTTTGTACCCATAATTTATTTATTGGCCAATAAATGCTTTCTTTCTTTCTTTCCTTCCTAACCGCTTCCTGACGGCATCACGGGATGGCCCGAAGATTTGGGGGCGAGCCCCCCATAAGAAGGGACTGACAATCGTTGGTCGTCTGCTTGTGATGGTATAGCGGATGTTATGCTCTTTGCGCCCCCTACAACATCGTCATTCCGTAGCAAGATGAGTACATCGCTGAGGGCTTTAGTGGGTGAGAGCTCCGCACCTCTTACATCTACTCCCCCGGGAGTTGGGAGTTAGAGCCGGTAGAGTTTTCCCTCAGCGTTAAAAAAAGGTTAAAACTGTGATAAAAAATAAAAAGTTTATAATTTTGACTATGTATGTATATCCTGTCGTCGCAACGTGCTGTTGCCGCAATGATTGTCACTCACGTTACGGAGTCCTTTGGGAGATCAGTCATAACTAAATAATTTTATCGAATTAGAAAACATTTAGCAACTATATCGTTTTAATTTAAGTGTAAAAAGTTTGTTTATCTTTGCAATAATTCATCAACAAGTACTTATCATTGTTGTATATTTTTAAAATAATACTCTTTGATTTGGCTATAAGAAAGATAAGAGTTTGCGTATAAATACCTGTGGAGACAGCTAAGAAGGTACAGTTGTCTTCAAGCTCGGGAGCGATGAGGACTGTCCTGGTTTTGGCAACAGTGGTGACCCTGGCTTTAGCCGGGGCCATTCCCTCTCACCACGAATATGTGAATCTGAAGACTGAAAATGGTAAGATATTTGTTCATTTGTTTTTATTCTTATGATCTGATCTTTAAATATTTCGATAAAATTTTACGTGATAAACTTGACAAATAATATTAATTAAAGAATCTTCCATAACTCTAAAATTCTGTACAGTGATACTTAAATCTGGTTTGAAGCATTCAGTCATAAAAGCTCTTCGTCACATTCTGATACGTCATTGTCAACCTAATTTACGCTGTATGTCTTTCGAGCAAATGATAAATACGAATAATATGAAGCTATAAAATGCTTTAGATGACATTTAACATATTTAAATTTTCAGTTGATGCCATAACAGTTCAACGTCAATACAAGGTCTTGGAGCTGTTCGAAGCCATCCACCAAGTCAACATCCACGCTGACTACTACAAAGTTGGCAAAGACTATGACATCAAGGCCCACGTTGGTGACTACACCGTAAGAAACAAATTTTCCTATCTATAAAAGTACTCTGTGGAACTAATTTAAAAAAAATATTATTTTCCCAATGAAATTGAAATGGCATTGGAGTTATGATTCTCATTGCATTTCTTTATTTTCAGAAAAAAGAGGTTGTAGACCAATTCTATTACTACGAGAAGGACTTTGTGCCGAAATACAACATATTCAGCATTTTCAATGAGAAAATGAGGGCACAAGCTAAGGCTTTATACGACTTGTTCTACTACGCTAAGGACTTTGACACCTTCTACAAGACTGCTGCTTGGGCACGCATTTACGTTAACGGAGGCATGTTTGCTTATACTTTCTATGTTGCCACCCTCCACCGCGAGGATACTACAAAGTTGACTATTCCTCCCTTCTATGAAATCGTACCTGAATATTATGCTAATGCAGAAATCTTCCAGAAAATGTATTACGGCAAAATGCGTGGAGAACCTTTCGAAGAATTCCCCGAATTCGGTATCTATAAGGAGGCTGACAAATACTTCTACTATGCTAACTACTCAACTTACTATACTTATGGCAACGAACATAAACTGGCCTACCTTACTGAAGATATTGGCTGGAACTCATTCTACTCTTACTTCCATGCTCTGATGCCATTCTGGGAACAAAGTGAATATCTGGCTCATGGTCTCTTCAAAGAACGTCGCGGTGAAATTTACTACCAATTCTACCAACAACTGCTTGCTCGTTATTACCTTGAGAGACTGTCGAACGGACTTGGTGAAATTCCTAGATTCTCATGGTACCAGCCATTCAAATATGGATACCGTCCTTTCATGGCCTCAAAGTTATATCCTTTCGTCCAAAGGAGCGAAAACTATGTGATGCAGAATGAGTACAATCTGGATGATTTGCGTTTTGTCCGCAATTATGAAGACATTTTCCTGTCTTACCTCGAGGAAGGTCAATTTAAAGCTGTGAGTATTGGCTATCATGAAGTTGTCTGTCTAACAAACTAATGGATAATACTTATTGATTTTTTTAAAATTTTTCAGTACCATAAGCAAGTAGACTTCTATAACTCAAAATCAATCAACTTTGTCGGTAACTTCTGGCAAGCTAATCCTGATTTGTACGAGAAACTGCCACAGCCTCATTACCACCAATCTTACGAAATTGCCGCTCGTCGCATTCTAAGTGGATCACCCCTAAAATACAAACACCAAGTGTAAGTTTACCTCAAGATTCTTTAGATTTTCGTTTACTACGCCATCAATTTGTATTATTTCTTTGTTTTTTATATATGTATTTTTATTTTCTATATTTTAACAAACAATTAAAAGTTAGGTTCCACATATAAATAAACTAGAAAAAGACATAATATAGAGTAGTATGCGAATCCGCGATCTTTCACGATCACTGCTCCAACTACTGAGCTATCTGCTACTTTAAAGAACTTTTCTTTTAGTTTATAAGCTAACGTTTACCATCACAATGTCAAAATTATTTTTATTATACATCCGAATGAGTATTGTTATAATTATCGTCTATTCAGTGAAGTTACGCATTGATTTTAATATTTTTTTATTTTGTGTGTGTCTAGATATGGTAGTATGAAATTGCAATCGCAATAATCAACACCCATAAACCTATCAATTCGGAACTTGTTATCACACCTTAGCATTTATATAGCCATGTTAACATGGGTTTACCCGCTTGTTATACCGAGTACCTAACACCTTGTTTAACTATAAATATTCTTTTTCAGCGACAATATTATCCCGAGCGCCTTGGACTTCTACCAGACTTCTCTTCGTGACCCCGCCTTCTACCAAATTTACAACAAGATTGTTGGTTTTATGCTTAAGTACAAACAGTACCTACAGCCTTACACCCAGGAAAATCTTCACTACGTTGGCGTAAAAGTCAGCAACGTAGAAGTTGACAAACTGGAAACATACTTCGACTTCCATTCATTCAATGTCACCAATGGCGTTTTCTGGTCAAATGAGGAGTTATTGAACAACAAGAAAGAATACATGATCACTCAGCCTCGTTTGAATCACCAGCCTTTCATGGTGAAGTTGTCTGTGAAATCGGACGTCGAAGAGGAGGCTACCTTCAAGATATTCTTAGGTCCCAAATATGACAGCTATGGTAACTATATCAAATTTGAAGACAACTGGATGAATTTCGTGCAGCTGGATTGGTGGA
The DNA here is from genome assembly GCA_947347705.1 of Nymphula nitidulata. NCBI lineage: Eukaryota > Metazoa > Arthropoda > Insecta > Lepidoptera > Crambidae > Nymphula > Nymphula nitidulata. Next base: position 10,998,355 of record OX374633.1, read on the forward strand.
CGCAAAAGCTTAGCAAGGGTGAGAACGTTTACGAACGCAGCTCAGAAGACTTCTACTTCTACAAGCACGACTCACCAACGACCTCTGAAATCTACAAGTTTTTGGGTGAGAGCAAATTGCCAGTTGACGTGATCTACAACTACCACAATTTGCCGAGGAGGTTGATGCTGCCCAGAGGTACGAAGAGTGGTTTCCCGCTCCAGGTTTACGTAGTCGTTTATAAGAGTGTTGCGCTACCCAAAGAATACGAACCGTACAGGAACCACGTTCTAGATGAAAAGCCTTACGGATACCCGCTCGACCGCCCGGTCTCTCAATACTTCTTCCAGCCCAATATGTTCGTAAAGGATGTTGTCGTGTACCACAAAGGCAGTGAGTACCCGATCTCCTACGATGTAGTGGAGCATAGCAACAAAGTATCAAAGCACTGAAATTTAGAATAAGTTTCCTAAGAGCATTACAGAATCCTGAATGAATATATATATTTATTAAACGATATTTAATACATTTTATTGTTTTATGTCAAAATGGTTTTCTTTATTTATATTATCAAAACATACTCGCTAAAAGTGTACCAAAGCAAAGTAGCTATTGTACTTTTTATTGTTATTTTGTGGAATTTCATTTATAGCAGCCTATAAATAAAATTCCACAAAAATAGCACCAACACAATCGTAATAATAATTATTAATCAGTTAACTGTAGTCAAAAGTATTGATGAGTTCTTGATCACTAATTATTTGGTTTCTTTTATATCTTTCCGCATCAGGAGTATCAGAAATCGATAAAATATTTACTAGAGGTTCTGGTAAATATACAGTGTGGTTGTAATTAAAGCAAAAAATGGAAACAGAGATTCCTTATAGTATCCACAGATAAAACAAAACGGGTCTGATGTTCCAAAGATTTTAAATTATGAGAATTGATCATTTAAAATTAACATTTCCCATCAATGAATTTTCACATTGTCGCATAATGTCTTGTTACCGGGCATTTTCATAGATTCTAACGTGTATTAGTGTCACTAAATGTCACTGTCAATTATAACGACTGGATTCAATGTCTGTAGTACATTGCTGTCTAGATTAATTTTATTAGCAAATTACACTAAACATATTTGTTCATTATAATCAATCAATGCCATTTGGAAGTAATTACTGATTACTTAAAGGATTTATACTTTATTTTTTGCTCCTGTTACAGGGCCCACCTGTATGCTCTTGATATAGTTTCATAGTAAGAAAAAACTAGTTATATTATTATTTCCAGAACTTACTGCAAACCCCCATGTTATAATATTGTACAAAAAAATTGATGAAATGTGTTATGTCTACTATAATAAGAACCTCTACAAAATAATATCCCACTAATCACTTTTTAAATTTGCTTATTTTTTTCCACAATTCTTACTAATAAATAATAACATAAGGTCAAAGATAGATGGGTGCCCGTCGACATTATTGAATGGTCTGTCTCCTAGTAAAAAATAATAAAAAACTTGACTGTTGTTTGTTGGTGAGTTCCGTGGTTCCGTTCTCTATCTCCAAAGAATGTCATCAGATCCAGACGAAATTCACATGAGACCAAGATATTTTTTGATCACAAAAAAATATGATCAAAAAACGTCGTACAATAATTTGTTACCGGAGTATAGTGTACGAGGCACACGCAGCCCCTAAGTAAGTAAATTAATAGATTAGTCCCATCTTAATTTGGTAGTGATCTGTTGAACATCGACATATTATTTAGAAATAGAGAATGGAACTCCTTAACACAATACAGTTCAGAAATGGTTAAAAATAATAAATTTTATATATCAACCATGAATAAGGACAATAACTGAGAGACAGACTATTCAATAATCCCAATGGACACCAATCATAGACTACATTTTTTATACGCTTAACATCCATTTAGCTTTGATCTTGGCAATTTCTTAAAAATACTTTTGGGAATTTTTATTTTATTTTAATCAAAACCTAAATAAGTACGTATAGTGGAACCAAAAGTTGAACAGTCCCCAATAGATGAACGTACAGTAGAATATTTAAAAAAATCTTTCGTATTTACGTTTTACGCAACTACACTACGTCTCTGCCCATTTTCCTCGCTATTTCTCTAACTACTCGTCGAGTCGACAGAACTTACTGACAGGTGGGTCTAGAAATGAACGCGGAGAAGACAAAAATTATGTTCAATATCCATGTCGCACATAAACCAATTACAGTGGGCAGTTCTGTTCTCGAAGTTGTTGACGAGTACGTTAACCTCGGACAAATGGACCAGATAGGTAACTTCGAAAAAGAGGTAAATCGACGAATCCAACTTGGATCAGCAGCGTTCAGGTAATTATGTAATATCTTCTCGTCTAAAATTCCTCATTGCCTCAAGTCGGAAAGGAAGTCTTCGACCAGCCTGTCGATTCTGTAACAAAACTCGCACCTCACTTCGCAAGTCACTTCGAATTCAACTGTCAAGTAGAGCAAATTTTCATACATTTTTTGCTCTATTTGACAGTTGAATTCGAAGTGACTTGCGAAGTGAGGTGCGAGATTCGTTACAGAATCGCACGCCAGTGTGTGTTGCCAGTGACGACATACGGCTGTGAAACGTGGTCGCGTACTAAAACCCTTCTGTACAAGTTTAGAATCACCCAACGAGCTATGAAACGAGCTATATTAGGCGTTTCCTTACGAGATAGAATCAGAAATGAGGACATCCGTAAGAGAACTAAAGTCACTGACATAGTTCATAGGATGAGCATAGCACGCAGATGGCTGATGGGGCTTTAAAGTTCTAGCATGGAGACGTTGCGAACAGCGCAGTGGATACCCTCCACTAGATGTGCAGATAACCTGGTCAGGGTCGCTGGAAGCCGATGAATACATACTAAGCAAAACCGATCCGTTTTCCGCGGTGGACTATAACGTGACAAGTCGGGTGTGTGGCTGCAGGGTAAGAACATTGACACAACCGACGTTTAGTGAGGTGATACCCGCTAAAATTCAGTTTTATATGGAAACCTATGTAAGGAAAGTACAATCAAATTTAAAAAGTTTGGCAGCTTATGTAAGAGGGCCTGTGCCCAGCAGTGGGACGTATATAGGCCGATGGTGATATTGATACTTACGCATTATATATGTCACCGCCATCTGCCTGAATTCGCCTCTTAATTGGATGCCTAGCCCGTTGATTAAGCGCTGGCATACAATCAAACGCCTAGCCCGATGGTTAATTAGACTCACTTAACGTTTGACGACTTGGCGTATTGAATGGGTCGTCTTGTGCCGAAGACGAATACCTTAGTGGTTCTTCTGAGTGTTGGAAAGTTACCCAGGTAGAAATTAGCCATCTCCTTTGCTGTTCAAGTAATGGATTAGAACTTGTTATACTTGAACCAATACATGAAAGCCGTTTAACTAAGGGAAAGTTCATAATCTTACATCTCTTATTGCTAAAACCCATGTTTGACGATAAAAAAAACCCAAAACCACTGAAATGAATTTTAATAAATGTGTGAAGCTAGTTACCAAAAGTTGAACTAGCGTTTTGATTGATATTAAAATTTATTTCAGTATGAAATCATACACTGCCCTTATTACTTTTTAGGCTAGCCTGACTTGCTTATGTATGGCAACTTTTGTTAGAATTGGTTGGTTTTTTCAAATATTTTCTTGACTTGAAAGTATAAATGAACAGCAGTGCGGTTTAAAGGCTCTTAAATCAATCAATCAAATTAAATCAATCAGTCCATGCCCAGTAATAACACTGGCTACCTTTCTCTTCAATCCGAAACACAGCAAACTGTAAAAACACTGTAATTAACGGAGAAATATTGATAATAATATGGGATTCGAACCTGGGACTGCCGACCGAGTAGCTTGTATAGTAAGGGGTACAGATCACTCAGCTAACAGGTCGTAATATAAATAAAATATACAGCAACATATTAATTTGATATGTTGTTTGTTTGTATATTATCTACAGCCTTACTTAATGAAAAGGAAGTCCCAACTCGACCATTGTAAACAAAATTCATTACGAATCATATCATTTTTCTTCATTTGCTTATGATCCAAATTACTGGTTATGTAATAAACTAAAAAAATGGAAAATAATTACAATGATTACAATAGATATGCTTATTTGCTTTAAATTAGTTTTTCTGGATTTAACAGAATCAATTGTAAAGAACTGAATTAAACTTTTGGTATATTTCTAGAGAGGATATTGTTGACCGTTGGCCGTTCAAAACATTTGAATTTGTAATCTGTCATTTTTATATGATTGTTCATTGAGTTTTCTCATTTTGGCGCGAATACAATGTACAATATTTTGCGATATTAAATTAGAGTGGGGTGATAAAGAGAACCGAATCGCTGTGATTGCATTACAAAAAGTAGGTATGGAGCCAAATGCAATTTTTAAAACTCTCCATACGCTTGGTATTAGTAAAATGCTTGTGTACGGGCTATTGATAGGTACAATGAGACCTCCTTTGTTTGTGACAGAAAAAGATCGGGCCGTCCACGTAGTGTTCGTACGAAAAAGGTGGTCAAAGCAGTAAGGGAAAGAATTTGAAGAAATTCTGTCCGAAAGCAAAAGATTTTATCTCGGGAGATGAAGATATCACCTAGAATCATGTCGCGTATTTTAAAAGATGACTTAGGACTTGCAGCCTATAAGAGACATACTGGTCATTTCTTAACTGATAATTTTAAAAAGAATAGGGTGGTAAAATCGAAACAACTACTGAAGCGGTACGCAAAGGGAGGTCACAGAAAATTTTCGTTTACAGATGAGATGTTTTTTTACAATTGAGCAACATTTTAACAAACAAATGACCGTATTTATGCTCAAAGCTCTAAGGAAGCTTCCCAATTAGTCGACAGAGTGCAACGTGGGCACTATCCGACTTCAGTGATGGTTTGGTGGGGTATATTATCTATGAAGGTGTGACTGAGCCATTCTTTTGTGAAAAATGTATCAAAATATCGCCACAAGTGTATCAAGATACTATTCTTGAGAAGGTAGTGAAGCCCCTTAAAAACACCATGTTCAATTACCAAGAATGGTCCTTCCAGCAAGACTCGACGCCGGGTCATAAAGCTCGGTCTACTCAGTCTTGGTTGGAAACGAACGTTTCGGACTTCATCAGAGCTAAAGACTGGTGTCGTCTAGTCCCGATCTTAATCCGCTAGATTATGGTCTGTTTTATGGTCAGTTTTAGAGAGTGGCTTGCTCTAAACGCCATGATAATTTGGAGTCCCTAAAACAATCCGTACGATTGGCAGTGAAGAATTTTCCCATGGGAAGAGTGCGTGCTTCTATTGATAACTGGCCTCAACGTTTAAAACTGTATTGCAGCCAATGGAGACTACTTCGAATAAGCTTTTTATATTTTAAATTGTTTTATATTTATGTATTAAACAAACACACTGTAGAAGTAATAAATGTTATTTGCAATAACATTTTTTTTTCTTTGTTTCAGTATTTATGGCAAGACTAGGTATAAAGAACATTAGAAATTTTGTTATTCCTAATTATCAGTACATGCTCCGTCGAATTTTGAAATTTTCGTATCGTCAACGGAGGTATCGTCGCTCGATACGATGACGATAGAGAACAAATTTTCGTTTGTAGCCTGAATCATACATTGTATTTTATTTAAGGCGCTTAATTCTCTTCTATGTGGTCGTAGAAAAGATGAATGATTGGAAATCTATTGCAAATCTTTTTCATTTACACATAGATCAATAAATCACTATTTTCTGGAATCAGTATATCAATCGTGATCGACATCACATACAGAATGAAATCAATCAAATTAAATCATCATGAACAGCTGGACAAAGGTCTCCCCTAAAGATTTCCACGATGATTGGTTGTGCGCTGCACGCATCCATTGTCTACGTGCGACCTTCACCAGATAACATTTATTTGAAACCTGGAAGACTTGGGCACAATGCACGACGATCTCTGTAGAGTCTCCTAACAGTGGGTCTTAAAATTAACATGGATCGGTTTGGACATCCTTGAAGGATGGCCAGCAGTAGGCGTCTCACGGCTGATATGATGATGATGATGACCTATACACTTGATGTCAGATTGTTTTATCAACCAAAATAAAAAAGGTACATTTATCAAAAAAAATTGAGGTTTTAAATAAAATGTAATATAGTGTGACTATGACCGATGCCATAATATTTGATTTAATAATATCGGACCCCTATACTGATAACGATGATCTTGTTTTTAAGGCATCCGTTATCTTACCTAAAATATAGGTGTTTATGAGCTGTTGTGATTTATTTTGATTCCCTTATCAATATGAATGATCCCTAAATATTTGTATCTGTTCTTTCACTGACTTTTTAGCAAGATAAAGAGTGCGTGATTTTGGATAAATAGTTGCGGGGGAATTGTTTCGGCACAGTTGTCTTCTGGTTGGGACACGATGAGGACTGTCCTAGTATTTGCAGCTTTTGTGGCCCTGGCTGCGGCCTCGTGGGTTCCCCATTTCCCTAGTCCATCTTCACTGAAAACTCGTTCAGGTGAGTTTGATTTATTAATTACCTATATCTAGATATCATTTTATTAATATATTTGTTCACAGTTCTCTTTCTTCAAAAATTGGCTATGACTTTATTGCTACCCAATGTACTTGGGTTCTTGGTAAAGTTATTAAATGTAGAAAAGATATTAAGTTGGTAATAAAGCGGTTATGGTCTTACTTATACATCTTTACTTAACGTATTTTAGTAATCTTTCTTATTATGCATATAAGTGAGAGAAACTCCTAGCCTAACGGATTTACCAAGCTATTTTAAAAATTCATTTTTTTAAAGTTGCTACACTACTAAGTAAACTCTCTTAAAGATTATTGACATATAAAACTTTATTGTTTCTCAGAATTAAATAACAATATAATCAATATATTACGGAAATAAGTGATAAAAAAACTGTGGAAGCACCTCCACCTTTAGAAAACCGTATTGGTAACGTTGTGTTCTTTTTGGTGAGATAAAGTGCCGAAGCTCATTACTGGAGCATTGTACCTATTGGAAGCAGGAAACTTCTGCCCTATGCTGTCAACATAACACTTCCTCGTGTGCAACTAATAATTGGTATTACAAAGGTCTACAGGTTATAGTTATTATGATTACTGATAAGAACAGCAACTTTTAAAACGCTTGCTCACAATGAATACATTTTTGTTATTGTGAAATATTTTGTTCTAGTGGAACCTGTGACGGTCGAGCGCCAGTACAAGATCTTGGAATTTCTCGAAGCTCTAAGCCAAGTGAACAGTCATGCTGGGTATTACAAAGTTGGCAAGGAGTATGAGATTAAGACTCACCCTGAATTCTACGTGGTATGTTTTCATCAAATTTTCACATTATATAAAATTTATATTTTCCTGTCATTTTGAAATACATTTGTATCTACAAATTTTATTTACAGAAAAAAGGTGTCGTCGAAAAGTTCTTTAAATTATATGAAAGAGAATTTTTGCCCCAACACCATACATTCAGTATCTTCGATGAAAAATCCAGGTTGGCAGCCATGGCTCTGTACGATCTGTTTTACTACGCCAAGGACTTTGACACTTTCTACAAAACAGCTGCATGGGCTCGCGTACATTTGAACGAGGGAATGTTTGCATACACGTTCTATATTGCTACTGTACAACGTGCAGACACTAAAGATTTGGTTCTTCCTGCCTTCTACGAAGTCTGGCCTGAGTTTTACTCTCACTACATTGTTTTCCAAGCAATGTACTATGCCAAAATGCGTGGACTACCATTCGAACAATATCCCGAGTACGGTATTTATGAACATGATGGTCAATATTACTACTACTCTAACTATTCTGATTACTACAACTATGGTAAAGAAGAATACAAGATCTCATACTTGACGGAAGATATTGGCTGGAACTCTTTTTACACTTACTTCCATGCATTCATGCCGTTCTGGGAGAAGGGAGACAACATAGCATATGGTCTTTTCAAAGAGCGTCGTGGTGAAATATACTATTTCTTCTACCAACAGCTGCTTGCTCGTTACTATTTTGAGAGACTTTCCAACGGACTAGGCGAAATTCCTAAATTCTCCTGGTATCAACCATTCTACTATGGCTACCGCCCATACTTGTCCACAAAACAATATACTTTTGCCCAACGGCCTGAGCATTATGTACTCCAGACTGAAAAGAATCTCGATGACCTACGATTTGTGCGCAACTACGAAGACATGTTCCTAACATACCTTCAACAAGGACAGTTTCACGCGGTCAGTATTTATAGAAAATTGTTTTATTTATAGATATTAATTACTTAAAATTGCAATAATACTTATATGTCTTTATTATTTTATAGTTCAATCAAGATGTTGACTTCTACAACACTTCTTCTATTAACTTCGTTGGCAACTTCTGGCAAGCAAACCCTGACCTGTACGAGAAATATGGAAAAACTCATCACCACCGCTCATATGAAATGGCAGCTCGGCGCATCTTGGGTGGAGCTCCTACCTCCTTTAAAAACAAAAAGTGAGTTTTCTTATATCACCTCAAGATGCATCAGTTTATAACGCCATATTATTTTCAAATTCAAAATATTGTCTTAAATAATTAGCTTTTACTATACATATATTCAACCGCCTCTGTGGTCTATTAGTTGAGACGACCTACCTCAAATCTTTTTTTAATCCCCGACGCCAAAGGAGGTGTGTCAACTGTGTGTGATAACTTTGACGTGTCTATCTATGTATCTGGTGTCTGTCAGTACCATCGAGCTCCTAAACGAATGGACCGTTTCTAATTCGGTTTTTTTGCTTCCAAAGCTGACGTGATAGTTCTTAGCTATAATTTATGAATATACGTTCAGGCGTTTGATGACTATCAGCTCATATTCCAATTGACAAAAGGGTGTTAGTAACTTTTACAGATCCGATTGATTTGAAATTTGCCTTGATGTTACTTCGGTGACATTTAAAGACATGCTAACCTTGAGCTTATCCTGTGCCATCAAATAGTTTGTGATATGGTGTGTTTGGGTGCATAATAATAGTCAATGAGATGGCGTTAGAAATGTGATAATTTAGGCTGGGGTTATATAAAAAAATATACGCTTACAGACCTACCCTTTGTAGGCTAAGCAACGAGCGTGTGGAATACCTACTAAAACTGCCCGTTAACTCCACTGACCTTCGAGGGGGTAGCCTGTGCTCTGCGGAAGCAATCTAACCAACCCGCTCCCTACTTCTTATATCTGAGATCTTCCAGGGTTCAATTTACATGGGGGCTTTATCTAAGTCCGTCTGGCTAGCTACCACCGTCTTATTAGTCTTATCTAAATTCATGTGAGGTGAGGCCAAGAGCTATCCATTATTAAGAATAAAATAACAACATTATGGATCATTATCAATGTCATTTTATCCTCACCGAGGAGCTCGATGGCGTAATGGTTTCAATTACGAAAACAAAGCAACTTTCGCCTTGGTCGATCTGGGTCAACCAAAAATTTGCAATCTTGAGCTACTTTGTGTTTGTACCTCGGTTGTAACTACAACCGCTTTAACCCACCAAACCCCATTAAGTTAGCGCAGTGGTGTTATGACCCGAATTCCTCATGTATTTCTCCCATGCAGGACGACCTGTGCACAGCAGTGGCTGGTGATGACAAATGATAATTACAAAATAAGAAATAAAGCTTTAACAAATAATATAATAATTTATTAGTAACCCAACAAGCGGCGTTATCCACTCGGACGGCTATGACAGTTGGAAAATCAATTGTGTCTGGAATCTGATGCTTGACATGTTATATATTTAGTAATTAAAATAGAATAAAACTAGAAAAATTTCACGTCCTGAGGCAGGAATCGAACCCGCGACCTTTCGCTATCCGGGCGACTGCTCCGACCACTGAGCCACCCAGGACTTGGGATATCCCTGTGAAATTCTTCTAGTCTATCTTGTATTTGCGTTTATGAGCTAACGTCCACCCTACAATGTCGAAATATTCTATTTCAACCATTTTATTCAAACATTTATAATAATGTTAAAATCAAAAATTAAGAATATGTTATATATTGTCAAGAAAATTAAGAAAGTCAACAGTCTTGTTAAATTCGTAGAAGAATAATTGATAAACTTTAAAATGTTCTTATTACATTCCAGCTACGACTTCGTTCCCACGGCCTTGGACTTTTACCAGACTTCATTACGTGATCCTGCTTTCTACCAGATTTACAGCAAGATCATGTACTTCATAACGCAGTACAAGAAATATTACACACAACCTTATAGCTACGAAAAACTTCACTTTGTAGGAGTTAAGGTCAGGGATGTAGAGGTATCCAAACTGCAAACTTACTTCGAATTCTATCCTTTCAATGCCACTAACGCTGTTTTTCTCAGCAACAAAGAATTCACCTCTGCTGAACCAAAATCGTTTGTAGTCGTTCAGCCACGATTGAACCACGAGCCATTCAATGTGAAAATTTCGCTCAAGTCAGACTACGAGGGTCTTGCTACTTTCAAGATCTTCTTCGGTCCCAAATACGATAGCTATGGTAACGTAATCAGCCTTAAAGACAACTGGATGAACTTCGTAGAATTGGATTGGTTTACGCAACATATCACCAAGGGTGATGTGACTGTTGAAAGGAGCTCTAAACAATTCTTCCATTTCAAAGAAGACTCTTACCATATTTCTGGTCTGTACGAACTACTGCGCGAGGGCAAGTTACCGGTCGACATGATGGACAATTACGAAAACGTGCCCAGGAGACTAATGTTGCCAAGAGGTACAGAAGGTGGATTCCCATTCCAATTCTACTTTGTTGTCTACCCGGCAACAGAATTGCCTAAAGAATTAGAGGACCTCCGTGCATGGATTGTCGACGATTCGCCTCTCGGGTATCCTTTGGATCGCCCGGTCTCTTACAACTTCTTCCAGCCCAACATGTACATGAAGGATGTAGTCATCTATCACAAGGGGAGTGAATACCCGACGATCTTTAACGTGGAGAACGTCCACTACGTTTCCAAACACTGAAGAGACATTATTTAAGTACTAGGGAATATTAAATAACAATTACTGTAAATGAAAAATCAATAAACACTTTTAAATTTATGTATTTTATTAATTTGGCCCTAAATTTCCTCAATTTTACATAGTACTATAATTATGGAGTGAATACTAGGCGCAGAGTGGAGCACGAAAAACGGCATGTAGATACCTACCTAGATATATACCTAGTTTATTCTCTTGTTTTAAACGTCAATACAGCAGTCTTTTAATATAAAAATGGAGAAAAGTAACCCATTTTTTCTGTAGAATCTTTTAGATGAAAGACGGTAATATTATAAAATTTATAGTTTGGTGCTGTTTCACTATACATATCCGCTTGTTTATGGAATGGAAATCCTAATGGTTTACTATCTATTTCATATGATACTTTTTTGTACATGCTAGGGTTTGAAGAAATATCACTTTGTCCTTCATCTTCTAGTATCATTAAAAATACTGTTAAATTTAGACCACTTTCTAGTCCTTTTGGTAGTATTAAGTTTTGAGGAAATTGAAATATGTCATAATTGTCTTCAATACTATCGTCATAGATATCCGTTTTGTTCAGATTTTGAATAGAAGAATATTTAGTTGATTTATCAGGACTCCAAGTTATGATATTTGATCCTCTATTTAATTTATGACGATAACAATCTAATTGGAAAAATTTAAAATGGTTGTCCCAACAATTATTAATCCAGCACTGAGGCCCTAAAAATAACCTAACGATAACATCTTTTGGAGCCATAGATTCTACAGTGAAATTCATAACAAAAGGTAAGTGATTAAGTCTTCGTTGTCTTGCGAAGATATTAGGGGTTGATCTGGAAACGTGTCTAGCTGTATCTCCTTCTAATGATTTATACAAATTAATTAAATAATAGTCAAAAGTGGTAGACAGTTGTGAAAACACTGCATTAGATATTACGAATTCCTCAGATTCATAATTATAAATATTATAAGGTTCCGTGCTATTGACGTATTCTGAGAAATAAGCAAGAACTCTTTGTATCATATACCAATATACTGGTTCTCTTAGGGTAGTTTGTGGGTGATGCAATATAGATGGTGAAGGATTGTATCTGCAAAAACAGTTAAATTTATTTTAAATTATACCTGATTTTACAAAATGAAGAACTGTGTGTGCACAATAATTTATACTCACTTGTCTATTGGATAACCATTGTTTCCGTATCCAAATATAGAACGTACGACCTTTGATGCTTTTATGCTATCTAGATTAGCGCGGACCAGTTTTGTCATCAAATCAATGTAATTGTCCTCAGAAACCCGTATGAATGTACCATTTTCCTTAGAATACCATAATTGAAACATTACGTTAGAAAGAACATAAGCCTCCACCATTGTCAGTTTTTAATTAATTTATGATCTAATAAACTTACTTACGAGTTTTTAATAAACTTTATAAGAGTAATTTAATTTACATGTAAAAATTATTAAAATATGTAAATAATCTGTTAATTAACGTAAACAGTCATATTACGGCGGTAGTCAAAATCAACGCCTATTACACAGGCATTTTTATTTCCGTGATTTATTCTTGTTAGGATAACTAAAAATAATAAAACACGAAAATAAAAATTTGTGTGAGGATGTTTTTTTCCGTGTTGTATTCTGTTTTAGTTACTAAAATAACAATAAAATGAAGAAATAAAAATACCTGCCGCCAAAAAATTAATGCCGCCGTAATGTGACTGACTGATTACGTTATGATAAAGTATTTTTATGCAAAATATATTTGTATTTTAGTGAGAAGACAATACATGCGTATATTTTATAATTTAGATACTTACCATTATAACCAACCCTCTTTGAATGCATTCTTTTATTGCTATATCTATTTTTTGTAAATAAGCAAGACCATCACTTATTTTATCACCAAGCACTGAAGATCTTGTTGGAAATGGCATACCATTTTCGTAATACAAATATGGATGGTAATCTGTTTCACATGTATTTTTTGATGACTTTTCTGTTGGTACTAAGTGCTCTTTTTCCAAAAGATATCTAGCGTATAGTTGTTGATGTGTGAAGTAAAAGTGTTCAGCATGTCTGTGATTTAATTCGCTCAATTCAGCATTGTTCATCCAAAATGGGTGTAAGAGGTGCATTCCGTAATAATAACTGTTTAATGCCACGTCCTCAACTAAATATTTAATTTCTTTATCGCATCCTTCTAACGGTATGTTCCAACCTGAATAATTTGTATTTATAACTATAGTGTTCTCATCGATATAGAAAATTTGGTATTGGTTCAGTACATCTTCACTAATCTTTCCCAGATTATTTGTCACGTAAAATGCTTTCAATATTGTTTCTCCATTGACAAAGTAATTAGGCTTAGCAACAAAGGGTGGTAAAAACTTCTCTTCTGACTTATGTACACCATACAATGAAGTAAGGCGTCTGGCATAATCAAACATATCACTATTTATATTTTCCTTGGCCCATTTTTTCAATCTATCGTAATTTGTGTTATCATTGTAACGCGTATCAAGAAGAAGTTTATACAAAGCTATAGCTGCGTATCTCATATTGTCATCGTAAATGTTGAAAATGAGGCCCTTGGAAGTTACACCTCTTTCAACGTAATCATTAAAATTTCTGTATAATTCATTATCCTGTCATAAAAAAGAAAAATTCCGATCAGTTTTTAATTGTAATGGATAATAAATCAAAATATTATTAAGAATTAAGTATTTACGTACCTTATGGAATATACTAGACAGCTGAAAGTTTCTATTGTCGCCTATAATTTGTGGTGAATAGCCAGAGGGCACAATTTTCCTTAACAGATTGTCATCGTTTAGAGAAAGTTCTGTAATAACACAAAACACACGTCATGTTTTATTTTTACAAACTAATTAATTACTCACTTCGTACATTATTTTTATCAGAATGTAAATTAGGCGTAAGAATAATTTTAACGGGTTACTTTCTCGCTATTTGACTTACCTCCTTCATGAACAAAAGCTCTAAATTCATCTACGGGAGATGACAACACACTTCCGATTAACAACAAAAATATCCACATTTTGCGAAGTAATGCCGTCGTGGTCAAGTGACCCCACTAACACACTTGTCTTATATGGAGATAAACGTAATACTATTTCTTCTTAGCCAATTGAAAGTCCCGTCGCTAAACTAGAGTATTTCGGTATGATCGTTTACAACATGTTTTAGAAGTATAACTTTGAAATTATAATTGAAAGAAAGAACTGGGAAAACCAGAGGCTACAATGGAAACAATTTCACAGCTAGGGACATACTATAATTATAGGTTTTTCATTGAATTTTTTTAGTGACCTTATCTGTAAAATGTAGTGATGTATTAATAATTTTTATGCAACATTTATCTAAGTTATTTTTTCCTCTTAAGTCAACCCAACCGTCCATTATCGCCAGAACCTCCCTTTTAACAAGGATGAGTTTTTCGATGAGGCAGTAGGCTTATAAAGTTCATCGTAAGAAGAACTTATAGCTTGGCTAAATTTTTCACTCAATCCTTTAGTAAAATTGTGCAAATTGTATTTTATTCAATATTCTCGACTTCGGTGCGTAATTCCAATTGCCAAAAAACTGTTAAACTACAGCTTCTTAGAATTATAGCATTATAGCAGCGCCTGCTGCTCTTCTCGTCAACATTGGTGTAACCACCTTACAGCAGTAGTGACATATTATACACTTACACGCTTATGTCATAAATACCAGGAATAGCCAATATGAATCAAACAAATTATTTTATTTTTAATTTTATGAAATGCTGAATTATAAAAAAATGTGTATTTTTGGTGCGTATTTAGGTACGTTTAAATTATGTGTAGTGTTGCTTTTAAAATTGCGGACACGTTGTATTTTTTAAATTAATGACTTTTTGCTCCCATGCCATTTTACTTTGTGGAAATTATTATTTCAATGATGACTGTTGTTCAGTTGTACTTTTTGCTTTGCACTGAGAACTAACTGATCCGAATTCAACATAACAATTACCAAATCAAACAATTACCCAACTTTACATGTTCGGTTCTTATCCCGCACTACACCGCACATTACCCTTCACTCAGGCTTTTGTTATGGATAATAATTTATGGTGCTTAACCATGTCAGCAGCAGAAGATATAAATTCGTCTCTCGAAAGTTGTTCTAATTCACATATTCATAATATTTTTGCGAGTGTCCGTAGGTCAAGTTACTTCGCCTATCGTTGGAATATTGTGCCTACATTTATAACTAAAATTAGTATTTTGAGAATTTCAGTTAGGTTTAATTTAGTTAATATTAGAAATTACGCTACTCGATTAAAATAACTTGCGTGAAGAAGTCCTTTCTTTATTTAACATTTGCAACACAAGAAAACACTATAGTACTTTTGAGTCTACTTGTACCATAATCTCAGGAAGCAAAATGCAATTGGACAATTTTCCAATTGCGAGTCCTGGAACATGACTAATTTTGGTCGAGAGTTGAGACGTACTATGAGTAACGTAAACAAGGACGTTAACGTTAATATGAGATGTTGTAACTATGGACCTATTAAGGCGATTATCATTATCAACACCAGCATATATAGGTCCCATTGATGGGCAAAGGTCTTCCTACATGAGGAGTTTGGGCCACCACGCTGGCCCAATGCGGGTTGGTGGGCTGAAGCGGTTGCAGTAACAAAGGCTTAACGTGCCTTTTTTTATACCACTAAGGTGGCAATCAAACATACGGCCCACCTGATGGTAAGCGGTTACCGTAGCCTACGGACGCTTGCAACACCAGGGTAATTGTGTGTCAATTGCGTATTGCCGATTCTGTAAAAACATTTTCAAGCCCTTTTTGAAGAACCCCATGCTGTACTTCGAGAAAACCTCTGCAGGGAGCTCATTCCACAACCTGAGCGCATGTAGAATAAAGTTTCTCCGAAACCGCACAGTACGAGACCATTTTGGTTCAACCGTGTGCGGATGAATTCCTTGCCGATGGCGACCGGTGAGAAGGTCGAAAGAGGCCGTGGACATCATGTCAAATAATTCCTCAGAACACACCCCGTTACACAAACGGAACAACACACATAAGGTAGCTAAATCTCTCCTTAGGCTGAAAGGTGCAATACCACTTGTGAGCTCGGGATCGTCGACAATTCTTACAGCGCGTCTTTGAATTGCGTCAAACGGACTAAGCTGGTATCTAGGTGTTCCTGCGCACAGGTGGCAGCAGTATTTTCTATGGGGCCGGACTTGAGACTTATAAAATAATAGCCTTTGCCCCGAAGAGAAGTACCGCCGCGCTCTATTGAGCACACGAAGTTTCTTGGATGCCAGCTTGACTTTATCTTATAAATGACTGCGGAACTGCAAGTCACTATAGAGATATCGACACCAAGGATGCCGATATTCTTAAAGATGGAAAGGGGGGTATCAAGGAATTGTGGAGACACATCGAATTGGGGTTTTTAGCGGTGAATGCGCTGACTTGTGTCTTAGTAGGGTTAAATTGGACTAAGTTTATTCGTCCCCAATCGGAGACTCTGATTAAAGAACTCTCAATTTCATACATAAGTCGACCGCGTGCCTTATGAAACACAGATCACGAGATTACACATTTTGATTGACCCATACGGGGGTCGACCATCTGTGAGCTTCGCATTAAGGTGGTGCCTCACGAATGTTTAGTATTTGAAATTCTGAGTGGTAACGCATTATTTTCTGACGATGAGAGGTTATCAACCCAGTAAGCAATTTAGTAAACTATCTCAAGTTCTAGACTTTGACCTTAGACCTTGATAATATCAAATATATTATATTAAATACAAATATTCAATCGGTGAAAGAGTCAGTTAGCAGGCTTCTATTCCTAGATATGTAGATATTAGTAATATTTGGATCTTGCACAGTTATTTTGGTTTAATATTTAGTGTCTACATTGTTTATTATTTTGTATATCTAGGTCTCTAATCTCATATCTGTTTATATTAGCTGATGACTTGATCACTAACCGAATAAAAAAAAAATTAATTTCAATTTCAATATTTATCTTAAATTAAATTAAATTAATTTTATATTAAATATTATATTATGTATATTAAATTTATTTTATATTAAATATTATATTATGTATATTAAATTTATTTTATATTAAAAATCTTGCGACGTTGTTCTTTGTTTCCATTTATGTTGGAGTTGACTAATCCTTAAATGTAGTATTTTACAATAGAAAACAAGAATAGAAAGATCCATCAAACTGATCCAACGCATTCAAATAGATATTTTCAACATATTTGCTCAAAAAATGCATTTGCGAATGTTGTTTATGTATATAGTTCGTAAGTTAAATATTACGCACTATACAGCAGAGCGTGCGGTAAAATAGGTACTCGCACCAAAGTTTTACCGCACGCTTCATTTGTATGGCACCGTGCGAATTCTTTACGTTTTTTTTAATTTGTTTAAAATTTTTAAGAATTCACATCAAAGAGTTTCACAATAGAAAAATAAATACGCTAAATGATCAAAAATCTCCTTCGATAGAAGCGCCCCAGCTCAATACGATTTCTCATTTTAATACTAAAGAAAAATGAGACAAAAGATAAAGTTCTAATTTGCAACACGCGCACGTGGCGCCATTTTGATATAAGGAACATCAAAGATTGTTGCGACTTTCCTAAATTCCTAGTGATATTCTAAAACAGAATGAACAACTTTGAGAGCTTGAGACCCTTCAGTGAAGTTCAGTGGTTGTTTCAAAGTTTGTTTAATTAAGACTTGATTTGTTATCAGTTTATGTAGAGTTTCTAATAATAATAAAAAATGTGTTTCTACAATTTACTGCGGCCTAATTTATCGACAAAATTTAAATTTTTAATAAAGGACATAGACTACGGAGAAAAAAAGTTAACACTGTCATTTAGAAATGAAATGCTTCGGTACAGCGCCATCTATTGCGCACAAATGGAGTTAATGTTACTACAAAAACAACCAAGAATGTAATTATTGTACTGTTTTCTCGCAAATCTGTTGAAAAACGTTGTATGACACGTGCGGATATTGGTTTTTACAAACTCGTGACTAAGGTAAGCCTTTGACTTCGTCCCGGCCCTTCATTCGTCTATTTAGTAATTAAAATAGAATAAAACTAGAAAAATTTCACGTCCTGAGGCAGGAATCGAACCCGCGACCTTTCGCAATCCGGGCGACTGCTCTGACCACTGAGCCACCCAGGACTTGGGATATCCCTGTGAAATTCTTCTAGTCTATCTTGTATTTGCGTTTATGAGCTAACGTCCACCCTACAATGTCGAAATATTCTATTTCAACATCCGAAACGAGTATTTTTACAAATACCGACGATTCGGTTAAGTTGGGGCAGTGCTTTCAAATATTCTTAAACAATTTTTCAAAACATTTATAATAATGTTAAAATCAAAAATTAAGAATATTCGTCTATTTGTTTGTGAAAACCAATTTATCGCACTAGTTTCATAAATATATTCCAAATAAATAAATAAAAAAAAATACTATTGTGTGTTTATAATAATATTATGCTGTGCTAGTCTCTGGAGTGTTTGGCAGGATTTTGTGGTGTCAGTCAAGATTTTTATTAAATTAATTAAAACTTGTGTCGGAGCGAACTTTATGTTATCAAAGTGGCGTAGTTTTATAAAATAAGTGTTTGTGTTGACGTGCAACTAAAATATTCTTGTAATAAAAGTGATTATGGTGTGAAATACGATGAATTTTTTTTTGTGGTTATCCACCTCATCAAGGAGCATCATAAGGAGACTATCATCATATATTTCGTGTCAGATACTCCCAAGATGCATTAAAATGTGTTACATTATACAGCATTTTAATGCAATAAATGAAGAAATAACAAATACTGCAGACATGGCTGTATGGGCATTAGTACCCTTTGCTTTCCTATTACAAGGAGAATGAATTAAAAAATAAATGTGTTTTTTTTTGAAAACTCATATCTCTATCTCTTTTTGTCTCAGCCAAATATAGTTTACGATGTATCGCCTTAATGAGAGTAATGAGTAGAGATTGCAGTTTCCTCTACAATGGTATGTATGTCTAATAAAACTCAAATAAAAACAATTAACGATGTCGCCGGGTTTAAGGAATAAAACTTTGACTATTACAAAGAAAAACAACAGACTTGTATGTAATAGATTGTATTTCATAAAATAATTTGCAAATAAAATAATGTAATGCGTTATAAATATTAGCAAAAAATTGTGTATGAAGAAATCGTTTTGTGTCAATTATTCCGGAAATAATTCATTAAAACGAATTAAAATATCCTGACGCCTGTATAGTAGGCAATATAACAATACAAGAACATTTCAACTAAATATAAATAAGCCTATCTATAAGATAGATCTATAAGAATACTCAATAATTTATTTAAATATCACTTTCAACCATGCTAATACCGCATTAATTTGTTTGTACTAATACTGAAGTCTCACAACTTCTGTCATGTATACAATATAAATACTAATCATTATACTACAAGCTGTGAATATTAAGCTTAGTCTCCTGTCATCATCTCCATGAATTCTGAAAATAAAAGAAAAATATTATAAATACAAAATATTATTATTAAAATAAAAAATTAACCTTTAAAAAATAAAACAGGAGTAATCAGAAAAGGACTCCGTATAAAGTATTAAAAATATTCAATAACACAATAGCCACGTTTTTAAGATAATATTATCTCACAAAATTTTTCAATTTGGAAGTGGTGATAGATCCATAGACGGTAGGCACAATTTAGACATATACCTATAATAATAAATTGGCTTAGCCGCAGTAAGACTCCCGGAGTCGATTCAAACATAAAAATTATATTGTGTCTGCATTGCGTGACTTGACAGGTTGATCAGATTCGAAGTTACCATAAATAAAAATAAATATATACACTCAATTTCTATTTATTATACATTCTTGTGATAATAATAATATCTATTTCTAACCCAAATTAAGCTCCAATAAAGAGCTTTTGCTGTGTGAGTTTTTAGTATATTTCAAAGATTAATAAAATAAACATTTAAACTCGTGAATGAACTGACGAATGAACGAATCGTGGATAGCCCCGTGATTTGACTGAACCCAGTAGTACCTCTGCGTTAGCAGAAAGGGATACTATTTACTGCACAAAAAGGCCGTTTAAAAGATTTCTATGGTTTTTTTTCATCATTTCAACCGGGAGATGCCCACTGCTAGGCATAAGCCTCCCCAACGATCACCAATCCGATCGACCTTGCGCTGCCAGCATCCCGCGGCTTCTCGCGATCCTCATCAGATCGTCGGTCCGCCTTGACCGGCTCCGAGTACACGGGCGCCTCTCGAGGACCTTTCCGCCACAACGGTCGTCAGTCCTCCAAACAATGTAATGAAATACAATTACCATCGAAGTCGACGGTTCCGGAGCCGTCAGTGTCGATCTCAGCGATGATGCCGTCCAAGTCGGCGTTGCTGAGCTTATCATCAAGGGCAGCTAGAATCTCCTTAAGCGTTGACGTGGTAATGTAGCCGTTGCCTTCACGGTCGTATAATCTGAAACATCAAACAAATGCTCTACACATACATGCTTTCTTAATTTTATTTATTTTTTCTCAAGTTTAGTTTATGATATTTCGATCGAAAGAAAGAACGGGTCTCTCCTAATTTTTAAAACATATAAGATTTCCAAGCCAAGTAATATGTCAAAAATGAGCTTTTAGCGACATTTTGAAACTCATCAATTTTATTTTGCAAAATCTGATATTAGTCGTTTCAAACGACAAACGACGACAAACGACGTTCGTTTTAAACGACGTCAAAAAGGATTTGAGTTATACAACTCAAATCCTTTTTGACGTCGTTTTAGCTAAATAGCAACATGATAGTAAGTACATTTTTTTATACATAATCACAAGATTATTCAATACGACAGTAAATTAAATCATAATTTCTGGCTGCAATTTTTCATATAAATGATTTGAAATTATCAAATAAATAAGATGTATTTGAAGGTTGCAAAATATTTATATGAGCATAATAATTAAAACGTGGGCTTAAAACAGCCCATGTTTTAATTTAAGCCCCTGATGAAAAAAGTGGGGTGTTATAAGTTTGACGTGTCTGTCTGTGTATCTATGTATCTATCTGTATGTCTGTTTTCATCGTAGCCCCTGTATAGTAAAGTTTTATAATTTCGCGAGCAAAATTCGATTTGAAATAATAACACTTTGCCGGATTCAACCCGCGTTTCCTAACTAAATTTAAAATGATAGTAAAACTATGCAAATTACTCACTTTTCACTTTTAATAATATTCACTTTATAAGTATATTTACATTTATTTATGCTTTATTTCCTACTTATATTAAGTATTACGTTAAATGGTTTTACTTTTTGTTACCTAATATTTTTCTCGCTGGGACAGGTGAAAAATTGAAAAATCACTCACAGTACGCAGTAGTCAATTTAAGGATCACAAAAGAACAACTTTGCTCACTTGTTGAAAAAATAATTATTGTAGAATTGTGTTTGAGCGTTGAGTGAAGTCGCCAAAGCTAAAAGAGAAAGCGTTATGTTTCGAGCAAGGGGATTCATCTTCAATGCTGTTAACATAAGACCTTCTCAATATTTTAATAGGGTAGGCAGCGCTTACTACTCACGTGATGTAATACGAACTACTGTAACTACTTCTATAGGTTCCGGTAACCGGTTACAATCAGGCGAGACGTGAGATTGTTTGACACCATTGTTAAAAAAAAATAACCTTTTTAACCTATTTTTAAACTCTTCATCGTTTGATACCAACCTGAAAGCTTCTTTCAGTTCCTGTTGCATAGCTTCAGCATCCTCTTCCTCTAAGAAGTGGGAGGCAATATTGCAGAATCCATCAAAGTTAATTTTTCCAGCTCCTAAAAAAGCAAAAAAACCGATTAAACAATACAGCACTAAATCCTTAATATTATTAAATAAGGCGGAACACCTGTAGAACACTGTCTAGATTAGAAGAAAAACAACGGGACGCGAACCCGCAACTTTTCACCATCCGGGTGAATGCCCTAACAACTCAAGAACCATCAAGAACTTGGGAGAACCTTATGAATTTATTTTACTCTTTCTGTTTTTACTTTATATGCTAACCTTTGCAATGTAGATTAACAGTAAACTTTACCGGTTTTTTTTAAATGTTACGTCGCTATTATTAACTATATTGATATACTTGACGTTAAAATTGAATTTTAAAAACCCTCTTACATACTAATTTGCTCGGAGGTTTGAATGTATTTACATTATAAGATGTTTTCTCTCAGTATAACAAACGGTATTCTAAATATGAAGATGTTGTAAATAGAACTAAATGTGTCACATATCAAAACACCACCCGACGATGAAACATAAAATATGACGAACCAAAAACAAAGAGAATAACAGCTTAAACCTTGGCATTCCCTTACCAAGATCGTTTACATCGTTCAATAGTTTATTCGAAAACTAAATCAAGGCAGCAGGAACGTTCAGAGAGAACTTAGAGGGGCGACGGGTTCGGAAATAGCTTCATTAGTTAGTGTGTCGCGTAAAAATATTCCGAAATATTTCCAAGATGTCTCGCACGGCACGTGTTTAACCTTTCTGTAATCTTGGTCTTTGGTAAACAAAATATCATATAACGGTTTGTATGTTTTACATTGACTATTCAAAAGCTACTCTAGATACAAAGCTTCGAAGAAAATTGTCTATGAAATGTAAATTTTCAGTAGCTGTCTAATGACACCCGCTGCATGTTTGACAATGATTAATGAATGCTCCGTATGCGAGAGCTTTCGTAAACATTCTTCAATACATATTGTATTTTATTATCCCTATAATTTACTTTGTTGGCATTTTCTGGCAAACGCTTTGACTTTTTTTACATTTATTTTCAAATTATATGCTATTAAATTATATTGTATAGGTTAATAAGCTTGGTGGGAGATAGATATTTCATTCTGGGCTAAAAAGTAATTACATTAATCTATTAGCCTCGAAGTTTTCATTCATGTTTTGAAATTTATAACAATTACAATATTTTAAGATTTAACCCTGAAATGAACATGGTATTAAAGTGCCATAGACAATTAAAAATTAATAGTCTCTGGTATGTTGGGCCTTAATAAGTTAATAATATAACATTGCCGCTTTTGTTTTAATAACGGTATAATGACTTGAAATAAAGGCTGTTCTTTGGAAAAGCAATTATTAAACACTTAATTTTGTAATGTAACCCAAGAACCATACGGCCAAATATTCAAACGCTCTTGTCTAAGTATTCGTCCAGTAATTGATTGTTATAAAAATCAAATAGTTTTATTAACTCCTTACTTTATGATATACAAAGGGATTAGGTATTAAAAGCTTAAAATCTTACTCTCAGGGTCATTTTCGTCAATAAGCGCCTGAAGTTCAGAGTCATCGAAGAGTTGACCCATTGTGTTCAAAATGGTGGAGATCTTCAGGACATCAATGTATCCAGACTTGGTGGTATCGAACATCTGGAAGGCTTTGCGGAGCATCGCCATCTTTTGTTCGTCATCAGAATCCTGTGTCCAAGCAGAAATACTGATTAAGAGTTATGCTATTTTTTATTTTAGTCATGTATTTAAGATTTTGTATGTACAGTTTCGATTGATGAATTAAGTATATCATCTGTTTCTAATTTTATTGAAAGGAATGAGTAAATTTCAAGACGTATTTTGCTATTAATTAATCACCAAAACAATTAAATGTACCAATTTGGCGATAATTAAACTACTAAATAGATTCTAGAATTTTCATAAACCAAATAATTATAAGTTTTTTTTTCACAATTTTGATTTTAAAAAATGCACTGTGTATTAGTCCTTCGCGATAAGAGTAATCCAATTGGTAAGCGCATATCGGCAGGCGCATTTCAATCCGAGCTTGGTTTTAACTGCACTAGAACATTTCACTTTAATCACTGAAACATTTCACTTCAACTTAACGATCCTCACCATTTCGGTTGTGTAGGGTTGGCAGTTGTAACAAGAACTGAACGTGAGTGCGAGTGTTGTTACACTGAATTTTGCGTTGGTGTGGCACCCTTATTTATAGAAACGGCGGAATACAGAAATAAGTGAAAACAATCTTTCTCTGTCTTGCCTCTGAACTTCGGTGTAGTTTTGTCATCAGAAATTTCGTTGGATGATGGACATGTTTTGGCGTAAATTCTGATTACTAATTTATGGCAACTTCGTTTGGTTATTAAGTCAAAATAAAATCAAAAGCTCTTATACTACAATAAATCAAGGTGTTAATTTACAATCTTCAATTAACTTTTAGTATCTAATCTTATTTCAGGCGTGAATCAGTTCGTTGTGTTTCAGATTGAAGGGAATGGTAGCCAGTGTGATTAAAATAAAAATGGAAGTGAAAGGAAGGCAGGCCTCAGGCAGGCCTCAGGATGACAACACACCTAAAATAACAAGTAATTTTTTCTTGTTATTGCATGTGTCTATAGACGACGGTAAGCACTTACCACCAGGCCGTCAGGTTTTATGTCATCTAGTTGTATAAAAGAAATCTGTGCTATTACGGCGTTAGTTAAAATCAGCTCCAATGGTGGCGGAACTTTTATTGAGAAAGCTCACGTACAGCCGACAGCACATCAAGCCTAACAGTGTGAACTTGAGACTGCCCTTACGCCGTTTGTAGCAGAGGCGGTTTTCGTATTGCAACTGTTGAGCTGTCATCTGAAATTACCTCATTCAAAATCTCGTAGGGCTTATTCACGCTTGCCCGGAGGTGGCTTGGTGAGCTTGCTTCGGCAGATCCCGGGTCATCTCCGTCATGGGCATAGTGGGAAATCGGAGAGGTTTAGTGGGTATTCATAGTGCCGCTAATATCAGGTGCTGGGCGAGTCCCACACAGGCCCACGCTAAGCCGGCAGTCCGCTGGAACAGTCCAGTGGCTTAGGGTATCGTCCGTAAGAAGATTCCTCTCCGTAAAAAAAAGGGCTTATTCACGCTACATTTTTAAAACGCGAATATCACCCATTACGGGTACGTATAAAACACGACAGTAACTGTAGGAATACCTCCGTAATTGGAGCCGATTTTAATTAACTACCGCCCTGTAATAGTAGCTTTAATCTTAGTTAAGCTATCAACTTAAACTGTTGATAAACATCGATTAGGTACCTACAGTACGGTACGGGTAAAGACCAGATGGCCGAGTAGTCTGTGCGTCTTGATATACAGGTTATTCGGTTAGGGGTCCCGGGTTCGAATCCCGGTGGGAGCAAATGTTTGTATGATGAGTACGAGCATTAGTTCACGAGTGATGGATGTTTATATGTTTATTTAGTTATATTATTATCATTATTTCTCCGTTATCTAGTATCCATAACACATGCTTACTTAGGTGTGAGTATATTATATTATTATTATATGGAGCTCGGTGGCGTATTGGTTTGAGCACGCAACAAAGCAACTTTTGTCATGGTCGATCCTGGAATGGGTCAATTAAAGTTTGTTATCTCGAGCTCTTCTGTGCTTCGGAAGGCACGTTAAGCCGTTGGTCCCGGTTGTTACTGCAACCGCTTTACCTCACCAACCCGCATTGGGCCAGCGTGGTGGTGGTATGGCCCAAACTCTTTATGTGTTTCTCCCATATAGGAAGGCCCAGCAGTAGGTTGTATATAGGCTGGTGATGATTATTATTATATTATTATAACTGTGGTAAAATGTTTGCTTAGTATATTCCAATTCTAGTTTTGAGTGTTTGATTAGCAGCGTTGTCTAAATTACTATTTATTACACTATCCACGCACTAATCGCTTGTAAAGCACAACCGGGAAATATCTATCTAACGTCACAAACTCACGATTAGTCGGAGTCACATATAACCTGGGTAAGGAGCACTAACCTTGAAAGGTAAAAAAAATATACCAAGAGAAAGTTATTGATTTGTCTGACATGTTGTGTATATGTAACTGCTAAAGCCCGAAGTATGGTCGATCCTAAGATTTACCGATATCTCCTAGCATTTACAGATAGGTTAGGTAAGGTTAGTTTTGTGCTTTTGCTCGTAAATCCTAAGATTTACCAAAATATATCTATAGACATATTTTTTTAGACGGTTACAACCATTCATCTCACTGCTACTCACAACTTCTATCATTCGGTGCTTACTAGCGAAAGAGAGAGAGAGAGACAGAGAGAGTGAGAGAGAGAAAGAGAGAGAGATAGAGCAGAACACAATTGTAGTATTTTCCTCTACATGAATATAGAGCGCTTTAAAGACATGTAATAAAAAGTACACTTGACAGCACATCAAGCGTAACAGTTTGACCTTACACCTGATGTGCTATCGTCTGTACACTGTGCAGAAATAGTGCCTTAGGCAATCTCTACCAGAACCTTATAAAAATTAATTTAAAAAATTAAACCTTCAAAACACAAAAAACGGTACTTAACTCATTAAAAGTTTTTTTTGGAGTCGGTGCTTCACTTTCTATTGTTTCTGGAAACAATTTAGTTTAATTTAGTTAGTGGAAACAGTAGTGCTTTCAGAAGCTCTGTTTCAGATTTTTTTATCAACCATTCAGTTCCTGACCTTCGTTAATTAAAAAATATTATGTATTTACTTAAGTAATCGCCTGTAACATGAACCCATAAGCTTTTACGTCAATGCGCTTCTTATTTATACTTTTGTTTAAAGTGAATAAACTTTTACTGCTTTATCCATAAACGCTCGGTAAAATCTATTTTAGACACACCTGTCGTAACATCATCACCACAGTTTTGTCTTTTTTACTTTAAATGCGCGGGAGAGAAACGAAAGAAAGCCTTTATAAAATATCGAGCTAATTATATTTGAAATTATCGAGCTACTTTGAATGTCGTTGGATGATTGACAGCTGTTTTACTCTATTTTTCTGTAATTGTTTTGTTAAAATTTAATCAATTGTTTAAACGAAAAGCTTTTTGGCTGTAATCTCTTGTACTGTTGTAATTGAGTTGTAACTGTGTGAATGCTATTTATAAGTATGAGTTAAATAGACAAGCCTTGGTTGTCAACTTGGAACTGTACATATTAAAAATAAAATTTAAAATAAAATAAATAAAAATAAAAATAAGCCTCCCAATGTCTAGTAATAAGGCACTCAGTTATAAATTCCTAATTGAATTAGTGTGTATCACATTTGATATACTGGTGTGGACAATAGGTACTAGAATCGTGTGTATCAATTAATAAATCATACAGTGCAATACACTGTGAACAAATCAAATTTTTTTACTTGTCATAACCCAATTCTAGGGCATGTAAAATTTGTACTAAATTTCATGTTGATCACAAATATTTACGAAGAAATTCTTACGAACGTTCAATTCAAACATCTGCAAAGATTTGCTCTGTACAGTTTATATTAAAGATCTCGATCCGAACATAAACATTTGGTTATACATTGTATTACCTCGAATACCAAAATCAAACACCAATTAGTTGAATTCAGACACGCATTGACATGACACCAAACATACCACCATCCATTTAACGCATTCCAGATCTCATATTAACCAGTTCCTTGATTAAGAACAGGAAATTCCTTTGAAGCAGCCGCAGATTCACAACAATCCTAAAGAAAATATTGCGCGTGATTACGTCACGAGCAGGAAAACTAAACCTTTTAGTTAGATTATTCTGTAAGCTTAGTGAGATAGGTGTATAAATTTACAACCTTTTAAAAATGTTAATAAGAAATTAAAAATGTTGAAATATATTAAAATGTTACTTACAATTTAAGTTTTATAAATAACTTAGCTAGTTTGATAATACACTGAAAAAATATTACAACTGCACTTTCGACTACCTGTAGCTCAAAAAAGTGACTACACTATTTAGGGTAACACCTAGCCAAAAATAAAGTTGCATAGAGAGTCACCGTTTTGTTAAATTAATAAACTGAAATTAGACCTCGCTGCTTGGTTATAACTTATGTAACCGAATTAGTTTGGCTTAATATTTTTTTCAGCGTATGTTTAAAAACTTTAAAATAATTTTACGTATAGAAAAGAATTACCATCGCAAAATTGCCAACAGGACTCCTTATTACACGAATTTACTTCAAAACATTCATTTACAAAATTTACAGTAAACGTCATCGATTGGCGACCACTGGCGCGTGAAACGGGTTATATGCGTTGCCGGCGCCGGCGCAGATATAGAATGCCGGTGATCGGCTATAATTTTTGTGTTCGTACTAATGCCACAATGAGTGAAACGTCTGAGCCGTTTGTGACGCCACGTGTGAGATAGTCAAATCAGAATTAGGTCACTTTTACATTTACATCGATTAGAAAAATTAGACTCTGACGTCCTGTGAATGAAGACGATAGTTTGTTACGTGAAGGCCAATTTGTGGACGTGAGCGTTTAACTAATCTAATGAGATCATTGCCTCTTATACTAATCATGAATGAATTGTCTATTTTTGTTAAATAGGGACTTTGAAGTATTCCAGATATTAACTTCCCTCTTTAAATTCAAGACATACTTTCCTTATGAAGAGCTTGCCTTATTTATCGATCAGTTAGTTCTATTGATGCAAAGATTTACAATTATTTTATGTTTATCTTGTGTAATTAAAAAAACTAAGGATGTTTTAGAATGTTGTTAAGACAACAACAAAATAACTAATGTTTTATAAAAAATAATGCTGGATGGTAACTGTATTTAGTGATGTAAGGACAACTAAGCCTTACTTTGGCATGTAGCATGACTTTTTTTCTTGTGCTAGAAAATTAAACTGTTTGTCAAATCAAATAATGGATATTGATTTAAGGATCCCTATGATACAGTTACATACAATTTTGATTTTAGATGAATGAAATCAACGATTATTATTGATTGTTTATTAGAAATATGTATTCCAGTAGGTAGTTGGAGCTTCGCGTAAGCTGATTAAATTTATTCGTCGATCCGTGACCGACAGCCTGCGATTTACTGCCACTCGGAATTCCTTGATCAAAATAATTGGCCATCATAGCCAAAAGCAATGTTTAGATAGCTTGCAACGCCACTGGACCCTGAATCATCGGTGTCAATGGAGTGGAAATATAACTTCATTTTGGCACGGAACTGACGGTTTTCCTTGCAGAATCCACAAGTGATATCTGAACGCCAAATGTAAATGAATCTTTAAATAGGACGATATTATTAATGTCTTTAGCGCGTATATGCAATTACTCGTAGTGTTCCAATGTTTTTGATCTTTTCGAGGAAATTCTCATGTGGATGTATAAATCTTATTAAATTATCACTTTATTTCGAAATATTCACAAAATATAATACTATAATAATAATTATATTATTATATTTTGTGAATATTTCAAATATTGTAAGTTGTATGTTATGTTTTTTTATCCTTCAGCTTTAATCTTTTTGTTCAGTTTTGCTTTAGTAAGTTTTATTTAAACGAAAAAGAGCTCTACAAATTGCATGAATGTAAAGAACGAATTTATGTAACTTTTTCGAATAGTGTAAAATTTTATGTTTCAGAAATATTAGCAAAGTTTGAGTTTATTACTGATCATAAAGTATTATTTACAACAACTGAACTCACGTGGTAACTTACATTACGGAAATTTATGAATCTAATGAAACAATTTGGCATTCCTTCACAATTTATTGTAAATAAATACATCAACTAACTAAGATTTTATGACAGTCGTAAAGCACAGAGTTACTTGTCAATCGGGTCTGCTTGGGCGAACCTTGTAATCAACTGTAAAAATATTTCTATTTGTATTCTAGCCGTTGTCACACTAGTGACCGATGGTTTTTAAATTTTCGGAGATGAAAATAGGGAAAGCGTAGCGTTTGTTGTAAAATATTTGGAACATTTCCAAAAATAATGATAGAAACCGCTTGAAAGAGTAATATTAACGTACATTGGTTTCCGTAGTTATATCCACGACTGGTTTTTATAGCTCATTGAAACGTGACACTTAATTTCATGTGTGTATAATAACTGGCACGAAAGTGTACCTATTACATTTTCATGCAAGTGCTCTATTAATACAATACCAGATTGACAATCCGGTATTAAAAGTTGTAACTAAAAAGGTAGCCTTTCAATCAAGAAAACGTAGAGTCTGGATCATTTGAGCTCTCAGAGTAATTAAAAATATCTGCTGTTCAGAAAAGCAATTCTATTACCAAAAAGATGAAATTGTATGTTGTTTGCAGCAACAGTTGAATATTTGTTAAGCTGGACAAGCGATTGTAATGTTGTAGTAATATGGTTAATTTTCTAAAATATCATAGTTTTGAAAGTACTATGAAAGCTCATATAATTCTGATACTGACTGTACCTTCTACTTCATTATCATTGTCATCTTTTTTGTAGAATACTAAGGCATTGCATTCAATAATAATCTCTTTGGTGAAATACAAAAGTAAGTTAATACAACAGATTTTAACTAATATTTATAATCAACTGAATACAACAATAACAAAAGCTTAAACTTATTTGAATAATTGAGCTAAATTTATACCTTACTACTCATTCATATACTCTATTTTCTCCGTTATCGAAGTTAAATAAATAATCATAGACAGTTACTCGTCGCTTTGGAACTTCTGGAACAATTATAGGTTCATATGTAATAACATTATCAGTTTCTGTGGAATCGTTTGCACTTGAGCTTATATTATGGTCGATTTCAGCACTAGACGATTGAACATTTTCATTTACATCCGTATACAAAATATTTTGTATCAAAGGATTTTTTAATATTTCGTTAGTTATAAATTCAGATTTTTCAGTATTACCCTTATCGAAATATATTTTCTTGTTTAATTTATCCCCGTAAACATCTTTGTGAACTTCACTGCTCCCAACATCTGTGGTATCTTTTTCACTTAAGCTTACGTTATGGTCAATTTCAACACTAGGCGACTGAGCATTTTTATTTACACTCGTATACAAAAAATTTTGTATCAAAAGATTTTTAAATGAATCTTTAGTTATAATTTCAGGTTTTCCAGTGTTGCTTTTATCGAAATATTCATTTTTGTTTAATTTATCCTCATATATGTTTTTATAAACTTCACTGTTCCCATCATCAATTGTGATATATATTTTATTTAAATTTTTGGATTCAATTTCTTCCGGATCTTTTTTAGTAATTATTTGTTCAGAATTGATGAAATTATCAGAGTTTTTTTTACGGTAATCTTCTTTTTTGTAAAGTACCCGTTTTGCTTCGTATTCTCCTTTTTCGTTTTGGTACTGATTTCTTTTGCCAGTGTTATTTATATAATCCTTATTTTTATATGTAAAATCAGGCCGGTCACTTAGTAACCAATGTACATTATCAGTAGAAGCATGTACCAAGTAATTATTTTCGATTTGTTTTCTATTCATTTGCTTTGTTTTTTCATTTTTAACATCACTAACATCGATGTCTGTTTTGGAGTTACTATATTTTTGGTTTGATGTTGATTGAGTTGCTAAATTAGAGTAAATATTTTTATTTACATTTTTATATTTTTTGTTATAAGAGTAATCAGGACGACTCCCCAAAAGTCCATGTATTCTGTCATCGGTTTCATAATCGTCATTTTTGTATATAAACTGATTGTTAACCGCTATTTCTTGATCATTTTTTTCATTAGAAGTCTTTATTATTTGATCATTAAATAATTTGTTAAATTTTTCTTTGTTCTTATACTGGTTTCTTTTCGCCGTATAGTCGACACTATTTTTGTTTTTTAAGGTATAACTTGGACGATTATTTATAAAATTAAGTTCCTTGTTTTCGACGAAATCAGAGTTCTCATCAGCAGCTCCATTACCATGAGTACTGGCATGATAAGAGTCATCATTTGTTGAGTACGGATATGATGAATAAGGTTTTGAGTCAAACTTCTTTGAGCCAGTTTTAGCACCATAGCTTGAAGATTTTGATTCATCTTTATGTGTTATAATTATGTCTTTTACCAAAGCATTTGGAAGATTAAACAACATTTTTTCATCAATTGTCAAGTCAAGCGGATATCCGGGAGATAAAATTACCGAGTTGAGCTCTCTAGTCATTGACGATGGCGACCCAATAACATTTTTATAAAATGGTGCTACAAATACAAATAATTGTACAGGTAGACCTTCAGGCAAACCTTTTGGAAGAATTAATCTGGCCGGAAATCTTATTTGCGTGTCCACGTCTTTCAAAGGTAGAGAGTCTAAGCCGAATTCTGCATCTTCAATATTTTTACGTTGTTCTTGAAGAGAAATGAAGTCGTCGGAAAATCTTCTCATTTCTTCTGACGATCTAGATATAGCATTAATGCCACGCTTAAAATCAAATTCAAACCTATCTATTAGCATAAATAATTTTTTCTTCAAAGTTAATTCACCGGGCATTGTTCTTGGTCCAAGATATATTTTAATTAGACCTTTTTGCATAGCTAGGGATGAAATATTTAATTTAATAGTAAAGGGCTTGTGATTAAGCCTCATTTGGGCTATTTTCACTTGATATGTTGTATTTTCAGTATTTTCTTTTAATGAATCAGTAACATCAAACTGAAAAGTGTCGAATGAAGTCATCATCTTTTTTGTGTCAATACTTAAGACTTCAAGTCCTGGGAAATATAATTCGTTTCTAGTGTAGCATGGCAAAACTTTAAGTCCATCATCTATCAGTTCTACAATTTTTTTAGTTATTTTCCAATAAACTGGATCTCTCAAAGTTGTCAAGTAATGTTCAAGAGTGGAGTACTGCCTGAAATTAATAATAGTAGCGTTCAGAATAAAAATTTAAAGCTTTATGAAGTGTTATTAAATATTAGCAACATCATTTGAGTATGTAAGTATTTTTTAAGATTTTTGCAAATAAACTTTTTTTACCTTTCATTCAATTTCATATTGTAGCCCAAGAGACCCCGCGCAACTGTTTCGTAGTTTTTATCTGAAGTAGTAAGAATATCTAAAAGATGGTTAAGGATTTGAGTTTTGTTGTGCCCAGCCTGCTTCTGCAATAAGGAAACATAACCTATTAATATAATTACTTTCTATTTCTACGTTTATTTAAATTAATCAACCTTTTATACATACCAAATGAGTTACAACTGCTGCAATATTATTTTCTATTGTTTTAAGAAATATTATGTCGTCACTATCATCAATTATGCCTGAAAGAGTTCTATGACCGAATTCATTTCCATTTGAATATATTAGCAAAGGGTTATATGCTGCTACCACAGAGTCCCATTTTACACTTTCAAGCTCTGGTAGTCCATAAGAATATCTTTCTAAGTCATATCTAGCTGTAATATGTTTCATTAGAGCAAACAAATAATCACCATAATCGTTATTTACTCTTGATGGGGAATTAAGCCACAGAGTGTTTCTTAGCTTTCTTAAATAGTAATAAGAGTTTAATCCAATATCTTCTCTAAAATATGCTAACTTAGAATCATCATCATCATTAAAATCAGTCGTGTAATCAGCATCCAGTATATATGCGCTGTTTTCTACTCGAACATTATCGGTGCTTTGGAGTTCTACACCAGCCAGAAGAGAAGACGCTTGAATAATGACATCTTTTCTAATAAAATAATTAGGCAATATTTCGTATGGAGGAGGAATTGATATTTTTGCAGTTTCTTTTCTAGTGGTAACAGCTGTGTATAATGCATCAATAAATATTCCACAATTTATATTCTGTCTAGCCCAACAAGCTGCCTTGTAGAAAGTGTCGAAATCTTTAGCATAATAAAATATTTCGTAAAGTGCTTTAAGTTCATTAATATGACTAGTATTATATTCAGAAAAGATTTCCCCTCTTGGTAAAAATCCTTGGACAGTTTTGATGTTTCCAAGATTTTCTACAACATCATTTTTCTGAAAAAAAAAAAAAAAATCAAATGAGTGAAAAAGAAAATATTACTTTCCGGGATAAGGCCGCCTTTTGTACGTTGTGTTCAATATCTACTAAATATACTTTATTTTATGGTAAAAGTACAATAAATCTAGGAATAAATACATACAAATGAAATTTAATTATTAGCGCTGTCAACGTGGCATGTTGCAGTAACGTACTTTCATTAAATATAAAGAACTATAAAGCGAACATTTATTTACCTTATATTCTCCGTTAGAAGCGACTAATGTGAACTTTTGCGCTAAGCGAACTACAATTTCATTAGTGCTGTCTTCACAAACATTTTCGAATAACGGAAGCATTAATTTCTGTATGTGAACCCATCCTACAGGAGCTGTAAAGTTCACACAGTTTATTGTAGCAGCAATAACAATTAGTGGTGTTAAGTTATGGGTTAAAAATATTAATTTATGTATACATTCTCTTCTTATGTCAGAATTTATTAATGAGGTACTCAAGGTCGTAATTTACTTTAATTTGTAGCCGAAACAGGAAGTATCTCTGAAAAGAGTTTACAGGACACTCCGTTGAATAAATTTTTCATTTCTTTTTGGACAACTAGATGACACCGATGAACCGTCGTCTATAAACACTTGCAATAACATTAAAAAATCACTTGGTATTGCAGGTGCGTTGTCATCCTGAGGCCTAAAATATGCCTTGCGTGTCCTGTAGTTACACTAGCTACCATTCCCTTCAATCCAAAACACGGCGAACTGTTTTTTTATACTTAAATAAAAAAGACTGCGTACGTACCTGTACCTGGTATCAAAGGTGATGTAGGAACTTTGATGAGATAAGCTGAACAACTTTCCACAACTACAGCTATTAGAATTAATGTTAGCGTCTTCATTTTCCTTGGAAGACTGTGACTTTGTATACAATACCCAATATTTATAATGTTCAATTCAATTATTTTTCTACAAGTTCATAGACTTTTGGAATGATAATGAGTTGAATGGACGTTATTGCAATGTTGCATTAAATGACATGAACTTTATTAAGCCATAGTGTTATGTAAACTACATTATATTGATTAGTGTACTGTATCAAGTATTACATGTTTTTTTTCTTTTTTTTTTTTAAAAGTTAAGCTTATGTATGCTTTTTATATAAACAGGTGCTATCGGACTACACCTGTCTATATGGGCTTGTTTTTAAAGGTGGTATCGTTTGTTTTGATTTGGTATTGCAGTTATGCAATTAGTTTAGTTATGATTATGTTGTAGTATTATTGAATGTTGGCAAATAAATAAGTTAATGCGTGTGTGTGCGTATGTGTGTGCTGTGCGCGTATTTGTGTGTGTGTGTGTGTGCGTGCGTATGTTTGTGTGTGATGAAGTACAATATGGCGTCTATTCCGTGTTTGTTTGTCTTGTTCGGGTTTTATTTACTTAGGTATTGTTGAAGTTTTTTAGATTATTAATTATGTGGTTAATGTGGCTCAGCAACAGCTCAGATGTTGTCGCCTTTTCAGTAATTTGGTTTAGGTTATGAGGGTCGATGTTCATAAGGTTACAGGCGGTTATGAGGTTATGTCTTGTTACGTTGAACCGGGGGCAGTTATAAAATAGATGGTGGAGTGTTTGTGTGGAAAAGGAGTCACAAGGGCAAAGAGACTCGGATATTATATGAAACCGATGGAGGTAGAATTTATGGTAGCCGTGGTTTGTGAGGAATTGTGAAGTCTGAAAAGTGACTGGGATATGTTTAAGAAAAGATGAAAGAGAATCGTAGTTAGGAAACATGGTTTTGGTATATTTGCAGTTGTCAGGTTCCTCATAGTACTTCTTTTTGGCTTCTTTTAAAAATGTTCGTTCGATACCCTTGATGTAACTGATGGGAAATTTGCTGTAAGAGAGGGTGTCATGTGATGATGCTGCAGATTTCGCAGCAGCATCAGCTAGCTCATTGCCCACAGAAAATAAACTACTTTACATGTTTAATATAGTTTAATACTAGCTGTGCCCGCGACTTCGTTCGCGTGGATGTCGGAAATTAACAACGGTGGGGTAGGTAGGCTAAGGATTTAAATCATGTTTATAAAACACCTTTGCAATCAATGCATCGATCGCCCCGCCCGCACCCGCCCGCCTTGAAAATCATAAATGCGTGCATGATATTATTATATAAAACTATGATATCTCTTACGATATTCATTGAAATCAAATGATGTCAAGAACACTTTTGCTCAAAATTAAATACTTGTGGTGAATAATGTATTTATTTCAATAAGGAATAATATTATGATGCTTACAAAAACACCTTCGCAAATTGTACACTATTTTAGAACAAATTAGATTACCCAAAAATGGTTCTAGAAAGTCCATTTCAAAGAATGGACATATGCTATCGCGGACTTTATTTTAGAACTTTTAAAGGAGAACAATTCCTGCATACGTGATTTATACGTTACTTTAACCGTTTATGCAGCGCACGCAACGGAAGCTCTGAAAAGGGAATATTTCCCCCCGTTTTTGCAACACTTTTAATTAATGCTCAGCTCCTATTGGTGGTAGCGTAATGTTATATAGCCTATATAATACGTCGATAAATGGACTATCCAACACAAAAAGAATTTTTCAATTTGAATCAGTTAGTTCCTAGTTAGCGCGTTCAACCAACCAAACAAACAAACTAACTCTTCAGCTTTATAATATTAGTATAGATTGTTTCATAGATAATAAATACAAAATTTGTGTATTTAAAGCGTTCGATTCTGGTGTACGGTAAAACTTAAGTTTATGTTTACACCTATTAATCAATTATTGTAATTTCTTTTGTAAATAAATAACATATTAAATCGGGTTTTACTAGACGTGACAACATTGTTGTTGAACGTCTGGTATATAAAAAAAATGTTATATTTTTAATTAAACCACCTTACCGGATAATGAATCATGTTTAATTAGATAAAGGTAGTGGTTTTATTTAAGATTAGTACCAATTACGAAGAAATTTCATGTAAGAGGCTTACTAACTTAAAGTACCTATAAGTCTTAAATAGCGGGTGTTGCAGAATTACGAAATAAATTTAGGAATTCTGGGGGATTGATATTGTAGTAATTATGTGTGCGGGTTGTGAGTGTTCTGTGTATGTGGTATAACTGTAGTATGTACGATACGCAATTGTACGCATTTTTGAGGGATGTCACAAGCAGGACAATATTTTAAATAATTTAATTTGAAAATAAAAGTGGTCAGAAGGGTGCCAAAAGTAACTTTTGACAGGGAACACAACGAACCGCTTAAATCTTATTTCGAACATTTGGAACATACTGTATATTTAACATGATTTAAATGTTTTAATGATTTTTCAATCCAAGTGCAGTCGACAGCACATCAAGCGTAACACTTTGACCTTGATAACGCCTTTATTCCGTTCGTATTAGAGGTGGCTTTCGTAGTGCAAATGTTACACTTGATGGGCTGTAATCTGTACACATTGGAAATAATAAGTCCTAGGGTGAGATGCAAACTCGCGACCTTTCATGATCCGCGTTACTGCTCTAATGACTACATTGATAGACCGAGGACTTGGGAAAAGACTATGAATTTTCAAGATTTGTTGTAAGTAGCAAAGCAACACAATATTAAAAATATAAATTATTTTTGCCGTGTGTCAACACTTTCTCTTCCCATTAGCGACCTTCACGGAATACACGGTGTTAAGTCAGTTACTTGTTTTAATCAATAAACCAAATCAAATCCAGCCCTCATCATCAGCCTATATATGTCCCACTGCTGGGCACAGCCCCTTCGACAAGCGAAAAGCACGTGAGGAGCTTGGACCATAACACCACCACACTGGCCCAATGCGGGTTGGTGGGTTAAAGCGGTTGCAGTAACAACCGGGACCAACGGCTTAACGTGCCTTCCGAAGCACGGAGGAGCTCGAGATTATAAATTTGACTAACCCATCCCGGGACCGACCATGGCGAAAGTTGCTTTGTTTTCGTAATCGAAACCCGAGCGCTCAAACCACTACGCCACCGAGCTTCTCCAAATCCCTGCAGCATCCCAAAACAAAATACAGTCCTCATCAAACAATATTGTTTTGATTGATATTCATCTTTTGAGGCAATATATGAAGAAGTGTATTAGTAAATTAGTTGATGACAAAAAAATCTTACTAAATTAACAAACACACTAGACATTGATTATGTCACTTTTATAGTATCATAGACTAAATATAGCCCATTTCTTATCCTCAGATTATATCAATTGTTGGCTTGTATTTAACTCTTCATTAAACTAAACCATCCAACAAAAAAAACTGATTTATAACCAAAAATGGCTTAATGCACATCCAATTGCTGAGAACATATAGGCAAACATCTACAAGGATTATTAGTGCTAGACATTAATTATTGTATTCAAGTAATAAAAAAAATGAAAAAAGGCCATTGAGTATTATTTTGTTTGTTTGTCGTTTAATTATTTTTTGTAATATCTTTTATGTATGCCTTATTTATTGAGCGAATGATTTTTACGTTAAGAAAGATTTTTGACCAACATCTTAAGAAAGAGATCAAAAATTTTTGTAGTTAAATTGGCAACTTGTCCAAGTTATTCTCTGGACTTTAGTCCGAGGATTGAAAAATTAGTCCTTTTATAAAATTAGTAAGATGCCTGTCATTTATTTACTTTGAAATGTAATTTCCATTAAGACATTTCATCATCATCACCAGCCTATATACATCCCACTGCTGAGCGCAGGCCTTCCTACATGGGAGAAGCACGTAGGGAGTTTGGGTCATAATATAACACCACCACGGTTGCTGGCACAATGCGGGTTGGTGGGTTTGCAGAAACAACCGGGAGCAACGAGGCAACGGCTTAAAGCGCCTTACGAAGCACGGAGGAGCTCTAGATTATAAATTTTGATTGACTCATCCCAGGGTCGACCGTAGCAAAAATTCTTTGTTTTCACTCAGCTCCTCATTATGTCATCTTTTTATAATAATTATCGAATGTTACTTATTAAGTAGAGGTAAAATAAAGGTCACACCGTTCGAGACACCTATCAGACTATAAGGTTATCAAAACTATTTGTTATTTAAGAGACATTGTTTTGGTTTGTGAAATTTGCGTTATCTCTTTGACATTCAATAATCTGTTTATCGTCTTAGCAACAAAGGTGAAAACATAGATATTTTTAGCTTATGCATAAAGTAACTAAAACTCATTGACCATAGAACGCTAGTAACTAAGTTTAAAGACAATCTAGTGAGTGCACGAATGAAATAGAAAGACAGACAAGACAATTCAGTCATTCAAGTCTTTGACACCTTCCACCACTAATACAGGCCCTTCTACAAGGGAGAAGCATGAGTAAATAAAATCTATACTTACATACAATTTCAAATGACAAGGTGGTGCCGTCAATACGACGATAAATTGAAACATGGGCTCATATTAGTTCATAGTTATAAATGGTTTGCGACTTTCAAAAACATCTTATGCATTTGATTATTTCATGACATTTGTATGAAATAATATAAACTTGGCTGCGTTATTTCATAATAATATTCATACACTCACACCTATTATCTAGCCCAAAGTAAGCATCATTAAGAGCTTGTGTTATGGATACTAGATAATGGAGAAATAATGATAATGATATGTATATAAATATTAGAAATATACTAAATAAACATATTAACGTCCATGACTCATGAAGATGAATAAACATGTAAACAAATGCTCGTACTCATCAAACAAAAATTTACCCCTACCGGGATTAGAACCCGGGATTTCTTGACCGGTCGTCAATTAAATCCATATTAATAGAAATGACAGCAAAGCAGTGTAGAGCTCGATAGTTTTTTTTTAATCAACTTAATGACTAGCAAGCTGACGGCCCACCTGCACGCGTACCACAAGGAACAAGAGAAGCTCGAGAAACGGTTTTGTCTACACCGTAATGTCATTTTTCTCGAGTTAAGGCCCACAAAAATGACATTACGGTGTAGACAAGACGTTTTTCGAGCTTCTCGTGTTCCTTGTGCTAGGCGTGCTGGTAGAATGTGGCTATCGTCACCTATAAACGCCTTCAATAACAAGAAAAACAATCATTTGGTGATTAAGTACTTTCCATGCCCTGTAATTACCCTGGATACTTTTACCTTCAATCCGAAACACAGCAAACTACTTTACGGCATAAATAGTTAAGTGGAAAATTTTAAAGGGTCTACAAAAAAAATATAAGCGTGGCCATCAGAATATTAATTTGGTCTACAAATTGTTAGTTTGCTGACCAAAGGAAATTTTTGATGGTCAATTATTATATTTTTAAGATTGGTAAATTTGTATGGTGATCATATTGATACAAGCCATAGGAAAAGCGGTAGTACCTACCCAGAGGACCTAGTTGAGATTTTAATTCTCATATCTCATATCGCTGGCCCCGGGCAAGAAGGCGGTTATATCAAAAAGCAAATGTTACAGGAAAAATAAAAGAAGGTAATTCTTTTATAGTTCAGTGTACGAAAATCCGAAGTAGTTGTTCAATATATCAAATAAAAGCTTTTTTTTTACCAATTGGACCGTTGTAAAATAACTGTTATTAAATATATCTACACTTGACGAAATAATTAGCAAAATGTATAATACAAATTAGAGATGATACTATTTTAATTGAAACATCAAAAACGCCTTTATATACGACCTGACCATTAATATTCGGAAATGTAAGTATTTAATACAACGTTATTTCCAGTTTCCACTTTAGATTTTGAGCGTATCGGCCGATTTACCCTTTTTCGGGGATTTTTTACTATAAAAGCTTAGCTGTATCATCTACAAATCGCTATTTTGAAAACATATCAATGTAACATATTTTTAAGTAACCATTGTAACTGACCTAATAATTATGAGTAATTTATTTTTATCTTTTCGCAATTAAGATAGTATTTTATGAAATTAATATTATTATTACTATTGTTAATGTATTACTATTTACTTCATCATCATTCATCATCATCATCATAATTTCAGCCGAGAGACGCCCACTGCTGGGCATAAGCCTCCCCCAGCGATTTCCAAACCAATCGGTCCTGCGCTGCCCACATCCATCGGCTTCCCGCGACCCTCACCAGATCGTCGGTGTGGGGGGCCTACCAACGCTGCGTCTCCCGGTACGCGGCCGCCTCTCGAGGTCCTTTCCGCCCCAACGGCCGTCAGCCCACCTTGCAATGTGGCCTGGCCACTGTCACTTGAGGTTCGCAATCCTACGGGCTATGTCGGTGATCTTAGTTCTCCTGCGAATGTCATCATTTTTGATTCGATCACGCAGAGAGAAACCCCGAGCATAGCGCTCTCTAATGCCCTTCGGTCGACATTGGGCCTTCTTATGAGGCCCATTGTAAGCGGCCACGTCTCAGTTCCGTAAGTCATCACTGGCAACACACACGAATTAAAGACATTTGTCTTGAGACGCTGCGGTAGTTGGGTCGAGAATATGCTGCGAAGCTTCCCAAACGCTGCCCAGCCGAGTTGGATCCGTCGATTGACCTCTTTCTGGAAGTTGGACTGTTTGTCCCAGGTAAACATATTCGTCAACAACTTTCAGTGTAGAGCTTCCAACCTTCACATGAGTCGGTACAACATGGGAATTTGACATAATTTTCGTCTTATCATGTTCATTTTAAGACCCACTTGTTGGGAGACTAGCATTGTGCCTAAGTCCTCCAGGGTCTTAGCCATGATTACGATATCATCAGCATCAGCAAAACGAAGGTGAGTCATGTACTCGCCGTTTATGTTGATGCCAAGTCCTCTCCAGTCCAAAAGCACATCCTCCAGCGCGGGTGTGAACAGTTTCAGCGAATTAGCATCGCCCTGTCTCACACCTCGCTAAAGTCGTAGTGGTTTCGAGTTTTGATCCTGGAGGCGGACTGACATAGTGGCGTTTTCGTATAGTGACTGCAGCACTTGGATGTATCGATAGTCAATTTGGCACCTCTGGAGTGACTGAAGCAAGGCCCAGGTCTCAACAGAATCGAAGGCTTTCTCATAGTCCACGAACGCTAAGCATAATGGCAAATTGCTTGTTCGGGAGGCTAGAAGTCGTCGAACCTGCGTGCGTGCGAGACGATTCGTTACTATAACTATTTTTTAATCAAGTTCTATATTTGGAAGCATGACTTTATAAAAATATAGATATAATTTAAGTAGTAAGTAAGTAAATTATTTAAGTATCAAATGTAATCCTTACATTTGATATCCATATCACGGGGGTACAGAAAAAGTCTTCAGCTCTGATGAAGTCCGATACGTTCGTTTCCAACCAAGACTGCGTACACCCTACTTTATGACCCAGCGCCGAGTATTACTGGAAGGACCATTCTTGGTTATTAAACATGGTGTTGTTAAGAGGCTCACTACCTTCTCGAGAATGGTATCTTGATACACTTGTGCCGATGTTTTGATACCTTTTTCACAAAAGTATGGCTCGGTCACTCCTTCATAGCTAATACCCCACCAAACCATCACCAAAGTCGGATAGTGCCCACGTTGCACTCTGTCGACTAATTGGGAAGCTTCATTAGAGCTTTGAGCATGAATACGGTCATTTTGTTTGTTCAAATGTTGCTCAATTGTAAAAAAAATCTCATCCGTAAACAATTTTTTTCTGTGACCTCTCTTTGCGTACCACTTCAGTAGTTGTTTCGATTTTACCACTCTATTCTTTTTTAAATTGTCAGTTAAAAAATGACCAGTAAGTCTCTTATAGGCTGCAAGTCCTAAGTCATCTTTTAAAATACGCGACATGGTTCTAGGTAGGTACTATCTTCATCTCCCGAGATGAAATCTTTTGCTTTCATACCATACAAATTTTGAGAATTGTAATTTGTTTGGCAAATTTTCAACCCTGTCCTACCGCATCTTTGGTGGAAATAGTGAGGATTGACGAGGATATGCGAGGCGTGAATTTAAATATTTGTGTGTAAAAATGAAACCGTATTGCTTCGGATAAAGAGTTTTTTTCATACAAAGCACGACAATTGACCCAACACCACCTGATGTGAAGCGGTGAGGAGAGTCCATATGCGAAAACAGTTAGTGCAGAAATGGACAATGCACTAGCTGCCTCTACCTTGCGGGCCCAAAAGGTGCTTTTGGGCAACAGATAGGTTTATTGTTGTTCGTTGCTACTTCAATTCTCTTCTTGCCTCGTCTCGTCTCGACACTCTGGTGGAAAATCACCTCGCACGAGCTCGCGATAGCTATTAACGACAATTTTTAGTGGAAAAGGGTTAGTGCGATTTCAATTCTCTTCTCGCCTCGTCTCGTTTCGCCCCTCTGGTGGAAAATCACCTTAACACGCTGCATTGACACTGCCCGCCGAATTTGTTATTATTTGTACAAATTGTTTACCTAAACAGTTTGCTAGAAAGCAAGCGGTAATCATTGTGTACGTTATGAGTGAAAGGGATGGCGTTAGCGTATCATACCAGAAGGTCGTCAGGCCTACAATTAATTTACGAGAAGAAAGGAGTAATAGCTTGTACAGAACAAAATATCTTGCGATTATATCGTATCGAGTGTTTACAATTTATTGATATAGTATTTCGTTTTTCAAAAACGCTGTTAAATTTATTACAGTTTCAATTGTTTTAAAAATTTCGTGTAAAATATGTTTTTGGTGTTTTGTTTTTAAGGGTAATGCATTGATACATAATTTGATATTAAAATATTTTTCATGCAATAAAGCTGTTATTCTTAATTATATCAGGAATTTTTAAAAATAGGAGCGATAGATTGACACACTAAGAACCTAAAAATCACATAACATTAAAAAGGGCGTAACCGTCGATTATCGCTATGTTGCCCGGGGCCAGCGATATCTAGGTACGCGTCTAAAAGGCCGCAAGTTTTCTAATAAGAAAGGTAGGGAATAAGGTGCTCTAAAATGTATTATAATTATGTCAGTTATCATTATTCTTGATATTATTATTTATATTGTGAATTGTGTAGAGCAAAGCAAACCAGCGATAAATTGGACCGCTTGTGTTAATTGTTAGTACCAAACGCCTTCTATTTTTAATTGCAAATACCCAACTTTACCGTTACAGATTATTGCTATTTTTTTCTAGAAGGGGAC
This sequence comes from Nymphula nitidulata, assembly GCA_947347705.1. Taxonomy (NCBI): domain Eukaryota; kingdom Metazoa; phylum Arthropoda; class Insecta; order Lepidoptera; family Crambidae; genus Nymphula; species Nymphula nitidulata. The sequence continues at coordinate 11,042,502 of OX374633.1, forward strand.
GTTTTTTCTTAATTTGGTGTTTGCTGTACAGAAAGTTATAGGCGCCAGGGCTTGAAATGATTTCAAACTTATTTAAAGCGTCTGGGTGAAGTAAAGTGAAGGTTAACTGCCCACTTTGGGTGAAGTTTGAGCGCCAATAGGTATATAACGTAGTCGGCATATTATGTGTTTAAAATGAAATTTGAAATTTTAGATATATTATATATAAAATAGTAGGAATCCTGTGCGGGCAACAACTATCAAAACCTCCCTACAAAAGTTAAAATGTATGTACACTAAACACTATACTTTCTTACCTACTTAATTCATAATTACTATTATTTCAGCCGAAATACGCCACTGCTGGACAAAGGCCTCCCCTAAAGATAATTTAGTTAATTTTAGATAATATGTAATGTATGTAATATTATGATGTAGGTATGTACCTACAATCGCGGCCTAAAAATGTTTATCAGTTTTCAAATTAGATTCTCAGTCACACTGTGTGCTTGTTACTTTTTAGGGCTCCATACCCAAAGGGTAAAACGGGACCTTATTACTAAAACTCCGCTGTCCGACACAACGTTTGCTCAGACACAATTTTGTGATTAATGTAAAGAAAATCTTGACTAACACCAGCAAATCTCCCCAAAAACCCCAAAATGCATCTGATACAATCATCATCACCAGCCTATATACATCCCACTGCTGGGCACAGGCCTTCCTACATGGGAGAAACACATGAGGAGCTTGGGCCATACTTAACACCACCACGCGGGCCTAATGCGGGTTGGTGGGTTAAAGCGGTTCCATTAACAACCGGGACCAACGGCTTAACGTGCCTTCCGAAGCACGGTGGAGCTCGAGATAACAAACTTTGATTGACCCATCCCAGGATCGACTATGGCAAAAGTTGCTTTGTTTTTTTGTATCGAAACCAGAGCGCTCAAACCAATACGCCACCGAGCTTAGATACAATATCTTTTAACAAAAATAATTTTATTATACAACTAGGTGACAAACAAGCTGACGGTCCACCTGGTGTTAAGTGGTAAACGCTGCCTACGGACATCTGCAATAACAAGGACAAAATCACTTGGTATTGAACATGCGTTGTCATCTTGAATTTGAAGGGAAAGGTAGCTACTGAAGTAAGGTAGCCTGAAATTACTGGGCATGGAAGTTGCCCAGTAATTTCAGGCAGGAAGATTTTTTGGACAATTTTTTTTTCTTGACCGATTTTCATGAAATTCTGTATGTACCATATTCAGTAGGTCTCAGAATCGGCTACTATCGACTTTTTTTATTTTTTTGTACAATTTTTTTTTTATGGAATAACAACGTTTGCGGGGTCAGCTAGTATATACTATATAAAATCTCGTTTCACAAATTTAAGTTACCATACTCCTCCGAAACGGCTTGACCGATTTTCATGAAATTTTATATGTTTATTCAGTAGGTAGGTCTGAGAATCGGCTATATCTATTTTTATTTTGGACAGTTAATTTTTTTTATGGCAAAACAACGTTTGCCGGGACAGCTAGGAATTTTATATGTATATCAGTAGGTCTGAGAATCGGCTACTTACCAAATTTTTTTTTATAGCATAACAACGTTTGCGCGGTCAGCTATTATCAGATAATATTTTGATTTTTTTTAACAAAAAATGATTTTCTATTTTCTACCCATCACAATGTGGCCGATGTTCGTGTGACAAAAAAAATTATGCCCTATATCTAATCAAATTATATCATCGACCCTGTGACACAGATTTGTGTTTGCAAGTATAAACCTGTAGGCTGTAAACATTTTTAGACTGCGATTGTACTTAGGTCTGGCTGTAATACTGGTCTCATGTTCTAGGTATAACAAGCAACTGTCAAAAATATCCTTAAAAATTTGTTTCAACATATTTGCTCAACAAATGCTGTATACACGAAAGCTGTATACACGAAGGCTGTATACACGAAGGCTGTATACATTATTCGAAAGTAAAAAATACGCTCCGTTGTTGCACCGTTGTAGCACTATCGTGGCGCCATACAATCGTGCGATAAAGTACTTTACGTATAATAACTTATCAGAATATAGCCATGGAGTTGTTCTTTACGAGTATAAATTGGCTAAATGATCGACGCTCCTTGGAAGCATATTTGCTCAATACGGTTGACTCGCTTTAATTGATTGACTAATTTGGTACTTAAATGAAAATTCCCTTCTAGCTTTAACTATCAACATTTATCACTATATAAAGAGAAAAAAAATAAACAAGATGACGTAGAGTACACGTTAGCTTATAACGCAAATACATATAGACTAGAAGAATTTCACAGGGTTATCTCAAGTCCTGGGTGGCTCAGATGGTTATAGCACTCACCCGGATTGTGAAAGGTCGCGGTTAATCCCCACCCCAGGATGTGATTTTTTCTAGTTTAGATTATTTTACAAGTAAATATATTTTGCAAACATTTATGCATTATAACCTGCCAGTAGTTAAGCTGGGTAGTTGTTATTATAAAACCGACTTCAAAAAACTGAAAAGGATGAAATAATTAAATTTAAGTAGGTATTCATCCCCTAGAAACATATTTTTGGAGTCGGTGCTTTACTTTCTATTGTTTTTGGAAACCACTTAGCACCAACTCCAAAAATATGTTTCTAGGGGATGAATACCTACTTAAATTTAATTATTTCATCCTTTTCAGTTTTTTGAAGTCGGTTTTAATTTTTGTTTAAAATTTTTTTAAACCGTCAACTTATATTGTTTCCTACTATCGTATCGTTTCACTAAAAAACCAAAGTACCCAACTGTTTTTGAAAAAATTTTTATGGGACCAAATGGCAGCTATTCCGCATCGAACAAAAAAAGAATCACGTGAATCGGATCAGTAATCTCGGCGTAATCGGTGTACATACATAGAAAAAACAAAAAAAAAAAACATACCGGCCGAATTGAGAACCTCCTCGTTTTTGAAGTCGGTTAAAAATTAGTTTGTTTAATACTATTACTATTCACGATTCACGAGCCAAAAACCTAAAGAGCCAATAATTTTTGTTGTACGAGGGGAAATACACTGAAAAATGATGTGCGGACAACCCCTGTAATGAAAAATTCGGGGTTTAACAATTTTTTTTAATATAATACCTTGCAATCATAATCAAGAAATATATGTAACTATGAAAAAATATTAGAGCTGTATAGTAACGTTCTGCTCTACCGATTTCAGTAAATTTTGCTGTTAGGAAATCTACCCTAGAAATAAATTCTGTATACTACGTTCAAAAACAACAAAATTTAATTCTGGTCATACTGAATAAAATAACTCTAACCCTATCCCTAAAGATGGTAAGTAATTAGACGACTAAGGAGCGCAACATATTAGGTTAGGGAAAAAGTCTTTTCGCATTATAGTATGTATGAACTTGTAATAAAATCTCTTTGGCTGTACTATTTGTATCTGGCTGGTTTTGGTATCATTAAAAGTTTAGATTTTAAATAATTTATAATTCAATTATAAATTTGGTTTAAGCGTTTTCAATTCGGAAATTTTGATGTCAAAGATGCACGGCGCTCTGGTCGCCCTATTACGGATAAAATTGATGCCATTTTTGAAAAACTGGAGCAAGATCGGCATATCAGTAGTTACGACGTAGCTGAAGAACTAGGAATTGACATAACAGTGTTGGCGCATTTTAAAAAAAATGGGTACACAAAAATCTCGATATTTGGGTACCCCACGAGCTCACTGAAAGAAACCTAATAAACCGTGAACTCATTTGTGCGTGCGAAAAAGGTCGTGGTCAAAGGCCGGTCAGGCTTCACAGACTGTGGCGAAACCCGGGTTAACTCGTAACAAGGTGATGCTGTGTGTGTGGTGGGATTGGAAGGGCATTTTCATTATGAGCTGTTACCACCAGGCAGGACCATCGATTCAGAACTCTACTGCGAACAACTGAGGAGATTAAGGCAAGAAGTTGAGACCAAGCGGCCGGAACAGAAGGGGTGTGGTTTTTCATAATGATAACGCTAGACCTCACACATCTTTAGCCACTCAGCAAAAATTAAGAGAGTTTGGCTGGGAGGTGGTAATGCATCCGCCGTATAGTCCTACCTTGCACATTCAGATTTCCACCTGTTTTGCTCTCTTCAGAATTCTCTAGGCAATGTCAGGTTAACATCACGAGAGGACGTCCAAAACCACTTTTCGCGGTATTTTGATCAGAAGCCCCAAAATTTCTATAGCAATGGGATCATGTCCCTACCTACAAGATGGCAAAAAGTTATCAAACAAAATGGTACTTACATACTTTAGTTAAATGTAAATAAACTATATTAAAAAATGTTTAGAATTTTCTTAAAAAATGCAAAGAAACTTTTTCCCCAACCTGTAATACATAGACTAAAAAAAATGTATAAACACAAAATATGGTCATATTTTTTTTAGTATAATTTACAATTCTACAGGCTCTTGTTCCGTGACAAGAGTCTGTGGAATTGTAAATTATACTAAAATTAATTATGTCATGGTAGCCATATCGTTTCGAAATACTTATATTATTACCATCGCAAGTTAGATTGTCATGCTCATTCTTTCGCCAAGCAGTATTCATTTACTAACTCACATATTTCTTTGTTAAGGGATTGTCAGACTGCACAAATTACGAATAAATTTTTACTGACAAATGTAACTCAATAAGTAATCGCAATTTGTGAACTTGGTAATGGACAAAAGTTGGCTTTAACTTCCAAAATTATTTTCAAAACCACACAGTGCCATATGTGTTTGAATAATATTTACTGAAAATAAAAATAGCTTATTCTGTCAAGCGGCGTTATACCTCTGGCGGTTTATGACAATTGAAAAATCAATTGTGTCTGGAATCTGATGCTTGGCGGGTTAATACCAGTTATATAGTGATCTCTGACAAGCTGGTAGTCAACCAATAAGGTTTGTTAGAAATGAAGGTGATGCCAAAATTAAAAAAGACAAAGTTTCAGATATATTTGTGTATATAAAATAGAATATTATATAGGTAATACATAAGTTAACAAAAAATACTAATAATTATAAAACGTATCATCATTGTTTAATTAAAGTATTTTTATGCAATAAAGTATTTATGTAGAAGATTATAAAAATAAATAAGTACATAACATTTTGTATTTGTAAATTATCTGTTTAAATTATTCATGGTTGTAAAACTTACTATGATTGTATCAAAATGGTCATGGACGTAATATTTATGTATAAATTAGAGTACTGTAGGTGTTAGAAATAAAAATAAATATTTTTTAAAAATTGCATAATTTATTTTTTACATTTTTCAATTGCTGGTTTATTCAGTCCCTATTTAGAGCTAATTTCGTCTGTTGGCTTCTTTAAATGTCGTAGAATTTGTTGTCGACGTCAACTACTTTATTGTTGATGTCTGCGTCAACGAAGTAGGTATCGTCGAACACAGTTTTGTCCACCAAGTTGTAGTCTCTCAACACCCATCTGTCCCAACGAGTCTTCATGTCACAAACCTGCTTCTTGTGGAAGATCACGACGTCAACGAACTTCATGTTTGGTGTGTAGAATTTCGTGATGTCAATGCGACGATCGAACGGGAAGCCTAGAGGCCTCTTGTCTAACAGGGTGGTTGACCTGAAGTCCGTCACGAAGTCTTTGCGGTTGGTATCCAAAATGTTCAGATCAACGTTGTCTACTAGTTTCAAAGGTGTAACAATCACATAGAAGAGCATATTCATACCGCCAACATGACCTCTAGGCAAAAGAAGCCTAGTCGGGAATCCAGTGTGATAGTTTCTCAGATCCTTAATAAGGAGATCCCCGAAGTCGGTGATGGTATCAACCTTCTTCCAGAGGTCGCGAGTCATGATTCTGTCACGGACAAGGTTGTGCATATCATAGGAGTTCCTGACGATTGTGTTTTTGCCAGTTGTCAGTTTGTACAAAAAGCTGTCAAGTTCCACAAAGTTAATGCGGTTCCTGTTGATGTCAATCAAACGTCCAAGATGGTCCTCTTTCGGACCCATGAAGATCCTGACCACACAGTCGATAGCTTTGTCAGAGAGAACATCTAAGGTGACCTTGAATGGTTGGTGATTAAGGCGGCGCTTACGGACGAAGAATTTCAGGTCAGATTTGGTCTTCTTGAGCTCGTCTTCACTCAACACAACAGCGTTAGTCATGTCCATCAGATAGTCGTCAAAGTAAGTGACCAGTTTATCTGTCACAACATTCTCGATTTTAACACCGGGGAAGTAAAGTTCCTCCCTAGTGTAGCTAGGGAAGCGTAGTTTGAATAGGATTACCAAGTCAATGAGCCGTTTTTGGAGCCTATAGAAGATTGGGTCACGGAGAGCAGTTTGGTAGTGGTCCAAGACTGTAGAAGCAACGAAATATCTGTAAAAGAATACAAGTGTTGTATTTCTGTTAAGACTAACTTAATTCTTTCTAATATTATATTTTAAAAGTTCTTTAGTAAAATATATGTCCTCGGGCAGAATGCGAACCCGTGACCTTATACATTCCTGCTAACTGCTCTATTCACTATCTTAGGGAGCCCCATGAATTTCCTCTAGTTTTACTGTTTTTATATTATAAGCTAATGTCTGCCATCACAATGTCAAAATTATTATACCTATTTCAACACCCGTAATAAACAAAACCAATCTTGTTAAAGTAAGAAATAAAATGTTCAATTCTTCGATAGGTATAAAAATTACTTACTTGTCAGATTTCATTGTGTTAAGCCCAAGGACAGATTTTATGATGACTAGAAGGTAGCGGTAAGCACTGACGTTTATATCGTTAACGTGCACTTTGTCTAATTTACCATAGATGAGCTTCCCAAGGGTTTCCACGTCATCATATTTGGTCAGTTCATACCTTACACCGTTGATCTATAAAAATAAATAATTATTATTTATATTTATTATTTAAATAATGTGAAACATTTGCTTTTATATTTCATTAACTTACGTCAACAAATCCCTTGATAATAGCATCCTTTATGACTTGCTCATAACCTTCTACCATGCGAATGACTTCAATATTATCATCACGAACAGCCACATAGTTGTTGGATCTCATTGGGAATTGGACACCGTTGTGGAATTTCAGCCAGGGCCAGTATCCGTTTCTGATAGGCTCGTGCCAAGTGAGAGTCTTGATATCACCTAAGCCGTTGGATAGACGCTCTAAGTAGTAGCGGGCAAGGATTTGTTGGTAAACGTACAGAGTTAGTTCAAAGCGTCTCCCTTTGAGTTTGTCATTAACCTCATCGTTCATCCAGAATGGATAGTCTACGTGGAAGTAGTAGTAGTATGTGTTAAGGTCAAGATCTTCTGTGAAGTATCTGAGTTTGTCATCTTTGTTCAAGTAGACGCGACTATCGTAGACATTCTCGTCGATGATCAATATATCCTTCTCGGTCTTTTTGATTCCGTAGAAGTCGCAAAGCTTATGGTCAAGGAGACCTCTCTTCATCTTAAGCAGGTAAGCTTTTTGAATGACATCAGAGCGAACGAAGTAGTACGGATAGATTTCATAAGGTGGGGGCAGAATTATTCCTTTGCAATCTTCGCGGTGCCTTATGGCTACATTAAGGGCATATACGAACATGCCTTCGTTGAGATATAGACGCATCCAGCAAGCAGTCTTGATGAAGGTGACAAAGTCCTTAGCATAGTAGAGCATGTGGAACATGGTCACCACTTCTTTCAGCTGGCGATCAACATGAATGGTAAAGATTTCTCCACGAGGCAGAGTGCCGAATTGAAGATGGTTTATAAAAGTTTTGACGACATCGGTTCTCTGTCAAAAAAATAATTAGATTTAGAATTGGTTATTTACTAGTTAACTTCAAATGTGATCGACTTAATGCAAACTAACAGTGTAAAGGCTGATATTCTCTTCAATGTTGAAGTTCTTGCCAATGTCTTCGATTTCCTTGTACATGACCGGTTCCAGAACATGGTTCAGTAATTTAAGGATGAATGTTTGCCTCTGCTTGATGTCCATGGTAACTATGATTGTAAAAAAATCAATTATTAGGTATTTAATGAATTTTTAATATATCACAAACTACATAACTAATACATATTACCAAAAAATACTAATTACATATTACCAAAAATACAAATATTTCCGAAAGGCTTTGAGAGTTTTCTACTTTAAAGAATATTTTAATATGAGATCTATTAACATGTCATATTTAAATATTCTTTAAATTTGTTTATTCAAATATGTTCCTATATTTTAAAAAAATATATATTTGTGAATGAATAATTATATTTATAGAAAGAAATAAGTTAAGAAAACCTTACCAAGTGTGGTATCCTCGACTTGACGGGCTGCGGCCATGGCCGCGAGGCCCAAAACCAGTAAAACGATTGCCCTCATAGTGCAGCCGACCCGCTGGGATCTCAACTGTGTTTGATAGGTATCCACACCCCTTTTTATACTAAAAATCATGGATTGTGGGAGGTTATGTATAATTTGTTTACCAGATAGACTGGATTATAGGTTATCACGTAAAGAAGAAAGGGTTAAAAAACTATTGCAATTAATGACATTTTGTTACATTGTTGCAGTTACTAACTGTATAAAAAGATAACGTATGTAGTAATCAATATTAGGTTATGTAAGAAAAATCAGACCAATATTTTATTTACTCTTTAATTATTAAGAAGACTTTCATTTACACTTGTCACTTAGAATTCAATGTTAACCTATTCAAAGTTCCTTGAAAACAGAACTGTAGAGTCATCAGTTTTCCTGATATCTGAATTATTGTATTTGAATTCCAATGGGTTGTGTGTGCCAGACAGCGTTGCCAATCTGTGGGGAATTCCCCAAACTGCGGGGATTTTCAGTTCGATTGGGTAATTTGAGGGGAGAGCGTTTATGTGGGGAAAATGCGGGGAATTAAGACATTTACGCTAGAACTGAACTTAGAAGTAATAAAAGTAGCATAAGAAGTAAGTATAATTTATAAATTATGTAAGAATATTTAATTACCTTGATTATTTGAGCACCTTTTGGGCCGGCAAGGTGGAGGCGGCTAGTGCAATGGGTCAATTGCCGTGCTTTGTATATAAAAAAAATCAAGTTTAAAGCAATTTCACCGGCAAAAAGGTTTTACAGTTTATTTTATAGCAACATTTATGTCCATCAAACTTAGACAGAGTATCGCAGAGAACTTTCTCAAACGCATCTGTCGAAAGAAAATTTAGCGTTTTAAATAGTTTAAAAACAGAGAATCACAATCGCCTGAGAATCACAATCGCCTGCACAATGACACTGTAGTAGCGCTTATGACCACTAGAAGAAAGGATTAAAATTTGATCCTTCGAATGATATGTTGACAAAACAAAGGCATAACAAAGAGCTGCAATAAATACCTTGATGAAAATCATTAAATACTTAATAAGTATATGTAATAAATATATTTGATTTATAGAAACAGTACTTTTATTTCTTTCCTGAAAATTTGTGGGGAAAATGTGGGGAATATTGATTTTTTTTCCCCAAAATTGGGGATTTTCAGTTAGGTTTTTGGGTAATCGAGACCGTGGAAGTTGGCAACGCTGGTGCCAGATGAACGTTATTTATATCCAATCAGTTGCTTGGTAGATATTATTAAAATATCTGTCAAATTAATAAATATACGGCCCTTGTGTAAGCCTTGCTTAAGTAACTACATATTTAGCAACATTGTAATGACAGATTGTACTTGACGGCTAATATTTTAATTAAATAAAATGTTGATATTGTTGAAGAAAATGTAATAGGCCGTCAGCTTGTTTGACATCTAGTTGTATAAAAAAAAATAAGCTTTACTGTGGCGACTTAAAATTATACTTACTATTGCACTCCATGAGTGATACAGAACTTACTCAAATATCGAGGATAAAGATGATCAAATTTAGCCCATTTTTATGACGATAAAAATTTATAACATAAATCCTTTGGATATAAAAACAGAAACTAAATTTATCCACTTTAAAAAAAAAACTAAATAACTACCTTATCTCTAAATGTTACTACATACTAAAAGAATTCTTTGAAAATAATTGAGTTATTTAATAATTTACCGTATTGCTATAATTGACTATTGATATTTTATAATTACTGTATGGAAATAATGGCATAAGTTAAATGTTAAATATATAAAATTTTCATTATTATTATTATTGGCAATAAAGAATATGATTTGATTTGATATATCGGGTTACGGGAAGGCGATACATTGCCGTAAAAGAGTTAAAATAGAGCTCATTTGCTATGGACGATGTTGAGGTTTATTTTTAAATTTAGCACATAATTTAATATGAAATATTATAGAACAAGTGAATAGACCCGTGGAGTACAGATTTTACTTGCAAAAATGTTGAAGGGGTCAGTAATATACTAGACGTTGCCTTCGACACTACTCCGCGTTACCAATACTATTAAAAGAAGTCAAAGCTAGTCCCCCTGCTTTTAACACGACACTTCATATTTAAGTAGTTTTATTTAGCTGCGGTCTCGTGGCTAAAATAAGGTGTGCTTACTAATTGTCTCTATTTTGGCGTTGCATGGTTCTGAATCGCGCAAGAAAATCGAGGGAAAATCCCCCGAACACTGATACTTAGGACGGCCCCTATCGCAAAAGGCGATATTACACGGTTCAAAGATTTATTGAAATTGTTTTAAAAACGAGTCATCATATCAGCCGAGAGACGCCCACTGCTGGACATGGACAGGCCTCCCCCAAGGATCTCCAAACCGATCGCTCCTGTGCCCTCATCCAACGGCTTCCCGCGACCCTTACCAGATCATCGGTCCACCTTGTGGGGGGCCTACCAACGCTGCGTCTCCCGGTACACGGCCGCCATTCAAGGACCTTTCCGCCCCAACGGCCGTCAGTCCTCATCGCAATGTGACCTGCCCACTGCCACTCGAGACTTGTTTGGGCTATGTCAGCGACCTTAGTTCTCCTGCGGATCTCATCGTTTTTGATTCGATCACGCAGAGAAACACCAAGCATAGCTCTCCATTGCTCTTTGGGTGACTTTGAGCCTTTGCATAAGGGCCATTGTAAGCGGCCACGTCTCGGTTCCGTATGTTATCTCTGGCAACACACACGAATTAAAGACTTTCGTCTTGAGACACTGCGGTAGCTGTGCCGAAAATATGCTGCGTAGCTTCCCGAACGCTGCTCAGCCGAGTTGGATCCGTCGATTGACCTCTTTCTGGAAGTTGGACCTACCAAGTTGGACTATTTGTCCCAGGTAAATGTATTCGTCAACAACTTCCAGTGTAGAGCTTCCAACGTTCACAAGAGTGGGTACGACATGGGAATCCGACATAATCTTCGTCTTATCCATGTTCATTTTAAGACCCACTTGTTGGGGTACAGAGGTCGTCGAGCATTGTGCCCAAGTCTTCCAGGTTTTTAGCCATGACTTTCAAATCGAGTCAATAAATTCATAAATATTATAAATGCGAAAAAACTGTCAGTCTGTTACGTTTTCATTTCTTAGCCGCTGAACTTATTTAAATGAAATTTAAATAAGTTCAATGATTTCATCGTGAGAAAGTTCACTGTCGGGATATCCAATATCCACGCGAAAATTCTCCCGCGTACGCGCAAGTTGTGGAATGAGCTCCCTGCAGAAGTAGAGATGAGTACAGCATGCCTGTTAATGAAACCAAATCTGTTGGACACTGAATTTAATTACTTTTGTTTTATGAATATACAATATGACAAGGTGGTATTTATGGTATGTACAAAGTATGAATATGAAACACAGTAAAGATATAAAAACATTGTATAATATAAAGAGTGATATAAACAGACATATTATATACAAGTTGGTCGTAACAATGCCACCTTAGTAGTAAAATATTTTTTTTTTTTATAAAATTACCTCAGAATGTTATACTATATGTATATGTATTTCTTGCATATAATATATGTGCAATGTACAGACACGCAGTAGGTAATTTCATTTTCATTATAAATTTATCTACATTTATACAGGATGTTTGGTACAAAGCATAACAAGCGGGAAACCTACCCACGTCAACATGATCATATAAATACTATGCTATTATCAAAAATTGAGAATTGTAAAATAAATTTCAAATTTCCATATACAATAAGCTTGGCCAGTAAAATAAAATTTTTGAGAATTATCAATATTATTTTTACAATTTTGAATTTTTAATAACACCATAGTATTTATATAGGGTGGAGCCTGTAACGCGAGCAAAAACTTCTTGTGCAGATTATTTTGAGCACTTAGAGTTACTCTAATGTGGTCAGAATAGTTTAAAGTACGGCGTTTAGGAATAAATTTAATTTAAAGTTAATATCCATAAACGATGTAACTTCCATTGCGATATTATCGTTTACCGGTCGTAAAGTAACGTGGTACAGGGCACGGCCAGGAAGTACTACCTACAAACAATCAAGACAGATCCTTATTGTAATTACGTTAAGAATAAAGGTAATGTAAATTAATATCAAACCTCTTTACTTAATCACAGTTGAAACTCTTTTCAAGCGACAATCAGATTATTCGAAACATTCTTCAAATGTTATAATGACAATGTCAAGTTGGTAATTTAAAAATTACTTAACAAGAAATGAATAAAAATATTGAAAATGCCAAGAATAGTTTACAACGCTCGGGTTATTTTTCAATAAATATTAGTGTGCTTTGCAAGTTACCGTAGAAAACGGTGATATCAGCAAATAGTTTATGTCAACTAAACTATCAGGAAAGTTTTTGAGGCTACATCAACTAAATGTCAGTGAAGAGTGTTTTGAATAAAATGAAATGTTTGCCGTCCATTGCTGGTGGGATTAATTTTGTTAGGGATAATCCACTTTTTTTTAAATAATTTTGAAGGACTAATACCACTAGGATATGAATATTGGTAACTGAAAATGCCTATATTTAAAGTTTTTGCTCGTGTTACAGCGGCGACGGCTCTCTACGTTCGCCGTGTTACAGGCCCCACCCTGTATGACTATAATAACATAGATAGGTGCCCGCTTGTCATACCATGTACCAAACACCTTGTACCTTTTATCGTAACACCTATAAGCTTGAGTAAGCTACATAGTAGGAAGCACAACTAATAATAATAATCCCATACCTACTCACTAATCATTAAGAGTTCTGGTATTAATGATACCAGATAATAGCAAAATATTTACAATAGGTAGCTTGGCCATTAATACATTATTCTTAATTTTATTTTCATCATTATTATTGGTTTTCTAGTTAAGATATTTTTAAAGGTAAGTACAGACGAAAGCACATCGAGTGTAACAATTGCACTACGAAACCCGCCTCTATTGCGAACGGAGTAAGGCCGGGCTTGATGTGCTGTTGAATATATCTAGTAAGTGAAATATATTACGATGTCCAGAAATATTTCATAATAAGCTTCTTTTCCCTTCACGATATTTATTCCCTGTAGAGTGGAGTGACATGAGCTCTATATTTTATATGCCCCGTAAACTCATTCGTTTCAGCATCATTTTTGGTATTTTTTTCGTAAGTATACAAAAAAGTGACATAGAAGTAGAAAAAGAACATTCTGAGGTCATTTTTATGAATTTTTTTCCTTTCAATTTTATTTTATAAAACTTTCTCCGCTACTTTTTAGCATAGAAAATTTTATGATTGGCTACCATAGCCTCAAGACACAAAATTTCTGTCACCCATAAAGTTAACTTGTCACTGTCCTTGTAACATTTGGTCGATTTTTGACGGGAGTAAATCTTATAAGCCTGATATTGCGGGTTCAAGTCTTGGTAATGGCAGATGTTGGTATGATGAATACGAACATTTGATTACGAGTAATGGATCTTTGTTTAAAGAGCATATTTCTTATATTAATATACATATTCCTTTATAGATTATTATTCCGCAGTCATTTGGAGGATAAAGTCAAGCTGGCATCCAAGAAGCTTGGTGTGCTAAAGAGAGCGCGGTGGTATTTTACTTCGGGGCAAAGACTGTTACTGTATAAGTCTCAAGCCAGGCCCCATATGAAGATTGCTTCATATGGGGCCTGGCTGGCGCCCATTTAAAAGGCGGCATTGGCCGCCTTTTAAATGGGCGGAAGTACTTAGATATCTGCTTGGACCATTTGACGTGCTCCAAAAACACGTTATTAGAATTGTCGACGATCCTGAGCTCACAAGGGCTATTGAACCTTTAAGCCTAAGTAGAGATTTTGCCTCTTTAAGTGTGTTCTACCATTTGTATAACGGGGTGTGTTCTGAGGAATTATTTGACATGTTGCCCAGAGCCTCTTTCTATAATCCCACTGCTCGCCATACGCAGGGAGTTCAATCTCACAAATTGGTCGCGTACTGTTCGGTTTCAGAGAAACTTTCTCCCACGTACTTACGTCCGGATTGTGTAATGAACTCCCTGCAGAGGTTTTCTCCAATAAGTACAGCAAAATGTTCTAACGTACGGGCTAAAGGGTTGTAATATATGGTTCAGTCTAATATCGTGTTTTATTTCCTAGAAATTTTAAAATGAGAAATGAAAGGGTTCCATGATGAAAGTATGTCAGATATTATTTGATTGACACACCAAAAGAAGTTTTTTTTTTATCCATTTATTTAAATCATAGGCACAAAAACCATGAGCTAATCTTCAAACAAAGAATAAGAGATGGGAATATGTAGAAGAAAAATAGAAATCAAGGTTATTAAAGCTGACAAGTTTTTCCAATATTCTTATATAAAAAATATGTTTGTAAACGAGTACCGTTAAAAATGGCAAATAAACTATACATAATCGAATCGATATCTCGGTTGACATCAAATACGAATATAAAATGCGAAAACTACACCGTAAAATACATGTAAAATACTTAAATATGCAAAAGATTCAACCTAAGGCGTGCAAGGAAAGTTTCTGTATTTTATTTAAAAATACAACGGTTGTTTTAAATATACTTGTATTTTACATGTCATTTTCAACGCTTATTACGAAGCGAAATTTTCGGCTTGTTATCTAGTGTATCGGAAATATAGCTTAACTCGCAACAAAAAATTCAACATAAATTCATTCTAAATTTTAATTCAACATAGCACTTTCGCATATAAAATGTTGGTTTGAATTTAGAAATATTTGTAATAGTAAACTAAATTGAACAGTTAACATTTAAAAGTAACACCTAATGATAATTCTATTTGTCCTACAGCCTATTATCTCCATTAAAGTTTATTGTCCTTACAATAAAGCGTATCATAAGTAAAATTATAACTTTATTACAGTTACTTATCTCACTCGCAACTATAACGATGTTAACATTTAACAATCGTTGCATTTCCTTGGAATGTGCATTTTAACACTCTAGCCATTTTATAATTTGTTTTGGATATTCCTTAAAGAATATAAACATGTTTTATGTATTTTGGAATTAAAAACATTTTTTTTTGCAAACTATATTATTGTACAGACAATAGCACATCAAGTGAGCAGTTATTATACTTAGAGAAGACAAACATTCTCATTACATCGTCCACGGGGATTTCAGAGAATCTTAATTAAAAGACCAACAGGTAATAATCTTATTTGAGCGAGTTAATGAAATTATGAAGCGTAACCGAGACGTTCGGGAAAGTTTCTGGGGTCTATTACGTGATAGTACCTACTGCAAATGACAGTGTGATAGGACCACGGGCAATGAATGTTTGTGGACGCCAATTTTAATAATGTTGAATTTCAAATGTTTATTTCTTTAAACATTCTTAATTTTTGATTTTAACATTATTATAAATGTTTGAAAAATTATTTAGTAATTAAAATATAATAATACTAGACAAATTTCTCGTTTCGGATGTTGAAATAGAATATTTCGACTTTGTAGGATGGACGTTAGCTCATAAACGCAAATACAAATAAATTAGAAGAATTTCACAGGGATATCCCAAGTCCTGGGTGGCTCAGTGGTCAGAGCAGTCGCCCGGATTGCGAAAGGTCGCGGGTTCGATTCCTGCCTCAGGACGTGAAATTTTTCTAGTTTTATTATATTTTAATTACTAAGTTCTTTAAACTACTATGTAAAAATGATGTCTAATTCTAAAATTTCTTACAATACATTAAGGTTTACCTTGTTTTTATGATCTGAGATTTACATAGTTTGAATAGATAATGTCTTCGCAGGATATAATATGGCTTGTTCTAGTATAAAGACGAAAAATTTATAACTTGTCAAGCCACACATTCCAGTGACAATTGATTTTTAATTGTCTTAAGCTGCCGGAGTCTTATGCGGCTTGGTAAAATAAACATACAGAGAAGAATGTAGAGGAACAATATTTCTTGGTATAGGTACGACAGTAAAGTGGTTGTGCGCTCTGTACCTACGAGGAGATTTTCCTTATTGTACAGATGACATATTAAGTGTAAGAGTTGCATTACGAAGGAAGTAAGGGCGGTCTCAAGGTCGAAATGTTACAATAGATGTGTTGTCGACTATACAGAAGGGAACCCTTAATATTTTTATTTTGAAGATAAGCTTCGTGTAAGTCTACCTTAAATTGTTTCGTAATGGCAATTGAATCAAAGATCTGAAGTAGTTTTGCAACTTAAAACACTCATATCGCTTACCTATTTCATCATGACTAGCCTATATACGTCCCACTGCTGGGCACTGGCCTTCTTATTTGGAGAAACACATGAGGAGTTTGGGCCATAGCACCACCACGCTGGCCCAATGAGGGTTGGTGGGTTGAAGTGGCAGTAGTAACAGCCGGGACAAACAGTTTAACGTGCCTTCCGAAGCATGGAAAAGCTCGAGATAAGAAATGTTTGATTGACCCATCCCGGGGCCGACCATGGCGAAAGGTGCTTTGTTTTCGTAATCGAAACCAGAGCGCTCAAATCACTACGCCACCGAGCTCCTCAATTAGGCGCGCCTATTGCCATACTTATCTATTCATTCATAAATGCCACGGTATAATATGAGCATGAGCGAAATGCGAACGCGCGTCAAGCATGTTATAATATTCGCGCCCTTACATCACGCAAACATCAATTAGGGACACATATTCGTCAAATGTTTGATCGCGAGTTTGTACGAAAAAAAATTGCGCATATTGTGTGATGTTCTATTATGACGACTCCTTAAGAAGCTACTAGAAAAAATAGTCCCGTAAATTTCAATAATTTACAAAACCATCTGGGGTGTGGCACCCCACGCACCTAATTACTTTCCAGAATCCCAGAAAGGTTCCGAGGATAAACTGGGTGCTAACTTGGTTAGCAGCTAATATATTTTTCCCACCTACGTAATGGCTTTGGTTATTATGATGATGGCCTAGACAAGATCTTTTTTCGTCTTTGTTAAATTAATATTATCTTTACCAAAGCTTTATTTATCTCTTTTTAGTAGTCTATGTTTCTCACAAATGATTACCTGCAATATAATATTTAATAAGAAAAATATAATTTTACAAATATTCTATTTCCTTCAATATGTATATAAAGAGCAATGGCGCTTGCATATAAAAATTCTCGTTTGAATGCGACAGGAGCTTTTATAGTGCTCGATGGCGTATAAATAAAGATTTGACCGTTTCGGTTTCGATTGCGAAAAAAGCAACTTTTGCCATCCCGATCCCGGGATGAGTCAATCAAAATTTCATAGACGTTCAGAGGTAATTGACAGATTAAAAGCTATGTAACAAGTTTCTAATTCATTAAGCGTTTATGTTATTTTATGTTGTAGGTGTAGGTACACACACACACGACACATCAAGCGTAACCGTTCGGAGGCGGCTTCCGTAGTATAACTGTTACACTTGGTGTGCTGTCGTGTATAGGTAGGTACCTACCTATTATGTCCACACCTTTTAAACTTAGTTTACGGCAACCTCGAAAAAAAAAAAAACTCTCGTTTCGAAACCTCGCCGCCTATCGTAGGTTATGCAAATTTTTAGATAAAAATATATAATATTTGTCTTTAATACGCATAATATAAAAAAATATATATATATCACTTGTAAGTTACACAAAAAATACACCATAAAATAGAAAATGAATCGCACATGTTACTACAACACTACTTTTAAAATTATTGATTTTTATATTATTATTATTATTTTAGCTCGGTGGCGTAGTAGTTTGACCGCTCTGGTTTCGATTACGAAAACAAAGCAACTTTCGCCATGGTTGGTCCCTGGATGGGTCAATCAAATTTATAATCTTGAGCTCCTCCGTGCTTCGGAAGGCACGTTAAGCCGTTGGTCCCAGTTGTTACTGCAACCGCTTTAACCCACCAACCCGCATTGGGCCAGCGTGGTGGTGTTATGGCCCAAACTCCTCATGTGTTTCTGCCATGTAGGAAGGCCTGTGCCCAGCAGTGGGACGTATATAGGCTGGTGATGATGATGATGATATATTATTCAATATCACTTTCTTTTACAGTTGACTTTTTGAGAATTTTAAAGAGCTTTGACCTTTTGGTGTTTAAAAGCCTCTGAATACTAGACTACATCTACTTTGATGGTGCACAATGTTGAAAACCCAGTAATAACCAACCAATACTGGGTTATAAGAATTGAATCTTCCATGAAAATTCTTGTCATGAATATAAATGCCATAAGCGAAAGATATATATCTATATCACTTATAAATCGATATCCGGGCAACACTAGCGTAAACCACGTGATTGAGGGGACGAGAAACCCACGCGATTGTTTTAAATGTGTAGTAGACAGACAATAAAATAGACTACGTCAGCATAAAGGTGTTACAAAAAATACGACAGATTCATGTAAAACTCAAAATTTATTTCGGAGTCTACTAAGCCAGAAGGTCCAGGTTTGAATTCCTTACGGCAAGATATTTGTAAAATAAGTGCGAACATTGTTCCCAAGACATCGATGCTTACATTATTATGTTTATTTAGGTATATTTCCAGTATAATATTATAAAGTTGTGTGCGTTTTTTTTAAAAAACACATCAAAAACATTAAAATGTGATTAAACTAGCTTTTCTCACCTTAACTGGAAGTGTAAAAATATTTGTAAAAATATTCTTTCGGATCGTTAGAGGTGTTAACTTTCAGTGAGTGAGTGGTGACATGAACGTTGCTATAAAAACGTTGGAAAAGGAAAGAAAGCGGTGAAGAACTTAGTAGGTTACAAAACTAGTGCTCCGGTGACGTAGTGGTCATCGCGTCTGGCCGCAAATCAGGAGACGCGGGTGCGAGTCCCGCCTGGAGCATATATTTTTTCATCGTTTTTTTTCTTTATTAGTATTTTTTACAATAAGGAGTCTATAAGCTACGGTAACCGCTAACCACCAGGCGGACTGTACGCTAGTTTGCCACTCATGTCGTATAAAAAGTTGGGATTATATTTAGTGGTCTATCAGATTAAAATTATCACAGCAACTCGCATTAGGTTTTTAATTTGTCATATGCCCCCGGGAGTCAAATTAACGCGGCTAACAAATTAATTTTAGGATTGGTAAGGATGGCTCCTGTTAAATGTACCGAACACAGTGAACATGGTTTCTAAATTTATCTCCAGTTACGTTTGACGTTGCGCTAAAGGATTCGGTGTTGATATCAGGTCGTCAGGTAGCCATTGATACTGCCACGTGTGAACCATCAGAAGCGTAGTTGAACGAGTGCACTTAAATCCGACAGTAATGACGTAATAAAATATTTTTTATCAAAGTTTTGCTTTGCATTACTGAATAAGGTATGTAAGTAAATGTTGTTATCACATAATGTAATTACATAATTACAATATATTTTTTGCTGTGTCAAATACATTAAATTTGTTAAATTGCTGGCTGTAATAATACCTATATTTTCTATATAAAGTATAAAGCATTCATTCCGTTCGTTTAAAGAGTATCCACCTACACAGCATCTTAAAATATAAATTTGAGTAACTACAGTTAGTTGGAACTAAATACAGTTTGCAGTATTCTGCCGGTTTGAGGCTAGAGTGCAAGAAGTTCCATTTATGAAATAACTCCAAATCGTTCCAAAAAGTATCTAATATCCTTTCCGGTTTCTCAAATTATCTCCATACAAAATTTCATTTAAACTAGTTTTTAACCGACTTCAAAAACGAGGAGGTTCTCAATTCGGCCGGTATGTTTTTTTTTTTTTTTTTGTGGTTTAGGTTTGAAAGCGTAACAAATAAACTCACTTTCGCATTTATAATATTTGGATGAAATTCATAAGATAGTTTATATTCATTATAGGTTCCATTTCATAAATTCAAGAAACAGTTTAAAACAATCATAAAAACTATAACAACTTTCAACAAGTTCTGTCTACGAAAACTTCTATTAGAAGTAAAACTCTCACTCACTGTGGTCAATTCATCTTTCTAATACTGTTGCTACATGAGTGAAACAGCAAAAAAAAACAGTAGTTGATTTTAGCAACTAATAGGTATCGAGAGTAATGTCTAGATTAGACAAAATACTTCTCCCCGCGTGGGTTTCAAAATATATTCAAATAATTATTACTATATTATAATAAACGTTAAGAAACCGGCCATTAGGGGTTTCCTACGGCCTTGGTAGGTAAATATTTTTTAAAATCTTACTTAAAAAGGAAAGCCAAAGATAACTCTAGCCTATACAGCTATGTCAGATGTTTTTTTTTATATTATGTTAAAGTGGAAGTGTATTATATTTTAATGCATCTTGCGTGAGATTGGCACCATACACGGAAAGTCTTCATAATGTGTATTAACTAAGTAATTGTGTCAACTCCTTTACAGTTTCTATTTGTAAGCAATTTATATACGGTTTTACACACTAATATTTTCTTCTTAGTTACTACAGAGCCCTGGAATTCCCCTTTATTTGTAACTACTTACTTTGCCTAATAAATAATACTCCTAAAGATCTACCCTTAGAAGTACCTACAAGTGTGATGTCAGCATTCGCTTTACTTTGTTTTAAATAATATAATATAATTTTATTATTATAATTTACTTGTGATTTCCCTACAAAACTCTGCGGAACAATGAACGATTTTTGTGTTTTTCTAGTAACTTGACATCTAGGTAGTCATTGTAAGTAAAGTTGAAATTATTATACAGTCGACGACAGCACATGAAGCATAATAGTTCGATAATGAGACCGCCTTACACCGTTCGTAACAGAGGCGCTTTTCCTATTTTCGTAGTGCAACACTTGAAATGCTGACAGCATTTCAACAGCATTTTAAGTGGCAATTCTGTACCTTCAAATTAGAAGTTGCGTCTAGGGAATCTAACTGAAGGACTCCCAAATTGAACAATTTATTTGCTGTCTTTATATTATATCTTGATGTATTGTAAGAGAATAATTAGGTCTTTAGTAACGGTAAACGATACTTATTCTAAAGTAGGTAACTGCTAGTTGTAATACAGTAGCTTCGTAATAAACCTTTCGGGACCATCTGTTGGTTTTTGTTAGTAATTCGGAGCCTATTTGTATTAAGTAAGTAAGGAAAACTATTTCAAACTGTACGAATATTTACTTACTTACATTCAACGTGTATAGCCTTAACCCTATTTCCCCGAAAATTATTAACAGCGGAGTGAATAAGAAAACACAACATACTTGTTTAGCATTCTCGTTATTTGTGGCTCAAATCATAAAGGCCTTGTATTCACGCAAAATTTCTAACTTTAACGTTTGCGTACAAAATTACAAAAATAATTTTTACCCCATTAGTGCTTTTAAATTTATTTACATTTATTTTGTGATGCAAGTTATTCGGAATAAAGAAATAAACAAAATATAAATAAAAAAGGAATCAACTGATCCGGGTCTGATTAAAACAGTTAAAAGGTTTATCTTATGATTTGATGGTTTATATTGACTAAACTTCTTCTTTAACAACCTTAAAAAAATTTAATGATGAAACTAGTGACATGGTGGCTGACTTTTGAGGTAATTTCTGCGCAAAAATTTAAATATAAAAAATATGCCACTTAAAAGCATTTTCGGACTTAAAAATGTTTTTGTAAAAATTCAAGCGGATAATGCGTGCCAAACGATCAAAAAAAGTTAAACTCCCCTCTTGGCTTAATATTTGAAGACCAATATTCGAGTAAGAAATATAAATAAAGAAAACAAGTATAGCATGGGCTTCTTCAAAGAAGGCGTGAAAAAGTTTTCACAGGGTCGGCTACGCGCAAGTGATACCCCTGGTGTTGCAAGCGTCCATAGGCTACGGTAACCGCTTACCATCAGGTGGGCCGTATGCTTGATTGCCACATTAGTGGTATAAAAAAATGAAATGTATAAAATATATTTTCTCTTTTTGTTCAATTACTTGGATAGCGAATGACGATTCTGTGTAGTTCGTATTGATAATATAAATTTTAAACCACCCTGATACAATGTGACAGAGGAACCATTGAAAACTGTATCTTTAACAAATCTGTAACAAGTAAAAATAGAAAATTCGTTTAACAAAGAAGCGGAAACTACTGCCACGTCTGTTTTGATTGCTGGTACAGTGTCAATTCCATTTTTTTTTAAATCGATCGATAACTCTACAATTAATTGTCAGTGTGAAATTACCTACTGCAATATGTTAAAAGGTAATGAAGGCTTAATTTTTCGTTATCAGAAAATGTCATCCGGATTTAAAATTCGATTCTTTGTGAGCCCAGTGTGAGTAAATTTTAAGTCTTTTCAAGTTATAATTAATATAATATAATTAATGTGAGTAAAGTAACAGTACAGAAACGCATTATAGAAATAAATATTTCAATATTTAGTTCACCACGTTTTAAAAACATTTAAACTTTATGATTTCAATTTCATGGCAAAGAATACTTTGCAAAGATATATTATTGAATAACTACTCTGAAAATGCAGTTACATGGTTAATTCCGTTGGTACAGTTTAAGGTATGTGTGGCCTAGATATTGGGGGTAAGTTCAAGGTCTAGCCGCACGTCTTTTAGGCTAACTATGTATAGAAATAACGTGATACCCGATATAATGTTATAATATAATGTTTTTAAATTGATGTCTAAAACTTTATTTTCGCATAAAGGAAATATACTCATTCACTACTGTATTTGCTTTCACTGACAGTTCTGTTAGCTCGCTCATGACTTCATTCTAATTGAATTTAAACTAGGTACTTACTTATAATGAAAATCAATTGTAGTTTAGGAATAGTCTGTCACAAATGTAACGATGTATCAATGTTAATTAACGTTGTGTCAGTCTTCGAAATGGGTAAAGTTTAATTAATTGGATCTGTATGTGCAAGAAAAGCACCAGAATTTCAGATTTGCAGCTCACAATTATTATTCAAATATTTTTACTTGGGTGCAAAGTGGTTGCAATATCTATGTAAACTATTTTATAGTATCGAACAGTTTATTTGGTAAAATTTACAATATATTATACAATAAATTATACTTTACAAATTACATGAAATAAGGATTTCAATATACGTAACATATAATAGTACATTTTTGAGATCCAGTAACTATACAAAACGCCGACGTATAGCAGATCTTTGATCCAAAGTAACAATATTCAGATAGAAGTTTGCTTGACACAGCTATCTTTTGATCTGCCCTCCCGACAACTATTTCACTACAAATTTTAACCCAAAACTTCAAAGTACAAAACGAAATGTTAAAATAAATAGTCAGATAATGCACCTGATCTAAAAAAGGACAAAAGTACTCCTAAGGATAACTTCTTCAATTGTTAAAATATTTTATAACGTTTTATTTTCACTACAGGACAGGAGATCAAGAATCAAAAATAGTTAGTCTTAAGTAGTCGGTGGTGTTTTTAGTTATTTAAAAGAAACGGATGAACGTTGACAACATTTGTCGTTTCTAAAATGTCAATGAAAGAGATTTTTAGGTGAGGATATTTTAAGTAAGCTAAAAATATATCAAATAAAATAAAATAAAATATATAAAAGTTAAACTATCTTACTGTAAAGAAAGATAATAATGTCGTAGATAATTTAGGTGGTGAAACCATTCGTACCGGTCATCACACCACTCTCCATCTCAATATCAATCTACACCATTGATCGAATCAAAACAAAATTGGTTTAAAACTAAAGGGGTGTACCCAATTTCAGAGCAATCCGTCAATAGGAAGGTCAATCACTCAATTACTAGATTCGACCCAAGATACAAAGAAACAAAGGTTAACCCTTTGCCACTGACGTATGTATGTGGTATGGACGTCACCCAAACGGCTTTCGTTTAAAACTAGTTTGCGCGGGAATTCGTCCTTTTTGGTAGTTTCTTAGTTCCCGGTGACGAGTTTCGTGGCACGTGTCTAAGCAGGCGAATTCGACAACCTGACGTATGTCCTACGTAGTGTCAGTAAAAAGGGCATCCTAACTAAATATATTTCTTCTGTTTAAAGAAAACTCTAAGACAAGTTTAAACATAGAATTTCCCAATGAAATAAAAAAACAATTTAAACTTTTGCAATCTTCTTCTAAGTTTGATAGAAGTTACACAATTACACATTCCGTAAATAACGAGCAGCCATTTGGCGGAGGAAAGAAACAAATATATGAACTTCAAAACTTTGATCAATGAAATTCTCAAAAAATTTCACATAAAAATTATTTGAAAATTGATGGCGTAGTTTCTAGCAAACACTTCTTTACTGAAAATACCAAATCAAGCATATGACATTTTACCTAAGTATATTATTTCTAAGATTTTCTCCACAAAACATTGTCTATTATACACATAAGCGGCCGGACGACCTTCTATAATTAATTTTATAATCTTTATTTCTTTTAACGTGTCTCTTGTGTGCGACTTGTTTTGTTGAGTTTGTTAACCTTTCATCCCTTGCAACTCGCCGGCGCTCAAGTGCAATAGAAAGATTATTGTTTGATAAGTAGGTACTTCACAGATTAAACATCACTAAAGTAACTACGAAATTTTTAAAGCAGAATTAGAATTTTTACTAATCTTTAAATTCTACTTTAAAAGTACTCCTCCAAGTACCTCCTTGATGCACTGGATAGATTGCAGCGTCATGCTGTCCGTATTATTGACGATGTAGAGGTCATGAGCAATCTTGAGCCTCTGATCGAGACAATGCGTCGCTTAGCGCTTTCTATCGGCTATATCACGGAAAGTGCTCCGAAGAGCCTTTTAACCTTATCGCGCCTTCTTACCGGTCTTCGGAGTCATCAATTCACTGCCTCCACCTCACAATTACGCACAAAGAAAGGAGATATTTATATCCGGCCAAGTATATGTACACTATCTCAAAAAATCAAGAAAATGTCCTGGACCCGGGAAAAATAATAATAGTTAGTTTTCATTAATAGTTTATTTGTACAAAAGTTAAAACTTTTCGTGAATTTCACAGTTATTTAATATGGCAATATGGCGGGGGACATAGAAGTCAACTAAACGTCACCAAAGTGATATAGCCGCTATGATGAATATTTGACTGTGTTGTAGTTTTTTCTATAAAAAATCTTGTTTGGTACCACGCCACAAAGTTAATAAAAAGAAAATGGACAATTGAACACTGTTCTGCTTATTTTTTACTTATTTATCAGTATACTGTTCATAGACGTGGCCGGGTCTGCATACTTGGAACATCTCTTTTAGTAACTTGTTTCTTTGTCGTATTTCCAAGTCAACTTGATTACATTCTTTATATTCGAAGGTTACATCACACCCTTGCCGATTTCCCCTATGTTAAAAATATTCAGGAATGTATGAAGGAATATCAAGGACTTCCTCCATTAAATATGAAAAAGAAGGAAGAAAATAAACCACACATGTTTCTACTCGTATAGCGCATAGCGTATTGTATCAGCTTTACCGTTCATGGGCGAAGGGGACGTATTTTTTGCTATTTTTCGCGTACAATTGGTTTTCCATGCTACTAAAGCTCGAATGAGTCTTGGCTAATACTTAATTAATCCTATTTTAGTGATTTCCCTAGTTAAGCTCTATATTGACTGCCTTTCAGAGGTTTTACGTTTTTGTTATATAGGTACTTGATCCAAACTCATTTCTGATAAAACGATATTGTTGCAGTGTAGTTATTTAAGAATCTGCCTCTGTATATCTATTAGGTTTTCACTCTTAAGCTGTTCACCTGATTTAGATCAAATTTGGCATGGAGATAGATTACATTCTGAAAAAGGACATATGCTATATTTTGGCGCGATAACCAATATCCACGTAAGCGGAGCCGCGGGTAAAGCTCGGCGATTAGCTCTGACTTCTTTTTCATAAAGGATTATAAATATATCATTTAATTTTGTTCCTTAAGCTTTATTATAAAACTATGTAATATTTCTGATATTCGTTAATGAAATATTGTTTAAAAGGCCGGGAGCATTTGAAAATTGAAATCGGGAGCCGGAAAATTGATAAAGATAGTAAACTTCTGAATTATTTCCCTTATTTCCTATGTGGTTAAGGAATCCTGGTGTAGATCACTTCCATCTTTCACCATCAGGCCAAAAGCCAAGGCCAAGAACTACCCCTTTAAAAAAAGTAACTATATCCACAACTGAAAACTCAATCGTTTCTTATAGAGGCCTTGTTAATTTTAAGTATTGTCAAAACTTTGTATGGGCAACATTAAATTTTAAGAAGTGCTTTCTTAAAATTTAACTGGGACATAAAATTTAAGTGCCGTTTGAGTATTATGATCTGTTACTAGCTTTTGCTCACGACATATTTCGCATGAATGTCGCTCCTCCTTGTGAATACCGCCTGTTTTTCCAAGGCAAAAAAACCTCTGTTCTATTTCACTAGTATGATCTGTCTTTCTGCTTTTTATCTAGATACGTTCAGTTGTTCAGACGTGGTTGAGTAACAAACGTCCATACAAACTTTCGCATAAACATCGATTATTAGGAACTAGCCGCCGCTCTCGGCTCCGCTCGCGTGCATGTCGGTTATAGCTCCAAAAAGTCTCTTGTTTCCTTCACAGAGTGTCAAAATGTCTCCGTACGGAATACTTATAATCTAAATCGGTTTAGTGGTTTAGGCGTGAAAGCGTAACGAACAAACTCACTTTCGCATTTGTAATATAAGTTAGGATGATTATGAAATTCATTAGATAGTTTAAATTCATTAAAGGTTTTATTTCGGCCTTTGATTATGTTGAGACTTGGGCCGTGCTTCAGTTAATCCAGAGATGCCAAATTGTCTATCGTTACATCCAAGTGTAGTCACTGTACGAAAACGTCGCCATGTTATTATGATCAGGATTAATTGTTAACTTCTATTATAGCGAAAACATAGCCACATTGTTAAGTCTATTTTATCGTATTTACACCTATTATATACGGATTGAATATTTTCACACACCATACATAACTATGGTCCTTTATAACAATGGCAGACTTACCTAAGTGTCTGTGCTTTCGTTATTTCTACCTGCCAGTCAAATTTTCTTTAATCCATCAAAATACTTATGAGTCTGTACTGATAAGTGTTTTGATGGATTAAAGAAAAATTGACTGGCAGGTATCTTCCGGCGGGAGCTTATGTCTTCAAGGGGAGATATAACATTGTAATATTTATTTTAATAAAAAAACTTCGATACAGTCAGAATAATCCTTCGCAACAATGAACAAAGCTTTCTCAGAAACGATTGATCAACCGATATCAAGAGGCGCTACGGAATGTTACGATGATTTGAATAGAAGGGATAAATTTGTATTTCAGAATTTAGTATTATGAATGACCTTTAGTAATAAAGAAACGGTACCAACCTATTCAAAAGCCGGGGTTGGCTGTCAGGAGTTTCAGTACCCCTTAAATGTAATCGTTTATCGTTTTCAATTATAGATACTGCATTACACTGATAAAGGTATTGTACATGACGGTATCTAATATATGAATTTCTCGTGTCACAAATTTAGTTACCATACTCCTCCGAAACGGCTGGACCGATTTTCATGTAATTTTATATG
Organism: Nymphula nitidulata; assembly: GCA_947347705.1. Taxonomy (NCBI): domain Eukaryota; kingdom Metazoa; phylum Arthropoda; class Insecta; order Lepidoptera; family Crambidae; genus Nymphula; species Nymphula nitidulata. Next base: position 11,070,446 of record OX374633.1, read on the forward strand.
TATAATCAGTAGGTCTGAGAATCGTATACTATCTTTTTTTTCGGACAATTTTATTTTCACATTTTAATGTTTTTGATGCGTTTAAACGCGTACTTTATTTTCATTTTTTTTCTTTATGGCAAAACAACGTTTGCGGGGTCTGCTAGTATACGTTTAAATATGATTTTTATGTAGGTATTGTTTATATTTTCATGGATATCTGTAATTATACAGGTATAATTGGCATTGGAGAGCACACTGACGTTTCTTTTCCTACTTTTGCATCCAAACCACCTTTTCCACCCACGAAATACCAGCGTCGAGGTGCCGACAGGTACCTCGGCATCATATTGAGTGGGGTCTACAATGTCACTTAATAAATAATTTTAATAATTTTGCATCTGAGTTCTTTATTGGTTGTAATGTCTTTTCCATTTTTTCATTATCTTAAATATAAAATTCTTGACTCGCAAATTTACTTACCATACTCCTCCGATACAGCTTGACGGATTTTCATGAAATTTTATATGTATATTCAGTAGGTCTGAGAATCGGCTACTATCTATTTTATTTTTTTTGACATTTTTTTTTAAAGGCGTAAAAAGGTTTGCCGGGACAGCTAGGAATTTTATATGTATATTCAGCAGGTCCGAGAATCGGCTACTATTTTTTTTTGAACATTTATTTTTTATTTTTATAGCATAACAATGTTTGCAGGGTCAGCTGGTTTGTAATTAATAATGTGTATTTTGTGTGGCTTGAAACAAATATATTTCTTTGTATCATTCTATTCAGTACCTATTATATATACAGCATAAGTTTTTTTAAGACACCGCTGATTGATTAATGGAGTCATTTCATCGGAATGTTTATAAAAGGGACCTCGGGACGAAAACCAATGAAACAGAATATTTGCCCACGTAAGGGACGAGACGTATTATACGCTACGAATCCCTTGGAAAAGATAAATATCTTCTGAGTATGCGTAGTTTAAATGAAAATAAGCAAAGTATTGTATTGTGAATCGTTTTGGTATGAATCAGCTTTTATTTATTTTATGAAATTTTATCTTGCGAATAAATCGAATGTAGAATGATTCTTCATTCTGTATTCCATTTGCTCAATTTCACAATAATCTTCTTATAGAATAATAACATCTCGCACAGTCGTCAGCAAAAGTAAGAGATAACTTTCATATTTCATTATTTAAAGGAAAATCCTCCTCCTTAAATCGTTTGTTTAAAGGGATGTGTTTTGAGAAATGGTTTGACTATCGCTTCTTTTAAGAACCAAGTTAAGGATTACTTGTCCTAACTTATACGTAAGATCGAAGAATTTAATAACTGTTCTTCTTTTAAGTTTTAATAACATTAGATTTTTACAGTTTAATTGATAATTTAACATTGATAATTTGTTTAGTACCTTTAAGTGCATTATTTATTATTCATCTACATTTCCTTATTAGGTATTTATGTATATGATTACATACTGTGTCCACTTTTATTTTCCCGTATTTCTGTCGCAGGTCTGCTGGTAGAGATTTCTTTAGAAATAAGCAGTGCCTTTGTACTCAACTGCATGTTATGTTTTTTTAGTCTTTTGTGTGTACTTAAATGAATAAATAAATGAGCCCCCGGCCTCTTTGTATAATTACACCGCGTGCATCTGACTACAAAGAGTTCATCCTCACACGTTGGAACCAAAGTGGTCAATTTCAGAGACACTTTCTCCCGCGCACGCTCAGGGCCTCGATCGCGCTAATTTACATAGTATTTTTTTTTTTTATACTAAGCACGACAAATGACTCAACACCACCTGATGTGAAGCAGTAAGAAGAGTCCATATGCGAAGACAGCTAGTGCAGTTCAGACACTGCTCTAGCTGCCTCCACCTTGCCGGCCCGAAAGGTGCTTTTTCACGCCTCTTTTGAAGGAACCCATGTAATAGGAAGGAGGGAACACATGTGCTGGCAAAGAATTCCAAGTTCTGGAAGTTCGACAAAGAAAAGAGCTACTAAATTTCTTTGTACGTGATGTTCAGGTGGAGACAGTGAATTGATGACTCCGAAGACCGGCACGCGTGCTCCTGAGTAGGAAGGGGGAAGGTGGGATAAGGTCAAATAGCTCTTCAGAACACTCTCCGTGATATAGCCGATAGAAGGCGCTAAGCGACGCAATGTCTCGACGCAATTGCAGAGGCTCAAGGTTGTTGGTGACCTCTACATCGCCAACGATACGGACAGCACGACGCTGCAATCTGTCCAGGGCATCGAGTAGGTACTTGGCGGAGCCATCCCACAAGTGCGAGCAATATTCCACGCAAGACCGGACCTGAGTTTTATACAGCAGGCATAATTGGTCAGGCGTGAAAAATCGACGCACCTTGTTCAGGACACCGAGCTTCCGTGAGGCTGATTTTATCACGGTTTCGATGTAGTTCCTGGAATTCAGATCGCAACATATCTCCATACCTAGCAATTTGAGGGAGTCCTGTGCCGAAAGAGTCGTGCCCTGAAGAGACGGAAGGGGAAGGAACGGCGACATTTTGGCTGTAAACGCGCACACCTGTGTTTTCTTAGCATTGAACTCAACAAGATTGTTAGATCCCCATTCAGATACGAGGTTCAACACCCTGTCGAGCTCAATGGTAAGATTCTCTCTCTCCCTCTCGGTTTCAGCGCGCCCAGCCCCTGGGCGACCGTAATATCCCCCATGCACTGTACTGTCATCTGCATAGCAATGAATGTTTCCTAACGGAATCATGTCATTGATATGAAGAAGAAAGAGTGTGGGGGATAGAACAGAGCCTTGTGGTACACCAGCATTCACTGACATGAACTGCGAAGCGCATCCATCTGCGAGGACACGGATTCTTCGCTCATGCAGGAAGCCGGCAATCCAGTTACAGAGCTGAGCGGGCAGACCGTATGCCGGGAGCTTGGAGAGAAGAGCCCTGTGCCAGACCCGATCGAACGCTTTGGCAATGTCAAGGCTAACTGCCAGTGACTCACCACGTTTGTCAATAGCTACACCCCAGACATGCATTAAGTACGCTAGAAGATCACCCGTTGACCGGTTCGGCCGAAACCCGTACTGTCGATCATTAATTAATGAGTGATCTTCTAGGTATCGGATCAGCTGGTGGTTTAAGATCCGTTCCATGACCTTGCAAAGAACTGAGGTGACAGCTATCGGGCGGTAGTTAGCTGGGTCTGATCGGTCTCCCTTTTTGGGGACCGGTTGCACATTGGCCTCTCTCCAAAATTCCGGCACACACCCAGAAGAGAGAGAAAGACGGTATAGCCGCGTTAAAACAGGAGACAACTCCGCTGCGCAGTTTTTCAGTACTATCGCTGGAATGCCATCAGGCCCACTAGCTTTCCGGACGTCGATTGACTGAAGCTCCGCACGTACATCACATTGCCTAATACGTATATCGGGCATTGTGTGGCCACAGTGGGAGAGTTTTGGTGGCTGTAAGTTGCAGTCATCGATTCGGGAGTGAGCAGCAAAGAGTTTTACCAAGAGATCGGCTTTCTCTTGCGGCTTGTGAGCTAGCGAGCCGTCAAAACATCTCAACGGGGGCAGCGAGGGTTGACAAAAGTTGGATTGCACGGCTTTGGCCAGACGCCAGTAGCTACGGCTTCCCGTAGGATGCGTAAGAAGTTCTTGGCCAACTCGTGCAACGCGCTGGGCATCCGCTCTGATGAAGGCCCTTTTGCAGGACTTGGTGGCGTTGTTATATACTGCTTTCAGTGAGTCAATGTTGGGATCCCCGCAAGCTCGGCCCCTGATCCAAGCGCGGTATGCCGACTGTCTGTTTTCAACAGCTAAGGCACAATCGCGGTTGAACCAGAGGTTACGCCTACCCCTACTGATGAGATCGGAGTGAGGGATATAGTACTCCATCCCTAACATGATCTCATCAGCAACAGCAGTAGCGCTAGCGTTCGGATCCAGCTCACTGAAACAGCGCTGCCTCCAAGGGATAGATGCGAAGTAATCCCGCATACCGTCCCAATCTACCGACGCATAGTGCCAGATGCGGCGTTTGGCAACCATAGGTACCGGTGGCGACGCCCGTGGCACCCCAGCGGATACCAGGCAGTGATCTGATGTTCCCAAAGGAGCACGAACCTCTAGCCGATATCCATCCGGGCGAGTCGTCAGCAGAAGGTCCAACAATGAGGGCGCGTGACCGACAATGTCTGGAATCCTGGTGGGCTGGTTTACCAGTTGGGTCAGGTCGTGCGTGAGAGCGAAAGCGTGGGCAGTTCTACCAGCATGGTCAGTTTTAGAGGAACTTAACCACGACTCGTGGTGAGCATTGAAGTCCCCTAAAAACACCAATTCCGCGGTTGGAAACTGCTCCTGCGCAACATCTGCCACCCGACTAAGATGTTCGAAAAGTCGAGTTGTCTCCATGTCACCGCTGTGGGATCTATAGAGGCACACGTAGATTCGGCAATGTGTGCCCAGGTCCACATGCACCCCAAGAATAGAGAAGGAAGGGTCCTCCAAACAGCGCAGACGGCGACAGCAAACATCCGCCCGGACAAACAAGCATACCCCGGCCTTCGCTTTTAAGGACTCTTCAAGAGCGTAGCCGGGGTAATCCAAGTAGCTAGTGTCTGCCGGGCGGAGTATTTGCGTCTCCGTCAAAAACAGCATTTCGGGTCGAGCCGTCTCGAGATGTTGGTGGACGGCATTGAGGTTAGCATGGAGCCCACGGATGTTAGTGAGCCCGACCTCAAACAGCGTGGTTGTGGTGGGGGTGTGCACCGCTGATCGACCGTTCATGTTCTTGAGCGCTGCCATAGAATATGATGTAAGGAGGAGAGGCGTGAATTGAGGGAACGTTGCCGCGATATAGACGGTCAAAGCGTGAGGCCTGTTTCCCCAGTTAACAGCCGACAGAAGAGAAGCGCTGACCCGCCGAACGGAAGGGCCCCCGAACCCCCCCGGGAATGGCCGCCGGGACCCCACCACCCGGTCACCAACCGGCACGACGGACCACCCCAAGATTATGCGTGGCATGATAGGGCAGCCTCACGAACTGGTTAGGTTAGGTTAGCGGAAACAGCGGAACAGCCGTTTCTTCGGGTCTCCCTGGTCGGCGGGTCAATGCAGTCCACCTGGCTCTGGTTAGACGGAAGCCGTCACTAACCGCATCCATCGCCGCAACGTCCCCCCAAGCTCTGGTTGCACGCTGACTGATCCCGGAACGCGACCACAAGTGGTCACTTGGCGGGTTTTACGCCATGCGTACGGTGGTCACTAACCAGACGGGTGTTCAGACCACCAGTCGAGCAGTTGGTAGCTCGGTAATCCCTTAGTCGCCTCTTACGACACCCACGGGAAGAAATGGGGCGGTGAATTGTATTCTTAATCCGTCACCGCACGGACAAATGTATTTACCAAAGCAAATGTGAAACGTTCCCTTGCGCACAATTTGTGTTGCGCGAAACATATGAACGGCCACCAATTAGCTATTTTTTCGAAGCATACATTGTGTTCTTTGATTATTTATTATAATATTTATTTCTTTAATTATATTACACATTTATTAAGTTCAAATTACATAAATTAATAAAATAAAAACTTTCTAAATTTAGTAAATACGAGTATATCGATCAGTTTTTGACAGCACCTAGATACAAAGACGTTACTATGGCTACCATCTATGGGAACGTATTTTCCGCTGTCCTACAAACATTTTTGACAAGTTGCTTAGGCACTAACTTAATCTAAAACGTGCGACCGACATCGGAAAATACGTTCCTTTAGATGGTTGCCATAGTATCGTATTTGTATCTAGGTGCTGTCAAAAACCGATCGATATTTTACTCAATTTAGAAAGTTTTTATTTTATTAATTTATGTAATTTGAACTTCATAAATATGTAATATAATTATAATCAAAGATATCAACGTATGTTCCGAAAAAAACCTAATTGGTTGGTTTCGCGCAACACAAATTGTGCGCAAGGGAACGTTTCACATTTGCTGTGGTAAATACAATGTAAATTAGCGCGATCGAGGCCCAGGTTGTGGAATGAGCTCCTTGCAGAGGTTTTCTCGAACGAGTACTGCATGGGGTTCATCAAAAAAGGATGTGAAAAGGTTTTTGCAGGGTCAGCAACGTGAAAGTGATACTCCTGGTATTGCAAGCATCCATAGGCTACGGTAACCGGTTACCATCAGGTGGGCCGTATGCTTGATTGCCATATCTTAGTGAAACAAATGCATGAGGGTTATCTCCTACGAAAGCCACTTACATAAGGCGTAAAAAAATTATCTATCTGAAGTAAGGTGACCCAAATTGTCTATTACGAAAGTTGTAAGGTGTCAAGCATCAGTCAATTATCATAGACCTCCAAAGGATTAACACCGCTTCAGAGATTACAAGTAATCATTTACGAACGTAGTAGGTTCTCGAAAATTATCTCTTACGAAAGCAGTCAGTTTTCCCAAAGTGATAACTTACGAAAGTAGTATGTTGTTAAAATTATGTTTTACAAAAGCACTAAAGTGTTGGAAGTGATTTGTTACAAAAGCAATAAGGTGTCAAAAGTGATTTGTTGTACCTATAAGCAGTTGGGTGTCAAAAGTGATATTTCTTGAAGACTCTTGTATCTACTCACATACGATAAGATAAACTTAGTAATAATGTATGTTAAATGTATGTATTATTAAATTAATGTAATAAAGTAAGTATGCGTATTATCGCAAAATATTTAGACTATATAAAAGTTGCCCTGCCCGCCTAGCATGACCACCGAAACGCGATATGATACGATATGATAAAGCTAAAATAATAGATAAAATAGCTTTAAGATATCGTATCATATCGCGTTTCGGTGGTCATGCTAGGCGGGCTGGGGTAGGATACAAGCCCGTAGCCATCCACAATAGTGGGAAGTGAAAATATTTTTCAAAAAAATACTTTTCAAAATATTGACAATCATCATCATCATCAACAGTCTTTAAACGTCACACTGCCCGGCACAGGCCAACAATCTCTAATAAATAAGTACACCTAAGTAAAAATATACCAAACCTACCTAATCGTCTACAGTTAATGTCCTGAGAATATTACTCGTCTAGATCGCTTTTTAATTACTTAAGTACTGCTTAGAAATATATGGCAAAAGAGTAATTAAGTACACCCTATTTTAAATGCAAGGAGAGGATTAAAGCAATCGTGTAATTGGATAAAAGTGTTTTGAAGTTCCTCGCTTACAGTTCTCCGCTTTAAGTTAGAGATATAAACCTCAGACTAAGGTTGAAACCTCAGAGCTACATAAAACCTCAAAACAAGGAATTCCACATAAAAACAAAGGACAACAATAAATTAGGCAACTAAAAAATACTAAGTGGGTGACGATAGTTGACTAGGTATCTAATCGTATAAGAATTCTGATTTAAGCATGATATTCAGCTTACATCAGAATTTTTAGATACTCATAATTTTCATTGGTTAGGTTATTATAGACTAAGTATGATGCTCAGTTAAATACATGCTAAAAAATATATTTTATATTATAAATAAAACCGACTTCAAAACACTAAACAGGAAAAAATAATTAAGTATTTATTGGAGTTGGTGCTTCACTTTCTATTGTCTCTGGAAACAGCTCAGCACCAACACCTTTTTAGTGTTTTGAAGTCGGTTTTATTTTTGTCAAAAAATATTTTTTTCACATTTTTAAGTGATTTCCTAAGGTCAAAGCAAGATGGGTGACCGTCAGCACTATCGACTTGTCTGTCTCTCAGTCTTGGTTGAAATACATAGTGAAAGAATTATCTTCTAACTTCTAACCGTTAAGGAGTTATATCTTCCATCATCAGCTCATCAACATGAGATGATGACTAACAGAAGCAAATACTTGAATAGCTTTGGGAAAAAATAAAATATGTCACACGTGCCTTTAAAAATTTTGGTTTACCCTCGATTTCCATGGGATCCCATCATCAAATCCTGACTTGGTGACAATAGAACCACCACTGGAGTATACTCTAACGAATAAAAAAATAATTTTGAAAATCGGTTCACAATTGACAGAGAAATCGGTGAACATACATACAAAAAAAATACATACAGTGGAACATATAACCTCCTTCTTTTTTGAAGTCGGTTAACAAATGCAACGGTGACTTGTATTGTAATTTTTTGGATTTGATAGAATAATATAAAAATATAACATTAAAAATAGTGTAAGGTTATGTCATAGGAATGTCACCGAAGTACACCAGTACACCAAATTTCAAATCAATCGGACCTGTGAATGTTATTAAAACCCTTTTATCACGTAGAAAATGAGCTAATAGTCATGAAACGCCTGAACTAATCTTCATAAATGGTAGCTAAGAACCATCCTAATCACGTCAGCTTTCAAACAAAAAAATCCATATCAATATCGGTGCATTCCTACAATGCCACAGACAGGCATACAGATACCCAGACAGACACGTCAAATTATAACACCCCTCTTTTTTCATCGGGGGCTTAAAACCAAATTAGGGAAAAGAAAATACGACATCCCACATATTGATTAAACGTGAGAGCCTGTGCCGGTAGATTATTTGCTATTCATCTAACGTAATATTTTCCTATTAGCCGACACGTACGATATTAATGGTGATCTCATAGATTCAATATATTATTATACAATATAACATTAAAAGTAGCTGCGAGTTTTCTAATACTACAAGCGTGGCAGATAAACAATAGATCTTAACTTATGAAATTTTCGGTTTAAGACTGTACGAAATTAAGAAAAATAATATTTCTATACAAACCCGCGGGCTAAGTGGTCTATGGGCTCAGATGACCACAAAGGCCAAAAAACTTTTACATTTGTACATTTCTGAACTGATTTCGATGTAAGTACAAACATTTAATGGAATGGTTATGCACTGCGTATTTAAATTTTTCAGAAACGAGAAAAATATACATAGTTGAAGTAGTTAAACCAATTTGAATGAAACCAATTTGAATGAAACCATGAGTAATATGCACCAAAAATATAATACTAACAGCATAATAATATGAGAAGTACGGCAAAACGGTATTATCTATGTGAATTGGGATGTTGCCTAAGTTTGAATATGGCGTTTTTTTTCACAAATTCGAAAAATATATGCAAATGTTACCCATAAAAACAATTCAAACTTAAACTATATGGAATATTGTTGAAATTGTACTGTTAGGAAAATAAAAAAAATGGACAATTTAAAAAAAAATATATCAAAAATGTTAATGATATTAGATTGCTGACATCAATTAAAACAACTAATATTGAAACAAATACTAATAAAAACACACTTAATACATAGGTAGTTATTATTAATTTTGTCAGTACGCCCATACATTTCTTAGTAATATGGGAACATGTGACGTCACCTGTTCCGTAGATTTTCTATGGAGCGTTTTTGGACGTTGCGCCGCAACATATCAAACATAACACTTTATCTGTGAAACTATTGACCTTTGACATACTATTTCTTTTGAAATATTTCTTTTTGAGTTATAAACTTCTTATTTATGAAACAAAAAAAAAGTTGTCAACTACCCTAAGCACCATGATCATGGCGCGTGGGTGAGTCTACCTGTAATCCTGGCGTATGCAACTGCGCTGTAAAATCGGGAACTTGTTACAAACAATTAGATGGTAAATATCCCGAATATCATTTGAATTCAATTGTTTGTAACCACAAAAGTATAAAGTGCTGTTACTTATCTATTTGAATTTTGAGCATCCGACTAGGGTAGGTAGTATCTCCATATTACAGAAGATCGTAGCTAAATAAAACTACTTTGTAGTGTTGTGTTCCAGCGGTGAGTAAGGTCGCCTGAGCTCATTGAGAAAGCGTTTTGTTGGAAGCTGGAGAACTCGTCTCATATGCTGTCAATATAATGTTTTGTCTTGATTTTTACTGGGTAGGCAACGAGAATCACTATAATAAAATTTATCTTGGTGTGAAATACGTTGAAATTTTATCATGGGTATCCACCTAAATATCCACCACCAAATAGCATCATGGAGATGTCATTATTATATTATCATAATTGTGTTATATATACCCTCATTCCAATAACCGTAGAAATAACAAAATACATCTGGCATAGTTGCACGGGATTAATTCTTTACCTTTCCGTTTATATGGAGAATTCTACCACATGTAATAATATCTTTAAGAGGCAAAGGTTGCTCAGTGGCGCGTGAAATATATGAAAATAGCTCCAGTAAAATTATTTCCTTAATTTTTATCAAATAAGGATTTTCCACATGCTTTGGCAGGTAAAAAGAAAGTAACGAAATGAAAATTATTTTGGTATCAGGATCACATACTTTTCTAATTTCAAAATTTAGTGAGGTAGTACCTACTAGGTTAATAAAGAGAGAGAGAAAGATAAAGATAGAGTTATTAGAGCTGCAGTCCTATAAAGTGTGCACTTTAGGATAATTGTAGCTTGGGTGCGATATACTTTGGACACTTCTGTCGAACAGGCTTGTAAGAAGAATAAATAATTCAGTGGTTCAAACTACGCTGCAGCTATCGGCAACCAAGTCCTAAGTGCTTACGGCTGTACAAAGGATATACATTGATGGTTGTTTTAGGACAGACTCGAAACTTCGATTACGGTCAAAGAAGACGTAGTAGGCTCCAAGTTTGATGGAATAACATCCGGCAGTAAACATTACGTCAATTAATGTAACTAACTTAAATAGGTATGCAATATATTGTTCCGTAGTACGCCGTCCTTAAGGCGCTCTTTTCCCGTTTTGAACATTTTCGATTGATTGTACCACCACGAATATAAAACATTCAATGCTGAAATTCTTATATAATATAGTTGACCGTATTATCTATTAGTTGTAAAGACAGAAACATGATTGGTAATACTTCACTCGATAGAAAAAAAATTCAAAGATAGCTCTGCTCAACATTTTAAAAGTCATTTAAGTCAGATAATACATTACTAAATGACGTAAAAAATATACAAATTGATGTAACTTTTCATCATCTATAAAATGATAATAACGGATTTTTTTACGTCATACATTTTTATTACGATGTAGGCAAAAAACCTTTAAAATTTAAATTACGGGGAGTGATCATGACGCTCCGCTGTTACTTCAGTACCCGTCGAGAGCTTCCCGTGTAAGGTCACGTCGCTTTATGCTCCGCAGATGCCGCGCGATAGTTTGTATTTGAATAGGTGTAAATATAAAATAGGTTAGGTTTTTTTTAAGTTTGATTAGGTTTATTTTAGTTTGTTTAGGTTTGTTTTAGTTAATTTAAAATAAGTTTTAGTTGGTAAATAATAAGGTTCTAATTAAAATGGGAAACAAAAATAATAAATCAAATTTTAATAAGCGAACCCATAGAAAAATGTTGCAATATAAATGGTAAGTACTACCTTTCTAACATATTTGTTCTGTTCATAAACCACCCACTAAATGTTTCTTAGAATGTACACGATGTACTGTTTGTTCCTAGTTATATAGTCTCACAATATAACAAGGGACAGTATGATTTCAAAGCCAGTTATATAATGAATTATAAAATTTATTGTTATCCAATTAACGAAATTTATAAATAATATATATTATAAATTTTATAAGTTTCATCTTGTATATAAAATTCTCGACTCACAGTTTTAGTTACCATACACCTCCGAAACGGCTTGACCGATGATCATGAAATTTTATATGTATATTCATTCAGTAGGTCTGAGAATCGGCTATTATCTATTTTTTTTTTTGACATTTTGTTTTTTATGGCAAGACAACGTTTGCCTGGTCAGCTAGTGATTATCTAAATATTTCGTAGGACGCTTTTTGTACCACAGTGTAATTGCACAGAACAGTATAACTTCAAACCCGGTTCTGAAATTTTTATTGGTTTTTTTTCGTTATGTTTTATAAACGCTGGCCTATTTTTTAGTGCTTTTATGCGCCAGAAAAGAAATTCGAGTGTTGTGGTCTCAGGGGTTGAAAATAGCTCTGCAGTATATGTATGTATAAAACACATTGGACCTAATTCTGGAGGAACACTCTTAAGTTTAAATTTAAGTACAATCTCTCTCTTTCTTACAATATGTAAAAAGAATTTTTATACAGGGTGGTGCCGTCAATATGACAATAAATTAAAACATAGGCTATATTAGTTCATTGAAATCGTTGACCACTTTCAAAAACATCTTATTAGTTTGATAATTTCAAGACATTTCTATGAAATAATGCAGTCAATGTTATATTATTTCATACAAATGTCATAAAATTATCAAACGAATACGATGTTTCTGAAAGTGGCAAACCGTTTCTAAGAACTAATATAGCCCATGTTTTAATTTATTGTCGTATTGATGGCACCACCCTGTATACAACTTTAAACAACGTGTTAGGGGGTCGCTCTCGAAAACGAAGACAGGTGGCAGTGCTGGTCACCCTTAACACGATTTGTTAGAAAATACCATTTGAAATCGTGAAAAAAAAACAGCCGTTCCATACAAACAGGTCCATACATATTAAAACTAACACTATTTCTATTTAGATATCGATTGTGTAGGTTTTAAGCAGTAAACGTTAAAACTGCTTAAGACCTACACAATCGATATCTAAATAGAAATAGTGTTAGTTTAATTTTTCAAAACGTCCGGGTTTGATTCCCGAGCCGAGTAGGTACATGTTTTTTTTTAAATGTGTGAATGCATTTGAAATAAAACCAATCAAACCAAGTAAATTGGTTTTATTTCAAATGTGTAGTGCTCGTGAAAATGTAAGACAATACTATGAATGCAGTTTTTTCTAAAATTAAATTACTTAAATCGACGACATGGTTCCTAAGAAGAGATTTTCGCATGTCTTATAGTTTCAGACTTTCCCATACTGACCTATCTAAATGTGCCACCCTGTATGTAGGGTATCTATGATTTTACCTACAATTAGTGTAAGTATTTTTTTATTGGATGTGTGTGTTTTGTTAATCTTTCTTGTTAATGCTCGTTTTTTTTCATTTCCTTTACTGTTCCTGTAGGACTTGCGTTTAGAAAAGCTTTTTGCAATTTGGAAATAGATGATTCATCGTTGAAAGAGACAACAGCTGATGAGCATCTTGCTTGATAACCTCTTCTTTGTGTGAAGTTGACTCGTTTACCGCCTACAAATTTAGCAACAACACTGTTGAAGCGCTCTACAGTATTTGTATCAACGTTTTCAATCAAACTACGAGATTGAGCCGCAACAATAGCAATAATCGCATTTATTCGAAATAAAAACGTCGAATGCCTAATCCAGTTGAAACAATTGTTTTCATTTTTATCTTTGTCACAAAAGTAATTTTTGCACAATTTATGTGTGAGGGACCGGTCTGACTAGATAGTCGGGGACAAAGATCCCTTGCACTCGATAGGGTAGGGGGTGGACTTGCCCAGGAGGTGTGACGAAATGAGAAGGCCCGTTGTGGATGGTGATGTTCTATCCAGTTCTTTGAAGAGCAGGGAGAGGTGTTCAGAGTGGTACCAAGAGTGATCATAATCGACCGATTTCTAGTTTATCTATATTCGATTTTTACCTATTGCAACTATCGACGTCCTTCGTGAGGGGATTTGTCACTCAATGAAAGAAACTAAATATTAATATCTTTATTCATGAGAAGGTCTTTATTCAGGTTATCTAAATATTACAAATTTATATACCTACGAAATAATAATAAAAACATATCTCAACCTATTTACAAAATAAAATACACTATAGAACATAAAGAAATGAATTAACTAACTAGATGAAATATAACACTTAGACTATCTTATTACGAACTTCAACTTGATTAGGAATTCGACGTTTCTATTTCGAATAAATGCGATTATTGCTATTGTTGCGGCTAAATCTCGTAGTTTGATTGAAAACGTTGATACAAATACTGTAGAGCGCTTCAACAGTGTTGTTGCTAAATTTGTAGGCGGTAAACGAGTCAACTTCACACAAAGAAGAGGGTATCAAGCAAGATGCTCAGCAGCTGTTGTCTCTTTCAATGATGAATCATCTATTTCAAAATTGCAAAAAGCTTTTCTAAACGCAAGTCCTACAGGAAAAGTAAAGGAAATGAAAAAAAAACGAGCATTAAAAAGAAAGATTAACAAAACACATCCAATAAAAAAAATTAGAAAAATTCTGAGTTCTAGTAACAACCGTCAACATGATTAAGGACAACATATATCAGCACCAGATTTGACATCAATCGAATTGGAGCAAGCTAAGGATTTTTTTTTATGAAATTTAAAAGAGCTCGTAGAAGACAGGAACCATATTGAAAGGTCAACTGTATTGCAGGCTGATTGTAGTGATTGGCTTGAAATTAGAAAAAAAATTGTTACTGCTTCAACATTTGGCCGTATATGCAAAAGAAAGCCCACCACAGACACTTCCCCATTAGTGGAAAACATTTTATATAAAAATAATATATCACAAGTCGAATCCGTCGCTCATGGCCGCGAGAATGAAAGACACGCTTTGCAACAAATTCAAGAACAAGAGTCAATAACAATTGAACCTTGCGGGCTCTTCATTGACAAAAAGTTTCATTATGTAGCTATTGTAGCGAACGCTAGGAAATATAATTAGGTCCTAGGTCATCACAATACACACCGCTGTCTTCATCAATCCAGGGCATTGATCAGACTCAAAAATAAAATCGTAAGACGTAGCGCGACTTGAGAAAATATATAAATAGTATTTATGATAATACTAGTATCTTACCGCGGCTCCAACTTGGTTATCGTTTCTAAAAAGTATCCTACATCCCTTTTACGGTCTCAAACTATCTCCTTACCAAATTTCATCTGAATCGGTTACCTAAGTGGTTTAGGCGTGAATGCGTCACATAACATACAAACAAACTCATTTTCACTATTTCAATATTACAGTTAGGATGATCGGTTGACTGTTGATACAAATTTTTACAGCTGACCATCTGGTGGACCGTATGATCATGAAAAAAGTTAGTACCTATCTAAATAATCTATAACGTAATACCATAATGTTACTGTATGCAATTTTACTATGGCACATCGTACCGCTTGGACCGGGCGGCCGCGGTCGGCGCGGTGTCATCTAGCGCGCGTCGGATTTGCTTACGTTACGCTACTTATTGGCGGGGGCTGAGGAAGCATTTTTACCTACGACTGCTCGGAATACCTCGCCTTAAGAATATTCTAGTGGTTGAAACCTCCTAATTCAGATATCTAGAGGTCCGGGGTTCAAATCCCGTGGAGGCAAAAATTTGCTGCTCGGTTTGTTTGGTGTAAGGGCCTTTTTAAGTCCGCCTGGCTAACTACCACCTTTTGTAATAACTGTGCCGCCATAACAATAATGTTAACAGTATTGTTGTGTTCCAGGAGTTGGGGGCAGGATAGCCAGCTCCTCTATGGTTGAGGAATCTGGGTGCAGCTCGCTTCCATCTTCGGCCTTGTCGTCACTTACCATCAGGTGAGATGAAGGACAAGAGCTGTTTAGAATAAAAAAACGTAAGCAAGACTGTGAGTTTTTGGTTGCAAGCCATTGTAGGTTAGTTAACCGCTTACCATCAGGTGGACAGTATGCTTGCCTCATAAAAAGTTATAAAAAATATTTGAAAAACGACTCATGGATTCTAGACTATGCGGTACAAAAAATGTGCTCTGTACTAATATAAACATGCCAGGAACTGGTGCCGTTAGAAAATTTTTCTTCATTAAATTTATGCTGTACTTATTTAGTTACAATTTATTCTTTTGTCCCTTACCTTCCCGCCGGCGTTCACACACAACAGAAAATATTGTGTCTGGTTCGGGTACTTTAAGTCATATTAGTTAGTGTTTTGGAAATAATTATAAGGTTTATAAAAATTTGTATAAATACTTGTATAAACGGTTTGTTGGATATTGAAATGCAAAAATTTCGACACACTGAAGGTAGCCTTAGCTTATGATGTAAACAAGATGTACAAATAAGTAATTTAAGTAAAATAAGTCGTAAATAGTTTTAATTTTATAACTATAGTGTAAAAGTTGCAATAATAACGTCCTTAGGAGAAACAGTCCGCGGACTGGAGGTTTCCTTGCAGCTTGATTGTGACTGAATTAAGGACGTTAGAAGAATGTTTTTTTTTAATGAACAGAACATATATAGATCTAAAAGTTGATACTAATTTATAGTTCATTAGACATAGCTTTGGTAAATATCCCGCTGGCTGGAGGTCGGTTAGAAAAGCTTATATTTCCGTTTCATATACGGAACAAATTCTGTTTGTAGCATAGTTCAGTAGATCATATCCAGATCTAATTCTCTGTATCACTCATAGACATGGGATTCCGCTGGGTGTAGACACATCATTAGCTTTAACGCATACCCTATCAGAAAGATAAAAAGCTTAGAGAGTTAACTAAAGTCCTCGGTAGCACAGTGCTCAACAAAAAAATATAATTACATTCGTAAAATCCTACTTGTATACTGCACCTGTTATATTTTAGGTACACATTCATTTAAGCTGATTTGAAAAAAAAACGGCAATTTCATATTTAAGACAATATTGGTACCTTAGTTTGTTTTTTACTTGAAATCGTGAAACGTTATTATGATATAACTCACAATTTTCTCCCCGCCGTAATAGTGTCGGAATTTATTCTGTATGGCAAAAATATGAGGAAGAAAAATTGAGATGGTTTTCGTAATAAACGAAAATTTGAATATTGATGCTTCCTCGCATATTCCCGAGCACAATTTTTTTTTCAGCTTCACATTTTGCCTTTGTGATATAGGTAGGTATATAATATTATTATAACAAATCTTCTTACCATTCATCTGGTAAGAAGATTTGCGCTTTTGAAGATTTTTCGCGCTTTACGCTTCAGCGTAAAGCGCGAAAATTTAATACTTGCTCAAATTAACCACACACCAAAAAATCTTGCTCAAATTAAGTAGAAATAGAATAATTATAAAGCTCAACTTCAAATTCATCTTAAATACATTTACCTCTACCAGGATCTAAGATCAAACCTGGGACCACAGGTTCCAAGTTCAGGAACACCGACTAGTCAACCACGTTGTCTAAGATAATGTTTGGTTCTTCCAATAATTAGTTATATTATTCAAGTATAAGTGTGCGGGACGTAGAACGATTTGTCTCTTATGCACCTTTAGGCTAGATTGCGTATGACACTGCCGATATTATGAATTGGTCTGGAACGGCGAGAGTGGCGTTGCAGGTTGAAAACTTTTCCGTGGTGGCTGGGATGTTGAAGTAAAATAGTGGACTTCTTTTATAGTAGACGACCTTCCTGTCTTCTATGTGTGTTGTTACCATTAAGGTATCTTCCTCGGATTTGTCCCTCCCCGAACTTAGCTCGGGATGCCCCTCCCCCAGGGTACATGGGGCATCCCGAGCTAAGTTCGGGGAAAGATTCTCCAGCGGAGCTGGTACCCTCCTGAGGTAAAGATGAATTGGAAAGGAAGGGCTCAGAAACTTACGTGGGTCCCCAGCCTTTCTAGCACCTTCACAAAGTTTCAAAAACACAGCCAATTGTCAAAAATATACATAAATCTGAGTGAAATAAAATAACGGGATTAAAACACACTTATTTTTGCGCTTGATCGCAATAGGGGAACTCCCTGATATGAATAAAAGAAACGAGAACTAATGTATAGTATATATTATATATTTTTAAAATAGTGTCCGTTCATATCAATACAGCTCTGCGTCCGATGGAACCACTAAGAAAAACACCGCTTACTGGTCCTTATCGACGGTCTTTTGAAACGCAGCCATTTGCTTCTTCGGCGTCAATAATACTTTTATTCGTCGATCGTTCGCCTGGTGGTGTGCGACGAAACATTGTCGTGGTGAATGAGGATTTTACTGCGAGGTCGTTTCTCCCAAACTTTATCAAAGACAAGTGGCAAACAATTGTTAGTTTACCGCTCTGCAGTAAAGAGCATGTCAAAAACAGACATAAATCTGAGTGGAATAAAATACCGGGATTAAAACACTCCAAATCCTTCCTAGGGGAGGAGATAGGAGGATAGAGTAGCAGCTCGGAAAAGCTCACTTCTTGATTGGGGCGCTCACAGGGCATTTTGCTACTAACCGCATGCTACATAAAATGCAACTCTCCCCAACGCAACATTGTCGAGCATGTGGTGAATGCCAGGAATCAATGATGCATGTCTTGTGTCATTGTCATGCCCTGGCTAGAACCAGAATGAGCCTTCTGGAAGTGGCATATCCAGAATAAAGCCAGAAGACTACAGGCTCTTTCTGCCTAAAGATATAGTAAGACTAATGGCATCTATATTCTGGACACAGGAGGAGTAAACGCAGGGTAGGCACAAAAGATCTCAATGGGTCGAAGTGCACTGTGACTTAGTCATGGCCCCACAGTAAGATAAGATAAGATTAAAGAAACAAACAAACTTACTAACTATTCCTACTCTATTAACTATTATAAACTATGGGGGAAATAAAATGAAATAAAGACGAATATTTTATAACTACCACCACCACCACCACCGCCTTTCTTATTTCAGCCGTGAAACAGTTCGCTGTGTATCGAATTGAAGGGAAAGGTAGCCAGTGTAATTACTGGGCATGGACGGCATTTCATCTTAGGCCCCAGGATGACAATGCACCTGCAATATCAAGTGATTTTTCCTTGTTATTGCAGGTGTCTATAGGCGGCGGTAACCACTTACCATCAGGTGGGCCGTCAGCTTGCTTGTCATCTAGTTGTATAAAAAAAAAAAACTACAAATAACACTAAACACTACTTACCTATTAATTAACAAATGTAATTAGCCGTCCGGAACAATGAGCATAAATATAAATTGGTTAAAAAGATGTTTTGTATTAGTTACTTACATAGATATAACACATTCCCATAAAAAACAATTAATTGCTTGCTCTGTTTAAGAGTGTGCCTAAAAAAGGCAGCAAAGTGCATACGTATATTCAGCTCAACTTGATAGAAAGCGGTTACCACAGCCCTTGAACGCTCAAAACACCAAAATCTGTAGAAAATATTCACGCCTTTCTAGATGGACCCAAACTATACAACAGTCTCTTGGCAGGGATCTTATTCTACTACCAGAGCTTTCGTAGTAGGAATTTTCCCTTAGCTGGCAGGTTGAATGGCCAATACACCTAGATAGGTGTACTGATGGTCATTCAACCTGTGGACTATTCAACACCATCTTACATTAGTACTTTGACACCCTTACAATCAAAATGGTCTCGCACTGCGCGGGTTCAGGGAAATTTCCTTCCACGAATGCTAAACCAGAAGTCTCGGGCTTGAATCCCGGTAGGGGTTAGATGTTTGTAATTAGGGGAGAGTGGGGTAATTGCGGACGCAGAGTAACTCCGGCCAAGGCTGTTTAAAATGATAAAACTTGAATTTTCTACCTTGATATTAAGAGGTGGGTCTACCTCAAGTAACCCATACCTGCCTTGGCATTGAGTATGCTTATCATGATGTAAATGGCTTTGCCAGAGTTACCCCGCGTCTGCATTAGCCCACTCTCCCCTACGACATTTGCTCACGTGTCACGTCTTAGTATATTCATTTCGGTACAGTCAGCAACGAAAGTCGGTTAACACAGCCGAAATTACAAAAGCTTAGAGAAGCGGATAAATGTAGCTGTAGGACATTTCACTCTCATTTTAAATTCTCCAATTACATGCTTTAGATATTTATGACTACATACATTATTAAATTACGTATTTAAATTTAGGTTACTCTGAAGTTTTGTAAACTTGGATGTGTTAATCTACTTACGTTGCAGACTGCACTTTTATTCGTATATTATGGTCGTTAATTTGAATAAATTAGTGCTAGGGATTAGTGCTACCTATTTCAGATAGATATTAAAATAGATAGTTGTTTTATCATTAATAAAGTGTGAGGGTAAATTCCAAGCCGATGGGGAGGTGTTCGGACATAGAATTCATTTTAAATATCACAAAAGTCCAATTCCACTCACACTGGACCGTTGTATCTGGCTACTACATAAAATTGAAAACGGTTCCAATTTTCATCGAACATCGTCCATCGTGTATGGGCTTGCAATTCAATTGATTTGAGTGTAAATCGTATGCGCTCTGACAGATACATCGTGTCTGGATACGGTCATTTTGGACAAATTTACCAAATGCTATTAAGAATGTCATATTTGGATATAACGATAATAGAAAATGGTGTAATATTATTATTATTTTATCCAATTAGGGTGACAAACAAACGCACGGGCCACCTGATGGTAATCGGTCACCGTAGATATAGACTATTAAAAATACAAGATGCTAAAAGTATTTATCGCTGCAGGAAACAACACACAAGTCCCCAGTCCGTTGGTCTAATTTTGAATGGTATTTGCTGCGATATTGCGGTATTTCTGTGAAGTAGAAGTGCTACCCCAATAAGTATAGGACGCTTCAATTTTTAATGAGCAATACCGGTATGCGGCATACTGGCATACTGTATGTCCTAACTTTCTTATACATACTAAAGGAGGATGACAATTTCCGCCCCAACCCAAGTTTAATGTCGAACAAAACAATTTTTCCAATAATACCTCAATAATACCATATAAATAGAAATATTATTTATGGAAATAGTTTGATTTAATTTAAAGCTAAGGTTTTGTCGACAGATTTTAGATTTGTAAATGAAGAACATTTAATTGACCAATGCGTTTTGTTTCATAGAAAATAAATACTTATTTATGTTTTGAAAACCATAAAAGGTAAGTATTATAATGTATCTATTATGGATTTTCATATTATTTCATTACAATTAATTATGATAAGTACCTAATAATTAAATACAAAAGTACAAAAATCACCCCTAGCAAAAAGTCTATAAACCTACTCATTTTCCAGAGCTACTGAGGAGATTGCATTTCAAATGAACAGACAAATAAAAAACGGCAGAGGAAAGCGGAAATAACCTTTGGAAAATGTTATAATCTTACAAAGAAAAAGCTTAACTGGCCCAAGGGAGGAACAACTGGGTGAGATTCCTAAGGCTCAAGATAAAACGGCTTATCTTTGAAACTAAGTTTTTCCAGTTCATTTTTATTATTACAAGGCTTGAAGGAAAAGAGTTGTGGAAATATGGAGTGAATACATAATTATTAAATGAGATTAAGCTAAATCCAGACCAACATTTATGAATCGACGCGTATTTATAAAAGTTTAGATATCCTAAACTGAACTTACGGTAGCCGCTAACTGTAACGTGGGATGTATGCTAGCTGGTCCTATCCGAAATCAGTTTAAAGCTACATAAATAATTTAAAGTGGCTGTAGTTGTTTCCGTCGTTTCATCAGTAAAACCAATATAATTATGTGCTGTCTACACTTCAAATAGATAAGCAACTGCTTATCTACGTAAAGTGTAGTTATTAAATAGATTATTTGGTTGTATATTTATATGAAATTGAAACGAAACAATTAACTGATTATTTCGTTTCAATTTCATGAGAATAATTACAAACTTAAAAATTTTAAATAACCCCCGGCGTCATTAATCATCTATCTAACACCATCTCATTAAGACTCTTCATTAGAGTCCAAACACGCTATATCTGCTGTAAGTTTCTGAAGAATTAAGCATTTCGCAGACTTTTTGATGGTATAGGATCAGCTCAAGTTTAGAATGTCATGGGAATGTCACCGAAGTGACAGTACACCAAATTTGAAATCAATCGGATCTGTAAAAGTTAGAAAAATCCTATTATCATGTAGAAAATGAGCTGATAGTCTCAAACGCCTGAACTGATCTTCATAAATTACAGCTAAGAACCATCGTAGTCACATAAGCTTTCAAACAAAAAAAAACGAATCAAAGTTGGTCCATTTGTTTAGGCGCTACGATGCCACAGACAGACTAATAAATAACCAACAATTATAAACGTTGTAATCGTAAATAATAAATGTAAGTAAGCTGATTGTTTCGTAGCCTGAGCGTGTTGTTGGCACGTGACAGACGATATCTACTCATTTTTCGCAACGTGCTTTCTTATGTACTTCCTTCAAGTTTATATTTTCCTGCGGAAAATAGGCCAAGGATACTCGGAGTCCTTCACTACATGGAAGTTGTTTTAAATAATGCAAAAATAATACTGTGTTTTGTCGCATAGAAATAAAACTTCAAGATTTGGAAGTATATGGACGAATTAAAAGCCTTCAGAATTAAACAAGGTCAAATAGTCTACTCACACTCACTATTTGACCTTGTTTAATTCTGAAGGCTATTTATATTGAACTGTAAATAAACTAATTTGTAATTTTGACATTGTGAAGGTAGACTATACACCGTGTTACTGAGGATATACATTAACTTTGAATAATACTTCTATAGCTCTTGTTAAACATATCTAACAAAGGAAGTAGTAGTTTAAATACCATAGTTTTTAAGTTATTGGTAATTTAAGTTTAACCAATTTAATTGTGTTGTGCAGTGAGAAAGAGTCTTTATGTGTGAGATGTTGCCACTTTGTGCAACCAAAACTATCAAACTTTATGTCATAGCTTCAAAAGTCAAAATTTTAAAAACATTGTTAACGTCAAGAAAAGTTTCGAAAAGTTTATGTGGACATGTGGGCCAAAGTTTTAAATGCGACGTTGTCAGCTCAGGTAAAAAGTAATTGATATTAGATAAATTACATCTAAACATTTAGTTTGTATGAAAATAAAAAATGTTAAAGAAAATGTGAAAGTCTGAACATGCCGAAATTAATGTATAACCTCAGGAACACGGTGTATAGCATAAAAATAAAAAATATAAGCACTAGAACAAATTCATAAGGTTTTCCAAGTCCTCGGTAGCTTAGTGGTTAGAATCACCCAGATTGTAAAACTTCGCGGCCTCGCATCCCGCCCTAAGAGTTTTTCTGGTTTATACCTACATTAGATATACTTTATCTTTTAAACGTTTATTATAACTAAAATAAAATAATAAGGAAAAAGCCTCCCAGACATTGGTTTTTAATTGTCTTAAGACTTCTGGGGGATGACCTCCGGCTAAAATGACTTGATTTAATAACGCAGCTTGAAAATTTAAATAATCTATTAGATCCCAGACATTGGTTTTTAATTGTCTTAAGACTTCTGGGGGATGACCTCCGGCTAAAATGACTTGATTTAATAACGCAGCTTGAAAATTTAAATAATCTATTTTTATTATTAAAATAGGATCTCAATTCTTGATAGACCAATCCTATTTTAATAAAAAAAATAAGTCCCCAAAACTCAACACTGAGCAAAAGTGTGATGACACACTTTTAACTTACCGGGAAAGTACCTATTTAATCCTGCTTGAAAGAATACTGCAGCCGACAGTACTCTCTGCCCGTGCGCATGATTAAAGATGGAGAAAAACGCTTAGTGGATATTTGGTACATCAACCAGAATTGGGTGGCAATGTGCCTGATTTTTGGGGTATGTCCCATTTGTTCTGTGGAACATGACGTAATACAACAATTTGAGAAAATGTTGTCCCTATAGAACTACATACTAGCTTTCGCTCCTGTTTTTATTTGTCTGCGAATGCACAGAACTAAATGGGAACGGCTTTTCCCAAATTATTCCATGATGAGATATATAAGACGTGAATGACACTAATCACTGACGTTAATACCAGGTACAGTTCACTATCAAAAAATGAAACTACTCGCTACATAATATTTTTATTTTGCAAAATAAAAGCAAAGCAGCAGTTTAACAATACTTGTTTCTTTCACTACAAACTAAAAACAATTCTTCTTACCGCTAATAGCAAGGTAGCAAATCATTTCTAGAGTGGCCAGTTTACATATCAACTTCAAGAAGTTTATATACTTAGTTTGTTCTATGGAACAATTTGAGACAAAAAGTTCTATAGTACAAATAGGGACAATATTTTCTCAAATTGTTCTATTATACGTCATGTTCCATAGAACAAATGGGACACACTCAATTTTGTATTTTGGACCTTACCAAAATGAAATTAAATTTTGATGCTAATTATTAACATACCTTTATAGTTCTGGATTACCTACGCCTTAAGGAAAATTTACAACATTTTTCACAAAATAAATATATCAAAATTACAAGCTCCCACATATAGCGTTAATCTATGTAGTATGTAATAAAGTACCTACATTCAATATTTTTCAGTAATATAATTCCGGTTCCTGTTAAGAGGTAATAGATATACCTAATAATAATAAATATCAAACTAGATATTTTTATGTGATTACCTTTTTCCTTGTACATCCAATCCCGCCATCAACTACACAACCTTTACCAATTGCCATAATTGATTGACTGCATATATGAAAAAATACTGTTTTCTGGAATTTCCGTTCACCAAATTATGACCTTTGAGCCCGGTTCCCCTAGTATACATAAACTAATTACTTGGCAGGTTACGTACAGCCTAACCTAGGAAGCTGGACTAATACGCTCAACACTAATTGAATATTAATTTATCCCTGCTGCTTACCACGTAAACCCACCCTATGTTGGAATATGCAGATGAAGCGACGGAAAATTGATTAATTTCCTAAAATATTCCCTCATTTAACTCGAGTAGGTACTCACGTACTTTGATAATGCTTTTAATGTAATTAATCGTCTGAAACGTATAAAAAGGGGATTGAATTTGGAAGGATTTTAATTCTATCTCGCTCATACTGAAAGTTTCCGAGCGAGGCGTGAATAGCGTTGCTGATGAATGTTTATCGTAGTGACATAAAAATGGTGTTCTTGCTCAACTCCAGAAAGTGTTACTAACGCCGAAGCACAAAGTCTGTACTTTGTGCTACAGGTCCAAGGCGTTCTCAAACATCAATCTCAAGTCATGATATAGGAATCGTTCCTTATTTTGACGACCAGCTGGTAGAGCGGTCTGTACCCCTTGCTATGCAGGCTACTCGGTCAAGAGGTCCCGGGTTCGAATCCCGGTAGGAGCAAATGTTTGTATGATGAGTACGAGCATTTGTTTACGAGTCATGGATGTTTGTATTTATCCGTTATCTATTATCCATAACATAAGCTCTTAATGATGCTTACTATTATTATTATTATTATTGGTGGTGTTTATTATTTGTAAGTTTTTTTTAATGTCACGTTTTAAGCTTTATAAACATTAGGTTAGTGTTTTTAAAATAAGTTTTTAAAAGCTTCTTATAATTGTCTATTTATTATTATTATTATTTTGGATTTTAATTTTCCGTACGTATTTGTCTGTGTATGCATGTGTCTCTAAAAGTCACGTCACCTAGTTGTAATTTAGTTACATAAAAATATGATTAATCTGTATACCTACTTAGTGTGGCGTTGAATAAATGTATTTCTTTCTTTCTTTCTTTCTTTCTAAAAGCCATTGCATGGAACTGGCCTAAACTGTACCTATCTATATTGCGGTAGGGTTTGTTCAGCTAACAGAAAAGTTGGCCTCTTAACGAAAGTATATTATTTATGGAGTAGTGATGGTGAAGCAGTTTGGTCAAGGAAAGTTTTTTTTCTTTTTAAATATAGATGTTCTTTAGTGTAGCTGAGAAAATGGCAGTCAGTAGTATGATTTTGTCCACTCATTTTTTTATTTGCTAAATAAATAATAAGCGAAAAGGTTAAATAAGAAATTCTGTCGTGGCGGTTAAAGTTCTCAAATTTCCCTGCGATCGCGTAGAAAATGCGGGACTTGAAATTTTGACAACTGTCATGTAGATTAATGTTGTCAAGTTTAAATAAGTTTGGGTTGTATCTTTTTAGTATAGGAGAGAGTGGCGGACGTGAGTTAATTCTGAACTACTACGATAAATAATATTACCAACTTTTGAAATAAAACCCGTTTACCAGATTTAACTCGCGTTTAATTAGATTATACACCCGACATTTCGTTTACTTTACAGCGATCGTGATCAAGGGAACACCCAAGATATTAATTGTCTTTGATAAGTTGGTAAGTTAATACATAAATAATACTATTTCTACCTTGATCTAATGTCAAGTCGTCTCCAGCCCGAAGTACCCATACCAAGTGCCTGGAATTGAGCTTATCGTAGTGTAAACGGCCTTGTTCTGAGTTACTTCGCGTCCGCAATCACCTCGCTCTCCCCTATCATCAGCGGTCTTATTCTCCAATTCACTTCTTACCGGGTGGAGACACGTATCAAGAGTAGGATACGGTAACCGCTCACCATCATTTTACTATATACTAGTAATTTTTCCTTGATATTGCAGGTGTCTATGGCGGCGGTAACCGCTTACCATCAGGTGGGCCGTCAGCTTGTTTTATCATCTAGTTGTATAAAAAAAACAACCTTATTAGATATTTGCCACCATTGTTGTTGGTATAAAACCACCAAATGTAGAAAATAACTTAGACAACAGCAAGAAAACCAAATCAGTGTCGTCAAAGCACCTCCAATACTTTTGGGTGGTGCTTTTTCACTTCCAAATGAGGATACCACCCAAAGCTCGTGAGCTGCCAAACCTGTCGCAAGTTCTTAAATCTGTATACATATAACTTTAGCATGTTAGAGCATGCGCAGTGATACCGGCAACTTTAGAGTTCAGCAGTTGCCCGCCGGTACGCAAAAGCTGCGTTCGTTTCACAGGGAAGACGAAAAGTCTCCTCGTATTTTCTGTATAACTGCCGATGTTATATGTAAGCATTGAAAATTAGAAAGCATGTCGTTGTGTGTTTAGAAAGTTGAAACTAATATTTACCTGTAGGTGTACCTGTTTCGTATTCCGAGGGTAAGTTTATGTCACCTGTAGCTCAATGTTAACTTCGCGAGGACCGTTTGAATACCTATTGCATGTTAAAGTTGTACTTGGTGGTTGGAAATTAATGATGTGTCAATCAATTTTCGATGTTAGATGGTTAGAAATGTGTTAAATATCATAGTAATAAATGTCAGTTTCGTTATTTTTATGTATGTCTAAATTTCTAGATAGGCGAACCGTATCGCTAACAACTTTGAAAATATTATTTTTGTGAAACTTTGTTTGTTTTTGTCAAACTAAAAATGTAGCGTTATTATTAATTTAAAAACGTTTTAAACACCGATATATACAAAACAGTCAATAATAGCACATCGAAGGACAAATTTTGGAATCCATTACTTACGTTGATGACGTCACTGGCCGCCATTGCAACGTAACCTTTATGGCTTACACCTGTGACGTGAGTCAGACCGATTACTTATTACGTTTAAATGCAAATGTCATTTTAAATTGCAACGAAAACTAAAGAAACTCATTTCCACTTATTTTGTGCAGTATTTAAATCCCTTCCTAACTGGGGTGCTACCTGGTCTTATTGCTAATAGGTATCATGGGTGTTTTTTGCCTGTGGTACTCTTGGCATGTCTGGTAGTTCTACGGGGAATTCATACAATTTATAAATTGTAGATAAATACTACAATATACTATTTCGCAATCTGTTATAAGATTATAATTTAATAAAAACACTTAGTTCATTGAGAGATCCCAGAGAAAGTTAAAATATCTACTTACTTACTTTTATAAAACTTCATTTGTCAACTTCAACTTCATAAAGAGGTGTCTGATATAATAAATCAACGATAATCGTACACATACATTAATATTGTCTCTCCTTTACTGATTTAAATAATAATATTAAATATTAATTGCACATAGATAGTTGAAAGTACGATACAATCGAAATTAGGCTCAATTTTGATCAATAGATTAATTCGTAAAGTTTGTGAGACTTACAAATTTGTTGATTATTAAGGTAAATTAATAATCTATTAGTGTCCTTGTAAATACTCAAACAAGTAAAGCAATTACTTATAATGTATTTATTATATGAATTATTTAACATATCTGGTCATTATTTCTTGTTCTATAAATTATATTACTATGATTCTCTGTAATACACTCGTAAGTAGTGCCTAAAATTATTCACAGAACGCAGACCCCGGTAAAACATATTGTAGTTACCTTGTTTGATTAAATACAACATTTTTCGAGTTCCTAAATGAAAAGAAAAAAAACTATTGTTACTGACGCAATTTTTTTTGTTGCTGTTGTTTAAGTAGGTGGTTTATTTGACATAAAAAAGGTCATGATTCTCGATATCAAACATATTTTATATACCTACCTACAAGTCTAGATATATTTAGATACTTCTTATGCTCAAATTTTACTGAGATACTTGGGAAAATTTTTTTGTTTCATAAAAAGATTGCTTTAACAGAATCGAAAACATACAAATGGTGGAATTAATACAACAAGACAAAGCCTCTTTTTAACCCCCGACGAAAAAAGAGAGGTGTTATAAGTTTGACGTGTCTGTCTGTGGCATCGTAGCGCCTAAAGGAATGGACCGATTTTGATTCGGTTTTTTTTTGTTTTTTTTTTTTTAAATATACAATCTTCTTCTTTCTTTTTTAGCCTTTTTCAACCATTACGGTCTAGGCCTCCTTCTGCTGCCGCCACTTGTCGCGGTTCTGAGCTATCTGCATCCAATTAGCTCCTGCCACCCTCCTCACGGCATCCTTCCAGCGCATCTGCGGTCTACCTCAAGGTCGCTTCTTCCCCCAAGGCCGCCACTCCAAGACCGTCTTGCACCAGAAACCATATTTTCGAGCAACATGACCTGCCCAACGCCACTTAAGACCTGCAACACCGCTTGCCTATCTAAGCCATGCGTTTGTTTTACGGTCCCTAAGTGTAAACCCCCATCAATTTCCTTTCTAATGCCCGCTGGGCCACTTGTATTTTATTAATACACCCAAAGGTTTCAGCTCAGTAAGTTAACACTGGCAAGATACACTGGTTGAATATTCTAGCCTTTTGTTCTGCTGAAACCCTCATTCGAAAAGCAAAATCCAGTCTCGAGTAGGCCCTCATTAATTGTATGCGTCTGTCGATTTCATTGAGCTGGTTCTCCTTTCCCATTCTCATTTCCTGACCTAAGTAAACATACCTCCTTTTCTAATCTCTCGATAACAGTTTGGTTTACTGTAATAGCTACAGGGCTTTCTCCTTCATTGGTCATGATCTTTGCTTTGTGCAAATTCATTTCCAATTCAACCTGTAGAGACGCTTCATTCAATTCATCGATCATGGTTTGAATATCGTTGGGATTGTCACTTAGGAGTTCAATGTCATCAGCAAATCTGAGGTGGTTAAGCCTAGCTCCCGGTAAAATTAGTATTTATACATTACGTTTCCGTTTTTATAGAATACGGATAGCAAATAAGCTTACGGCCCGTTTGACAAAGTCACTGGTTACGCTCTCAAAGTAAAAAAGTAAAACTCAAGAGGACACGTTCTGTTGAAAGGTTCGATGAGCTCTGGCAACATGAAAACATAGGAGACAAGTCCACATGCTCCCAATACAATGCTACCCCGATGAGCTCTGGCTTTATTACTCCCCGCAGAAGCACAACACTACAAGGCAGTGTTATTATTTGTCTGGTGGTGCAAGTCTGCTACGGCCTGGCCATAGGAACTGGCGGCGGCACAAATTTTAGTAGAGAATAATGGGTATTATGATCTTTTTTTTCAGCCAGGAGAAATCCATTGACGGACCTACCGCCACTAGCGAAGTAGCGGGCGTGTGCGGGGCTCGCCCAGCGTCTAAATTGACTCTGGGAATACCCGCCAAAATAACTCCTGGATAGCCCGCGTGCCTTTCGCGGAGGTGGTCTGGGGTCTGCAAAGCAAATTCACCAGACCACTTCAGGCGACCAAAACCATTATGCCCTGTCTCTACCATCTTACATGGTTACCTTCGATTATATTTTGACGTAAAAACTTTTGAAGTCATCATTATTTTTGCAAATAAAATATCTTTATTGGAATGTACAAAAAACACTTTCTCATCGTTAAATATCCCATTAAAATAAATAAATTATTGCGCGAGAATCGCTTTAAAAAACTAAGATTCCTAGTTAACTGTGGCCCTAGCTTAAGGTTTTTGATGTAAGTCGCATCATAAAGAGTCAATCAAACGAATTCAATAAGAAAAAGCCATTTGTCATCTATAATTTACGAGATAAGCGATTCATTATTCAATCGTTTCAATTAACAACTTCTACATACCTTATATCGACAGCAGTCTTTTGACAGATGACTGCGTGTATTGTACGCAGAATTGATGGATTGATTTGTAGGTTTTTTCAAACAACTAAGGCGGCAACTTTGTGTCATTGTAAATAAAATAAAATAAAATAAAATAAAACTTCAAATCTTTTTAGCTTTATTTTGACGAACATATGAAAACATATTGATTAATATTCGTCGTTTCAAAACAAGGACAATTCAAACACTCCAGCAATAGAATTGTAGAATTGTTTGCAGCATAACTTAATTCTGTCAAGCGGCGTTATCCTCTGGAGGTCTATGACTATTAAATCCGGAATCTGATGCTTGATGGGTTAAAACTTTAAGTAATGAAATACACTTATATTTCTTTATAATACAGTTGCTTAGATAATTCTTATGCTGGCCGTACATACTAAAAAATCAGTGGCCATGTTATACTTTTTCGTTCGTCATATGGCTTAATTATTAAAAAACAGATATACCTATATCTGTTTTTTAATAATTCGTTACGATCATCTATAACATGAAATTGATATTCGAACCATTACGATATATTGTGAATATTAAAGAAGCTCACATAACTTTTTCAGATATGGCATCAATGAATCAGTGTACGCTACTCTTGATAGACTGAACAATTAATTTACAAATAAAATATTCGGAGCATTGTTTGAGTTTAACATTTTCAAATACGTTAATTCTGTGATGGTTCTTTATGTTGAATTTCTTGTTCTTTTGTTATGTGTTTCTTTTTCATTTAATTTGCAATAACGAGTAATATTTGTATTGAAGTCTGAAGTATAATGACATGTCATGTTACGACAGTAATATATTTTAAGATTACCTCCCTCTTTTAAAAAAACGTTAATATCAAAATTTTGTAGATTTTTTCCTGTATTATTGTTTGTTTCTCAAAATCATCAATGTGTTTTTCAAAATAATGTGTGCAGTTGTCATTGGAATTCGGATTTGACGATTTTATCAACTGTCATTTGTATTCTGTGTCATACGTTTATAATAAAATAAAACAAATCAAAAGTTGATTTTCTGTTTTGTTGTGTTATCTGTGGTAATCTGTTACTTCGAAATAAATTTCATTCGATTGATTGAAGTCCTAAATGCGAGTTTTAACAATTATAAATGCTACCATCGAGTTATTGGCCATCGTATTAAATAGCAGCAGCAGCGGGTCTTTTGTCAAATATTAGCAGCATTTTTTTATGGATTCCATACAAAGACGCAGTCGTTACTTTTGACGTAAAACTCATACTTGTGGAGAGAAATGCAGGCCCTAGGGCGAGATTACACGTTTTCGTAAAACATGACCATTGCGTCTGCAAACAGCTTTCAAATCGCGTTAGTTACCTATCTCTAACGTGCGTTCCGTCCGAGCCTACACTCCAAACACTCCGAGTTGTTTTTTGTTTTGTTCTAAGGTATGGAACGACACAAGTTGTTTTTATAACCCCAAATTTTGACAAGGAGTTCCATCATTATCAAAAAATAATACGAAGCCTTCCGTTCCGCATTAAATTTTCTGTATTAAGTGTGTATTTTAAACTTTTATTCACTTTTATTTAAAGTAAACTAAAAATAAGAAGTTCCTTTTCTGAAATTTGACATATCCAATCTCATTTGACGGATGCTCACTATTACATATGACGTTTTAAACGTCAAAGTGTTTTTTAACCATCAAAATTGATCGCCAAAAAGTTGCAACTCTCCGAGGCTCGGAACGGGTAAGTTGTGACAGCCAAACATCATGCACAAACGCACGGAACGGCCTTATGGCCGTTTTCACTAACCATTCCCTAGCCTAGGCTTAGGTGACTCTTAGAGACATCGGACTCTCTCTGTTTCCTTTAGATAGACTGAGATAAAACTCGCTAAGAGACTCTTAACGCTAAGCAAAGGTTAGTGAAAACGAGCATTAGAGTAAAAAGTAAGGCTTGGATCGCGTCCCCGCACTAAAAGCACAGACTATAAAACAAAAACAATTTGATGAATTGTCAAATACCCTACTAAAAAACTTTGGTATAATTTCTTTGAACAGTAACTCAAGCTAAAGCGAGATCAAATATCAAGATGGAATAAAATACCAGTAACAGTGAACAAAGTCCTCAGTTACCGATTCACCTTTATAATTGTTATCTTATCCTTGCCCCATTTCCATTAGAAGGAACTCCATCGTAACTGAAGATAAACACAGGATGGTGCCGACAACAAATTGAAACATGGGCAATATTAGTTCATAGAAATGGTTTGCCACTTTCAAAAACATCTTATTCATTTGATAATTTCATGATACTAAAATTTATTTAGTTACTAGCATTTGCCCGCAACTTCGCCCGTGTGAAAATAGTTTTTATGATAGTTTAGTCCATGTCGTCGTCGTCTCACCCCACAAGACAGACAAACAGCCAAATAAAAAAGGCCAGTATATCGAACGGTTTTTCTGAAATATCTTGAATGTACAGATACGGCTTATTTACAGTTTTGTAACAGCATAATTCTACAGATTACATCCTTCTTTCTATGATCTGAGGATGTCATCGCACAAAGCGTGACATTTTTAATCACGAGCAACACAACGTACACAATAAATGATGGGTTTTGGTGATGCAACTGTGGCTTTTATTGTACAAACGACAGCACATCAAGTGTAACAGTTGAACTATGAAAGCCATCTCTATCACGAACACTGGAAGGGCGGTCTCAAGGTCAAACTGTAACACTTGATGTGCTGTCGACTGTACATACTACTAAACAGATCACCAGAAAGTATTTTGAAGTTTTTGTTGGTGCCTTATCTGATATGTTGTGCGTCTGTCTGTACTAGATAGAAAACTAGGTATGGAATCAATATATTGGGTAAATAGAGTAAGTTAGCCTAAGAGTACCCACTAAAGACTTGCGAAATAAAGCTGATGAATGACTTATATATTATTTTATCTAGAATAATATGATTATAATTAGGTGTACAAAATATAATTCAGAAAAATACCCAAAAAACCATTTATGTTTTAACTTTGTGCGACGTTTAATGAGAAATTACTATTAAGGAAAATAATTTTACCAACAAATTACCTTGCTCAGATATTTTTTTAGGGTAACTTTAAATATCTCAAAAATAAGGTTTGCATTTACTGCCAGTTACACTAATCAGTTGAACTGACCGTGAGTGTGAAATCTTAAATAAAAAATTTTTACCGTTAATCCGCCGGCTTCAGTTCACCAAATTAACCGTGAATGCGTGTGATCAGTATATGCTCATTATATCAGTTCAACTGATCAGATTAACTGACCATGCATTTCGGGTTTATATATATGTGAAATAAACTTCTACTAGTGTGAGCTTTTAATAAAATACTTACGAATACATTTGATTATTTGCTTTATTTATTTTTTCAGCAAATTATAGGTATACATAGAAGAAGTAGCTAAACAATAAAAAATATACAAACATTTTGAGCAAACATTATCATTAATCTTATACTAACTGAAATAAGTTCTTAGCCAAAGTTATTAGTAGAAACATCAATCAAGTTAATAAGTAAGCAATTCGACAAGAGCTCTTCTATAAAGATATTAAGACAATTATATCCAATACTTTGTGTACGTCTTACTTCCTACAAATTATATAAAAAATTAGATACTATAATATTGGACTATGAATGAAAACAACGTAAAAAGATTTCACATCATATTTCAATAAATAAGCGAAATGGAAGCACTGATCGAAAGGTGTTCGATAATTACACCTTCAACTAACTCATAGTCATTTGAATAATTATAATTTACTTTACTTATACTATACTTGAGTTTACTGTAGCACTTTTTATGCACTGATTTAATTAGGTTTCCGGTTTTAGCGACAATGGGTTCATGTTGGTTCAACATAAAATTCAATATTAAGCACCTTGAACATACAATAAAATGAAAAAATGATGAATGTTTGTAATAATTGTGCTCCGTATAAGCTTACTGCTCCAAGCATTACAATAAGTAAAAGTAGCACTTGAAAGGTCCTTGTACATACATTGAATTCATCCCAATTCATTCATTTCGGTGTGATAGAAGTGTGTGCTCACTAACGAGAAGCTCGTGGGCGCTTCAAAGTGAATATCCTATTTGGAGTATTTGTACGAATTTGAGGCCTATTCAACACCTTCCCCAACCCTTCAACATGTCAACTTACGTGTAAGGACTAGTAAAATTCAAATATATTATCTATAAATCGTATCTAGATGTTTTACATAAAAACTTAAAAAACTTCATCAGCTACCATTGTAATTATAAATCAACTTGTTGATGAATACATGGAATTATAAACCACAAACATTCAAACAGTTTGCTGGGTCTGAATAAAGCCCAAAGGGCAATTCATCCACTCCGATCCCGAAGCTTTCCGTTGAAATATCCGCTATTTGGTACTCCATTTGTGTTCACTTTCATCCAAGGCTACTTGGTAATGAGAATTTAAATAGCAATGATCTAGTTATTAATCTTTTTGTAGCAATATGTGCATTGGTATTAGAAGTAAAAATTGAAGAGTCGTAGCGCGTTTTTCTGTATACACCTGGTCCTAAAATAATTCAATCAATAGTTTCTTTATTCAAGTAGTTTCACACGACATTTTTTTGAATCGTCTTAAATCCCTTAATTAAGTCTATATATCATAAAAAAAAAATTGCTACTAATTTCATAAAGTCTGTCGGTCTCTCATATCACAATTTACACCGTTTACAAAATTTGAACTACCAAGAAGACTCTGGCAATAAACTCGTGTAGTCACTCTTTTCAAAAATTACGTTTCGACCCTTCACAATTTCTACTCAAAAATAGCAGCGGAGGTTGATGTTATACATTTTTCTAGAAGTTTTCGGATACCAAATCCTCTCATTGTTTGTCAAGAGATGATGTGGAGACCTTTGATGCGATTTGTACATAAAGGAACAAATGGTAAAGGATAAAATGTAGAATAAGTTCTATATTACATCATCTATTACATCACCACTCGATGTAGTAGAATGAAATTTATTCAGCATTATACTTGAGGTTCTAAATGAAATAAAATCATATCGGTACAAAGTAAAAAGAGGCATCTGCAAAATAGCAACTTTACAGGAGGGCGAAAAGATCGAAAAAGTGTGTTATTTTCTTAATGAGTGGACCAATAATTCTGAAAATTATATCATAATCTATTTATACTCTAATTTATTTGTACATTAAGTTAGTTAAGCTAATTTATTGATAATTTAAGAGATTTTGCAGATATCCGTTCTTACATCGTACTTTATAAAATGCTAACTGAGCCAACTACCAGTTGGTCGTGTATACTCGGGACTTTAAATTTTATGTATAAATATACAATTTATTTATTCTTTATTTTACTAATCTCAATTGTTATTGGAACACTTAATATTACGATATATGACAACCGTTTCCTTGATGTCCAGTTGTTTTCTTGTTCTTCCTAATTTCACCAACAATTTGCGTCATTCTTTATTCATTTTAAAGATTGTAAGGAGTAAATGTAGGAGGAATGCAGATGGAGATTACAATTACACCTCGAAATTGCAACTGTTATAGACAAAAACTTTTTTTTTAACAAAGTTACGTAAAAAAGGACGCGCGCGCCGGCGCCGGTAACAAGTGAGTCAACTGGCTGATGACATTTTGTGTACGCTCGGAGCCCGCCTCGCGCCCCGCGTAAAAACGACCAACGTTACTTGGTCGCATTGACTTTGTACTATTTGCAAAAACATGTGTAGATGGCTTTTTATACGTTCGAAAATGGATTGAAATAAAGATAAATCTGCAAAACAAAATATGTCAGGTTGTGGCGTCTTGTTTGATAAGTACGAAAATGCAATAAAAAGAAATACGTGAATTTGTAGTTGACTTTATTTACTTTGCACCCGTCGATATATAACTTGCTATGAAATGGTTTTGCGAATTAAGTGTGTGAATTTGTAATTTGAAGTGCAATAAAAATAATGCATACGTAAACAAACATTATGTAAAGGTTTACCCGCAGTGATAATTTATATTCATCTAATTTGTTGATTATTTTATTATGATTTCGTATATTCAAGTCACGTATCGTCCAAACCCAATTTACTGCCTTTATTTAGTATTGCAAAAATATACATTACCGAGTATAATCACGTAACAAATGAAATTCTCCGAGAGTTATATTGTCTGAGTTAGAGTCTAATGTGCTAAACGTCAAACATAATTAATCACTAGTCCTTGGATCAACACATAGATAAATTTTGACGCGAAGGTTCCTCTACTCGGTCGTAGGTAGAAGTAGTAGCTATTGAAAAAATGTGCATTGAGGGTAATCTAGTCCATCGGTCTTCTATTCACATCAACAGCACACCTGAGGTCAAGCTGTTCTATGTGGTCAATAAGGACACCGATTCCCTCTTCGGCTAGTCTTGCCGCCTCTATGAAATTCCTGGCCCGAGTTAGGAGGAGAGTATCATCCGCGTAGCAAACGACACTTAATCCTCTTAGCATGATCCCCCTTAACGCCCAGTTGTACTCTATGTTCCACAGAGTAGGTCCTTGGACCGAACCCTGGGGGACACCGCATGCCATAGCCCTTTCAACCAGCTGCCCATCACGGTCGCCTCACTGGACTTTGCGGCCGCGCAGGTACGAGCTTATGAGTCTTCGCAAGTATCCGGGCACACAGTGAAAACGCAGAGCTTCGTCAATGCAGCTAAATGACAGGGTGTTGAATGCATTCGCAATGTCAAGCGAAACTGCAAGCAACACTCTGGCTCTAGCAATCTCCTCCTCAGATTGGGCCTTGACCAGCCGGATAGCATCTACTGTGGAGCGGTTTTCCCTGAAGCCGAACTGCCACTCCACAAGGTCAGGACCTACTCGGCTAAGATAATCTACCAGGCTGCGTGCAACGATTCGCTCCAGAAGCTTTCCGGCTTCGTCCAGCAGCACAATCGGCCTATAAGCAGAAGGACTATGCACTGGTTTACCGGGCTTCTGGAGCAATACCAGACGCCCCATCTTCCACTTCTGCGGGAACCTGCCAGACTCGAGGGAGCGATTGTAGATGCCCCGGAGATAATCCCCCAGGGTCCCTAGGGATAGCGCCAAAACTCGACCAGGCACACTGTCAGGACCCGGGGCCGTGTTTTTGGCTCTGAGCCTCGTGACTGCTGTCTCAAACTCCCCGTCTGTAATTAGCGGTGGAGGCAGCAAATCAGGTTCGCTCGTCGCTCGGTCAAATGCCATCGCCCGATCAGGGAACTCCTCACACTCAGGAAAAAGCCGGTCTACTGCCTCTCAAAGTAGAGAGGGCTCTATAGATTCCGCTACTGGAGGTCCCTTCGCAAACTTACTGCTCGATAGGGCCTGCCCCAGGAATCCCTATTAAGATTATCTAACATTTCCGCCCGAGCTGCGACTTTGGCACGAGCAATCGCCACTTGCAGTTTCTTACGGGCGTTCCCTAGGGCCTCATATAGTAGGTCCTCTTCCACTTCTACCCGACGCCTCCTACGACGTTAGTGGGTGAGAGCCCTGCACTTTCTGATGCAGATTTGACGAAGCTCCGCGATTGCAGGGCTCCACCAGTAAACCTCTCGCTTTGGGGGACGATGACAAGACCGGGGCACGGCTACATCGCAGATGCGCGACATAGCCACTGCGAACTGATCAGCGTCCTCGTCAGCCCCAGTCGACGCCGGTCGAGGGTTCCATTCCTCAACTAACGCCTGTTCTACAATTAGGTCCTGGTCGAGTTTGGTGAGTGTTCATCTTGGGAATGGCTGTGTTCTGCCTAGTGGGAATCTAGTAGCCCGCTTTAGCGGAGGGGAGACATCAAATCGGATATATAAATGATCAAAGAGTGTCTCCTCCTCTGCTAGTACCCTCCAGTTAGAGATCAAGTCAGCTACGGCGGGTGACGCGAATGATACATCCACGACCGACCCTCCCCGCCGCCTGACACAAGTGTTTTGAGTACCTCTGTTAAGAAGTACAAGTCCGAGACTTGCTGCCCACTCGATGACAAGGTCTCCTCTTACGTCAGTGGAGGGGGAACCCCACGCAGTGGCTTTTGCGTTGAGGTCCCCCATGACAAGAATATGGTGCGATTGCGCGCGACGGACTGTTACCATGACCTCGTTCATTTATTCTTATAAAGCCTACCTTAACCTAAGTAATTGGAAACCTGAATAAAGGTAAGCCTGAGTAATTAAATTAGGATGTATATTTCATTGTTATCTACTATCCATAGCAAAGTTTAAGCTTTTGATGATGTTTAATTTTAGCTCGATAATTGGTATGAGTGAAAGTAACGAAGAGATATCAACCTATTGTTTTTATAAGGGGATAATGTATTCTGTATATCATCATATCAGCCTAAAAAAGCCTAATCTTTGGTAATTAGACAAAAACATAAAACGGTCTGTACCACATCATTTAATTACTTGTAAAATACTTTGTTACATTGGGGTCTACAAATACCTAGCACTGTGACCTACCAAGTAGATTTAAATAGAAATAGCCTTACATAAGCTTCACCTTCACCAATTTGCGGACATTTAAAGCTCTCTTTAATATAGAATCTTTATCTAGGCCGACGATCCAAACTTAACTACACCTGGATCTGTCGACGATCAAAGAAAAAATTATTTATAAAAGAACTAATCCCACACTTCAGATTCTGTTCTACATTTCTTCTCCTTGATAGTAAGTAAGGTGAGTCTATACGCCAAGGATGACAAAAACATACTGTCCGCCTGATAGTAAGCGGTTACCATAACCTATATACCACCAGCTTAGGTTCTATAAAGTGTAAATAAGGTTTTCAATTGTCA
Source organism: Nymphula nitidulata (assembly GCA_947347705.1). Classification (NCBI taxonomy): domain Eukaryota; kingdom Metazoa; phylum Arthropoda; class Insecta; order Lepidoptera; family Crambidae; genus Nymphula; species Nymphula nitidulata. Next base: position 11,109,395 of record OX374633.1, read on the forward strand.
ACTAGTAACTCAATTTGGCTGTAGGAAACCGTTTTGCCATAAGTTTGTTATTTTTTAAGAAAAATAGTTGTAATATATATTATTAAGTCGACCTGATATTTTAAATTTTATCTACTTACACTACCGTCATTATACATTTATGACATAAGCATATTCACCTTCAAGAACTTTCAAAACTTTACCAAAGTAAAAGATATTCATAATGTTAATACTAGATATAAGGGCAGGCTATACTTACCGCAGTCTAGAATAAAAATGTTAAATACCAGCCCATTATTTAATAAATTACCGTCACATATTAAAAATGAACAATATTTAAAAATATTTTCTAGAACACTAAAGTCTTACTTGACATTCAAATGCTATTATTCTATAAATGAGTTTTTAATGACGTAATTTGTTCCTACTTGTATACCTACACTGCAAGGTAATTGAATACAATATAAAATTTAATTTAATTTGTTATATTAGTTAAATTAAATTGTAAAATTATAACTCATTAGCTGGGATAAATTGTTGTTATTTTGATTACTGTTCATAGCTTAAAATATGTTTTTTTTTCTAAATTGTTAGAAAATATAAATGTAATGATGTTAGTAAGTAATTTATACCTAGCACTGTATTAATTGCCATGCCCTTGCAGGGCGTCACATGTATACCTTTTTAAATGTACCATCCCATATTTTTGTAATGTGACATGCAATAAATTTGATTTGATTTGATTTGATTTAATTCAAAAGTATGTCAATTCCTATATGTTTATTTATTTGAACTTTAATTGCTCAAAATAAGTTACAATTCACCTTTGACCTTTGAGATCATAATTCGAACTTTAAAACATTAGTGTAATCACGAGTTTGTAAAACTCAATTTCCGCATGTGTTTCATACATCGTTATTTATCAGATTCGCGAGAAAACAAATAAAGAGAATTATTATTTTGTTTTCGAATATCAGTAGGAAAGTCGCAACAATCTTTGTTGTTCCAAATATGAAAATAGCGCACATTTGCAAATAGCGCCACGTATATGTGGTGAAAATTAGAACTACGTTGATCGGCTCATTTTCTCTTTATTTAGTATTAAAATGAGACAATCCTATTGAGCTTAGGCACTTCCAAGAAGGTTCGATCATTCAGCTTATTTCTTCTCATAATGTAAAACTCCTTGGTGGATTTTTTTCACATTTTTTAAGGAAATAAAAGAAACTAACGAATACGCTCGGTGCCATTTAATAAAGCGTGCGGTAAAACAGGTACTTAGGTGTGAGTACCTATTTGACCGTATGTTACGTTGTATGGTGCGTATGTTTAACTGTTAAACTATGTATACAGGCTTCGTAAATGCATTTTTGAGCGATGGTGTTGAAAATTCTATCCACAATTTTCTCTTGTTACACTGCGAATTTTATTACTATTTTTTGATGGTGAACTAACTATGGACGGTGATGAACTATCTATATTGTTTTTATTGTACCCTATAGCACCACAAAAATATTTTTCAGGGCTTTAGTATGTGGCATAATACAGCCCTGCCATAGATAAATACTTAATAAGCTTTTGGTTTTGCACTTGAATACTTTTGCATATTTTCTGTCATTTCGAAAACATAAAGTCTGCCGCTATAACAATAATGTTAAGAGCATTGTTGTGTTCTGGCAGTTAGAGGTAAGATAGCCAGTTACTCTGTGGTTGAGGAATCCGGGTGTAGCTCGCTTCTATCGTCGGCCTTATCCTCACTTACCATCAGGTGAGATGAAGGACAAGAGTTACTCCGTTAAGGTTAACAAAAAAATTATATTCAATTTCTATAACGGCTACCTACAAAGACAAACTTTACAGACAAGAACAATAATTAGTCTATGTTTCATTGAACACCAATTAAAATTTTGAATAGTTTGCTTAGTTAGTGTTTACACAAACGAGTAATTTTAATTTGACTACAGTAACAAGCAAGCAAATCAATAATATCAATTCTAACTTGCTTGATAAACTTCGGAGTAAGATACTCAGTTGTTGTGTTCATCAATTTAAATTTTATGTTGCGGAGATCTTATAGTCTTTAAGTCTTCTAGTGCAATGGCTACAGATTTTTTGCATTTACATAACAATTTTATTAATGTGAAATAAAAGAATGGAAAAGGCATTTGAGGAAAAAATGTAATGCTGCGTCTCCCGGTACGCGGCCACCACTTGAGGATCTTTCCGCCCCAATGGCCACCAGTCCTCCTTGCAATGTGGCCCGCCCATTGCCACTTGAGGCTCACGATATTACAATATATTTATATTAAAATATTAGAAATATACATACAAAATATATGAACAACCTTGACCCTAGAACAAATATTCGTGTAACATATCATACAAATATCTGGTCGGCCAAGACTGTAGCCGGGAACCTTGGCGTCGTAGCCTCTAGTGACTAGTAGATCACTCGGCCAGCCGGTTAGTAGTTAAATAACAAAATATTATACTCGTTAAATAAATACTATCATTTATTTGCAATGAAAAACTACACAGAACAAAGATCATACCAAATCCTCGACTGAGACGGAAAGATAAAGTCGATTAAAAGAATTATCGTACTCTCTAGTACCTACTTCAACCATAGACAATCGGTCGATTGGGGATTCAAAGAATCTTTCGCAACAATGCTTTTTTAGGTCCGTGCAAAGGCAAGATAAAAGCTTGCGGTTAAATGAAAATACTTTTGCACAGAAATAAGATGCCAATGTGTTTTTAAATTTCTTTTAGAAAGAAATAAAAGAAATTTAGAAACATGTTATTGGCATTTTACAGCTAAGTTTATCCCGTTTAACTAGTATGAATGTATATATTTGTGAACATATATGTATATGTGTGTAAAAAATTAGTAGAGTAGTTTCGCTTACTCTTTAATCAGCCTTTAGCAGCCGTCTGGTCTAGTGGTCAGTACCCCGTAGCAACTAAATCAGAGGTTTCCGGTTAACTCCCGGTGGGGTGTTTTTTAAAATGATGATTTTTGTATGATGAGTACATACAGTTGTTTACGAGTCGTTGAGGTTTGTATGCTTATTTGATATATTTACAAACTTACTTTATGCTAGATAATACCTATGTGTGAATGTATGAGTATTATCATTTTTTTATATTATTATACGTTTACATGCCTTGAGTTTTTAAAAACTTTTATTTTTGCACTAGGTAGCTATTTAACCTTTCTGGACTTAACTTTCCGGTTGACTGGTAGAGATGGCTAATGGCATTTAGTCTGCCAAATTGTATAATATGCATTTGAAATACAACCAAAGTAAAGTGGTTTTGTTTCAAATGTGTAGTGCTGGCGAAAATATAAGACAATACTATTTATAATATGCAATATAATTTGAAATAAAAATAAAAAAAATGTTTCAAAATATTTTTAAACATATTACTTTATATTTCTCCCATACGTAGAATCCATAGGTAATACTTAATTTGGGCTAGATAATAAATAGGTGTGATTATATGAATATCATTATTAACTGCACTCACGTATAAAATTATCGAAGCCACATATTTAGCTAATGGCGTGTAATAGATCCGACGAAAAGCTTCAACCATGGCGTCGGTAAAATGATTCACTATACAGGATTTTATGGTAAACAATACGACATTAAATTAAAACATGGGATAAATTAGTTCATTGAAATGTTTTGCAACTTAGAAATACATGTTACTCGATAAATAATTTCTTTTTTAAATTAAAAAAATATGAATCATCGAAAACTGACATTGAAAACGTAGATACATAGTAAAAAAGAGGCGTGAAAAAAAACCCGATAGGCCGGCAATTTCATCAATTAAATTATTGACAATAGACCAAAGTGATGTAGTACAGTTTTACAGAGGACATCAATATCTACAAGAATTCCGCAATACCATATATCTAACTATCACAGTTATGTCACAATAACTACTTTTTATGTTAAAATATGCAATAGTCACGTCGGCACAAATTAGGCCACATTATTTGTACCTGGGTATTAATCATTATCCAAATAAATCACTTGTATTCAAGGCTATATCAGTACCTGTAAATGATTCCCAAGTATCATACCATTCAAAAGTAATCATGAATGTAATAATTATTAAAACCACCGATTACATTAACCATGTAACCCTACGTAACATTTTTCACCAATAAAAAATGGCCTCTTGGTAAATTACTACAAATCTCTTTGATTATGTCGGATGAATTCACCATGAACCATAGAGCACATATACAGGCCGTGGACAGAACGTTAAAATATCTTAGAAAATCCTCTACTCTCTTGGGCGGGATAACTTTTGTATTTGCTGGAGATTCCCGATGGAGCCTTCCCGTCATTATCAGAGCTAAGCGAGCAGATATCATCTAAGCACGCTTGATGTCGTCTCCCTCATGGGCTTCGATTGAAAATTTAAAATTACGCACAAATATGTAACCTCATCTTCATGGAATCTCAAATAGTGATTTCCTACATCAACTGCTAAAGCGTGGGAAAGGAATTTCTCCCACTTAAAATTTAAGCAGAAATGGTGACATCTTCTGGATGAGTCTCTAGGCCAAATAGTTTAGTGGATTCAGTATACCCTGACATCGAGAATTTCCACGAAAGAGACTTTCATTGGTATAAAAAAATGGCATAACGCGGGTCGCAGTTCCCGAAAAACAATTTATTTTGCTGCCACAAAATAATTCAACATCAAATATCGTTTACAGGGAAGCTCTGACGCAATAAATTTCATAGCTTATGTTTTGTAGATATGATATTTTGACAAACATAAGGAAAAACCGTTTGGCTCAACACGTAGCTAAAATACTCTCGCCACTAAGAGGTAACACAAGAGCACATGTGAAGGATTCCTACCAATTTGTTAGCGATATTAAACACCTACATATTGCTGACAATGAAACTATGGTCAGTTTTGATGTACAGTCCCTGTTTACATGCTTACCTGTTAAGGACTGCATTGAAATTGCTAAAAGGAAGCTATGTGATAGTGATATGCCTAATGAGTATGCAGACCTGCTTGAACATTGCCTCATATCAGGCTACCTATTGTGGAATGAGGAATTCTATGTACAAGTAGATGGTGTGGCAATGGGCTCTCCTGTATCACCCGTAGTCGCCGATATTTTCATGGAGGACTTTGAGAAGAGGGCCCTTAGCACAGCACCGGTAACACCAAGGTTTTATAAACGGTATGTAGACGACACTTTCAGAATTTTACCAACTGATAAAGTCACTGCATTTCTATCACACCTTAACTCCATCAATCCTAAAATTCAATTCACCATGCAGTTAGAGGCAAACAATAGACTAGCTTTTTTAGATATTTTAATTATCCTGATAGGTACCATACTGATAGGTACCTCAATGGTGACTCTCATCACCACCCCAGTCAGTTGTCTACCGTAGGGAAATCTTTGTTTCAGAGAGCGCGCGGCATCTGTGACAACCAACACCTGACAGCTGAGCTACAGCATGTCAAGCATGTGTTGCGGGACAACAAACTGCAAATACCACGCCAAAGTCATAGAAGCCGAGCGAAACTTGTCACAGTCGAACGTCAACCTGCTGTACTACCATATATGAAAGGTGTCACTGACAAGATTGGCAACATCTTGAAGCGTGCTTCAATTAAAACTTATTTCAAGCCGCCGAAGAAGATTAACCAATTCCTACCACCTGTCAAGTGCAATATCCCCTTACAAGATGCAGGCATATACAAGTTAGATTGTGACTGCGGCCTCTCATACATAGGTCAAACAAAGAGAAGCATAGGCACCCGGGTAAAAGAACATATAGCTGACGTAAAACACAGGCGCGAAACGAAGTCGGCAGTGTGTGAACACGCTCTTGACGGACCCAATCACTATATCAGATTTGATAAGGCCCAGATCCTCGCCAAAGAACACCGTTTCATTCCTAGAATGTTACGTGAGGCTATTGAAATCAAAAAACATCCTAATTTCAATAGAGAAGATGGTTGGAGTGTACCACCAGCTTGGGATCCCATCATTCGAATAATAAAGTCCCAAGCCCGTCCTCACACTGCCTAAAAAACTGACACCGTGAGCTCCGTATGCGTAATTCGGACCGCTCAAAATATAACACAAAGTGACGGTAGTTAACTTAAAACTTATCAAAGACAACTGACATCTTCAGTCTTCCCGTGACCACGATCGCTGTAAAGTAATCGAAACGTCGGGTGAATAATAATAATGTAACATCTAATTAAACGCGAGTTAAATCCGGTAAATTGGTTTTATTTCAAATAAGGAATAAAAATAAAATAATCAAATATTAAAAAAATCCAAAAAAATAATTACAATAATAATATCTAAACTTTTTTATATATGAACCCTTTTTAGTAACCTCTGATGCTAAATTATGGGAGTTTATACATACTCTCTTTATGGGAGTATGTATATTTTAATATATTTTTTTGTTATTTTCAATATTTTATTTTTATTTCTGATGTTTATAAAAAAATATCTACGAAACTTAAGCTATTAAACACATATACGCGCGCGTGTGTGTGTTAAAATTTATATTTTGAAATTTTTGTTAAATACCTGTTTCTAGTTTAGATATTTTAAATGTAAATATATTTCTCAAACAATTTTAATACTGTTATAATAAAATTAAGGAACGTAATAAATTATTTAAAGATGTTGTTTATTCATATTTTTGAGGGGAATGAAAATTACACCTACAGTATAAATGTTACAAGTATAAGTTAATTTGTATAATACACCAAAATTACTACGAAAGCTGGCTCTATTACAGAGTAAAGGTCGACTTGAAATGCTCTAGATAAAACTTCTATCTCAAAATAGAAACACTGAGACCTAAAAAATATGTCAAGATTATTCTGACTAGCCTTTTGTTACAGCATATAAAAGAAACTACATCTAAAATTCAAGGGCCTGCCAAGGGTCTCTGTGAGTCTTAGAAAAGTTTTACGTTCGTTTGCTGTAATAAGGTCATTTGTAGGCATAATATTCTTGCAAAATCCTCAGGTGTGAGTTGAGATTAGGAGAAACTTAGTTGGGCTTAGGCATGTTGTGATTGAAACGCCATAAAGTATCCGTATTTTTTTGGATTTTGGTAATATTCTACCAGTGCATAAAACAGTGAATTACTTATTAGCTGTGTAAGATCGTCGAGCATGACTACAAAATAAAAAAGGCTCAATAAAATAGTATACGAAACTGTCGTGGCTTGAGCCAGGAGATATTTTAATAATTATAAAATTAAATTGTTGCTACAAAAATATCTTACAAAGATTAAAGAAAAATTTGATAAATAATTATTTACAGTTTTTTTTTGATACTACTAGATGACAAACAAGCTGACGGCCCACCTGATGGTAAGCGGCTACCGCCGCCTATAGACACCTGGAATAACAAGGAAAAATCTATTGATATTGCAGGTGCGTTGTCATCCTGGGGCCTAAGATGAAATGCCGTCCATGCCCAGTAATTGCACTGGCTACCTTTCCCTTCAATCCGAAACAGCGAACTGGCTTACGGCTGAAATTTGCTAAAATATGTTTATTTACGATCATTACGAGAAACTTAACTTCAATGAAATTGGTTAAAAAACTACTGCTGTATCATGAAAGAATTTATTCTTAGAACAAAATAAATATTTCTACATTTCATCGCTTATTAGTTCGCAGACGCTCAAAGACAATACAGAATAAATTGTTTCTGATGAATCCCATAAAATGATAGACAAAATATGTTTTCAGTATACACATTACCATCTTTACCTCTGCAGTACCCTTGTAGTGTTTTTACTTCGTGTAGAGGTTAAGGCAATTATTAAAATCTAGTGATCGCCTGTGGTTCTGCCCACGTGATGTCAACTATCGCATTAAAAGGTAGCCTATTCGCTTTCTCAAGGTATAATCTATCTTCTTGCCGAATTTCACCTTAATCGGTCAGCGGTTCGGGAGTAAACGTAGACAAAGAGACAGGGTCACTATCGCTATTGTTAATATGGATGATAAATAAAGCAATAAGCCAATATTTAGGAGGAAAAAAAAATATTTCACTCAATTTCCACTAAGCAATTTCCTACTCAGTATTTCCTTCGCAAGTAAATCAGCCGATATTTCGTGTGAATATCTTCTGACAAATATGTGAATCTATGATACTCGCTCTGCCATACCTATTTATCATCACGTCAGAATATACGTCACACTTTATCGGTATATTCTTTCCATCCCATGTGTCGAAATGTAGGTACAGTCAACCACAGAAGTAGCTGAACACTTTAGTACCATGTCACACCTACTATTGTGCTCGTACTTATTAGTCGCAACCTTACTATATGTGCGCCATAGTTATTGTGACATGGTTAGTTCTGTGGTCGACAGTATGTTTTCTGCGACACAAACGGCCATATCTATTTTTACGTTAACCTAATAGTTTGATTTATCTCCAGGTTCAAGGGACTGTAGACCTTAGTATATATGGTTTTAGTTTTAAATCGATACCACCACGCGTTGCCAATATAAAGGGTCTTGACTCTTGACAGACAGATGGACGGACGGACGGACAGACAGTCAAACGGGCGGACAACAAAGCGATTCTATTAGGGTTTCCTTTTTCATTTTGTGTTATGGAACCCTACAACAGACAAACGAAAAATAACGATGAAATATATCGATATTTACTGTAAAAAGATACGGTTTGACAAAAAAATCTGGAAAAAAATCTACATTTTAACCTTTAATGCCAATTTACTGTCATTATTTCCAATAATTGAGTTTCAAGTAGGTACAAGTACAATCAGTATCAGGAGTGATCAAAAATGTTTGCAACTTCAGAAAAGCAATCTTAGCACAACAATTATAGAATCGAAAGTAGTTTGTACTTATAAGGCGACACAAGTTTACTTGTGTCGCCTTATAAGATTTCAAATGCGATTCAAATGTTGTATACGGTTGATTTTCTTAAATATCATATTTATTTGATTCTGATGGTTACGGTACCTAACCTAACACAATCATCCTACTTTATCAATAGAAAGTCTATTGCGTCTGATATTTAAGTACTACATAAGTACATAGTACAAATAAAGCTTTTAATTTTTAAAAATGCTAATTATACTCGTTAGTATAGCAATTAAATTAAAACCAACAATTTGTTTTCTAAATTATTTTCGAATAATTCGTGTTGATAATACCTAATTATACCTGAATCGTAGAAAAGTTTATATTAAGTGAACTGTTAAAAGGTAATTAAGGCGCAAAGTTGCGTGCTGAAGTCTACTTGAATTATTACACTGCTGCTATTTTTATTTGTAGTGGTCTGAGAAAGTAAAAGATGAATATTCATCAGAAAACTTTTTACCGAAAAACTATGTAAAGTTACCTTATTTTTATATATTTTTCTGTATAAATATAGGGTGTAATAGGGACGCTCTCTATAACGAAGGCAGACGGCAGTGCTGGTCACCCTTAGCAAGACTTAATAAAAAATAAATTTGAAATCGCTGAAAAAAATCAGCTGTTCCATACAAATAGATCGTGTAGATATTAGAATTTGTATGAAACAAATTTATTACTAGGTGGTAGAACAGACGACCCTACAAACGGGTATGTAGGGTCGTCTGGGTAGTTACCACCGCCTTTCTTATTTCAGGCGTGAAACAGTTCGCTTTGTTTTGGATTGAAGGGAAAGGTAGCTAGTGTAATTACTGGGCATGGACGGCGTTTCATCTTAGGCCTCAGGATGACAACGCACCTGCAATATCTAGTGATTTTTCCTTGTTATTGCAGGTGTCTATAGGCGGCGGTAACCGCTTACCATCAGGTGGTCCTTCAGCTTGTTTGACGTCTAGTTGTATAAAAAAAAACAAGTCTTGCTTAGAGTACCCCTAGAACGAACATTTTTAAATTTCGAATTGTAATCGTGTCGTTCACGCACGCTTAAAATTTCAAACAAAAGCCAGACAAAAGCTAACGTAACTATTTGCAACGATGGCGATTCATAATTTAAAGTTTTCGTGTTAGGGGCACAGCACTGCCATCTGCCTTCGTTAAAGAGAGCGTCCCTTTACACCCTGTATACTTAATTGTTATTTTAATGTGTCTCAATGTCCATTTATCACGCTGTGTGCACATACATGCTTGTGGAATTACAGTCTATCATTGTATTCACATTTTTTACTGCTTCTAAACATGTTCTTGTTTTTATTCTGTTTTGTTTACCTGTTTAATCTGTGTTTACCTGGTTAATAAATGAAAAATAATTAAACAAATAAGCATTTCATCCCTTACCAGCGTAACTTATGAAACACAATAGAAAATACAGTGCAATAAAAAAATAAGTTGAAATTTTGGAAATGGAACTCTATGCCAATATTACTGAGTGTGTACTTATTACATTCATTTGTCATTTGTTTTTCGATTTGGTGGCAAATTGAAAATTGTTTTAGTTACGTCAGCATGCAGAGAAAATTATCGTCCCAAGATTTCTAATGACTTTCTATGTCATTTAAGACAACAAGAAAGTTACGATAGACTTCGATTGGCCTTTCATGATGAAGGCTCATCTCGTGCCACTGTGCCCGGTGGATACCTCATAATTTGACCGAGGCCCAAAAACTCCGTCGTGTTGATTAGTGCCGTGAAATGGTTCACAGATTTAACGAAGGTAACTCAAATGCTGAGTTTGATATACTTACGGGTGACGAAAGCTGGATTCACTGTTACGATCCCGAAACCAAAAGACAGTCTGTACAGTGGGTGTTTCCTTCGAGAAGTTGCCAGCTTTAAAGTGACGAGAGGACGAAGCGTGGGAAAAAAATGGGGGCCTCGTTCTTTGGAAGGTCAAGTCATTACGCGACAATTGTCTTAGCAGATCGAAAAACAGTAACTGCAGATCGGTACACTAACAATTGTTTGCCACTTGTCGAGGAAAAACTTCACGAGAAACGACCTCGCAGTAAGATCCTCCTTTGCCACGACAACGCTTCGTCACACACCGCCATGCGAATGACAGACAAAGACCAAATTCGAGGAAAACGTTTTATGGACGCCGAAGAAGCAGTGGCTGCGTTTCAAAAAGAAACCCCTCGAAGAGACCCCTAAAAAGACGAGTGTCCAAAGTGCTTTTCTCAGTGGTTCCATCGGATGCAGCGATGTATTCATGTGAATCGAAAATATACTATATATACCATACATTAGTTCTGGCTTCTATTATAGATATCAGGGAGTTCTCCTGTAGCGATCAAACGAAAAATTATTGATTGAGCACTCTACGCTACGATACGCTTCACTTCTAGTAGTGTTTGTTTTTATATGTATTTTTCACTGAAGAGGTTGCTAAAGAATGCGTAAGAATATTTTCCGTTTGGTAAATACTAAGCGTGTTCCATTAGAAAAATCTCTAGTATGATTTTTTTAATCAAGAGATTTTTCTAATAGAGCACGAATATAGTCTTGCGGGATGCAAGCCCGCGACTTTTCGCAATACGAGTGACTGCTGTACGCTACTAAGTACTTGGGAAAATCCTTTGAATTTCTTTTAGTCTTCCTGTTTTTACGTTAGGTATTTCATGATGTCGAAATTACTATATTTAATTCTTATTTTAATGATAAAATAAATTTTAGAAGAATATTAAAAGGTTCTCAAAATGACACACAACAAGCCGACTTTATTAGGAACGGAGTAAGGCGGTCTCTAGGTCGAATTGTTACGTTTGATGTGCTGTCGACTGTACATGTTGGCCACCGTGTCAAACACAATAAATGAACCAAAGGCGTATCTAACGCCTTTTGCACGCTTTGTCATGCAAAAGGATCTGTAACATATTCGTTGCAGAAGCCAACACGTGGCTTAGAACTTTAACATTTTATTTTGTACTACGCTTGTAATAATAATAATAATAATCATACACTCACACCTATTATCTAGCCCAAAGTAAGTATCATTAAGAGCTTGTGTTATGGATACTAGATAACGGAGAAATAATGATAATAATATGTATATAAATATTAGAAATATACTAAATAAACAAATAAACATCCATGACTCGTAAACAAATGCTTGTACTCATAATACAAACATTTGTTCCTACCGGGATTCGAACCCGGGACCTCTTGACCGAGTAGCCTGGGGTGCAGACCACTCGGCCAACCAATCGTCTTACCGGTCTGTAAGGAAGATAAAATGAAGGGTGATGCCATTTTCAATAACAGCCTTTATTTGACCAAGTTGTTTAATAAAATCTACGACATTTTCTTGCTTTGAAAATACGCTTACAAAGAGCAGTCGGCAAACATCATTACATCTCGGCATTGCTTTAGAATAATTTTAAGCAATCTCATCGCATAGGCACTTCAATTACAGAGTAAATAATGAAAAAGAAGTAAGGTGAATACATTTCAGAACTACTTAGTAACTGAATACCTAAATCAATAACTAAATCTGCCTGTGGAAAAATCAGTTTCCCTAGCTAAACGTAGACATAGTCACTGGTTTTAATGGTCTGAGACTTTTTAATAGTCACAGTTTTATACGCTGGTTTCATCGTTTTATTTGAAATGTAAATATTTTATCAGCCTGAGATCTATCTCAGGTTCACGTTCTCTAGAACGTTTTAAGCATAACGATGTAGGTTTTGAAACATATAGGTAGAGTACCTAATTATATCATGTTTTTATCTTATTTCTTTTGGATTTAAATTATTTTAAGAATATTGAAACAGTGCCGCCTTTTTTGGGTAGGTACTATTTCTTTCTGCTGTTGTTTTACATTTTTAAAAACGTATATTATAGTAAACAAAATTTGTATAGAACTTTTATTGTAATTGGGATTGAATATATTTTTCAATTTAATGGTTCCAGTTATGACTTTTTATAGCATAATAAATATATAGTCGTCTATTTCTGTGAGAACAAACTCGAAACAGAATTAAAAACTCTTTTTTCATTTGTCCGGTACAATGAGAATTTATTCTCGATATAAGCATGCAGTTCCCCAAGGACTGGGATACTATCCTCTTTAAAATAGCTTAGGAAATAAGAAAGTTAAAACTTAATAAAACTGTATGAAATTTTCTTGCCGCAATGCGCTGTTGTCTTCTGACACTTCTTAATTTGAAATAAAACTTGTGAATCTTTAATCGTTTATATAACAAGTTTGTTACAGAATTTAATTTTTATATGAAAAAAAATTGTATTGCGATAGTGGTGTTAAATAAACTAATACGTCAATATCCATAGACTAATAGCACAGTCATGAGAAATAACACTTTACCACTTCTCGCTGTTTGTGACTCTTATTGTAAAAAGATTCATGAACAACGTTAATCGACTAACAGAAACTTTAATGATTACCTGATTAAACTAGCGTGACAAAGGTCACACTAGTTCAACCAGGTAACTTGTCATACCCCGTCATTGATTCGTGGAGTGAAAATAGTTTCCAATTTTATAAGTAACATAGCACAAGATTTTAAATGTAAATGATAATTTATAAAGTTCATTGTCCATCGAATCCTATTATTATTAGGCTATTTCTGTTTATGACATCTAAAGTCATAGATAAGATACTTCAAAATTACTTATTTTAGTATGGTTATTAATCTGTAGAATAAAGAGCTACATCTTACTTATCTAGATTTTAGGTAACTAAACCAATTTTTTAGCAGTGATAAAATAAAGATTATGCTATAAACATAAGACGACTACGACGACGACACTAGACGTTAGTTAAATAATGAATTTTTTTAAATACGATTTCAAAATGTAATATCGGCTTGTATTTGAAAGTCGTTTTTACAAACGCTATTATTTTTTAAAACAAACTATTCATTGGAAATTTTTAAAAGATGATGCTTAGTATAATAGGATTGTGATTGGTCCTTTTCTTAATATGTAGACAAAAATAATTCCTTCTTTTTGTTTGTTATTTTATTATTAGAACAAAATAACTTACTAGGTGGTAGGCCCGTATGGAGGGTCGTCTGGGTAGGTATCACCGCCTTCTTATTTCAGCCGTGAAACAGTTCGCTGTGTTTCGGATTGAAGGCAACGGTAACCAGTGGTCAGGATGACAACGCACCTGCACTATCAAGTAATTTTTCTTTGCTATTTCAGGAGTCTGTAGGCGGCGGTAACCACTTAACGCCTGATGGGCTGTCAGCTTGTTTGTCATCTAGTTGTTTAAAAAAATCTATGATAATTTGTATTTTACTGAAGCTTACATTGTCACTCTAAAAGAAAAGGCAGTAATTGTCAAGCATTGGAAACTATTATGGTTAGGGGAGAATTGTTTCAAACTAAAATTTATATAAATTTAAGCGCCGTCGGTAAAATAACTTATGAATATTTATGAAAATATTGGTTAAAAGGATATAATATATTAAATATAGATTACTACTGCTTACTAACCAACTTTGTGCTAGGGATGCTTAGATTTTTGGATGAAGATTTATCTAATTGAAACTACGGTAATTGGCTAAAAGATGCTACGGTAGCTACGATACTAGACTAATGCTATGAAAGTAACCTAACGACGTGCTACGACTACGAGAGCTTGTAGACTCGTAGCTCGTAGACCGTATAACGATTATGATACGTTTGTGGAAAATATATTGCATAGTTCGACCAGCCTTATTGGTACACTTCTTGTTTCACAACATTTAGATGACGTTTATTTAGTAGTTTTTTATTAAGTAGGTATGTAAATTGCATTTATAAATTATATAAAACTGCATATTTATTTTAAACTGCTGCACTAGTTATGCTTTGCAATACCCGTAAAGATACCTGCAACACCTGTAAGATTTTATAATGAAAAAATAAAAAAAGTTTTTGTAATCCAGGGACCTTTGCGAGCGTGTTGGGGAGTGGGTTGGGCGCCAGCACGGCAGCCTCACCTACCGCATGGTACAGATACTGACCGGACATGGTTGCTTCGGTCACTATCTGTACCGTGTCGCCCGTCGGGAGGAGACAGCGCGGTGTCACCGTCACCACTGCGATTCCCCCGACGACACCACTGAGCACACTCTGTTGGAGTGCCCGGCCTGGCGATACGAGCGGCACGAGCTGCGTACGGCGCTCGGCAGCGGTCCTCTCTCATTGTCAACTATGGTACAAGCCATGGTTGACAGTGCGAGGGTATGGGAGGCTGTGGCCTCCTTCTGCGAGAGGGTTCTCACGCAAAAGGAGGCATCGGAGAGGGGACGGGAATAGGATCCTCTGGCCGCCCCTCTCAGGCGTAGACGGGTGGGCGTGAGAAGACGGGCGGTGATCGCCCGTCTGCCTGCGCCCTAGGTGCGGCCGCGTGCGTCGGGTAGCTCCCACGCGCGCAATACAAAGGCCGCCACGTCTGAGATTGCTCAAAGTAACTCTGGGCAATCTCCATCGGCGCAGAACCAGGCCGTAAGGCCGGGTCGCCTGGGGGTGGTCTGGTAAATTTGCTTCGCAGACCCCAGACCACTTCCGCGAAAGCCACGAGAGTTATGCAGGAGTTTTAGCGGGTATTCCCAGGGTCAAATTAGACACTGGGCGAGCCCCGCACACGCCCGCTACTTCGCTAGTGGCGGGTAGGTCCGTTAATGGATTTCTCCTGGCTAAAAAAAATAAAATAAAAGAACCTTTGCGGGCGTCTCCAGAATACCCTACCAAAGTGAATAAAGATATTTTCATTTCATTTCAATGATTTCAAAAGTATTGTCAACTTTTTTGTTATCTTTACAACAAATTCCAAAGTCTTTCTTCTAAGTTTGCGCAAGTTTCATGTCGCCGTTTGCTTTCCTGGAAAGAAATTAAAGAAAACTTACATTATTTACTTTTTTTAAATTATAGTAGAGATACAAATATTATCCAAAATACTTTTTTGGCCATATATGAATCTTTGGTCAGCACTGACGTCAAAGATCAGTTTTCATATTTGGGACATAGTGCTATGACAAAAATATAGTGCAACAGCGAGTGTGGAAGTGGGTGCGATATATTCATGTCATTTAAACAACATATACGGGGAGGGAGCTCGGTGGCGTAGTGATTTGAGCGCTCTGGTTTCGCTACGGAAAACCAACCAACTTTCACCATGGTCGATTCCGGGATGGATCACTCAAAATTTGTAATCTCAAGGTCCTCCGTGCTTCGGAAGGCACGTAAAGCCATTGTTCCCGGTTGTTACTGCAACCGCTTTAACCTACCAACCTGCATTGGGCCAGCGTGCTGGTGCCCAGCAGCAGGACGTATATATGCTGGTGATGTGAGATTTGTGAAGCAAGATGCGCCCGAACGACGCATAAACACTGTGAAGGTAGTCTATATGTTTTAGTGTGCGTATACAAATAATTACCTATTCAGTTAGACAGCTTCCAATTACAATTGACATTGCCTATAAAATGGAATAGACTTTTATAGACTTAGGTGATTGGAGTTTCTAGTGAGAGTAATAACTCAAACGTAAGTGCCGTATGTACTATTGTATGCGCTTCATCTGAGTAGTAGCTTTTAGTAGTCAGCTGTCAGTTTTTTATGATTAGTCAATTGAAACTAGACGCAATTATCAAGCCCTGAAAACGTCTAATGTCACGCTAGACTTGTAATGAGCTTAGAGTTCGTTATTCAGTGAAATATATTAAATAAAGTATGTATATTTCCAGCTACATCATACCACGCCCACCACCCGGATTTTCATTACGACCTTAAATTCGTGCCGCAAATCGCATCCATGTTTATGTCCGCTCCCCGGGTGACCATTGTTATATATCTAAGGCCTTAAAGATGTCACACGCATTACACGCTCCGTTTTGAATTGGAAGCGAACGAAAACACAATAAGGCTTAGGACTACTATATGTTTAATATATTTATTTTAAATAAAATGCTCTTTAATTAATGTAAGATCATGGTATGTCATCAGAGTGAGGATCAAGGGCCTATTTTGTTCTCTGTAAAAATTTCTCGCTTATTTTTATTTATTATTTACTAATAATAACTAAAACCGTTGATTAACTTTACTAGGTATAAGGCCCGCACGTAGGGTCATCTGGGTAGGTACCACCGCCTTTCTTATTTCAGCTGTGAAACAGTTCGCTGTGTTTCGGATCGAAAGGAAAGGTAGCCAGTGCAATTACTGGGCATGGACGGCATTTCAACTTAGGCCTCAGGATGACAACGCACCTTTTTTTTTTTTTTTTTCGGGGAGAAATCTGTTTACAGACCTACCCGTCGCTGGCGAAGCGACGGGCGTGTGTGGGGGTCGCCCAGCGCTAAATGACACTGGGAATACCCACTAAAACTCCCCGCTAACTCCACTGCCTTTCGCGGGGATAGCCTAGGCTCTGCCGAAGCAATTTCACTAGTCCACCCCCAGGCAACCCGGCCTTACGGCCAGGTTTCGCGCCGATGGAGATTACCCAGAGTCACTTGGGTAATCCCAGACGTGGCGGCCTATGCAATGCATGCGCGGGGGCCACCCACGCATGCGGCCGCGCCTAGGGCGCAGGAAAACGGGCGATCACCGCCCGCCTCCTTACACCCACTCGTCTACGCCGGATAGGGGCGGCTAGAGGATCCTCTTCCCGCTCCCTCTCCGCTGCCTCCTTCTGCGCGAGCACAGTCTCACAGAAGGAGGCGAAAGCCTCCCATACCCTCTCGCTACCAACCATGGCTCTTACCATGGTTGGAGCGACTTCGTGCGGCGCTCGTGTCGCCAGGCCGGGCACTCCACAAGGGTGTGCTCAGCCGTATCGTCGGGGGAGTCGCAGTGATGACACCGCGGCGTCTCCTCCCGACGGGCGATACGGTACAGGTAGTGACCGAAGCAACCATGTCCGGTCAGCACCTGTATCATGCGGTAGGTAAAGCTGCCCAGCCGGCGCCCAACCCACTCCTCAGGATGACAACGCACCTGCAATAAGTGATTTTTCCTTGTTATTGCAGGTCGTCAGCTTGTTTGTCATCTAGTTGTACAAAAAAATCTTATTAGTTAGGTTTGACGTGGAAGTAATATTTCATTTGATTAACTTATTAGTTACGTTTGACTTATAAATGAGATACTTACCAATCATTGAATGATAATCTTTGCTGATTGTGATTTATGAGTTAAGTGACATCAATAACTTTTGAACTATAAAGTCACGATATATTTAATTTTTCTAGTTTGAACATAAGTAATGAAATATAATTTTGGATGTGATAAAAAATGGTAAGGGTTCCAAATATTTTACTTACGATACATATTTAAATTCCTTGATCGTTTTTCTTAGAATTAAGCATCCTGGAAAATTGGTAAAGATTTGCGAAATATTAAGACGTTCATGTGAATACGTATATTAAATAAGCAATTTTGATTTGATCTATTCTATTTTTGATACCATACATTTGGTAGTTTACCGTACTAAATAAAACTTAAGCTACAGAAGTCGAAAAGGTTTTTGCTCCCTGGTAAGTACAGTATAGACAGCAGTATTTTCCACTTCTCATCCTAATGTTCTCTGGCACTTTTCTACCACCCACGCGTTGGGTAAAATAAATTGAGTCGCGTGATAAAAAAAACAGCGCGTGCAGGAAAATTTTATTTCCAAGTTTTGCTTTAAACTTGGTATATAAATAGAATTTAATTTAGCAATTCAAAATACAATTATCAAGTCAAAACGATACGAAGACGATACTTCAGTATTTTACAAAAACATCAATTACTTACTAGTAAATAATCATGAAGTTTAGAAGCAGTTTCGTACAACACTGACTACCGGCTGGCCGAGGGGTCTGTACCCCTTGCTATAGACTACATGGTCAGGGGACCTGGGTTCAAATCCCGATAGAAGCAAATGCTTGTATGATGACCGTTTGTTCACGAGTCATGGATGTTTATATGTTTCATTTAGTACATTTCCAATATTGATACGCAAATTATTTACAATATTTTCTCCGTTATCTAGTATCATTTACTCAGGCTCTTAAGGATGCTCACAATGGGGTAGATAATAGGTGTGAGTGTATGAATATTATTATTATTATCACACTAAACTTTATTTTATAATAATACCAATAATGAACACAACTTGAAAATGTCAAAATGATAAATTAAGAAGTGCTTAATTTATTACTTTAAAAACTTTCAAGTGACTAATGATATTCATAAATTTACATTCCAATAGCGCTCCTACAAGTTTTAAAGCTTTGAAATCAATATTTTCGCCTTTGAGATTATCAAAGTTCAAACTGGGAGGTATGACGAATAATAAATATACCATTTATCTAAGGAAAAGTTGACTGTTGGTAGGCTTAATACTTTCATTTCAAACAACTGTCAGAGAAAGAACCTTTGTTTTTGGCTTACAAAAAAGCTCGAAGTATTTCTTAATCTTCATAAGATTTGCACAAATTTATACTTTTTGTTTGTGAAGAAAAATTTGAGTCGTTTTCGTTGTATCTAGGCCGAAGTCGGGGCCTCTATTACGACTCATATTTTGCTCGCCCTGTCAGCGAAAAAAAATCTACCGTAGGTGAAGGAGTTCTCCTGCTACAATTTTCTTTAGATTGATGTACAAAACTATCCTTGTCTTACTTTACTATGAACGTTGTTCATACACAATGCTTAATTACTATTTTTTTGTTTTTGTTGTTGTATTGTTTGCGAAGTTGTTTTACGGCTACAATTTTCTTCACGTTGATGTTCAAAACTATCTTTGCTTTACTTTATTGTGAAGGTTATTCATACACAATGCATAAATGACTATTAATAAATGTTAGAAGTCAGTAGAGATTTATTCTCAAAGCACAATTACCAAGTCACGGTGGGCTGACGCTGATTTAAAGATAATATTGTAAGTTTCATTAGAATTTATAGGCCAATTATTTTGCGGACTTCCCACAAATAAGATACAATAGATATTCTATTGTTACGGAGTCATCTGAATGCTGGCAAGAGACAAAAGATTAAAGAGGTATAGATAGTAGTTTCTTACTATGAAGGACCATTTATAGAGGTAAATAGTAGAAAGAAATTGACGTATGCAATACTAACAAACGAAAACTTAAAATCGGGTAGTATATGCGAAGAGAATGCCACGGTGCTTACGTAATTGAATTTAAGAGGAAAAAAGTCCAGTCTTTATATAACTTGATGACAAACAAGCTGACGCCTCACCAGGTGGTTACCGCTGCCTATTATACAGAGTGGTGCCTGTATTAGTTCATAGAAATGGTTTGCCACTTTCAAAAACATCTTATTCATTTGATAATTTCATGACATTTGTATGGAATAATATAACATTGGCTGCATTATTTCATAGAAATGTCACTAAATTAACAAATAAATAAGATGTTTTTGAAAGTGGCAAACCATTTCTATGAACTAATATAGTCCATGTTTTAATTTATTGCCGTAATGACGGCACCACCCTGTATGTTACAGTGTAATGCGAATCCTGCAGTGGCAGACTGTTTATTTAGTATTATAATTTGTGAATAAAATATAACAATGACATTTATTACTATGAAAATCAAAACTTTTAATTCATTTCCTCTTCTCTACCTAGTCGTCCCACTCTATCTTCTTGGAGCTATCTCTTGCAACTTGACATTTCTTTTCAGGTATCGACAAATGTTTAGAGATGTTAAACCTGTCACCGTCGAGCTATCGGAACGTTGATGGTGGCGAACGTCCGGTGAATACGAAGAAGATTTACTCCCGGAGACCGTGGTATGCCTTGCCAATCGATCCCGCGGAAATATTGAGGAGTACGGAGGACAACCATAGTAAGTGGAGAAAAGGTATTGTTCTCAAGTTTTCTCACCTCATTATGAAAATAATTATTATAACACTACGTAATATCTAGTAGAAAAGGACATTAATTTTATGTAACAACTACTTATTAATATACAATCAAAGAACAAGTATATTAAATAGCCTATAATATTATAAAGTTACTTTTTATAAAGGTAAATTTGGATGTTTTTTGAGTATATTTAGCGTGTTTCTACAAAATCATAAAGTATCAAATTGAAATCAAGTGTAATATAATATGGCTTTCTAAACTAACATGAAAATGAAGTATACCCATTTGATTGTAAGCATATTACCGCAGCCTATGGATGCTTGCAACACTGGGAGTATCATGTGCGCGTTGCTGTCCTTCCCTAATCACTGTGACAACAGCTAGATGAAGTTTAATGTTATAACTCAAGCATCTATGTCTATAAATCTAAGGCACTGGTATCGCCAGAGGTCAGTCATTATGACTATACCACAAAGGCTATTCATGATCAAATCTTGGCTTCTGCATGTGTTGATACTACACCGGACCTTGTCACCTTAAAAGAATCTAGACTCCTGCGTGCGTTGATATTATTCCGCACAGGCCAGCTATGAATGAATCTTGACTCCTGCATGCGTTGATAGGTACAGCACAGGGCAGCCACGAGCGATTCTTGACTCTTCATGCGTTGATAATAGTATCAATGTGTGCGGTATAGACCGCACAGGCCAGCCATGAACGAATTGAATCCTGAATGCGTTGATACTATACAGCACAGGCCAGACATTAACGTAGGTATATTGGTATATAGGGTATTACGTCACTTATTGAAGCCAGCACATTTCCTCGCTAATCAACAGATAATACAAAAGGCTAGTTTACCACTTAATAAGAAGCAGGCAAAAAAAATCATTATGGTCGGCTGAGGGAGAAACGGTTATAAAGAGAAACCTAATTAGGATGTTTTCACAGAAGCGAGAAGTTTCCCCTAACTACTGGCGTGAGGGGTTGTGAGGGGTCCCGGGTTCGAGTCCGGCCGGGGCAGATGTCTGTGTAATACACACGAATATTTGCTCTCGGGTTGTCTGTTATGTTTCTAATTAGGTTATATTTATAACATTTCAATATACACTGGTATACATATATTAAAATGTATAATATTGTTTATAAAATTATTACATGTTTTTCGTTATCTAGTATGTTTAACACTCTTTACTTTCGGCTAGTTAATAAGTGAGAGTGTATAAATATTATTTATTTAAAATAAATTAAAGCAGCTAAAATCCATCTGTACCTTTCTTGACTCTTTAACTCTCTCTTCATGAATTGAATTCATTTTTTGATTTACAAAGCCCTGAATGTAAATTTTTAAAATGTTTGTTTCCAAAGTATTGACTTTTACCAAAGGTAGCTTTACTTTTCTTGTTTACCCCAAATTAAATGAAAGTTTCTATTTCTAATTTCACAGTTTGATTTAACTTCTTCTTTAAAGATTTGAAAGGCAATCAAACCAGCCACGGCCACTTTACAAATTTTCGCTACTTTATTAAATAGCTTGTTAAAAGCTCAAACCTCAATTTAACAACTTCCAAGTTGTTAAACTGAGATTTGAGTAACATTTCAAAACAAAAAGAATACATATTAAGTAACAAAACGGTTTAACACTAAGTACAGTTTACACGGTTATAATTTTATTATAGAAGCTGGTGCGACAAACAATAAATTAAAACATAGGCTATATTAAGTTCATAGAAATGTTTTGCAAGTTTTAAATATATCTTAATCATTTGATAATTTAATAACATTTCTATGAAATATTGCAGCCACTGTTATATTATTTCATACAATTGTCATGAAATCATAAGATGTATTGGAAGTTGCAAAACATTTCTATGAACTAATAAGGCCCATGTATTTTATAGTCGTATTGTCGTCACCACTTCGTATAGGATGTGGTAAGTGCTACTAACCTGTTAAAATTCTGACCAAGGAAATCTCTTCGTACTTCGTATTCCTTATTAACTTTATTCAACAACGAAAGTCCAAGAATCAGCGGAGTAAGAAATAAAATTAGATAGTTCATGAATTTATCATGCTAAAAAATTGACAGTTTTGTAATATTTTCAAAAAAGGAGAATAAAGCTTTATTAAATCCAACAGTCATAAGCTGTCTATGACATTTTAAACCTCATTTGTTATTCGACATACGTGAATAGGGCACGAAAAGACATATGATTACGGCTCGATACTTTAATTACAAGGCACGGGATGTGTTAGCATGTCTTGTCTCCACAATGTCAATGCAAATATGGTGGTGATTTCATTGAAACATTTTTTAAATAACTTTTCAACATTAATTGTATAGGTACTTCAAATAATTTTCACGAGCTTAGTTTCAGCAGAGAGAGAAAGCTCCGTGATGAGTTCTGAGCAGAGGATGGGGAAACCCTCTACTACGGATTACGGTCCGAGGAAGTGGTAGCGGCGTTACTGGGGATTCCGACTAAAGCCGCGGAATAAGCAATATGCTGCCAGATATGTGCCGAAGTGAGCACAGTCGGTATATGGCATACAAGCCACCTGGTATAAGGACAACTGTTGACCGCCAGCCTGTAGAATGACGATGAGGCAGGAACACGGGGGTCATTCTAGTGGGTAGTCTTGGTCATTAACATCTTTGACTAAAGAGCCCCACCCTGTATTGTTTTTCCCCACAATGGAGGGTAGGCATAAATGTCTTATTCCCCCTTTAAAAAAAGTAAATCAGAGAGTAAGCAAATAGGCTGAGGCGCGAGACACGCTTATTTGGAGTATGAAATAACGTAAGAGTTTCTCGACTCTATGGGTAAATTCATAATCTCTCAGCATGTTATTAATAATAATAATATTCATACACTCCACCTATAATCTAGCCCAAAGTAAGCAGCCTGCATAGCAAGGGGTACAGACCGCTCGACCAGACGGTCGTCGGACGGTTATTCTCTCAGTAGTAAATCATGTGTGACCATGTGAGCTTCATCAATTCAATCAATCAATATTGTATATCTCTTGGGCACTGTAGGGCTATTTTGTTATGTTAGGGCATGTATTAAGATGTAGTTATAAAATTTTACAATAACTATTTGCATACATCATATTTTTTATAAATGGCTGTATAAATCAAAAAATCAAATGATTGACTTGATATATATAGCATTAGAAAAAGGTTTATTGTTCCCAAAAATGTTTTGTTTACAATTTGTCGGGGGACTTCCCTTTTTAAGTTTTCATAAACCTGTACTGAAATATTGTATGTGTTTTAGGCGATAGTTACCAATTAAGCATTACATCATCAGACGAAATGCTTGTTAGACATTATTTGGTATAAAGAACTAGCTTTTTTTATAAAATATGCATCACATAATTTGGTAATGTGGTAATCATCGCCTATAACACCTACAATATCAAGGAAATCACTTGATTATTTTTGGAATCAAGCAGTAATTTTTAAACAACAGAATATAAACCGGCCAACCGAACGCCCTGCTGGTCGAGCGGTCTGTACCCCTTGTATCCAGGCTACTCGGTCAAGAGGTCCTGGGTTCGAATCCCGGTAGGAGCAAATATTTGTAATAATTGGAATCTATCCATAGAATCGAGAAACTCTATTCTAAGATTTACCAAATCTCGTGAGTAATTTTTTAAATATTTACTTAATAAATACAGCTTAATTAAAAAAAAGTATATAGGAAAAAGACATAAAATTGCAGATACTTTGACATTCTGGATACAAGACATATTGATACGTCCCGTGCCATGTAATTAAATGTATCGAACAGTACTAACTACTAACATGTCCTATCGTGCCCTATTTATGCGAGTAGAATAACGAATGAGGTACAAAATGTCAAGTCGAGCTTATGACTGCTTAAGAGTTAATTCAAATTGAACTTTATATTGTAGTGCAATGGTATAATATAACTATACATAATTATAAAATTAATGGTTTTTCCATATTATTCCAAATCTATACTAATATTATAAAGCTGAAGTGTTTGTTTGTTTGGTTGAACGCGCTAATCTCAGGAACTACTGATTCAAATTAAAAAATTCTTTTTGTGTTGAATAGTCCATTTTTCGAAGTATTTTATAGGCTATACAACATCACGCTGCAACGAATAGGAGCTGAGCATCAACGATAAATGTTGCAAAAACGGGGGAAAAATATTCTTTTTCAGAGCTTTCGTTGCGTGCGCTGCGTAAACGGTTAAAGTTACGCGAAAATCATGTACGACGAATTTGTTCTCCTTTAAAAGTTTAAAAAAAAAATCCGCGACAGCATATATCTAACTTTTCAAGGTAGTCTCACTACAACCTTTTATTGGTAATCAAATTTGCTCTAAAATAATGCATTATCTGCGAAGGTATTTTTGCAAACATGATATTATTGTTCCTTATCGAAATAAAAATATTATTCATCATAAGAAGGCAATCGATGATGAAATTCCCTATGAAGGAAGGCCTCTGCCCAGCAGTAGGCCGTATATGGGCTTTTGAGGATGATGATGGAATTGGAAACTTATTTGTTGTGGCTTACTTTTTTCGATGCACTTGGTGGAACTGGGAAGAGTGGAAAAATCTTTCTCATGTCATTCATTTTGGCCACTGTTCGTACGAGATACCGAATTGCTTTTGCATTTGCTTTTTCTGGTATAGCTGCCCCGTTGCTAACCCTTCAGGCATCAGATGATTTTTCAATTGTAATAACTCTCCGGAGGGTTAGCTTCGCTTAAAAGATTTAAAGGATGCCAAATAATTCATTCACCGTTGAACCATCAAACGATTGAAAATATTTCGCAATGGCCAAATTTTTATGAGCAAGTGAAATTATTAACTGGAATGAATGTACGATGGCGTACAAACGCGCATTGGAAGCACTCAATCGAACTATGAAAGATGAGATCTACGCATTGACTCAAGATGTTTTGGAGGTGGTTTTTTTTTTTTATGCATTATTAGTGTTTTCCGTGTGGTGCCGGGTTACAATAACGCCTCCCGCTTTCCTCCTGTGGGTGTAGAAAGAACCGATTCAGGGATATTCTTCCCCAGATGACGGGCAGCAGCATCGTCTGGGTACTAGTATATTGATAAAATCACTCGTACCTACTATGTGCACTTTAATGACACTTAAAGTAAATATTTAATCAACATATAATCGTTATTGGTCCTTAATAATAATTCTTATAATGATATGAAATACAAATAGATAAAAATAATTAAAGTAATTATCTAATAAAATGTCAGATAGTCAATTTAATATTTTTAATGCTTTTTAAAATATTGTACCGACATTCATAATGGGCGTCGGTTAATCCTAACATTTATAATATTGTAAAATCTAGTAACTACATAGAAATGTAAATTTTAGCCTATAAAAATTCAGGAGCTGAAAGCACTTAACAACTAATTGGTCCACATTGTACCGACTCTCATATTTTTACAGACACGAACGTACACGTTTTAGAACTTGTTACTTAGGCAGTATTTCCGTAACCACGATAAAGTAATCAAACCACTAGGTATAGAATAATAATGTAACACCTATTAAGCGGAATTTAATTCAGGTAAAGTGGTCTTATTTCAAATGTGTAGACCTCGCGAGAATACAAGACAATAAGTAGTTAAAAGTTTTTTGACCTTTCATAATATACAATATTTTTTATCCTTTTCGAGTAGGTTTTCTATGAATTAGAATATTTATATTGAGAGAAAAAAAATACCTACTCATATTAAGATAATGGTATTGAAACCAGAAGAATGTGGTCCATTATTATATCATCTTGAATGGTTTATAATTACAAGAATTGTAACCAATGTATAATTACAAGATGACAAAGCAGTACGATTATTATAGCGTTGTTAATCCTCTTAAGCGCATGACTTGACTAATATTATTGTGTGATAAGCAAAATGTCAGTTGTTAGTGCATGAATTTATGGTAAGTGTTCTCATTTTGTTTGCAGTGTATTAATTATCTTGTAATCAATCTATTACCAAAGCATGTATAAATTTTTCCCCATGAAAACTCCTTTCCCCGTGATACGTGAGGCTCTTAATTATTTTATTCAATTTTACGGCCCATCTACATGTAATACAAGTAAGTGATTGCCGTGCACCCCTGACATAAATGGTAATGGGTATACGTGAAATAGCAGTTCCTAATTTTTTGTAAATTAGGTAACCTATATTTAAAATATACGATGTTTTATGATCCTAGCATCTTTGAAAGAGAGAGAGCGGTCAAAAGAGATTTGTACCCTTCCCATTCCTACTCAGGAACACGCGTGCCGGTCTTCGGAGTCATCAATTCATTGTCTCCACCCCAACATTAAGTACAAAGAAGTTTAGTGTCTCGATTCTTTATCGTATACCTAAAACTTAGAATTCTTTCGCAGCACATAATATTAATTATGTCTCCTCCTTCACATAAAATGGTCGTGAAACGGCACCTTAAAGGCCAGCAAGGTGGAGAAAGCGGAAATAGTGTGTTCAAGCTGCACTCTGTCTTTACGTTTAGAGTCTTCTTACCGCTTCACATTGAGTAGTGTAGAGCCCTCACGTCACAACACTAGCTAGCCTTGTGTGAGGACCACAGGTAATCCAATGCAACAAACCTATGTACAACAACGTATTATAATTGTGTCCCTAATGTAATTCAGTTTTAATTATGTCGTTATATCGTTGTAAAATAAACATATTTTTCTTTTTTATTCATCATTAAGGAATATCATGCAATAATAATAATTAAAGCGTTACTGCGCAGGAAAATATCGCCCAAGGTTCCTAAGACGTAAACTGCAGTGTTCCCTTTCCAGTCGATTGTAAATTTATCATAATCTTACATGATTTTACCATCAGGCGTGTCCAATTGTGTCTTGTTTGTGGGTACCTTCTCCACCAATTAATACTAAATGCGATCAATTATTATTAGCAAGGATCTAAAAGGGAGTTTTTTGATTTATAACATATGTAAGACTATTAAAGATGTAGACCAGCGTGAAAGTTTTGAAAATTGAAATAACTATACCGTGATAAAAACAGCCTCTCGGTGTCTTGAACAAGGTGCGTCGATTTTTCACGCCTGACTATAAAACTCAGGTCCGGTCTTGCGTGGAATATTGCTCGCACTTGTGGGATGGCTTCGCCAAGTACCTACTCGATGCCCTGGACATATTGCAGCGTCGTGCTGTCCGTATCGTTGGCGATGTAGAGGTCACGAACAACCTTGAGCCTCTGCAATTGCGTCAAGACATTGCGTCGCTTAGCGCCTTCTATCGGCTATATCACGGAGAGTGTTCTGAAGAGCTATTTGATCTTATCCCACCTTCCCCCTTCCTACTCAGGAGCACGCGTGCCGTGCGTGTTTTCGGAGTCATCAATTCACTGTCTCCACCTCAACATCACGTACAAAGAAATTTAGTAGCTCTTTTCTTTGTCGAACTTCCAGAACTTGGAATTCAAAGACTGGCTAATCTGATCTGTAGATTTGGCAAATGGTCTTAATAAAATAACTGACAGTAGAAATATATGTCATAAGCTTCCGCATACGACTTTGCATTGTCCCATGAGAACGCATTCTTAAGTGGCCTATGTGCTGTCTTAGTCTACCTTTCTACTGAATTTCATTGAAAACCATTCAGCCGTTCTGGCGCGATTGAATAACAAACATACACCCATCCAAAGTTTTAATTTATAATAGTAGTAAAAATACTCGCTAACATACTTTCACCCTTGTCACCAGACTACGATACGGAGTACAACGGCGAGCAAGAAGAAGAATATTATGACCGGGCCAGCGAGTACGTGGAGCCAGTGACTGCCAGGCATCCAGAACCTCCGAGACAGTTGGACCCGTCGCCTCCCAACCCACGGTTCGAGCTCATCACCACTGACAGCTCCATCACTGAGTTCTCGTTCGGCAATGCTGTTAATTTAAGAGGTATGTTGATGAGGTAGATTTTACCCTATATTTTTATGACAAAAGAATTTCAAATACTTAGATGGCCATCTCGTCGAGTGGACAGGCCCTGATTACTAAAACGAGGTCCTGGATGTTTAAATGCGTTATGAGTCTTTCTCATACAAATAAATGATTTTAGGATATTCGCTCTGCTTGGACTATGTCTTTGTTTTTTGATATTTTCTTTACTCGAACTATGGCCCTTGTTTTTTTGCCAGATTTCATGTTTACAGGCGACCGGAAAATACCTACCACATAGGTTTATATTTATCGACAATTTATTTAGGCCTCCAAGAGGCTGCTGCGTGTGCTAGGGGAAGACTGCCCCTCACGCATGCATTGCATTTGTCACGTCACGTCTGGGGTTGCCCTGGGTTAAGCTAAGCCGGCGGTCCGCTGGAACAGTCTAGTGGTTTAGGGTATTGTCCGTAAGAGGATTCCTCTCCGTAAAAAAAGGCCTCCAAGAGGCTGTAGCCCTAAGTGTTTGTTGTCAAACAGATACTTCCACGAGTTTCAGATGAAAAGGGCTGACTGACAGACAAAGGGTAATTGATAAATGAATTGATAATGAAGTGCTTAAGAACCCTAAAAGATAATAGTTGCCAACCCTATAAATATACGGAGGCGTTGCTTTATTCACTGGGAAGAGAATTATGTTCTTGCAGCACTACAACAATTATTAGATAATTTGGTTGTACATTGTTAGATAATTATGTAACAATTGTTACATAATTTGGTTAACTTCGAGCCAATTCTCAATTTTATTTAAGCTTTGGGTATCTTTCAAAACCTCTTTGACCTCTACTGACATTTATCTCGTTAGTTTGTTTACTTATCAATTAGGTGCTGACTGCGTTGCTTGCAACATAAATAAAGTCAGGTTAAATTTAACAACGGTTTTTTAATTGGCAGCTATCGCCAACTGCTCGTTATGTTAGTGTTGGGAGTTTCGTGGATAAGTTAACAACCGTACACTTCATGTTAATCTGTCAAGCAGCGTTATACCTCTAGAGGTCTATGGCAATTGAAAAATCAATTGTGTCTGGAATGTGCTGCTTGACGCATTAAATAACATTGACTTTATATTTTAAAATACCTTTCCTAGGCTAAGAAATTACGTGAATAACTTATTCCCTTAAATTTTACCGGTGATATACAGGATGGTACATTTAGATCGGTCAGTATGAGAAAGCCTGAAACTATAACACATGCGAAAATCTCTTCTTAGGAACTATGTCATCGATTTTAGTAATAAGAAAAACTGCAAGGGAAATTCGACTCATAAAGAATTAGTTTTTAAAATGCAAAAACGTTGCATCAGGGCTATGTTCAACTTACATGTGACTGATAGCTGCAGGCCTTTTTTTACAAAATATAATATTCTTTCACTTCCGTCTTTGTATATTTATGAAGTGGCCGTATTCGTAAAAACAAATCCATTTTTATTTCCCAAGCAATCGGATTTTGTCACACGCAATAGACGTAGGCATAATAATGGAAGAGTGTATCTGGAGGGTTTTAGGACGTCCCTACTTAGCAAGAGTATACTTGGTATGACGCCTAAAATATACAATAAAATACCAGTTACAATTAGAAATCTTAATATTACTTTATTCAAAAAGAGACTTAAATCTCTTTTATTGCTTAAGTGCTATTATAGTATTAGTGACTTCCTAAATGACAAATTATGATTTAGAAAATGTAACTCAGACATATATCAACTTGAATTTAATTGAAAATTGTCATTTATCTTTATTTTAATTTAATTTATTCCAATTTTGTAATTAGATATTAAGTGACTTTAGTAATAAAATGTATATGTACTTAACTATATATTGAACGCTTGTGACATGTGTGATGTATGTAACTATAATAATTTACAATGACTAATATTGCATGCTGTGTGACAGTCAAAATATGTGATACAATCTTATTATCATGACACCTCCTGTACCATATTTTTGCAATAAAGAATTGAATTGAATTGCATTCATACATTTTGAAAAAACCATGTACTCAGCTCGGGAATTGAATCCGGACGTTTTGAAAAATAAAATTAACACTATTTCTATTTTGATATCGATTGTGTAGGTCTTAAGCAGTAAATGTTTCTATGAAACATAATGTCTAAAATAAATAAATTGCATTGTTTTCATATCCTTTAATTTATTTTAGTAAGTATTCGATTTTTTTTTTTTTTATACAACTAGATGACAAACAAGCTGACGTCCCACCTGGGGGTAAGCGGTTACCGCCGCCTATAGGCACCTGCAATAACAAGGAAAAGCACTTGATATTGCTGGTGCGTTGTCATCCTGAGGCCTAAGATAAAATGCCGTCCATGCCCAGTAATTACACTGGCTACCTTTCCCTTCAATCCGAAACACAGCGAACTGTTTCACGGCTGAAATAAGAAAGGCGGTGGTACCTACCCAGACGACCCTACATATGGGTCTACCAATTACCACCATAGGAGGTTTATCACGTCTTCGTATCTACATACTTATTCTAAGTGGGCTTTTCAATTGATTATTATTGTAAGTATGATTAATAGAAGTAAGCAATTACAATCATAGATAGTTTTATATTATCACTGATGAGAATATGTAAAGCAGTGTATTACAGTGCATTACATAACTTCCGCCATGGTCAATCCCGAGATGGGTCAATCAAAATTATTAATCTCGAGCTACTCCGCGCTTTGGAGGCACGTTAAGCCGTTGGTCTAAAAAGGCACATTAAACAGCCAAGTCTAGCATTATAAATTATTTTAAACTTGCAATGAACTTGATTTAATTTGAAATGCTTGCAGTTCGGTAATTTTCAATTTATATACCTATGACATAATGAATAAAAGTTGTAATTTTGAGCTCCTCAGTCTACGGAAGGCACATAAAGCGGTTGGCTCCGGTTGCTACCTGCAATGGCTTTCAACCTCTAGCCGGCGTTTGGCGACAGTGGTGGCGATTATAGCCTAAACCCCTTTTGTGTTTCTTTTAGGGTCATATTACAAGAAACCTTATGCCCAGCAGTGGGAGGTATGCAGGCTGTTCATCATGATGATGATGAACTAAGTGCTAACCAGTTACTAAATAATTAAGCAAACATTAAACAAACATTACAGCGCAAATTAGGACGGCCTCCCAGTAGATGGACAGACAACCCTGTTCGGGGTCGCGGGGAGCCGTTGGATGCAGGCTGCGGGGAGCCGTTGGATGCAGGCTGCGCAGAACCGTTCCATTTGGAAATCGATGGGGGAGGCCTATGTTCAGCAGTGGACATCATGATATGACGAAACAACAAATACTTTAGTGATAAAATTATCTTTTGTTTTGTTTACTTCTGGCCGAAATTTGTATATACCTATCTAACCAAATATCAAATGGCAAGAAAACTTTCGCTATTTAATGATTGAGTAATCTACTCCATTCGGCATTTGAAATTATATGTAGGTACCTTACAGGCTGCTTTAGTAATTGATATAGTATTAAGACATATAATTTAGTAGGTAAGCAAGCTCAGCTATGCGATTCTCTAAAGTCAGCAGCCATGAATTCGTGGCTGTCGGCAGCGCCGTCATACTTTTGGCGTTTGTTTGACAACCGTTGGCGACACCAGCGTTCCGACGTCGAGCACGGCGTGAACCGGAACTAAAAGTGGTTGATTTTTATATCTTTATGTAAAAAATCTATCAAATATTGAATGAAGTCATTGCGATACAATTTTAACACAACCAAAAAGAAATCAAAATATATCGATTTTACTTCATGTCGTATAACCAAAACAGAGACAATTGTACACAGCCAAGAGACCGACGTAGAGATTAGTGAATACGGATTCACGTAGCGCAGTGCGCAAACGTCAAAACCAATGGCAGCTCGTCGTCTTTGTCAGACGTCAAGCTCGATGTCGAATATCTTTGTTTGTGAATCACACTGCTGGACAAAATATTTTGCCAGAATATGGTTACTTCAAACTCTTCAAGTGTTTCTCCCATGTAGGAAGGGTTATGCCCAGCAGTGGGACGTATATAAGCTGGTGATGATGATGGGTACTTACATCAAATTGAATAATTAAGCAAAAACAAAGTAAAGGTTATATTTTATTAGTCTGTTTTATACATTCGCGCTGTAATAACTTAAAACATTATCCGCCACAACGCGTAAGCTCGTCATATATTAGACTATTAACATAAAGAAAGGGCTTAGGATTTATTTTCACTGTTGTACCTTCATATATCAGCCAGATGGGTAGTAAATTTACTTCGTAAGGTAGCTGAGATCAGTATTATTGGATTTTGATGTTTTGTAGTCAAAATAGCATAAATAAAACTCATAATGGTTATACTTAGTCATTATGTCTTTCTGTTAATTACAACGGATTTATCCTACTACACTATACGATCTAACAAAAACAGAAATTAAAATTTAAATGCTGTTTAATTTTTAATTCGGAAGCTTTAAGGTTTTATTTTGTAAGTTTTATAACTTTTTAGTATGATAACTAACATAGTTTAAAATATTGAGCCACCACAATATATGATTATATGTTGAGGAGAATAGCTACTTTTTCTTTACAATGCTTACAGCTTTACTCTTAAAAGGGTGTCATTTTAAAGGCTTTAATCTGGTTTGAAATAGAGATGTTGACTGTATTCAAATAAAAATATAAATTTGATGCGTAGTAGGTAAGATGGTGGTAGCCACCATTTTACCTAAGTCTGCCACTAACCAAGCCGTGAAGAAAAATTTGGCCTCCACGGACTATATCTAGATCTGAGTTAGTTTGTCTCAGCCACTAGCCGGTTAAAGCTTCAGTGTTTTTATGGATTTTCAGAATTGTTTGATCCTGGTTATGAAGAAATAAAACAACAATATTCAACGTAAATTCGTTAAAAACTAAACTGTGCTTCTAAACTAGACTAAACACAAAAAAGCCATTTTGATTTCTTCAAAATGGCTTACTTCCGTAATGTGTTCTGACAAATATAATATTTTTTGCCGCTAAAATCTGTCTAGTTTTGTTTTAAAGTCTAGTTTTTAACCTTTTGATTTTATGGTTTCTTACACGAAAAGATTATGCTCATGAGCTAGCCCAAATCCCATACAAACTTTCACTATCTCCTTTGATATAGATAACTCAATGTGAAAAATGTACCAAAGTCATAATCAAATCCTAAGCATTTTTTAGGTAAAAGTTAGTAATAGCGATTATTTAAAACCGTGAAGTAAAAATTATTCTCCCGATATATTCTGTTCACGTTTAATGTAAAAATATATATTGTTGTTTTTATTTTTAACATTATTCAAACAAGAAAATTAATATCCTCAGACGAGGGCAGAAACTGCGTACTTTTACAACCCGTGTGACTGCTGCCATCTGAGTTACTAAGGCCCTGGTATGACCCTGTGAATTTTCTCTAGTTTATCTAGTCCTCGTTTTTGCGTTAGAAGCTAACGTATACCTTCGCAAGGTCGAAATACGAAAAAAGTATTTATATGAAAATATTTGATTATTTTATCCTATACATTTGTTAGTAAAATGACATTGAATGGATAAAACTGTCTTTTATTATACCCAGTAAATAGGCTTTCGTGTAACTATTTGTTAGCTGTCAAAATATGATATACGAGGCGTAATTCGTTGACAAAAATGGATTTTTCATTGTAACCTGTACCTGTAATCCTAGTTCGTATGCGTGGGGGCAATAAGGCGGTGTGATTCAGGATAGTGTGATCGGTAGATCGATTTTCTTTGAACGTCTTCTAACACACCCTGATTGGTCATGATACTATGACCTGTTTTTATCGGGGAGGAATCGGTTTATGGACCTACCCGCCGCTGGCTAAACGACGTGCGTGTGTGGGAGTCACCCAGTGCCTAGTAACAGCACTGGAATATCCATTAAAGTCCCAAGTAACTCCACTGCTCCTCGTAGGGGTATGCTCTGCCGAAGCAATTTCAACAGTCTACCCCCAGGCAACCCAGCCTTACCGCCAGGTTTCACGCCGATGGAGATTGCCCAGACTCACTTGAGCAATCCCAGAAGTGGCGGCTAGTGCAATACGTGCGCGGAGGTTATGCACCCAGGGCACAGGAAAACGGGCGAACACCGATCTTCACCTGATAGGAGCGGCTAGAGCATCCACTTCTCGCTCCCTCTGCGGTGCCACCTGCTTGAGCACTGTTTCGCAGAAGGAGGCTAGCTATGACCTACGATGGTACATACATCCTAGAAGCTCTATCCTTTAAGTTGTCGAAATTTAAGGGTTTGGAGACATATGGGCGTTCGTGCCATCTACTTCAAAACAACACAAACTATTATGAAGATAGCTGCGTGGATCGGTGTGGCGGCGTCCAACGACATAGCTGACTTCACGAGAGAGAGAGAGAAGCTCCTTTTTTGGGATATGGGCCTTTATACACACACATCATAACTTGCTTCTAGGATGTTCTAAAACAGTGTTTAGTGAATCTGTTTAATTAAGCCAAAAGTCTTAGCACGAAACACCGTGTCTCTATTAGGTTTATCTATTTTTATCGACTTTTTTTTTTCAGAAGAAATACATAGTAAATAGCACACGGTAAAATTATATAAATGAACATTTATAATAATTTCACGAGATAAATTTTCTTGATTACAACTTAAATTAAACACGGAGACTTAACGAAAACTTGGTGATATATCTTCATCATTCTTCCAATCTTGAGAATTATTTCAAAGGTCTCTAATTGAGTAATAATTTGTATAAAGCAGAGATAATCGTAATAATAAAAGTACAAAAATATCCAAAAACCATTTGAGGCGTAAAATAACACGTCTTCAATGTGATAATAATTGCGAAAAATATTTATTTTTACACTTATGATTTCGAACACACTACGCTTGCGTTATAAATTGTTTTAAATACTTCGATATGGATAAAATAACAAAAAATATAAAGTGGTTATTTTTTTCTTTTTTTTTTCAACTGTGAAACAGTTCGCTGTGTTTCGGATTGAAGGGAAAGGTATCCAGTGAAAATTGGGCATGGAAGGCATTTCATCTTAGGCCTCGGGATGACAACGCACCTGCAATACCAAGTGAATTTTTCCTTATTATTGCAGGTGTCTATAGGCGGCGGTTACCACTTACCACCAGGTGGGCCGTCAGCTTATTTGTCATCTAGTTGTATAAAAAAAGAACTAACACCCGGCATGCTTTGCAATGCCTGTAATGAGAAAACTTTTAAGTTTCATAATAAAATAAGTAAATAAATAAGTTTTTATAATTCAAAAACCTTTGCGGCCGTCTCCAAAACATTCTTGGAAAGTTTCATCACAATCTAGGCAATGGTTTCCGGGCGCATTGGGGACAAACATACAAACTTTGATTTTTATTTATATGCATTTGAGTTCTATTCTTGGAACATGGTATTAATATTTTTTTCACCTTTTTCCGCCGAAATGGAACTCGCCGTTTTTAGGGTTCCCTAGTAAACAGAACCCGTATACTATCGCCTTCTGTTCGTCTGACAACGGCTCAGCTTAGAGACTGTAATAGTACCAGAACGCCGTATATTGGCATGGGTATACACATTATTTACGCCGACAAAGTAGTAAAATAAATCTTTGAAAAAAGGGTTAAGGCCTCTTCTAGACGTAAAGTGGGGTGGTGTTTTCTCTCTTTTATACCATGGTGTGGCAGTAAAATAATAACTTAGGAGCTGACGCTACCGAGTTGTATGATATACTAGCTTTTGCCTGTAGCTTCTTCCGCATGGATGTCAGTTAAAGCTCTAAAGTATTTAAAAAGTCTCAAACTATATCTATAATGAATTTCATTTTAATCGGTTTAGTGGTTGAGGCGTAAAAGCGTAACAAACAAACAAACTCACTTTCGTACATACAACACAATCTATTTAAGAAGCTTAATTTGGGCTAGATGATTAGTGTAAGAATAAAACATCATTCTTAAATAAAGCATGTCCCAGGGTTTTGCACTATCATGGTTAAGATATAATCTACTGGATAATCAATATCTATTTTTATTTGTTCCACTAAACCACCGGCCACAGACTGTATTACGCTTAAGCTGCTTTCTTCAGTCGGGACATTATCTAATATAATTATATGTAAAAACTGTCTTTATCATGTCTTGAATAACTATAATGAGGTAAGCGTTAATAACTGTGACACAGTCACTGACTTCCACAGTTATTAACGCAAAAATGTATTTGTTTATTGTATTGATTTTGAAATAAAGTCCATTATTATTTATTTAACATAAATATATTATTAAGATATTTATTTCAAATAACACTAAAAAGACATATTTTTTGTGAATAATTTCCAAGGTGCAAAGACCGTTAGTATAATCGACTT
Organism: Nymphula nitidulata; assembly: GCA_947347705.1. Taxonomy (NCBI): domain Eukaryota; kingdom Metazoa; phylum Arthropoda; class Insecta; order Lepidoptera; family Crambidae; genus Nymphula; species Nymphula nitidulata. Next base: position 11,146,513 of record OX374633.1, read on the forward strand.
GTCTTTATGTCAGTCACTGGTTGAAATATATCACCTATTCTTTTTTTTTATTTTGTTTGACTGTTGTTCGTTTACGAGTTCCGTTCTTTATCTCAGAAGATTTTATCAAGATCAAAATAAAATGAAGTAATGTTTAAAAGAGAAACACAAACTGAAAGAACTCGACATTCGAATTCAAATAAAAAAGCACTATTGCTTAGGCGAATGACCTTATTTATTATACACAAAGTCATTGCCATAAGCATATGAACTTTATGAAGTCATAAGAACACCTATTAATTTACCGTTTCGGTTCATGATCGCAGATGTCCGTGCGGTGACGGATTAAGAATACAATTCACCGCCCCATTTCTTCCCGTGGGTGTCGTAAGAGGCGACTAAGGGATTACCGAGCTACCAACTGCTCGTCTGGTGGTAGGGTCTGAACACCCGTCTGGTTAGTGACCACCGTACGCATGGCGTAAAACCCGCCAAGTGACCACTTGTGGTCGCGTTCCGGGATCAGTCAGCGTACAACCAGAGCTTGGGGAGACGTTGCGGCGATGGATGCGGTCAGTGACGGCTTCCGTCTAACCAGAGCCAGGTGGACTGCATTGACCCGCCAACCAGGGAGACCCGAAGAAACGGCTGTTCCGCTGGCCGCCCGTGGTACAGTACAGGGGCCCAAGCGAACCTAACCAGTTCGTGAGGCTGCCCTATCATGCCACGCATAATCTTGGGGTGGTCCGTCGTGCCGGTTGGTGACCGGGTGGTGGGGTCCCGGCGGCCATTCCCGGGGGGGTTCGGGGGCCCTTCCGTTCGGCGGGTCAGCGCTTCTCTACTGTCGACTGTATATATCGCGGCAACGTCCCCCCAATTCACGCCTCTCCTCCTTCTATCGTCAACTATGGCAGCGCTCACAAACAGTTTCGGTCGTTCAGCGGTGCACACCCCCACCACAACCATGCTGTTTGAGGTCGGGCTCACTAACATCCGTGGGCTCCATGCTAACCTCAATGCCGTCCACCAACATCTAGAGACGGCTCGACCCGAAATGCTGTTTTTGACGGAGACGCAAATACTCCGCCCGGCAGACACTAGCTACTTGGATTACCCCGGCTACGCTCTTGAAGAGTCCTTCAAAGCGAAGGCCGGGGTATGCTTGTTTGTCCGGGCGGTCCCTTCCTACTCTATTCTTGGTGTGCATGTGGACCTGGGCACACATTCCCGAATCTACGTGTGCCTCTATAGATCCCACAGCGGTGACATGGAGACAACTCGACTTTTCGAACATCTTAGTCGGGTGGCAGATGTTGCGCAGGAGCAGTTTCCAACCGCGGAATTGGTGTTTTTAGGGGACTTCAATGCTCACCACGAGTCGTGGTTAAGTTCCTCTAAAACTGACCATGCTGGTAGAACTGCCCACGCTTTCGCTCTCACGCACGACCTGACCCAACTGGTAAACCAGCCCACCAGGATTCCAGACATTGTCGGTCACTCGCCATCATTGTTGGACCTTCTGCTGACGACTCGCCCGGATGGATATCGGCTAGAGGTTCATGCTCCTTTGGGAACATCAGATCACTGCCTGGTATCCGCTGGGGTGCCACGGGCGTCGCCACCGGTACCTATGGTTGCCAAACGCCGCATCTGGCACTATGCGTCGGCAGATTGGGACGGTATGCGGGATTACTTCGCATCTGTCCCTTGGAGGCAGCGCTGTTTCAGTGAGCTGGACCCGAACGCTAGCGCTACTGCTGTTGCTGATGAGATCATGTTAGGGATGGAGTACTATATCCCTCACTCCGATCTCATCAGTAGGGGTAGGCGTAACCTCTGGTTCAACCGCGATTGTGCCTCAGCTGTTGAAAACAGACAGTCGGCATACCGCGCTTGGATCAGGGGCCGAGCTTGCGGGGATCCCAACATTGACTCACTGAAAGCAGTCTATAACAACGCCACCAAGTCCTGCAAAAAGGCCTTCATCAGAGCGGATGCACAGCGCGTTGCACGAATTGACCAAGAACTACTTACGCATCCTACGGGAAGCCGTAGCTACTGGCGTCTGGCCAAAGCCGTGCAATCCAACTTCTGTCAACCCTCGCTGCCCCCGTTGAGATGTTCTGACGGCTCGCTAGCTCACAAGCCGCAAGAGAAAGCCGATCTCTTGGTAAAACTCTTTGCTGCTCACTCCCGAATCGATGACTGCAACTTACAGCCACCAACACTCTCCCACTATGGCCACATAATGCCCGATATACGTATTAGGCAATGTGATGTACGTGCGGAGCTTCAGTCAATCGACGTCCGGAAAGCTAGTGGACCTGATGGCATTCCAGCGATAGTACTGAAAAACTGCGCAGCGGAGTTGTCTCCTGTCTTAACGCGGCTATACCGTCTTTCTCTCTCTTCTGGGTGTGTGCCGGAATCTTGGCGAGAGGCCAATGTGCAACCGGTCCCCAAAAAGGGAGACCGATCAGACCCAGCTAACTATCGCCCGATAGCTGTCACCTCAGTTCTTTGCAAGGTCATGGAACGGATCTTAAACCACCAGCTGATCCGATACCTAGAAGATCACTCATTAATTAATGATCGACAGTACGGGTTTCGGCCGAACCGGTCAACGGGTGATCTTCTAGCGTACTTAATGCATGTCTGGGGTGAAGCTATTGACAAACGTGGTGAGTCACTGGCAGTTAGCCTTGACATTGCCAAAGCGTTCGATCGGGTCTGGCACAGGGCTCTTCTCTCCAAGCTCCCGGCATACGGTCTGCCCGCTCAGCTCTGTAACTGGATTGCTGGCTTCCTGCATGAGCGAAGAATTCGTGTCCTCGCAGATGGATGCGCTTCGCGGTTCATGTCAGTGAATGCTGGTGTACCACAAGGCTCTGTTCTATCCCCCACACTCTTTCTTCTTCATATCAATGACATGATTCCGTTAGGAAACATTCATTGCTATGCAGATGACAGTACAGTGCATGGGGGATATTACGGTCGCCCAGGGGCTGGGCGCGCTGAAACCGAGAGGGAGAGAGAGAATCTTACCATTGAGCTCGACAGGGTGTTAAACCTCGTATCTGAATGGGGATCTAACAATCTTGTTGAGTTCAATGCTAAGAAAACACAGGTGTGCGCGTTTACAGCCAAAATGTCGCCGTTCCTTCCCCTTCCGTCTCTTCAGGGCACGACTCTTTCGGCACAGGGCTCCCTCAACTTGCTAGGTATGGAGATATGTTGCGATCTGAATTCCAGGAACTACATCGAAACCGTGATAAAAACAGCCTCACGGAAGCTCGGTGTCCTGAACAAGGTGCGTCGATTTTTCACGCCTGACCAATTATGCCTGCTATATAAAACTCAGGTCCGGTCTTGCGTGGAATATTGCTCGCACTTGTGGGATGGCTCCGCCAAGTACCTACTCGATGCCCTGGACAGATTGCAGCGTCGTGCTGTCCGTATCGTTGGCGATGTAGAGGTCACCAACAACCTTGAGCCTCTGCAATTGCGTCGAGACATTGCGTCGCTTAGCGCCTTCTATCGGCTATATCACGGAGAGTGTTCTGAAGAGCTATTTGACCTTATCCCACCTTCCCCCTTCCTACTCAGGAGCACGCGTGCCGGTCTTCGGAGTCATCAATTCACTGTCTCCACCTCAACATCACGTACATAAATAAGGTAATTAGAAAAGAACAATATGGATTCCAAGAAGGTAAATCAACAACACTTGCCTGTTTTACACTCGTAAAAAAAATAACTGAATGTATTAACTATAAAGTACCCAATTTAGCTCTCTTCCTTGATATGTCAAAAGCTTTTGACTTTGTTAAACATAGCATACTACTACATAAAGCTTATCAATATGGGCTACGAGGAAAAGCAAATAGTTGGCTTACTAGCTACTTAAACAATCGCCAGCAGTGCACTGAGATCTCTAGAATAGAAAGCAATATTAAAGTAACGAGCAGATCTGAATACAAGGAAATAAAAAATGGTGTCCCTCAGGGAAGCATATTAGGGCCATTATTGTTTTTATTATATATTAACGATTTACCAGATGTTACTCAAAATGACTGTTTTTTGTTTGCAGACGATTGTACTATATTGTTCCAAAATAAAAATATTAACAATCTAAAAAGTGACGTAAGTAATACTCTAACTGACATTTTAAATTGGATGAATGAAAATAATCTAAAAATAAATATTAATAAGACTAAAGCAATTCAATTTCATACTTATAAAGCTAACAAAATCAATCTTGATATAAAACATAACAATGATATTATTAACATAGTATATGAAACAAAATTCCTAGGTATCACAATTGATGAACACTGCAGTTGGAAAAATCACATCGATACGGTTTGCAAAAAAATTAACAAATTTGTCTTTGCCCTAGGCAGAATCAGAAAGGTCGCTAGTTTTGAAATAGCATTACAGGCATACCACGGCTATGTTGCTTCGGTGCTTCGTTATGGCTTGATAATCTGGGGAAATAGTGTCGACACAGACAGAGCTTTCAGAGCCCAAAAAAAAAGTATTAGAGCATTATGTAGCCTATACAGCTGGGAATCATGTCAACCTCTTTTTATAAAGCACAAAATTCTCACACTACCATGTATGTACATAGCAGAATTGTGTCTATTTGTAAAACGCTATCCTGAGTATTTTGTCACACACAGCGAAAGAAATCCAAATGTGAGAGATTCAAGGAAAAACAAGTTGTATTTTCCTAAAGGCAATTTGACTTTTTTCAGTAAAAATGTATATTGTATGGCCATAAAAGTATTCAACAAGCTACCAGAAGATATGAAAAAGCTTCCATCTGACAAAAATATTTTTAAAAATTGCTTGAATCGTTGGCTTACTGAACGCTGCTTTTACTCAGTTAAGGAATATTTAAATAGCTAATGAGACGAAAAAATAATACCAATAATGACTATAGAATAATGTACAGAATAATGCTTTTACTCAATTAAGGAATATTTAAATAGCTAATGTGACGAAAAATTAATACCAATAATGACTATAGAATAATGTAACAAACTATAATAACTATTTTTTTTTCTCTCTCTTTCTGGACTCATATGGAAATTAATGATAAAAATATGTAATTAAATTGAAAAAAATATAAAAATATTTGCATGCCTACAATATTTAAGGTAAATACTGTCGCTCTCTCTTCATGTAAACATCTAATGTACACAGTGTTAAGCAAATAAACGATTATGATTATGATTATGATTATGATTACAAAGAAATTTAGTAGCTCTTTTCTTTGTCGAACTTCCAGAACTTGGAATTCTTTGCCAGCACATGTGTTCCCTCCTTCCTATAACATGGGTTCCTTCAAAAGAGGCGTGAAAAAGCACCTTTTGGGCCGGCAAGGTGGAGGCAGCTAGAGCAGTGTCTGAACTGCACTAGCTGTCTTCGCATATGGACTCTTCTTACTGCTTCACATCAGGTGGTGTTGAGTCATTTGTCGTGCTTTGTATAAAAAAAAAAAGAAAAAAAAAAGAGGAAAATGATACTAGCTCGCTCTTATTACACTATCTATTGATACCATAATTGTGTGTATCTAGGACATTAAAATAAATTACGTCAGTTTTTATAGAATATCGTGAAAAGGTTTTTGGGAATACGTAATCAAATAGGTCTCCCGTTTGAGTAGTTTGGCAATTTTACGATGATGATGCTTGAAGAACCTACGCAGCGTTTTACCGTCGTAAATTTATCAATCTTTTTTAGCATGAAACTGAAATTGTTCTGCCTACGCGTTACCCTTTATAGGTTCCTCACTACTGTATAATACTATAGAGATACAAATTCTTGACGTCGACTATTTTTTATAAAACAAAGAGGCTTTTATAGCTTGTTTGTTTTTGAAGCTTGTGAAAAGGGCGCAAATGATACCCCTGATGTGGCAAGCGTTCTAGGCTTAACCCCTTTCTATCAGGTGGGCCGTATGCTTGATTGCCACATTACTGTATAAAAAACTTTCGTTAAATTTCATTCTTCTTTGTCATTCCATTCGACTAAGAAACGACAAAGAAATAGATTAACGTCGGATGTTTCATTAATTCAAAATGTATAGCAGGTTGTTCTTGTTATAATGAGCATCAAGTAATATGTACATATATCACTACTCTAATCTAATATATATCGATCATATGTATATGTATAATCACATTTTTAACCGACTTCAAAAAAGGAGGAGGTTCAATACGTCTGTATGTTTTTTTTTATGTTTGTTACCTCAGAACTTTTGACTAGGTGAACCGATATTAATAATTCTTTTTTTGTTCGATGCCATGTTTCCATTTGGTCCCACAAAAAATTTTTGAAAATCCATTGGGTAGTTTAGTTTTTAGATCAAAAAAACTGGAAAAATTAAATCGTCTACATATGCGAAATTGCGGATTTTTGCTTTCCCATGATTTTTTAGTGAAATGATACGATAATAGAAATCAATATAAGCTCACGGTCATCTATCTAGCTTTGACCTTCAATAGTTATCACTAAAAATTGTGGAAAAAAATTATTTAAACAAAAATTAAAACCGACTCCAAAAAACTGAAAAGGTTAAAATAATTAAATTTTAGAAGGTACTCATCCCCTAGGAACATATTTTTGGAGTTGGTGCTAAGTTGTTTCCAGAAACCATAGAGCACCGACTCCAAAAATATGTTCCTAGGGGATGAGTACCTACTAAAATTTAATTATTTTATCCTTTTTAGTTTTAATGTTTTTGATGCGTTTAAACGCCTACTTCATTGTAACAATTACAAATAAAAAAGAAAACCATGACAAAAATATATGCTCCAGTTGGGAATCAAACCCGCGTCTTGTGGTTATTATTTAATAATGGTTTACTTATTAGGATATCTTACTCTTAACCCGCGTCTCCTGTTAAGACGCGGTTTAAGAGTAAGATATCGTAATAAGCAAACCATTAATAAATAATTTTACTATAGACAGATTATAATAATTAATGAGCACAAATTGAGCATTAATAAGACCTTGTCTTAGAAAGACTGATCCTAATTAATATTATGAATGCGAGTGAGTTTGTTTATTACACTTTACACATACACCAATGAACTGTTTTAAATGAAATTGGGTATGGAGATAGTTTGAAAACCTTGAAAGAACAAAGAATACCATTTGGAGCGATAACCGACATCAACTGGGGCAAAAGAAAGTAATTGATAAAGGATGGAAATATGTTGGAAATAAAATCTATACATCCATGGCACGTACAAAAGTGCGTTTTTATCACATAAACGACACTACCGGGATTCAAACCTGAAACCATCTCCGACCACTCCAACATCCAATGGTGATGATAAAAATAAATTAAATTAAGAAGTTTTGTATTGCTGTTAATTGAAAAGCATTGTAATTATACTTATAATTGAATTATTTCACTTTTCCAGAGATCAGGAAAATGAAATGGGGACCTTTTATTTTGAAACACTTTCCCGAATTATTCAAATTCCTTTAATAATAATATCGGATCAAGAGAGAAAAATTTGCGTGTTAAAAATTTTGCTAAACTTTTTACCTATTTTATTCGAATCAACGGTTTGTTTTTAATTCGCTATAGGTAATTTATTTACTTTCAGGGTAGGATTGAAACAAGTTGCTCGAATTCATTCTGGATTAAGGGTAACCGAGAGAATCCAGGCGATTTATGGTAGTAATTAAGGCTAATTAATTGGACTACGGATAAAAGTAAATGAAAAAGAGATAAATTCGACGGAAAAAAATATGAAAGCTATTGATATTTTAAAATGGAAAAAGTAGGTATTTGTGTTTCAAGGTAATTAAAAGTATCATGTAAGTTGCGCAAACATTATTGTGTACTACAGTAATTATTTTTTCAATGTTCATTTTCGGTATCGTCCCTGTTGCCCATCCTCTTGGGACCAAAGAATAATTAATCTATTTTATATAAGCACGTATTAATGCTTTTAGAACTTAAAAAATAATGTATTTTCCTAATTTAGTTTAAACATTTTAATAAACGAGTGCGCAGCTTCACCCGAGTGCATGTCGGTTATCTATCCAAAAAGCATCCCATGTCGTTCTCGGGGTTTCAAACTACTTTCATACCATAATTCATTCAAATCGGCTAAAGCGTGAAATAGTAGCAGACAGATAGACACAGTTACTTTCGCATTTATAATAGTAGTATGTATTGAAGTTAGATATTTAGAAAAAAAATTTCGTCATTGTGAAAGTAGACGTCCAGGTCCTCTGTGCTTCGGAAGGCACGTTAAATTGTGGGTCCCTGTTTTTACTGCAACTGATTTAACACACCAACACACGTTGGGCCAGCGTGTTGGTGTTTTGGTCCAAACTCCTCCTGTGTTTCTCCCATACAGGAAGGCCTGTGCCCAGCAGTGGGACGTATATAGGTTGATGATGATGAAGATGATGATGACTTTGAAGGAAGGTCATAGAGTTATTATACAAGTCTTCGGTAGCTCAGAGGTCAGTTCAGTCACCAGGATTGTAAAAGGTTGCGGATTTTTTTATTTCATTTTTAGAATTCATAACTGGGTAGCTCTTGGTCTTAATCTCACCTGATGGTAATGATGATAAGGCTATCGAAGTGAGCTACACTCAGAATACTCAACCACAGAGGAACAGGCTATCTTAAATTTTACGTTCAACTGCTGGAACACAACAATACTGTTAACATTATTGTTATAGCGGCACACTTAGGTAACGGCCTGGCCACGGGAACGGGCGGCGCCGGCGGTGGCGTCTCGGCAACCACTGCGCGCTGTCTCGATGTCGGCCTCGCAGCGCGGTCACACGCAGAGGTTGCCGAGACGCCGCCGCCGCCCGTTCCCGTTGCCAGGCCGTAAGATGGTGGCTGGCTAGGCAGACTTAGAATAGCCCTATCATCAAACAAACCCAGCAGAAAATTTTTGCCGCCACGGGAATTGAACCCCGGACTAGGGAATGCAATCTTGTTCTTGCGAGATTCTTCTTCTTCCTCTTCGTCGTACGGGCGGTTTCTGATAGAATTAATGAAATTCTTTGGAAATTCAGTTGTAAAAATATATATTATGACACACACGGAACAGACAAGAAGTAATCAAAAAAACAATATAATAATTGACATAGAACTAAAAACTTAAATTAAAAGTAAAAGGAGTATGCCTAGCCTATACAACCTCTAACACTGCCCCTTTGTGTAGGCATTAGCAACTCCAGTGGCACCAGTTTAATGAATGACAAACTCAAATACTAAAGCTACCGCCATTACCATCAAAATACATTTAAGCTTTTTACAAAAGATTGATGCTTCTCTTTAGTGAGCGCTTTAGTTAACACATCTGCTGCTAACTCAGCTGAGGGTCTGTACAGTACTTTAATGATACCTGCACTCACAGACTCGCAAATGAAGTGATAAAGCACGTCAATGTGCTTGGTCCGTTTAAACGACTCATTTATTATAAGTTTGTGTATACTCTGATTGTCGTTGTACACAGCTACTGGCTCTTGTGGGTTTATGCCAAATTTTAACTCACTAAAGAAATTTCTAATGAATTTGGCTTCTCTAACTGCAGAACCTAGACTAAAGAATTCCGCTTCAGTTGAAGACAGCGCTACAACATTTTGCTTTTTGGCTCCCCAGTTTAATAGAGAATCCCCTAATAAGGTCAGTACGCCAGAATATGAACGCCTATCTGCAACATCTCCGGCCCAATCAGCGTCACACAAGATATGTATCTTATGAGGTCCTTTACGTTTAAAATTAAGCCCAAACTATTTCGTACCTTGCAAATAACGTAATACTCGTTTTGCAGCTACCCAATGTTTCTCATTGAAACATGTGTTATACTGGCTCAGTTTGCTGCAAGCGAAAGCAATGTCCGGACGTGTACTAACAGCTAGGTACATAAGACTACCGATTAATTCCTGATAAGGAAGTTTATTGTCACACTCTGAAGCTTTTTCTAAATTAAAATTCACCTCCATCGGAGTAGAAATAGGCTTACATTCATTCATCCCAAATTTCTGTAATAAGTTTTGTACATAAACAGTTTGTGACATTTTCAATGTGCCATTGGGTCTATCCCTATCTATTTTAATGCCTAATGCTTGCTTAACAGGTCCCAGTAATTTAATTTTAAAATTTTTGCTTAATGAATCGTAAAGTTCTTTCTTGCCTTTTATACTATTACTAAAAACGTAAAAATCATCTACATAAAGCGCAATGATCACTTTGTCCTTGCCAAAATCCTTCTGATAAACACATCTCTCACATTTTAATTATGTGAATCCATTACCAATAAGAACATTATGAACTTTTTCGTTCCAGGCACGACTTGCCTGTTTAAGGCCATAAAGACTTTTCTTCAATAAGCAAACTTTGTCCTGCCCCACAATCTTAAAACCATCTGGTTGCTCCATAAAAATGGTTTCGCGGAGGTCTCCATTAAGGAAAGCAGTAGTAACATCAATGTGTTCGATGTCCATATCAAACTCTGACCAATGTGTCGATAATAGCTGTGAAATACCTGTTCAACACCATGATGTAGTTGATCATACTCATGAACCTAATTAATGAAATTCTTTGGAAATTCAGTTGTAAAAATATATATTATGACACACACGGAACAGACAAGAAGTAATCAAAAAAACAATATAATAATTGACATAGAACTAAAAACTTAAATTAAAAGTAAAAGGAGTATGCCTAGCCCATACAACCTCTAACAGTTTCCGCAAATCGACGTCAGTTGCGCCTGTTTTGCGTCAGAGGATGGTGAGCTGGGTTACTCAGCCATCCCAGCTCCTCCAGGTAGTCACCCAGCGCCTTAACGTTGCCCAGCACCTCCCGAAGGCTACCCGGGTTGCCCAGGTAGTTTGTCCGGTAGTTAGCCACACCCCTGCATTCCAGCAGAACGTGGTGGGCTTAAAGATACCTGCATGTCGTAGCGAATCCATCTGTGGTCCGAGCAAGATGCCTCGTTAGAGACATGCCAGTTCGAGATGAGATTGGCTGCCACCGGTGATGCTAGTGTCAGGTCTATGATGGTCCTGCATCCTCTACCGATGAAGGTGGGTTCATTACCTATGTTTAGGATTTCTAGATTTGTAGAAAGTAAGAATTAAACGAGATGGTTAACTCTTGCATTACTGTCTTCCATGCCCCACAGTTGATGGTGGGCGTTGGAGTCAGTTGAGATGATCAGCTCCAGCCCGACCCTTTCACAGAACCGAACCAGGCGGGTTACTTCTTCTGGAGGCATGTCGCCGCCGTCGGGCATGTATGCTGATGCGATGACCACATCAAGGTTGTTGACGTCTTGATTAGGTGTTAGCCTTATGGCACTAAGGTCTCTGGAACAGAAATCCGTTAGTGGCTGTGTTTTTATGTCGTTAGATATGTATATACAGGATCTTACAACGCTTACAGGGGCACACACAAGCTTACCTCCTAGCCCGGAGAGTCCTCTTATGGTGCCACCCCTGATCCACGGCTCCTGAATCAGGGCAACTGCTGTGTTGTGAACCTCCAACCATCTACGTAACTGAGCCGTTGCCGTAATGCTGTGGTAGAGGTTGCATTGGACGAGTTGGGCTTTAGAGGGGGATGCCATCTTGGCTTTCCTCTCCCTCTAAGACCAGCTCACCGATGCCCAGAAGCACATCCTCACTGTCAAGTGGAGGCGCCTCCTGGCTGGGTCCCGGCATGACGACAGGTGTTGTGCACGGGGCCTTGTCGGTGGTTGAGATGCACGGTTGTGCAGTTGGTTGCATCCTCGGATTGTTGGAATCCTGCCTGAAGCCTGGATCTTATCACCCGTTTCGCGAGCAATATGACCACTGATCGCAGATGTTATGGCGATTTTGTGCTCTGGAGTTAAAGCAGCTGCAGCCGCATAAGAGGCTGGTCTGGGGTGCTGGGATTGCGACAGCTTCGGTTTCTTGGGCTCACCTCTTGGAGAGATAGTCTCGTCGAGTCTTGCCCTTTTCGCCGAGGCCACTGCCTTCCCCGCCTTCCCGTGTGCCGAATCCTTCGCCTGGCTAGGTCCTGGCACCGCTTTAGGTTCCTCGAGCGGCGGGTTTCCCCGTGGTTCCGCCCTTAGCCACCATGGCAGTGTCGTCCGCACAGTGGGTTTCTCGAGCGGCAGGTTTCCCTGTGGTTCCGCCCTTGGCCCCCCAGATGGCTCCAGATCCTCTCCTTGCTCCAGATTCGTAGGCTGCGGTAAAGAGCCTACGGCTTACGCTGGTTCCTCTTAGCCTCGAGCCTTTTCAGCCTTTTCCTGCTTCGCTGGCTCCCTTTCGTGCCCGCCGTTTCCCCTTGCCTGTTGACCCCCTTTGCAGGTTGTCCACTGGCCTGGTTCCTCGGCTGGCTCGTCTGGGACCAGTTCTGCTGGATCTGGCGTCGAATTTCCTCCGCGTTGGTGTTAGGCAGAGGTGTATGAGACACCTCGATGACCTCCATGGGTTTCCCTACGGTTGCCACCAAAGTGTTGTCAGACTCAGAGATTGCCGGTTGCCCAGCTTTCCCGTGAGTCGGGGTCGATGTGCCCTAAGGTTTCCCCTCGGGAGTGTTCGGATCGGTAGTATTATGATTTTTCGGATCCATAGTGTGTGTAGTGAAAGTTTTGTCCACCTGGCTTCCCACCCTCCATGGAGCCCGCACAATCTGGGAGTGCCCGTAGAAGACGGTGCACTAGGATTGCCAGGTAGGTATAGGGGTAAGGGGTTGGTGAGTTGGTGCAACATCGGGTGCTCGGAGAGTGTGAATGATCAGTCCACACACCCTAGCTCCGTCAGCATGACCTTCACCTGTCCTTGCGGACACCCCCCACGCCTCGCCTGCGGCCCTCTGACGGGACGCAAGAACCATTTCCCCTCACTTAGCTAAGGTGAGGGGCCACCGTTTAGAATGAAATCCAGACCAAAGGGGCGTGTTGCGCTGCGAGAGTACTACTCTGACTCTCACGCCGCTCAACCTCCCAGGACTCCTTCATCCATTCGTACGGCGCTCAACTGCGCAGGTCCTAGCGCAAGAGAGGCTGGGTAGTCCAACGGAACGCCTCCCATATTCCGTTGGAGCCGGGGGCCTTTGTAGGTCGGCCCTGGGGAGTGAAGGGATGTTAGGGAAAAAGGGGTAGGAGAGAAATGAGTGAAAAGAGGAGGGATGCGACTGACCGTTTCAGTTGCGTCTGATTCATATAGAATCAGACAAATAACAGGCGGCAACCACGTGAAGGACAACAGTCAGACTTGCCTTGGGGATCTACACGACTTGCGCTCTCCCCCAAGGCCCTTCGCCATATTATCTACCGGGACAGATAGATAAACTAGGCGGAAGATTTCGTCAACACGTCTTAATATGCGTTTCCTTGACAAGACCTTCCGCCCGCCCAAACAGCTTCTTGCGAGATTTCGGACATATATACCGAGATTAATCTCGGCCGAAAATCTGATGAGATCTCGCGAGAGGATTAAACATAAGGATAAATCCAAAAAATATAATTATAATTTTAATATAATTATATTTTCTTAACTTAAAATACACACAGTACAGTATTTGACTAGTAAGTTTGAATTCATTATTCGCCGTGCAATTAAGTCCGATGGAACTTGCCGAGTGTTATATTACACAATCTACTACAACTAGCAGATTTACGCTAGTTTACCAGTTAATAACTGATGATTTACTACTAAACCTTTGTAAATTTTAACACATACATGTTGAACATTAAACTATGCTGCTTACAAAAGCTTTGTCCCTACGTATGGTAGTAATAAATGGACCAACTATTGGTATGATTGGTTGCTATCCTTATCAAATACCAGAAATATTTTTTATACAACTAGATGACTAGCAATTTGTTAGCCCACCATGTGGTAAGTGGCTCCTGTCGCCTATTAGACATCTGTAATAACAAATAAAAAATCAGCTGGTATTGCAGGTGCGTTGTCATCCTGAGGCCTAAGATGAAATGCTTTCCATGCCCAGTAATTATTGTCCATATTTTGTGCAATTAAAGTTTGAATAAATGAAAAATAATTACGCTGGCTTCTTTTTCCTTCTATTCGAGCGAATCTGTTTTACTTCCGTAGTAGGAAAGGTGGTGGTACTTAAACACGGGCCTACCACCTAGTAAATGAAAATGAAAATATGTGATAAAAATATAAATTAAGTGGGTAAAAATTTTAATTATTATAGAGTGTACTTTCTTTCTAGAAGTAGCACTGGTGGCGTTGGGCGGCGCAAGCGCAGCGTTGGTTCTTCTAGTAGTGATGGCGGGAGTGTTCGTCGCGCGCAGGCGCAAGAATAGTCCTTCACCTGCTCCGTCGCCCCCGATATTGGTCTACCCGCCACATGACATTTCTGCTTCTTGCTATATGTAAGTAATTCTTTAATTTCATTTTTATACGTGTCACATAATCTTCAATTTATTTTAAATACGATAATATTACATGTAGAAATTAATAAAGGCCAACCGAGACAGGATGTTCGCTCTCGGCCGAGACCGAGAGTAAAATAAAATTTCTACCGAGACTGAGAATTAAAAAATCGTGAAAAAAATGAAAATTACACAATTTTGCATAATAAATCCCTCAAATGCTAAATAAGCTCAGTGGGTCTTTGACCAATCACAATCGACGGCTCGCTCACGCACTGACACCCAGCGCCTGCACATCATATCAGCCTACGATCAGATTTTCAAAGCACAAAAACGATGCATACGATCAATTTGTGGTATTGGTAGCAGAGATAGTTATGTACCATATTTTAAAACACTTAAAATACTGACCTTACCTTGCTTATATATTTTAGAAGCTGCAAACTTTTTTAAAAGTAACGAAAACCTATTTGAAAAGATAGCACTTCAGCGGAAAACCCCTGTAAGATCACAGTACAGTACAAAGTTGGTTATACCTAAATGTAAAACAGCACTCTACCGAAAAAGTATTCTGCGCCTAGCACCTCGTATTTATAATAAGATACCCGACAACATAAAAGCCCTAAGTCTAAAGCAATTCAAAAGTAAATTATTTGAAATACTAATTCAAAAGTGTTACTACTCATTACAAGATTTTTTAAATGACAACTCTCATGACTGGAATGTTTAGATTTATTTATTTTTTATTTTTATTGGCTGACATGATATTATTATTATTGTTTATCATTTTGACTAATCTTTAATTGTATCAATCATAGTATGTGTACTCCAATTAATATGAATGGCATTTCCTTTATGACATTTTGAATTAATAACAATTATTGACTTGACTCAGCATGACATAAAAACTGTTTACATTTTATTTTATTTTAGTACATAAGTCAATGGTTACTTTACTTCAATTGTATATATAAATATGTAATGTTAAATCTAATAATTGTAATAATAGTACTGTATTGACATTATTTTTTGCACATCCGTTATGGATAAAATGTGAAGGACTTCATATTTTATGTAACACCAAATTTGTATCTACTCACATATTAGCAAATAAATTATTCTGATTCTGATTCTGATCCTTTAATGTCTACTGCTGAACAAAAGCTTCCCCCATCGATTTCCAAAGGGATCGGTTTTGCGTAGCCTGCATCCAAAGGCTTCCCGCGATTCTGACCAGTTGTCTATCTATTGAGTGACAGGCCGTCCTACTTTGCACTTTCCGGTACGTGGTCGTCATGCTGGAACTTTAACGCCCCATTGGCCTCCCGTTCTGCGCGTTATGTGCCCAGCCCACTTTAGCTTGCTAATATTATGAGTTATGACAGTGACTTCTGATTCTATCTCATAGGGAAACACCTAACATAGCTCGCTCCATAGTTCGTTAGGTGACAGTACAGAAGGTTTTAATTCAGCGACCACAGTTTCACAGTTGTCTTTAATAGACTAAGCTCTTTCGACCTCAAGAAACAGAAATGTCATTTATTTTACTTAATTTCAAGGCAAGCCTTGAAGATATCTCGTTTGATAATTATATAAAGGGTGTATCGAGTACGCTCTCATAAACGCTGGCAGATGGCAGTGCTTCTCATTCTTAACGGGCTTTGTAAAAAAAATTAAGTAGCGAAAAAATACGGCATTTATTACATTTTAGTATGAAATAGCAGTTTTTTTTACATTTTCATAACTTTTTATAAGTCGTGTTTAGGATGTCACCACTGCCATATGCCTTTGCTATCAATAGCGTTCCCCTTTCATCCTGTATAGCTCTAAGAATTAGTATACATATGACTATTCTTAATTTTCGATTTTAACATTATTATAAATGTTTATGTTAATTATTTTAATTACATACATATGACTGTCAGTCTGATTTGTCAAATGACGATAAAATTGCCCCGGACAGCGAAATATTGGTCCTAGAATCTAATTATTTGCCTTTGCTATCAATAGCGTTCCCCTTTCATCCTGTATAGCTTTGAATTAGTATACATATGACTGTCAGTCTGATTTGTCAAATGACGATAAAATTGCTCCGGACAGCAAAATATTGGTCCTAGAATCTAATTATTTCTCCAGTTACCAAGCTCGACAGTATTTCAGAAACCTTTCACGAACTCCTAAAATGGTTGACTCAAATGAAATAACAATTCAGTCATTCTGCGTGACCACCCAAACAAAGAGGTACTGAAAGATTTCAAATTGAATTTTTTTAACAGGTAACAAATAACTAATACAATGGAATCCTGCTAAGTCTTATTTTGTATTTCCACACCTGGTTCTTTCATTCAAAGTAATTCTTTGATTAAATTTTAAATTGCGTTGGTATAATATTGTTGGCGAGCAAGAACATTTTGGGAAATTAAATATGGTGAATTTGATGGAAAATACCGTGTAACATCTTTAAATTAGGGACAACTGAATTTGAGTATGAGGTATAAAAATGGTAATGCGACAAAATTAACACTTTGCTTTTCTAATGACTTTTATATTTGTTTGTTTGGCATCATCAGAATATTTCCCGTTTAATAATTAATTACTCGCCTAAAGACTTGTAAGTTAAGTCTAAATTAAAAGTAGCTTAGCATATCCTAATTTTTCTGCGCAGCCTCGACTTAAAAAGGTAGAATGAATATTAATTACTTGCAAATTCGCCCTTGGTTAATGAACATTACGGCTGGAGTGGATTTTTACGGAGTTAATAAATATTTAAAACGGCAAATTATTTTTGTGCCGTCGTATTAAGATATCGTTAGGTAACTATGTGGAAAATATTTTTAATGTTTTTACTCATAATGCGCTCACAATAGGCAAAATGAGATAGGGACCATGTGATCCAGTCAAAATTAAAATCCTTACAACTGAGTCAGACTATGTTTGGTCACCAGCAACCATGGGTTCTGTAGAGCACACTTGAATTTTTTATATGAGTTTTCCCGAACACACAGAACTCCCTTTCCTAAGCATCAAACTATTTTTAGACCCAATTCAATTCACCTTCATCAAGAAGATGTCTGTTGAATGTCGACAAAATAATTGTGATTCAGTTAACTCTGCTGTAATCTTATGAACCATATAAATAGATTGTTTCTAATCTATTATTCCAATATTTGTTTGCTAGTATAACATTTATTTTACTTAGGAAACTTTAATAAGACAAATAATTCTATAGATATTTTCGATTTAAAAAACATTCAGAAATAAAATAACACATTATTTAAGTAACATGTCATGTTACTTAAATAAACAACATTGTTTTTTTTTATAAATATTGTATTGTTGTAACAATATAAACCAATGTTGTGAATCTTTAACAAATACAACATTTGTTAAAGATTGTAATTAATTATGCTAAAGAAATAGTAAAATAATGGTTCAGTATACTTATGTATTTTTATGTAATTCGTATTTTATTATATTTGTATACTTAAATGTATTTTAGGTAAATTAATTTTGCAAATACCACTCAACAAATAAAATACCATTCTATAATGCAATTTTTATTAAATAATTAAGTGCAGTTCGAGCAGCACCGATCCTGTCTTGAAGTGCTTTTATTGCTGTCTCATTCGAAGAACGGTAATGAGATTTGACGTGATTGCACACACCATTCTATTTAAAGCCACTTATTTCTAAATGTGCTATGAATAACTAAGGAAAAAATATTAATAATTAATTTTGATTATTTAAATACTATAAATAACTAAATAAAGCTAGATATTTTCAACAAATATCGAACCTTTGCTTTCGTAGAGAGGGCTGCTGACCACTCAACCACCAGCCAGCTATTAAAAACCAAATTGTTCGTACTCAATACACAACCGCCTACACTAAACGGGATTCGAATCTAGAGCTGGTAGTGACATAGCCAATTCAGAGTACACTTCAGTAACCTGGCAGTGAATCACAAAGTGTATATATTATAAAATTACAAAACCTATATAAAAAAAACAGTAAATTAGAAAATAGTTAAAATATCTTAGTATTAGCATCAAAATTGGATGGTAACCCATGGGAGTAGGGAAGGCGTGGGGAAACAGAACCAATTCTCCCTAAATGGATTTTTATATATGCTAAACTAGTGCTTATGCCTTTGACATAAAGCTTTGGGACTGTTAGGAAATTATTTTTCTGTTGATTTGCAGCCTAATACCTAAAGCTATTGTTTGTGACTGCATGTTATGTTAGGTGATCGCATTTACCTGTTTAATTTAAAAAATGAAAGAACGAAAGTCTGTTGTATCTGGATCCTTGTTTCAGCTTACTAATTGTCGAAGAATTTTTGTTATTTTTTTGGTATTTTCACTTTGAATTTTATGAAGCCCTAAAATAAAGTTTTTGTATTTTAATTCTTGCCATAGTGTTTAAATTTTCCGTATTATTGTAAATTTTCTGTAAAACCGTCTCATTCCTTACCTCATCTTCATTATTATTATGATCAACATTTTTCTATACCTACACATCTCTCAAATTCCTGCACTCGCTTGCAAAATTAACGCAGAAGTCCATCGTTCCATATTGCCTGTACTAAAATAGAAAATAGCTTCGCCTAATTAAAAATACATAGCGTCGTGCTTTCCTTGCTAACAACAAATTCAAGACCAATTCTTAGAACGGATATTTAAATTTCTACGTTGCATTCTTTCTGTTACTTTTTTATTTTCATTGAACATCTTTCCGCTATCCTCTTAAGTAATGAAAATCAAAAAAGACAAATAATAAAATTCTTCCTAACACCTAGCTACGTACGTGTTTAACTTACTCCAAGCTGGGTATAAGTTAGAAAAATATTTCTACATGAGTCATATTGTTTAAATCACTTACATCGATGACCATTATTCAAGGCGACATAAAAAAATAATTCAACTCAAATTATTTACATTTATTTTCATGCATAATTCAACTTGCGCGTCTTATATCTCTTACATGCCTCGGTTTTGCATTATGTTATACGACTTAGACGCAAATAAAAACACATGAAAATTAAATACACAGTATTTCCGCCTCATAAATTAAAGATATAAAGTGAAGTACCTAACCAACTAGATGCCTTCCAGTTATGCTGTTTCATTTTATATTTAATGTTTTTAGCAAAACACATCTCTTATTATTAAGATATCTTATAAGGTTTGGCTGGCAAACCACTGGTGGCCAACCTGATGGTAAGTGGTTACCATTACATATAGACACTTGTAGTTCATTGAGCACAAAAATGCGAGCGAATGTGGAGGTGCTACCCCAGTCGGGCGAACATTATGAAGAGAAGCTTATGTTGTTGCGTCACTGCGCTAGGAACCAAAAATGTATTGTATTGGTTCTTAGTTGTGACAGTTATTTTAAAACTATTTTGCCTTTTCAAGTCTATTTGCAGAGCTTTACGGACTTCTTCTCGTGGTCTGAATAGTGAGAAGACACAAACAGTATCACGGAGATATTCTTTTTTTCGTGTTTAGTTCTTGTTTGGATAACCAAACAAGAATATAACTCGAAATTATAATACCTCCTTTAAGGCGTTGATTTTGACTACAGCTATAATATGACTTTTAATATTACTGACTGCTACAGACTAACAAAGTGAGAGAGTTTCGTAAAATTAGGCGAATTCACGGAAGTAATTTTCGCTCAAATTGCATTAAGGGAAAGTATGCGGGCAGCAAGTTTATTCATCACCAACAAAAATCGAAATAAGCTTCTAGTAATCAAATTCATTATCAACTGTGTAGGCGACTAACTTATGTAGTTTTAACACGACATTTACTTTGTTCAACGGAGCTTAATGTTCCGTCTGGGATATTATTTCAATATAAATTGGTTTTCAATTTTGCATATTTTACTACTAAAAAACCTTGAGTCATTGTCGTACGATGACTGATTTTTGAATATATACAGACGACAGCACATCAAGTATAACAATAAGGAAACCGCCTTTATTACGAAGCTAAGGGCGCTCTCGAGGTTAAACTGTTACGCTTGATGAGCTTTTGGAAGTGCCCAGTTAAAGCAGTTAACCATCACCAAAGGTGTGGCTTATGATTAAAAAAGTTTTCTTTCAAACTACCTTTTCTTGAAGACCCGTCAAAGATAATAGGGGTTAAAGTATGAAGTTGCCGTTTTATTGTAGTAGGTACTTCGAATTGACATGGAACCTTCATGGTTTGAGATTTTTGAGTGAAACTTGTTTCTAATGGTACCTATGAGGTTCTTCTTTTAAAAAATGTGCAACATTCCATTATCAACTTTCAGTGGTTTTTTTTTTCATTTTTTAGACAAGAAAGATGGATACTTCGAAAATTCGAGTGATTTTTGAATACGAGTTCCGACGCGGAACTAACGCGGCAGAAACAGCTCGCAATATCAATGTTGCGTTTGGAGAGGGGAATGCTAATGAACACACCGTGCTATTTTGGTTAAAACGCTTTCGTGATGGAAAGTTTGATTTTAAGAACGAACCACATGTAAGATCGCTTACACAGGTGAATAACAATGAATAACAAAGAGATGGTGGAAGCCGATCCGAGCCAAACTACCCAGTAATGAGCGGCATGGTTTAACGTTACCTTACCAACAATATTGACTGATTTGCGTCAAATCAATAAAATATGAAAAATGGGTGCCTCATTTGACTGATCTGCAAAAAAAATGAAGGAATATTGGATCGAATTGTGACATGTGATAAAAAGTGGATTATTTACGATAACCGTAAGCGAAAAGTGCAATGGCTGACCCCAGGTTAAACGCCGCAACAGTGTCCTAAAGCAAAGCCCACCAGTAAAAAAGTAATGGTAACTGTTTGATGGTCTCAGCATGGTGTTATTCACTATAGCTTTCTCCGATCTGGTCAAGCAATAACGACAAATGTCTACTGTGCTGAACTCCGAACAATGATAACAAAACTTGCAGTGAAACAGCCCCGTACAGTTATTGCTCCATGATAACGCGAGACCTCATACAGCAACAGAAACCGTTTTAACTCTACAGGAACTTCAATTAGAAACGATTCGTAGACCTTGCTCCAACGGACTACCATTTTTTTCGTGATTTGGACAATTTTCTACGTGATAAAAAGTTTTCTTCCCATGAGGCAGTACAAAATGCTTTCACCGAGTTTGTAGAATCTAGATCACCAGAGTTCTATCGCAAAGGCATAAATGACCTTCCTATTAGATGGCAGCAATGTAAAGATAATATTGGTAGATATTTTGATTAAATAAATATGTTAAATTAAAAATAAAACAAATTTCAATTTTTCAGTACAAATCGGCAATTTCATACTTTAACCCCTTATATTATTTCTGTTAACTTAACCTGTCAAGCGACACATTTCAGACACAAACCCGACTAACGTTGGATCTGGTATAAAACTGATCGCTGCCTTTTTTTCAAATAAAAGTGATAGCAGCAGTTATTACTTGTTATATACTGCCGGGAGTCTAAATAACAAATAATTATGATTCAAATAATTAAATAACCTATCCATACGAAATAAAACATTCTCTCAGGAATCTCTTTTTAGAAAAAAAAATTTCATACTTGTTTTATACGGCGATTTCTTCGAATCGTGAATAAAAAATTTGGACAGTAGAAGTTTAATTATTTGTTTGTAATTTTTCAAACTTTTTTGATTTCGTAAGTGAACCCTTGTACAATTTCAACAATTTTATTAAAACTTTGAATGACAATCACGTTCTCTTTGTATTGTACGACTGAATCAATTTGCTTGATCAAAGGAAAAAACTTAAATTAAAAACAAATATTTCACCCTCATTAAGAGATTTCCTGACGTAAAGGTGAAAATCTAAATTCAAGGCATAATAACACGATACTGCTGGCACAGTAGTATCGTTTTCTTGATTGACTCCAACAAACGCCATAAATCCTGCTACTAAGCCAGAAAATCCGATATTATTTTGTAGTTTTTTAAAAAAAAAACAATAAGAAATTTAGTACCTTGTTTCTTTGTCGTACTTCCAGCACTTGGACTTCTTTGTCGGTACATGTCCTCCCTCCTGCTTATACATAACATGGGTTCTTTCAAAAGAGCACCTTTGCGCCGGCAAGGTGGAAGCGACTAGAGCAGTCTCTAAGCTGCACTAGTTGTCTTCGCATATGGACTCTTTTTACCGATCCACATCAGGTGGTGTTGAGTTATTGCCCGTGCGATGTACTTATAAATAAATTATTTTTCTAAATTACGAATTCAACTCGCAAAAAGTAACAAATCTTATCGTTTTGATTGCCACATTGCACGTTAAATTGACACATACCTACAAAATCTTTTTCTGTTGAAAAATCTAAGTAAAACATGTTTAGGTACATATTTTGTAAACTTACCAAATATGGCTTAGAATCAAGGTTCATTAAGTGCAAAGTTTCTTGCATATTCTTCTCAGTATGGAGAAAAAGGAAAAGGAAAACTGAGTAAGGATTATCTATCCCTTTATAAGTCATAAATGGTTGTTAGAAAATGTTCGACTAAAAATCACCTAACAAGTATGAACCCGTCAAGTGTCAGATTCCAGACATAAACGCCTTTTGAATTGTCATGACCTCTAGAGGTATAACGCCGACTGACAGATTAACGTAAAGAACAGGTAAAAAGTTTGGTTATTCATACTGCATCTTCCGTCTTTTTGGTATGAGCCCCGTGGATATTGAAATAATGCGGCTAAAATCTGTCAAAATAAAGGTCTCCCTCTCCCTCTCCCTCTCCCTCTCCCTCTCCCTCTCCCTCTCCCTCTCCCTCTCCCTCTCCCTCTCCCTCTCCCTCTCCCTCTCCCTCTCCCTCTCCCTCTCCCTCTCCCTCTCCCTCTCCCTCTCCCTCTCCCTCTCCCTCTCCCTCTCCCTCTCCCTCTCCCTCTCCCTCTCCCTCTCCCTCTCCCTCTCCCTCTCCCTCTCCCTCTCCCTCTCCCTCTCCCTCTCCCTCTCCCTCTCCCTCTCCCTCTCCCTCTCCCTCTCCCTCTCCCTCTCCCTCTCCCTCTCCCTCTCCCTCTCCCTCTCCCTCTCCCTCTCCCTCTCCCTCTCCCTCTCCCTCTCCCTCTCCCTCTCCCTCTCCCTCTCCCTCTCCCTCTCCCTCTCCCTCTCCCTCTCCCTCTCCTTCTCCTTCTCCTTCTCCTTCGCCTTCTCCTTCTCCTTCTCCTTAATTATTTAAGAAAATACCATTAAAATAAATACATTCCCAATTCTATTTGATAGGGCACTTAATTATAAAACTTAATATTTTGATAAATTACTAAACAATAAGAAATCAATCCTGGTTTTCATTAAAAGCTGTCGAACTTTTAATTAAAACTAGGTTAGCTTTAGCTTTAGCTTTAGCTTTAGCTACTTTCAATAAAATAATTGTTTTTACCTAATTTTTGTACCTATTTTATGCAAAAGCATTTTAAAACTCTCAAATGTATTCTTGAAATTTTAAGACTCATAACATAATTATCTAACTAAATGATTATTTCAACAGTTTTGGAACATGTAGAAGACTATGCCCAACTTAATAACCACGCGCAAATACACTACTCGCATGCAAAATATTGATAAGTAATGCACGGTATATATGTTACAATAAAATACCACTTTATTTTGTATCTGATTTGCGTGTTTTCTTAGCAATGCTATTTTAAAATTCATGCTGCAGCATAATTTTGGTCGTGATACACGACTATGATTGTAGTTTCAAGAACAAACATCAACAACAAGCCAGCCACAAGCAACAATTTAGTTAGCAGAACCAGAACGTTAATTAACATTTCAAACGGTTGTTGACGGTACGCCGCTTCGTGAATGATTGTGATTAATGACACTTTGACATGAGTGGCGGTTAAGGACCCTTATGTTTGGGCTAATAAAGTTGTGATATTTCCTTTTAGAGTTCCGGAAAACATGACACGTAAGCTTTGTGCTAAGGGCCTATTTGTCCGTCTGTCCATTTCACCCGTCACCCGTCAAATGTAAACTTACTATGCTGAGTTTTGGACTTTATGTTGTGTTTGACGACGTAAACAATGCGCTATCTCAAGTAATGAATTGGTTTACTGTGAACAATTTACAACTGAATGCAAAGAAAACTAATTGTATTAAATTTATTTTACCTAATGTGGATACAAACATTAAATTAAATAATCAGTCGCTAAATTTAATTCAATCCACCACGTTTTTAGGCATTACAATCGATGCGAAACACCAGTGGAACCCTCACATCACAACACTTTGTAGTAGACTTAGCTCCGCGGCTTATGCTATTAGAAAAATAAGGCAATATACTGATATTGCCACGGCGCGCTTGGTTTACTTTAGTTACTTCCATAGTATTATGTCGTATGGTATTCTTCTGTGGGGTAAAGCAGCAGACATTGAAACAGTATTTATCTTGCAAAAACGTGCAATTAGAGCAATCTACTGCCTTGCTGCTCGAACATCTCTTAGTGACTTGTTTAAAGAAATAGATATACTAACAGTGGCTTCTCAATATATTTATGCTTGCATAATTTTTGTACGTCAAAATTTAAATTCCTACTTAAGACACAGCGATGAACATGCATTAAATACAAGAAATAAAAATAAGTTGATCTTACCGTGTCTAAGACTGCATAAAGTTTTTAATACTTTTATGGGTCAAAGCATACTTTACTATAACAAGATTCCTAATAACGTACTAGACTTGCCATTTGACAAATTTAAAATTCACATTAAGAAAATTCTAATGTCCAAAGGTTACTATACTATTAACGATTATATAAATGACAAAAATGCTTGGTTGTAACTTATAATGTCATATAGTTATTTCCACCAATAGCATTTCATTGATTTTGTGGTTGC
The DNA here is from genome assembly GCA_947347705.1 of Nymphula nitidulata. Lineage (NCBI taxonomy): Eukaryota > Metazoa > Arthropoda > Insecta > Lepidoptera > Crambidae > Nymphula > Nymphula nitidulata. The sequence goes on from OX374633.1 coordinate 11,171,748, forward strand.
TGGAAGATGTCATGCTCTCTATAAGTTTCTGCGGTGGTGGCGTCGTGTGCCGGGTCGCTCCGTTCCCTATGATATGGTTGAGCGGAGCGATGGCTGGCACATGCGTCATACTTGTGAACAGGTGCCACTAGTGGAAATGGTCATCTCTAAGCTTCCTTGATTTTGTAATAATTTACCTACATATTCATCAATAGTATAATTTTTGAGGGATTTTTGAGGTATATGTCATTATAGGATATTATATATAAAACAATACATTTATTATTGTAATGACGTGGTCAGACAAGTGTTTAAAATTAATGAAACATGTTTAGCTTTATTAGCTCTTTGTATATTAATTGTTGACCTTTGTGTATTGTAATACCTATATTGTGATGGTACATTGTCGGACAGCCTTTAAATACAGTAAATATTCTTATCATTAGGTACTTATTGGTACTTTAATATACCTTTTTTTATACTCTGTGCGACACTGCACTGCTAAATACTATTACTGTGTAATTAAACATTGTAACTTAATGATTAAAAAGAGTGACTACACGAGTTTGTTGCCGGAATCTTCTCGGTAGTTCAACTTTTGGAACCGGTGTAAATTCAGACAGACTGACAGACAGACAGACAGACTGACTGACTGACGGACAGACAGACAGACAGACAGACTGACATAACATTCTTAGCTTACGTAGATCCAGATAAGACAGAGAGACACACATTATGAAATTGTTAGTTAGTTAATATTATTTTTATGTGATAGACTTAAGGGTTTTTTTGTTGACGATTCGAAAGTGCTTCTTGGGGGCCTAATTGAATAAAGATATTTTCATTTTTCATTTTGACTTTTATCGGTAAAATCGAAATTATTTATTTATTTGTAAAACCTAGTAGTAGTAGCGACAAAAAGTCTATGTGAATACTAAGGGATTTTATTATTCGCATTTTTAAAGACAAACCGTTACAAAGTGAAAATATCAAATGTAACAGAAGCATTACATCGATTTTTATATTTCCTCTGCAATTTTTATATACGAGTATATCTTAATAATAAAAAAAAGTAATGTCCACAAGGCGATTTTTTAGCCAATTTACATTAATTTTTCATTAAAATGTCTCAATTCAGTCCCAGTTCAGGTAAGTTTGTGCAATTTTAGGGTCATTATGATAGATGTTTCATGTTTTGATAGTATGATCTTTTGCGAATATTGTGATTTGCGAATATCATGTTTTGATAGTGTGATGTTTTGCGAATATGATATCCAGCGACGAAGGTTATGTAACACAAGCAATTGTATTATTTTAGATAAAACCATATTTAATTTAGTTTTTAATTTTAAAGTAACACTTTTCCACTTATTTTTTTTAAAGCATTTCATTCAATAGAGGTTTGTCTCTAAACGTGTAAATTGTACTCGAAAATTTTCATCAAATAAAATTGTTTGGGAGACTTCCGTAACTTGTAAGATCTGTAACATCGGTATTGTGTGAATCAGTATAGCCTTTGTCACACAATCCTTTATCTTATTTTTATAAAAGCCAGAAGGACCAAAACATTGGTTTCTCGAGCCGTATTTGAAAAGAAGTAGTCTACCCTTGTTATTATTGCATTAATGATTTGTATTATATTCATCACTTCCGATATAATAAAATACTAGAATCCGCCAGTGGCCCCGTTTTTTCGTTGTGCAATCATTTCTCATGCCAAATTAAATTCATTTAAATCGTATCAGTGGCTTAGAATTAAAAACGAAACAGACAGAGAGACAGCATTGTTACTATCGCATTAGTAATATTAGTTTGAATGAAAGAGAATACCTAGTCCCAGTACGACAAAGAGACGATCCTAATTAGCTACCTAATGTCTAACTACTTATAATACATAATTGTACTACGCTATATTTATTAATTTCGTTCTAAAATGTCACAAGTTGTTTGCTTATTTATTTTTGTAACATAGCAAATTGCCAAAAAGTTTTAATTGAAGCAATATAAAACACCCACACAATACAAATAACAGAACATTATCTAATGAAAGCTTCAAATCGGTTTTTATATTCACATTGATCAAACCTGTTGTTACGGCTAAAACCTTTCATATTTGTGACGTATGTGAATGTTTTTTTTTTTATACAACTGGATGATAAACAAGCTGACGGCCCACCTGATGGAAAGCGGTAACCACCGACTATAGACACCTGCAATAACAAGCAAAATCACTTGATATTGCAGGTGCGTTGTCATCCTGGGGCCTAAGATGAAATGCCGTCCATGCCCAGTAATTACACTGGGTACCTTTCCCTTCAATCCGAAACACAGCGAACTGTTTCACGTCTGAAATAAGAAAGGCGGTGGTACCTACCCAGACGACCCTGCATACGGGCCTACCACCTAGTATATGTACCCAACAGTGGGGAATGTGTAGGCTTACCCACACGAAAAAAGAGGGGTGCTATAAGATTGACGTCTCTGTCTGTGTAGGTATCTGCTTTGTATCTGTGTGTCTGTCTGCGGCATGGTAGCTCCTAAAGGAATGGACCGATTTTAATTTTTAGGCGTTTGATGACTAGCGGTTACCAAAGCCTACAAGCGCTCGCAGAATCTTGGGCACTACTCACCTGTTGTCTTCCCTGTGAAAATCAGGAGCAAGAGTTCCGTACGGTGCATTGCAGCCCAGTCCCCTACTCCCAATATAAAGCTTTCTCAATTATGTGTTCTCATTCAGCACAGAAGAGGAGGAGGAGGAGGAGCTCGGTGGCGTATTGGTTTGAGCGCTGTGGTTTCGAATACGAAAACAAAGCAACTTTCGCCATGGTCTACCCTGGGATGGGTCAACCAAAATTTATAATCTCGAGCTCCTCCGTGCTTCGGAAGGCACGTTAAGCTGTTGGTCCCGGTTGTTACTACAACCGCTTTAACCCACCAACCCGCATTGGGCCAGCGTGGCGGTGTTATGGCCCAAACTCCTCATGTGTTTCTTCCATGTAGGAAGGCCTGTGCCCAGCAGTGGGACGTTTATAGGCTGGTGATGATGATGATGATGATGATTCAGCACAGAACTGCCAACCTACAAAATTGTGATATGTATTTCACGTTATGTAAAACCTGAAAACAAAAAGAAGCCATGGCAAGGACGAGCTCCCACCTATATTAATTAAGACATACGCTGATGAACCGACCGTACCTTTTTATTTATTGATTAATCAGTCTTTTGCAGGAGTTTTTCCTGATATTTTAAAACAATCTTTAATAAAACCAATCCATGAGAAAAATAAAAAGTCTGATCCAAATAATTACCGCCCTTCTGCCCTTCTGCCTACCGCATCAAAAATCATAGAAAAAGCCACGTGCGACCGTGGCTTTTTCTTTATAAATTTTGTGAAAAATATAAAATATTTAATAGTTGCCAAAATGGCTTTCGAAAGAACGTTTTATTGTTAGTTCGTCTATTCTTCAATGATGGCGCTAACATTATTTTTATTTGAAATAGACCTCTCAATTTTACAATTTCAGCTCATATGCATGCATCGATTTTTTGCAATTTTCATATCTCACAATGAAATAAAGTGACATCCACAGGGTGATTTATTGACCGGACTTTTGTGTTGTATTCATTTTTTAAAATTATATATCCGATAGGTATCTAATTTTTTTTGGCAGGACAAAGGAAGTGAACTTCTCTCTTCCGTCATTGCGCTCTTCGTCATTGGGAGAACTTCGCGACGTAGTGAGCGTCAGCAGTCTGGGCAATGAAGTCCTGTGTCCTCCTGTGCCAACTCAACATCGCTCAAACTCATTCAGTAAGTCATTTTTTTTATTATCTGTGATCTTTTTTTAAAACTGGGGCAGTAACCAAACCCGTGACCTTTGAAAAGTACACACAAATTATTATTTTTTCTCGTTAATTTCTAAATCGACGTCTAAATACTCGCTTTTATAGAAATGAAACTGGTAGTCTCATTTAGACTGTCCTTGTTTTTTTTGAGAAGGTATATTAAAGTTAAAATGTACTTTCTTTTTTGAAGCCACAGATTCCTTAGGACTTAATAAGTTTTTAAATGTCAGGTAATATGCGACTTGATTGACAGGTAATTTGTGGACATTTGCAATTTTTCTGACCGAATTCGTAGTAGTCTGTGCTACGAATTGAAAATATGGATTTATGATAAAACACGCAACACTGTGCGACGCTAGTCAATTTTACTTTTAAATCATGCCCCAAGAATGGATCCTACACGGCTATACACAATGATTGTTGTCAAAAATAGATACTGAATAAAATAGTGACTTTTTGGGTTTCTCATTCGAATTTGATGACAATAATAACTTTAAAGGAACCATTTTACAAATCATGCATTCCACTCTGATACAGTCGTAATCAGAGATTGTTTAGTGCGGCAGAATAAATACTTGTTCATTTTAATAGCCCCTTTGTAGCTAGAATCCCGACATGTGTTTTAAATCTATAAACAGTTCCATTAGGGCTGCGCGTATATAATTTCATTTTTAATTATGTTTTAAAAGCTGCAAAAACTCCGAGTAGGAAAGGTTTTATATTATTATCCTTAATAAGAAGATAAAAACTATTTGGTACGGGCCTAATTTCATAGGTTTTATATAAAATCGTCTAACAAACTTTTTAGTAATGGTTTATAATCATTGCTTTTTCCGACAACTCTCTACCTTAGGATATTAAAAAGGCTCGGCCATAAGAGGCCCTAAAACTTATGCTGTATAATTAAAATAATTAAAACGGCGACCGAATTAATATGATAAAATTTTATTTAACTTTGTTATTTTTCTTCCACCCACTATCACTTCATTTCTCTCTGTTTGGTTTACTTTCACTGCAGGTTGAATTAATGAGATTTCAGGTCTTAATAAGATCGCCTATTATATAGTAATATAGGTACATACTATACGCGATCTTGTTAAAAGCTGAAATTGTTATTAATTTTATGTGTCTTTTGTTCAATGAATCATTTTTGATCGATTGATACACAGATTGGAGTGATAAAAACAAAACATGTTTGGGTTTAATAAGCTTAAATAGGTAACTGAGGCCGTCAATTACTGAGACTGACATAGCAATTATGATAATGTGACTAGTATTACATATTAATGGAATCGATTTACGTGATGGTTCCGACAACGCTGTCAGTAAACAGCGAATTGTGTTATTACCGCTATAATTAATAAACGGAACATGGTACATCGCTTCCAAAACGTATTTACTACATCAGAATTTCATACATAATAAAAGAAAGCTTTCCACACACACTATCTTCACACTGTACTTTCCGTACAAAGAAAGAAGTAGTTTCAAAAATGGATAGAGTCCCGGCCAGGTTATGTACACACGACAGCACGTCGTCACATTGCGTCGCTTAGCGCCTTCTATCGGCTATATCACGGAGAGTGTTCTGAAGAGCTATTTGACCTTATCCCACCTTCCCCCTTTCTACTCAGGAGCACGCGTGCCGGTCTTCGGAGTCATCAATTCACTGTCTTCACCTCAACATCACGTACAAAGAAATTTAGTAGCTCTTTTCTTTGTCGAACTTAAAGAACTTGGAATTCTTTGCCAGCTTTCTTTCCCTCCTTCCTATAACATGGGTCCCTTCAAAAGAGGCGTGAAAAAGCACCTTTCGGGCCGGCAAGGTGAAGGCGGCTAGAGCAGTGTCTGAACTGCACTAGCTGTCTTCGCATATGGACTCTTCTTACTGCTTCACATCAGGTGGTGTTGAGTCATTTGTCGTGCTTTGTATAAAAAAAAAAAAAGTGTAACAGTTGCACTACGAAAGCCGCCTCTATCACGAACGCTGTAAGGGTGGTCGCAGGGTCAAACTTTTACGCTTCATTACTGACGACTGTACGCTATGCTAAAAATAGGCAAAAATAAGCTGGACAGTTTTCAATTGTCCATTTTCTTTTAACTTGCTTTGTTTCGTGGTACAAAAAAAACTTTTATGGAAAAAACTACAGCACAAACAAATATTCATCACGGCGCATAATATCACTTTGATGACGTTGAGTTGACTCCAATGCCGCTCGCCATTTTGCCTTATTGAATAATGGCTAAATCGACAAATCATTTTGAATGTTGTACAGTGAAATAAACGTGATAATTAATTATTAGTGTTTTTCACGGATTCAGGAAAATTTCCCTGATTTCTTGAGATAGTATACAAAGACCTGGCCAGTTAAGAAACATCTCCTATGGTGACTTGTCTTTCCATCGAATTACCAAAGTATAGAATCCTCTGCCAGAGCGCGTTCTTCCTCCTTGCTACGATGCTACGATATGTGTTTTTTCGCGGTTTAATTAGCGACTACGAGACGGGTTTATTTAGCATTGGTAGACTTGATTATTACTCTATAATATTTTTGTCATACCACACACACACCCATACTTGTATTATGCACAAGAAGCTCTGTCAAACACTGAACCTATTTAATATTAAAAATATCAAGATATTTCAATACGCTGAGAAGGAAATAGGGTGGTTTTCGGAGCGGAAACCAACATCCACGCTTGCAGAGCCACCTGCTACCATTAGTTAGCAATAAAAATCTATTTGTTAATTTTAGTTTTCCGGTAGAACTGTAATAAATACTTATTTCTCGCCAAATAGTGAAAGGATTATATCAAGGGATCGTACTCCTTTGTTACTTTCAACAAAGCCTCCTTTTGTATCGGCCCGTGTTAGCTAATAACTCTGTCATGTCTAACGAAGGTTTACAGAACCTTCGGACAGGAGGGCTTAAACTGGCTTCGTGTGGAATTATATCAGAATGCTTTTTGGGCGCCTTTGGAATATCAATTACCTACTTTTATTTTTAACAGAGAACAATCTAAATGTATTTATTATTTACAGTTGTAGGTACTCTGAATGCTTAATTACGAAATGCTATTACTGCAGTCTCTCAAAGCTGTTGCTTTGTCTATGCTGTAAATATAGAGTATCAAAAACATTGCGGAAGTAAAAAAAATACTTAAGACTCGGCTGTGACGATTATAGTGCCTTGGCCTTTCCCGTTCGAGAATAATAAATTAATTGTTACATTCAATTACTTACGTTAAAGATTCTGTTCTCTACTGAATATACTCGGATTCAGGATAAGAATCCGAACTCATGGATTTGGTGCTTAGCCCATCGACTACGATGTGCTACGGTACGTAGTAACGCACGCCGTAGCACACTAAAGATCGTAGTACGCCGTAGCTCTCTTTCAAATTAATTTATACCCGAAGTCCACTTACGTATATGTCAGCTATCGCGCCAAGGTAGTCTATGTCGTTTCTCAGAATGTAATCTATCTCCTAGCCAAATTTTATCTAATCGGTTCAGGGTCCTAGGAGTGGAAAGGTGGCAGACAGACAAAGTTACTTTCGCATTTATAATATTTGTATGGACTTACAATTATGCTGTTCTAATAAAATTATCGTACCAAAATTTTTAAACAGAAATAATAGAAACATATTAGGCTGTGGAAAAAGTCTTTTCGCATTATAGTATGTATGAACTTGCAATAAAATCTCTTTGGCTGTACTATTTGTATCTGGCTGGTTTTGGTATCATTAAAAGTTTAGATTTTAAAAAAGATAATTCCAAATTCAAATTAGGAAAATGTGTGTTTTCCATTTGTTTTTCGTACTGTCAAGATGAGTGAATCTAATGAAGAAATTCGATACATTTTAAAATTTTACTACAAAAAGGTAAAAATGCAACGCAAGCCGTGAAAAAAATTTGCGATGTTTATGGACCTAGTGCAGTGTCTGTGAGAGTAGCACAAATTTGGTTTAAGCGTTTTCAATCCTGAAATTTTGATGTCAAAGATGCACGTCGCTCTGGTCGCCCTATTACGGATAAAATTGATGCCATTTTTGAAAACCTGGAGCAAAATCGGCATATCAGTAGTTACGACGTAGCTGAAGAACTGGGAATCGACCACAAAACAGTATTGGCGCATTTAAAAAAAATGGGTACACAAAAAGCTCGATATTTGGGTACCCCCCGAGCTCACTGAAAGAAACCTTATGAACCGTGTACTCATTTGTGATTCTTTATTACGACGTAATGAAACCGAACCATTTTTGAAGAAGCTAATAACTGGTGATGAAAAGTGGATCACGTACGACAAGAACGTGCGAAAAAGGTCGTGGTCAAAGGCCGGTCAGGCTTCACAGACTGTGGCGAAGCCCGGGTTAACTCGCAACGAGGTGATGCTGTGTGTGTGGTGGGATTTCTATAGCAAAATTTCTATAGCAATGGGATCATGTCCCTACCTACAAGATGGCAAAAAGTTATCGAACAAAATGGTACCTACATACTTTAGTTAAATGTAAATAAAATATATTAAAAAATGTTTTGAATTTTCTTAAAAAATGCGAAGAAACTTCTTCCCCAACCTTATTTTTTGCAGTCGGCACTTCACTTTCTATTGTCTCTAGAAATAACTTGGCATCAACTCCAAAAAAAATGTTTCTAGGTCGCTACTTAAATTTAATTATTTAATCCTTTTAAGTGTTTTAAAGTAGTTTATTATTTTGTTTAAAAAGAATAAAAAGTTTTAGTGATAAGTTTCTAATGTCAAATATTTCAAAATATATTGTTTTCGTTTCACTAAAAAGTCATAGGATAGCAAAATCTGCTATTTCATATACATAAACTATTTAATTATTCCAGTTATTTTGATTTAAAAACCAAACTACCCAATCGATATTTTTTATAAAAAAAAGAATCACGTAAATCAGATGAGAAATCCTGGCGTAATCGGGTATACACACCAACCGAATTGAGAACCTCCTCCTTTTTAAGTCGGTTAAAAGATGAAGTATTGATGTGTGCTTTACATTATTTATATGCATGGAATAAGGATGTTTACAATATCAATAATGTAGAGGTGAAAAGCTTATCCCTGGGCAATTCTGCCAGATCCAATTATCAAAAATTGGTGAGACAAAGGTAAATCCGTTAAATTTCGTTGGTAGCCTCTTGAGAAATCCTTCAATTTACAAACTTTTGTTTCCAAGGCTTTATTTAGCTATTGGGACTGACTTCAAATCTTATATTATAATTATCTGTTCCAAGTTCTTCACAAGACTTCACAAGACAAGTCGCTCATTCATGGGGAAATGTATACACATTTATAACAAAGTCCCACCAAATGTAACTGAACTGCCTTTTCACAAACTTAAGTTAAATGTCAAACAAACTTTAATGAAAAAAGGCTACTATAAGGTCCAAGAATATTCAGGTGATAAGAATGCGTGGACACATTAAAATTCCTAAATGTTTTATATGGTATTGTCTTACATTATTATATTTTTTTTTATACAACTAGATGACAAACAACCTGACGGCCCACCTGATGGTAAGCGGTTACCGCCGCCTATAGACACCTGCAATAGCAAGGAAAAACACTTGATATTGCAGGTGCGTTGTCATCCTGAGGCCTAAGATGAAATGCCGTCCATGTCCAGTAATTACACTGGCTACCTTTCCCTTCAATCCGAAACACAGCGAACTGTTTCACGGCTGAAATAAGAAAGGCGGTGGTACCTACCCAGGCGACCCTACATATGGGTCCACCACCTAGTAATATGGGTCTACCACCTAGTGTTGTTTTAGTTATATGTTTATTTACGAGTATTATGACTATTAACCTCTGTATACCTATATTGTGATTGTGCATTGTCAGATAGCTTGAAAATAATGATAATACTTTTGACATTGGGTACCTAATTTTTTGGTACGTTGATATACATTCTCTTCTAATTTTAATTATTTTTTTCGCTGGGCGGCACTGCACTGCTAAAGGTTATATTTTTTTATCTACAAACATTGTAATTTATTATTTGAAAAGAGTGACTACACGAGTTTGTTGCCGGAATCTTCTCGGTAGTTCAACTTTTGGAACCGGTGTAAATTCAGACAGACAGAGACTATGACGTTAGTCAATAATTATATTTTTTGTGATAGTTGTAAGAATGTGTTTTTTTGACGATTAAAAAGTGCTTCTTTGTGGCCTATTTAAATAAAAATATTTTTCTATCTTCTTTCTTTCTTTCTATATCCTTTATTGCACACAGAAAAACATAAAAGTAAGTTATGCAATGTACAAGGGTAAGCTTATCTGTAAAAGAGATCTCGTCCAATCAACCCTTGGCCTAGTGTAATATTAGGCACATACGAGTACCAGCAGGTATATTGTGTAAAATAATGGAAGTAAGTACATTTATTATACAGGTGAATTTTTGAAACAGGATAGTAAGGGCAGGTACTTTATCCGTTAAAGTGACAGGAAAACGGTCCAATTCATATCTTTTTAAGATACTATGAACTGCTTTTACAAAATTTTTTCACGCCTTTCGATTTTATTTCATTTGGGGGTGAAAAGACTCTATGGGACCATTTAAGGCATGAGTGCTAGAAATGTCAGAAATCGACAAAAACAAAATTCTCCACATTTTTCTAAGACCATTTTCTTGTTACTATAACGGCCAGCCCCCTTATTCTCAACTTTCGGATCACGGATTCGATTCGAAAAGTCACATGCCGTCTCGCTTTGACGCAGCGCGATAAAAAGTGACAGGTATAGAGTTTCCGAAATTCGAATTCTTTCCGACAGTTGAGAATAAGGGGGCTGGCCACGGGAGCGGGCGGCAGCGACGACGACGCGACTGACGGAACAAATATTGGCCGGCCGCGAATTTCACGCTATCGCCAGTCGCGTCGCCGTACCTGCCCATACTGACCTGTCTCAAGAATTCATCCAGTATACTTAATAAGTATAGCCGCCTCTGTGGTCTAGTGGTTGAGACCACCTACCTCAGATCTAGAGGTCCGGCATTCGATTCCCGTGGGGGCAGAATTTTTCGGTTGGTGGTAGAGCTTTTCTAAGTTCGCCTGGCTAGCTACACCATCTTACCTAAGTCTGCCGCCATAAACAACAATGTTGGCATTGTTGTGTTCCGGCAGTTGGAGGTAAGATAGTTCCTCTGTGGTCGAGGAATCCGAGTGTACCTCGTTTCCATCGTCGGCCTTATCTTCACTTAACATCAGGTAAGATGAAGGCTAAGAGTTACCCCGTTAAGGTTAAAAAAAACGTTTAAAAATATTATAACCTATTATTAATAGGTGCTCCCGGCATACTTTACAATGCAAGTAAAGGGAAATATGTTATTGCACAAAAAGGTAAGCTATGTCCTTTAACAGGATATAATCTATCTTCATGCTAAATGAAACTTTGTGGGCATTTTGTTATGTTGAAATGCGAATTTTTTTGTGTGTTATTGTTTTGCTGTGTTTTTCCTTAAATAAATAAATTTCATCTAAATCCGTTCAATGAGTCCCGTGCATGTTCCCTAAAATGATTTGACCGCTCAACTGACCACCTAAAAAACTATTTACCTACTTACAGTGGCTTAGGAGTAAACGTAACAGACGGACAGACAGACAGAATTACTATCTCAGTTATGATAATGTTCTATGGATTAGAGGACCAGCTAAGCGATACCGGTTTTTATCTGTGATAAAATAGGTACGGTGTTTAGAAATAGTGTACGTATTTTAAAAAAGTTAATTAGGTATTTATTTTTTAAATAAATATAATATCGACCCTGATTATATTAAAATGCTGAACTCCTAGGTAGACTATCCACAAACACAAATACTTAATCAGGCAGGTCTGCCGGGCGTTATACATTTTATAAATTTTACTTTAAATCTACATGATTTGCGCTATTGTTGCCTTACAGGTAAGTCTCAAAAGGGCACAATCAATCTAGAAATTGTGGTAAAAAATTGTGTTCGCGAAGAAAAATTTGATTTGATTAACAGATCTCACTATTCTTCACTGAAACCCAGATAAGAAAATATTATACAAGACTTTCATCAAAGACTCTTTCAAGGGAATCTGAAAAGGTTTTATAGGGTCCGCAAGCCGAATGACAACCGTTGTATCGAAGTGTGTTACATAGGGTGGGTTAAGGCTTCGCGTTAGGAAACAAATGTGGTTCTTTGTTATCCTAAAGATACTGTATGCCACAGTTGTTTTAACTGACAGTCGATAAGGTCTATGTTTTTCTAAAAATGATTAAAAGTTTTACTTAGCTAATTCAAAATAAGGTCGAAAATACTCGTAATCCATGCAAGGTTTTTCTTAACCACACATAAGCAAAAAAAAATATTCTTCTTACAAAAGTGTATGCAATCAAGCATACGACCCACTTGAGGTAAGCAGTTGTCGTAGCCTATGGACGGTTTTTTCCGATATTATGACAATTTCGTTATACTCAATCTATTTCCTTAATTTAATTTATTAATTCATTTTTTATTTTTTTACAATATATTAATTAGCATTTGTGTTTATACAGTGGATATCGTTCTTAAAAGAAACCATTACTTTAGACAGATTACTAAAATACAGTTATAAGTGTTAATAATTAGGTACTCCCATTTGATAGTTGGTGATCTTATTGCAAAGACGCTAAAAGAGATGTTCCAAAAATGTATGGAGACCCGACCAGCTATATGTACACTATACCGAAAAAAAGGTAAAAATATTCAGAACAGTGTTCAATTGTCCATTAAATTATGCTGCCAAAATAGGAAAACCGGTTCTATCTACATGCCTAGAAGGCCCTACATACGGTACCACCAGTTAATAAATAGAAAAATGTTTGTGACTGTATCTACTATTAAGAAAATAAAATTCTGACAATCATCTGTCAACGAATGAGTCAACGTTTTGACATGGGACTAAATCTTTGGGACGACGTAACACAATCCAATATTTTGTATTTGTTGAGGTTTATTTTCCTTCACAACTACACGGCAAATAAAGTTCCAAATCTTTTATCGTTCTTCTTATCTGTTACTATTTCAGTCCGCGGGCAGGGGACCTGGAGCTCGAGCACAGAAATTTTAAAATGATTTCTTTTAGTTTAAATGATAGACACATGCCGGTTATAGTCTATTTTTTTCGTTTGTACTCAAGATATAAACAAACATTAAACTTATAAAAATCTCGTAAACCTCTATCAATCCACTAGCATAACGTAATACACATTACACTTTTTAAAGCTGCACTTTTTAAAACATACGCGAAATAATAAAATATTCACAAAAAAGCTAATTATTCGTCAATGAAATACAGCACTGTAAAAATGTGACATTGCTGCCTGTCAAGCTTTTTATTTATAACTTGATCATAACCATAATGTTGAGCGTTTTTAGTTCAAATGAACGAATTCATATGATATCATTGCTTGTATTGCAATTGCGATTTTAAAATAGAGACATTTTAATTATTTCATACATTTATAGATTTTTGAAAATATTTTTTATCTAATGTAACAACGAAAAAAAAATTGTTTAAGTAGGGACAGCAAGCGACAATCATGTAAGAAATATGTAAAATAATTTGGTTCAGTAAAATAATTTATATTTTTTTTGTACTTAATATATTTGATATATTTTGAAAAAAAAATGATCGATAAAATTGATTTAAAAATCCCCCGAAATCAAATTCGGGGAAGATGGGAAGTAAAAGTTTCTCTATTCCCAACTTCCCGAATGGTTCCTCCGATTGGGAAAAGATAGTAATTTTCGTTTAAATCTCCCCTCGAAATTAAATTCGGGGAAGATAGGAGGCACAAGTCTAATTTACCCCCGAAATATTTTTAAATATGAATTTAGTTACGGAAACTGTAGTAGATAAGTAGTATAGCGGTGGTATGAATAAAATAAACGGTTGTAAATGATCTAAGAAAATAAACTGAAGTCTTTTCCAAGAACGACTGAAACAATATTCTTAATAAAACAAATAAAATGATATTTTACATTAAAATCAGTCTTTCATGATTAACTATAACGATTCTTCCTATTTAAAATTAACAATATTAACAATCAATAATGGCTGAAAAATATTCTTCTACAAAAAATAGTCTTAAGATTACTAAAAAAATAATGATAATTCTTTTTGACTCTTTACTGACCTTTCTCATAAAAATAACGACGTACAGGCTTTATTTACCTAATATGGATATTAAAAACTAAAAATACTTTAAAATAATATTGTTAATATTTATCACATCATACAAAATCACAAGTTATTAACTGAAAAGTATATATTAATAGACACGAGGAGTTTGGGCCATAACACCACCACTATGTTCCAATGTGGGTTGGTGGGTTAAAGCAGTTGCTTCCGACATGGCGAAAGTTTCTTTGTCTCCGTAATCGAAACCAGACCGCTCAAGACACATCGCCAGCAAGTTCCTCCTTGATCAAAATACCTGAGGTATAAGTTGTATTCTTTTGTTATATTTTATATAAGAGGGCAAGAAATATACTTTCATACATTTTCATGCTTTCGTAATTTGTTAGCAACATTACATTTTAATTTACACAGACGTTGTACTGAGCGCATCTAATAAATTAACAGGTCAAAGTAAGCTTACAACCAACGGGAAAACATTACCCGACTCTGCTGACTCCTGTGGGAAGTTCATCATCTTACTTGATATATATTGTACTTAGTGAATGCTTTTGCTCTGAATAATTACCTTTGCTTGTTTATAGAAAGTTTTAATAAGGACTTGAGGCCAACGTCAACTTTCTCATTTCAGTCTTGAAACAGTTCGCTGTGTTTCAGATTGACGGGAAAGGTGTAATCAGTGTAATCACTGGGCATGGACGGCATTTTAACTTAGGCCTCAGGATGACAACCCACCTGCAATATCAAGTGATTTTGCAGGTGTCTATAGGCGGCGGTAATTACCACCAGGTTGGCCGTCAGCTTGTTTGTGTTGTTGCGTAAAATATTATAAAAAATGAAAATTTTAAGTAACCCCCAGCCACATTAATCATCTATCTTACACCATCTCAATGAGACTATTCTTATGAGCCCAAACACGCTTTATCTGTTGTAAGTTTTTGAAGAATTAAACATTCCGCAGATTTTTTGATGGTATAGGATCAGCATAGGATGGTATAGGATCTGACTAGGTGGAAAGCCCGTATATAGGGTCGTCTGGGGAGGTACCACCGCCTTTCTTATTTCAGCCGTGGTGAAACAGTTCGCTGTGTTTCGGATTGAAGGGAAAGCTAGCCAGTGTAATTACTGGACATGGACGGCATTTCATCTTAGGCCTCATGATGGCAACACAACTGCAATATCAAGTGATTTTCCCTTGTTATTGCAGATATCTATTGGCGGCGGTTACCGCTTACCATCATGTGGGCGGTCAGCTTGTTTGTCATCTAGTTGTATAGTATTTTTATCTCACGAAGGAACTTGATCTTTACTTGTGGCACCTACTATACAAACACGCTGCGTATGTACGGTTAAGCACAGGAGCTCTCAGTGCCGTCCGACACACGGGCGAAGAAAGAAGTATATGAGATCTGTAATCAAGCGTCGCTTCAAGTAGCGTCAGTATGAACAGATTGAAAGTGTACGTCAAAAAGTACGACCATCCATTGTCATAGTGTCATAGTAATATGATTTCGAAATTTATAAAATAGATTCAGATAAAACAGATAATTATTCGAGTGATTCTGATTGATTTAATTAAATATCACACGTAACACTGTGTTGTTTTATTCTGTTCTTAATTATTAAGAACCTTCAAAATATCGCGATTTATTTTTTATTTGTGTTTATTTTATTTGGTTTTAAGTTGCTAAACTTACATAAATTAAACTTTACAGATTAACATTCACATTTGATAATAAAAAATTATATAATATTTATTTCCATCTGTTAAAATTTTTATGCTAACGCCACTCGTATTCACGCACACATCCGTAGCGTGTTTGACACATGCCAAGCGCTTGTTAGTGCAAGTTGTTTCGTGAGATAAAAGGACTATATAAAAAAAAGCATAAAGTTAGTATGTCATAGGAATGTCACCGAAGTGACAGTGCACCATATTTCAAATCAATCGGATTTGTGAAAGTTAGTAAAACCCTTTTATCATGTTTAAAACGAGCTGATACTCCGCAAACGGCTGAACTGATCTTCATAATTTATAGCTAAGAACCATCCTAGTCATGACAGCTTTCAAACAAAAAAAAACTAATCATAATCGGTACATTCGTTTAGGAGCTACGATGCCACAGACAGATACACAGACAGACACGTCAATCTTATAACACCCCTCTTTTTTAATAATAATAATTTAAAGTTATTCTCGGTTAACGAAGCGGTCGCCGGTTATTCTACATTAAGATTCGTGTCACATTAGAATCCCCGTTCTCTTTTTTATGACCACTCTAAAAAGTTTTATTAGGCAAGTTTGCAAATGGCTGAACGCTAGAAAATCTTAGAATTTCAAAAAGAATGTTAACAAGATCAATAAAAACTTTGTGAATTAACAAAGCGAATGATTTAAAAGCATTCAATCTGCTTTCCTTCGTGTTTTTCTTTCGTAGTAATGTGTCGGATCCGATATATATTATTCATTGTGATATTTTAATATTACGTAAAAAGTTGAACCTGAATAATGTAAAAAAACGTTATAGGATTTTCCACGAGTACATAACTTTTACTTTAATCCAAGGTCTTCTTTAACACTTGAATAGGTGTTTCCTTAGCATGTAGAAATTTCTAATAATATCTCTCAGTCCTCTAGGTATTCTAAACACTAATTTAATTGAATTTTCTAAATAAACTTACTTAATTAATAAAATTCGATTTCAGGAAAGGCAGTTAAATTAAAATATGACGTATGTAATTTTGTTTCTTTACGAAATGTACTTATTTGATTAAGCCAACACTTTTACTAATACTTTATTGAAATGTATCTACAAAGATCATGTTCTACTCGGAATCCGACATAATTATAAATATTAACTAGTTATTTCATAATTGACCGCCATCGAAGATAATCCATCTGAATAGAATGAAATAGTAGTTTATGATTCCTTAAGCCTCAGTAATACTTCATTCAAAAAATCAGATGCATTGACATACATTTTAGCAAATTAAAATAATATCAACTCTTGTTTTCTTATTGGCTAATGTTTAACATAGTAATCCTTGCCTTAAATAATTAAAGATAACAGAAGAGAGGCCTAAAAGTAAGGAAAATTTGTATACGAGATGCAAATAGCAACTCATTGTAGGTTGTTGACCGACTCAACCCCTCTGCCACACCTATAATTACTAGCCCAATCATAAGCGTCATCAAGGGTAAGAAAATTAAAGGCCACATTCACGCAGATTCTGTGCAGATACCGTACAGAATACTTTAACAGCTGTGAATACGAAATTAGGAAGTTGACATGACAATGCTCGTGTGTGTTGAGACGAAACGCTCCATGGTAGTTACTACTTACGATTAGAATCTCAAAACAGCCGCTGCTGTAGTAAATTGATGTATCTCTATGGATTACCTTTAGCACTAAATGTTGAAATTTGATGAAAAATAAATGACGAAGATGTTTGTAACCTTATAACGGTACCAAGATGTAAGTTGCCACTCGGGTAAATGAAGACCGTCACAAAGTAGTGGTGTTTCTTGTAACTGTTGTACTCCCTCTAACTTTTTCTGCACTCAACTCTCTGTCAACCAGAGTGTCGAGTCCAGAGAGAGTAGGAAATGACTTAGACCGCTAATTTTACACTATTCTTGTGCAATTTAAATGTATTTATCATTTCTTTTTTAAGCATATTTTACGATCCGCACTTGGTAAACGGTTTCCGTAGCCTGTGAAAAAACCACGAGGAAGCGTTATGCTATCAAAAGAGATAAGTTCCCCTTGACATCAGCCAATAAAGTGGTCTAAATGTGTAGCATTTTAAGTCTTAAGTACATACAATGTATCAAGCAGGACCCAAAAGAGTTTTCTCAATCAGATATCTTTCCTTTTGCATTAGAATGCCCGTATTTTCGAGTTGCTGCGTTGAATACCAAGTAGGGATGTTTACCCAAGATCTTTTTGACAAGGAAAGCTTTTCCTAACTTAACTCAATTCTGTCCACAGCACATAAAAATGTTTTTTTTTTATAGTACTGTATCTTTTGCTTGTAAAAACTGTTTAGATATACAATCATTTTGGTCCAGCGATGTCGAGTCCGATAATTTTATGTTTGTCCGGCCTTTGTTTAATGTTTTGCGTCCCAAACCCTCTAAATATTAATGGGACGTTCGTGAGCCAAGTTTAGCGTGATCCCGTAAGATATTCCCTCATACCAAATTACGAGAATAATCTCTTATTAACGTTCTCATAAGGTCGCATCGTGTTCGGCACATTGCACGGAACTTAGTGAAAATAGCTTTCTTCGTAACAATTATTATAATGGCCAACCTTTGCGGATAGACTGGGAGGAGAAAGAATTATGGCCTTTTTTATTACCATACCCATCTAAGGGTAGAGTCTTAGTTAATAAGTGATATTAGTTTCCTTCTATTAGTATAAGTATAATCTTTATTTATTTTAATTGTATTTCTGTAATGAAAACTTTTTAATAAAAATATACAACTTAACCTAATGTTATTCATATCTACTTTGACTAATGCAACCTATGTCTTTCTAAGATTTCTCAATTCAGTAATTTAGAAACGGAACAGACAGACTGAGAAACAGAGTTACTTTCGCATTTATAATATGAGTATGAATATTTCGTGACAGTTATTCAGTCGTAATAAGGAAGGAAGTACATTTTTTACATCATATACTGTTGCGAACAAAAAATCCCTAATGGCAATAAATCACTCATTTAATTTAGTCATTTCCCATACTAAGTTGCCTTCATAAAGCTTATAACAATTTTATGAGCTTATAGCCCTATATTTATGAATGTAACTAAGTGTTACAAACAGTAGAGTCGCACCTTACACAGCTTATGTCGGTTTTGTGTAATAAATGTCACCAGATAATGTACACAATCAACGTAAAATTTAATGTTACATATTTTAAAAGGTTTCAGAATGGACCCAGTGTTGTCATAATATGCCCAAATAGACCCAATTGTTTTGAATGATAAATACATTATACACTATTTCCCACGCCGTTTCCGTAACACGACGCATACTGTTTACTAATTTGAAATTCTGATTTTGATTGTAGACTTTTAGAACTTACTGTATTTACATTGTAAAAGGTACATACGTATTGTATTTACATTGTAAAAGGTACATACGAACATACTTAGAAGTTGGTACAACTGAAATGATGTTTAGTGAGTTATAATTAACCGCAAATTGGGGAAGTTCAGAATTAGTACGCGATATTTTATATAGCTCCTTTATTTAAGGAAATTCTACTTGAAAACTTGTCAGATTCATCTCATCGGGAAGACTGCCTACTTTAGCAGCTAATGAATTTTTTTCGTGTCGAAAGTAAGCATATTATTACTACAGTGTAAGAACACAACAATAAAGACTGTGTTAACTAATGCTGAAGCCGGATGTCCCATCATACTACCACGTGAACACTAACAATACAGTTTTTTTTTATACCACTAAGGTGGAAATTAAGCATACGGCCCACCTGATGGTAAGCGGTTACCGTAGCCTATGGACGATTGCAACACCAGGGGTATCTCTTGCGCGTTGCCGATCCTGTAGAAATTTTTTCAAGCCCTTTTTGACGAACCCCATGCTGTACTCGTTCGAGAAAACGTCTACAGGGAGGTCATTCCACAACCTGAGCATACGTGGTCGAAAGTTTCTCTGTAACCGCAGAGTACGTGACCAAATGGTCTCGTACTGTGCGGTTTCAGAGAAACTTTAATTCATCCTCACACGTTAGAACTAAAATTAGTTCTAACGTGTGAGGATGGCCGATGGATGAAAAGAGGCCGTGGGCATCGTGTCAAATAATTCCTCGGAACACACTCAACACACATAAGGAAGCAACTCTCTCCTTAGGCTTAAGGGTTCAATACCGTTTGTGAGCTCGTAATCGTCGATAATTCTTATAGCGCCTCATTGAACTGCGTCAAACGGTGCAAGCTGGTATCTAGGTGCTCCCGCCCATAGGTGGCAGCATATGGGGCCTGACTTGAGTCTTATACAGTAACAGCCTTTGGCCCGAAGAGAAGTACCGCTGCACTCTATTGAGCACACCAAGTTTCTTGGATGCCTGCTTGATTTTATCATCAAAGTTTAAATTAAATACAGTTGCCAATTTTCGGTAACTGAAAATAATGCTGGACTGGACCGCATTGTTCTTATTTGCTTAGTCTTCTGAATAACCACATAAATAAGATAAAATAATTTTTTCATTGTTTGTGAACGCTAGTAGTTAGCTATTAAGGGACAAAAGGTTAATCAGTTGACCTGTTTAGCTCTGGAGATCACACGTCTGGTGACATCAGCTACCAGCATGTCATGTTTTTGAATCAGCTTATTATTATACTTATACACACTGCAGCACATATATGAGTCAATGGATATCATCTACCATTATCACAAGAATTATACATTATAAAATGCTTCCAAAATGTTTAAGGAAAGTTGTAAATAAAATTCACAATATACTAATAAAGATTTTCCTAACATCGTCTTGAATATTGATAACAAATTAATTTGCTTTTGAATGTGGGTCTGGTCCTTAAATCTAAGCTATGCAGCCAATTTAGTGGAAATTTTGATGTAGTTAATTCGGTGGAAAGGTCAATGAAGCTCAAAATGAGTTGAACAAGAAAAGTAATTAATTCATAATATGCATTGTAAGTGGATATACTTTTAAAATAAAACCCGTTTAGCCAATTTTTTGCATGAAGACAGATTATGTCCTGAGAAAATTATCCTTTTAGCTCGATAACTGATAACCACACGAGCAAAGTCACGGGCGGGCACTATTTAAGAGAAAACTTATTTTTCTTAATAATCCCATAATATATTAACTATATGAAGGCTAGCTTTTCACTGTCTTTCCGTTTATCTTGTAAAATATGCCTCGTTTACTACAAAGTAAACCGATATTGCCAAAGATCACCTTAAATGTATTGGAAACATCAAAGCGAACGAATACGAAGGAACGTAGCCAAACGACGCATTTTGAATAATGCTCTCTCAAGAGAAAGGCATATATCGTAAAAAGAAAATGGCTTTAAGAATAAGGAAATCCATTATGATTCGTTGTCTCTTTCCTTTTCCCCAGAAGTTCCCCAAGTGGTTAGGTAAATAAATAAGTTGCTTAAGTTTTTACGTGAACAATGCCTAAAGGTAACCTGAAGTAAATATTTTCTTTTCACATAATATTCAACTTGAGACATCATTTAACTAACAGATGAAAGCAATAAACTTCATCAGAAGTGCAGATTAGACACCTGGATTATTAAAGGTCACGGATGTGCAGCCTATTCCAGTCTTTTTTCTAGTCTACACATTTTTCGCAATAGGTATTTAAAATAGCTTCAAGAGAAATAGGAAAAGTATTGAAAAGTAAAAATTCTTATAAAAAGTTCGCAGATATTATTTATGAATAAACCATATCTACGAAATAAAATTAACGGGTATCGACGTCTATTTTTATCCATATGAGGTGCGGTTCACGCCGATCGGCGTTCCCAGCTAATACGAGCAATTTTTGTCGCCGCATTGAATGAGTTAACTCTTACTGTTGGCGACTGGATGTGAAACTTTATACTTTTTAAGTTTATAGTAGTGCGGCTTCTACTGCAACCGCTTCAACTCATCAACGAACATTGAGTCAGCGTGGTGGTGTTATGGCCCAAGCTCCTCATGTGTTTCTTACCTGTAGGAAGTCCTGTGCCCAGCACTGGGACGTATATAGGCTGGTGATGTGTCCTACTATGTACGGCTTCTAAGCTTCAAAATGGTCCCTTGCGGCACAAAGCATGAAACTTGGCACGCGTATAGGTTTTATACATACAATCAAATATAAAAATGGGAAAAAGTCGTGAAGTGATTTTTGTGTAGATTATTCCGTTTAGCATTTATGATACACCCAAAATAGATAAGTGCTAGATTTTCGAAACCTATTTATATAAATGGGTGTTATTGATGTTCATAAATTTGGACTTGGATTTTTGAAATTGGACTTTTTGAGAAATCCACTGATAACTTTCAGACTGGCCTGACTTGTTTATGCATGGACAGTTCTGTGAGATATTTTTTGTTTGTTTCCATAATTTTCAACTTGAGAGCTTGTAAGAAAAGCCACAATAAATATTGAAAAAACGTAAGCATAATATGAAAACCATTATAGTGCTATCATCACCTACGTTCAAAAAATGGCTAAAGGGGAATTTAACGACAGCATAAAAGTAGGGGGGGGGGAACAGAGGGCGGAAAAAATCACTTGACGACGTCGTATTCCTACTGCTACATTTTACTTACATGGATGCCAAGTTTCACAAGTGTCATGCTGCCGGATGGGACCGTAATTTCATTTTATTGCACTAACGAGCCCCACTATTATACTGTTATAAACTTCTTTGTATGGTGACTAGGCTACGTTGGTTATTTGAAATTGTCTTATAAATTTACACCGAGTAAAGCTTTACTGCATTTCAAGCTGCCTTTTATTTGATTTTTTTTTTTATACAACTAGATGACAAACAAGCTGACGGCCCACCTGGTGGTAAGCAGTTACCGCCGCCTATAGACACCTGCAATAACAACGAAAAGCACTTGATATTGCAGGTGCGTTGTCATCCTGAGGCCTAAGATGAAATGCCGTCCATGTCCAGTAATTACACTGGCTACCTTTCCCTTCAATCCGAAACACAGCGAACTGTTTCACGGCTGAAATAAGAAAGGCGGTGGTACCTACCCAGGCGACCCTACATATGGGTCTACCCATGGGTCTTTGATTCATACAATCCGTTTCGCCCGTTTTTACTTGCAATGATTTGATTAGAGTCCTACATTTTGTGTCTATATATACTAGCATCAATAAATAACAGTTTATTGATACTCTTCGATCGATATACTCGTAAGCCGAAACGTAGTCAATGTTTACTCCGCTTCCCGCTTTATCATTGCTGGCAATTTCTTGTTAGGCTTCGGTTAAAGGGAAATTTATTACATAGCAAACAGTTTGATAACGAGGTCTTGGGTTGACATTGCTGTAACTAATTCGAGTAAGCTTCGATCATATCACAGTCACGTTTCTTGTACATCATAAGGAAGAAGATGAATTACTAAGCTTGCCACATTATAAGCCTTTCAATTTGCAATAACTTCAATTGTAAGATCTCGCTCTGGGGAGCTGTCTGGCGCATTGGTACAAAGCAACTTTCGCCATGGTTGATTTCGCAAGGCTCATTCAAAAATTTGTAATCTCGTGATCCGTGCCTCGAAACTCAAATTTCGCATCGGAAGACAACTGCAACCGCTTTAGCCCACCAACCCACACTGGGCTACCATGTTAATCCTATGACCCAAACTTCTAATGTATTTTTCCCATATAGGAAGGCCTGTGCACAGTTCTGGGATGTTTTAGGCTGCTGATAATAATGATGGTAAATTGTAAGACCAAGGAACTAAAAAAATAGATCTATTTCTACCACGGTCTTTCTATGCATTTAAAAACTAAGCTTGACTAATACGGTTGAGTCTGTATTTCTCAGGGGAAATATTTAAGAACTAAGCACCCACTTTGTCATGGAAATCCGACCGTTAATGTTACCACGAAGAGCATTATGCCGGCCTTTTCTCATGCGATGTTTTGAATTTAAAGCACTTGTTCTTTTACCCTAATTTGCCTAAGACATTGTAAATTGATTATGTGTATATTTTCTACCTAATCTATTGTATCATCACTTACTCAAATGAAAATCATCATCATCATCACCAGCCTATATACGTCCCACTGCTGGGCACAGGCCTTCCTACATGGGAAAAACACAGGAGGAGGAGGAGATTGGGCCATAACACCACCACGCTGGCCCAATGCGGGTTGGTGGGTTGAAGCGGTGGCAGTAACAACCGGGACCAACGGCTTAAGGTGCCTTCCGAAGCACGGAGGAGCTCAAGATTATAAATTTGATTGACCCATCCAGGGACCAACCATGGCGAAAGTTGCTTTGTTTTCGTAATCGAAACCAGAGCGCTCAAACCACTACGCCACCGAGCTCCTCAAAAAAAATGATAATAAGATTAGGTAATTTAAAAAAAAAGAATGGATACCTCTGAATTTTCAATCTTAGCTATATCTGGGAACCACATAATTGTTTTCGGAAACATAATATATATTTTAAGAAATGTTGTTATAAATCTAAGTAAAGTCAATTTCATTGTTAAAATTATTATCGATCTGAATATGAACGAACTTTTATTTATTGAAAAAAAAAGTAAATTATTATTCATTCTAGATGCAAAATCACTCACAATATAGCTACCATACTAAGAATTTCGAATTGTTATAAAATTAATTGTAACAATAGAATATTTTATGATATTGTAATAACGAATATAAATTCAACGTTATTAACTGTTTTATTCTGTTACAGCGAACACCGCCGACCTTGGAGTGTTGGATCCTTCCTTGTACAAATCCGATTGTTTAGACGAGGATCTACTTTGGCCTGAGGGACATGTCGTAAGTAAATTACTAAGGGTTAAAGCGTAAACTCTTTAAACACTATTACGTTAGAATAAATTAAAATGTGCCTGAAAGTTTAATTATAACTTAGTTAAACAGGCTCAACGTGATTTTTAATGTCAATTCATTTTAATGGGACTAAGTTAGTTATTAGTCATGGCAGAATCCCTGGAGGAATCGAGCTCAATGCTCGACGACCTAGACAGAACCTCCCGACAGGTGGGTCTGAAAATAAACATGGACAAGACAAAGGTTATGTCGAATACCCATGTCGCACCTATACCAGTTACAGTTGGGAGTTCTGTTCTCGAAGAACAAATGACAAATGATCCAGCTAGGTAGATTGGACCTACCTAGCTGGATCATTTGTCGAGAAAGAGGTAAATCGACGAATCCAACTCGGACTCGGTCCGAAATTCCTCAGTGCTTGAAGTTGAAAGCCTTCGACCAGTGTGTGTTACTAGTGATGACATGCGGCTGTGAAACGTGGTCGCTCACTAAGGGCCTTCTGTGCAAGTTCGCAGTCGCACAACGAGCTATGGAATGAGCTATTTTAGGTGTTTCTCTGCGAGATAGAATCACAAATGAGGACCAAAGTCACTGACATAGCTCATAGGATTAGCAAATTAAGTGGCAGTGAGCAGGGCACATAGCACGCAGAATGGATGGCCTGTGGGGCGTTAAAGTTCTAGAATGGCGACCACGTACCAGAAAGCGCAAAGTAAGATGACCTCCCACTAGTTGGACAGACAACCTGGTCAGGGTCGCGGAGAGCCAGAAACGCAGATGCAGAAACAAGAACCGTTTTATTTGGAAATCGATGAGGGAGGCCTTTGTTCAGCAGTGGACATCATATTTAGAAGCGTCATTCAAAAAGTTACTAATTTTATGTACAAAAAAATCTCCTCGGTGGGGAAGTTTATATCAAACGAAATATGCGTCTCTTACCAGCTCGCTGGCATCACTACAACAACCTAAGATCTATTACGCTTGGTTGGTGAGTACCCCACGTATCACTAGAATGATAATGATTTTAATTACTTTACAACAGAAGCAATCGTCAATTTTTTTTTATACAACTAGATGACAAACAAGCTGACGGCCCACCTGGTGGTAAGCGGTTACCGCCGCCTATAGACACCTGCAATAACAAGGAAAAGCTTGATTAAAAGCACTTGATATTGCAGGTGCGTTGTCATCCTGAGGCCTAAGATGAAATGCCGTCCATGCCCAGTAATTACACTGGCTACCTTTCCCTTCAATTCGAAACACAGCGAACTGTTTCACGGCTGAAATAAGAAGAAGACATTTTTTTTTAATTTATCGAGATGTCGCTTTCCGGAAAATATAGCGTTATAATAATTTTAAATAAATTAACATTTTACTCTACATTTACCCATCGGGTTATTAACTAATAGACGGCTAAACTCAAAAAGTTCAAAGCAATTTTAGTTAAAGCATGTTTTGTTCTCACTTATATTTACTCATAATTATATCACTGATGTTATATCTATTACAACCGGCCGAAAGGCGTGCTCACACAATACAAAAACTTATTGTGACTGATATATAAGTTCTTCGCTGTCTAGTTATAACCGTAATTGTAATTATCGTTTCTTAGTAAAATTAAAATAAATTAAGACGAAGAGCCGTTTGATGTGTTCACGAGTCATTAAATTTAAGCCTAAAGACAAATTCATTAGTAGCGGTAAATGCCAGTATTGACGATCAAATTAATTGCGCCAACATAAACACTAATAGCTCAGTCTCAAAGGCATTCCCTGTCATGAGTAGACCGCGACCTTAAAGGCCATTCTCATGCTGCACTAGCAGTTTTCGCATACTCGTATAGATTTGACTTAGAGTTATATTCGGGATATTTACCATGTGACGAGTTCCCGATATTTCGGCGCAGTTGCATGCGCCATGGTCACGGGTAGACTACTGAAGCTGCGGGTAGAAGTCAACTTCATTGCGGGCAGATATTCTACGATCGATGCCCGTACTATTAGACTTTTATTTCTAATAGACTTTTTAGGGTCATCGTTTGTAGCAAACGTCAACAAAAGAGGTTAAATCGATCTGCCTGCAATGAAGTTATCTTCTACCTGCAGCTTCAGCAGTCTACCCTTGATCATATCGCATGCAACTGCGCCGAAATATCGAGAGCTCACTTCACCAGTCTATATACGTCCCACTGCTGGGCACAGGCCTTCCAACATGGGAGAAACACATGAGGAGCTTGGGCCATAACACCACCACGCTGGCCCAATGCGGGTTGGTGGGTTAAAACGGTTGCAGTCACAACCGGGACCAACGGCTTAACGTGCCTTCCGAAGTACGGAGGAGCTCGAGATTAGAAATTTTAGTTGACCCATCCCGGGATGGACCATGGCGAAAGTTGCTTTGTTTTCATAATAGAAACCAGAGCGCTCAAACCACTACGCCACCGAGCTCCTCCTCGGGAACTTGTTACACTTCATCGGTACTCGTTATACTTGCTTCATCAGGAACTCGTTACAGAGAAATTACATGGTAAATGTCCCGAATATAACTCTAATTCAAATGTTATTACCATGAAAGTATGAAGTGCTCGTATAGATTTTCTCATCAGACGGTGTAGAGTCATTTGCTGTAGTTTTTTTTAAATAAAGAGAAAAAACATACCTATATGTTTTATTTTTTGTCAAAAAGTTACTTATTTGCCTTAGACCATAGAAAAATGTAAGCTCAGTCTCGGATTTTCGCAACACTTACAAAAATTTAACTGACCACCCCATATTTCTCACGATAAACGAGATGTTTTTTAAATGTTTTCTAAGAATTAATTAGATACAGTATTTGTAAATGTGTGTTTTAAATTACCTTTAGCATATAATTGTACTTGTTTTTACAGCAATCGTAAGCATAAATCCAAAGTTTCATACAGAGATGTCACCAGAAATGTCACCATAAATAACAAATAATAGAACATCTAATTGTGAAACTACCTTTTCAAATTTATAGTGCAGTGCTAAAAAAATTCTTTGAATTCTTTTTTCAATATGGAAATAAATCAATACCTCCCTTTGATTTCCCTCGATAGAATCAGCAGGGAATAAGCAATATTTGCTATTAACAGAAATAAGTTAACATTGTAATTGCAGGATCGTATTTGTCTCTCAGGTGCACTTGAACGACTGGAATATGTTTGATTTTAGCAATGCTTCAGGTTCTGTTGTTATATTTGTATAAAAAAGTAATATGAAATTAAACTGACTTTTAAACACCAAAAAGAAATAAAATAACCTTTTTGATCTTACCTATCACGAAATCATTTGTGTATTGATTTTATTTATAATTAGAAATAAAAATGATAAATAAATAAATTCACTTACATTTCCCATCACATCTATTCTGAGTAGAGCGAAATGGAACTCTTATTTGAATCCTAAGCAAATCGTGGGATATCGGAATTAGGACGTTAATGAACCATCCATTTAATTTCCCCAGGGACGAGTGTGGTTCACGCTAAAATACGAGTCCGGAACCGAAAGGCTACAAGTGCATATTATAAAGGCTAAGCACCTACCATCCCGCACTCCTGCCCTGGCGAACGCATGTGATCCTTACATAAAGTGAGTATCTGGGGACGTAATCAGGGGAAGCAACCCAATATCGATAAATTAAAAGTCGTATATTTGCACAGTGTTAACCCTATCAAGCTATGACAATCTGTCCTATTTCGTCACTGAATACGAAATGGAATAATTCCATCGCTTAATTTATTTTTGGCTACTTGAAAATGTTTCGTCAATATAACTCATGTCTGTAACGTAACGAGCGTTTGAATAAATTACCACAGTAGGTATATTCGAACTGAAAGGTAATTTTCTAGAAGATTAAGCTTTGGCATATCGATTTATCAGATAAGCTTGTCTCAAGAGATAACTTGATTGGTTTATTCAAATTTATGTAATTCAATGTAAATTATACATTTACACAGGTTACAATTAATGCCCGATGAAAGGAGAGTATTGCAGACAAAGCAAAAGAAGAAAACATGCAACCCATTCTTCGACGAGTCATTTGTTTATCAGGTAAGGAAAAATAAATTGTCAATAATTTTACTAAAATCCAACTAGTTACTATTTACATTTAATATTCAACCTTTGCAGTAGGTAGTCAACACTTTAGACTAAACTGTTAAGTATTAGGGGTTAAAGTATGAAATTGCTGATTTGTACTGAAAAATTGAAATTCGTTTTTTTTTATTTAACATATTTATTTAATCAAAATATCTACCATTATTATCTTTACATTGCTGCCATCTAATAGGAAGGGCATTTATGCCTTTGCGATAGAACTCTGGTGATCTAGATTCTACAAACTCGGTGAAAGCATTTTGTACTGCTTAATGGGAAAAAAACTTTTTATCACGTAGAAAATTGTCCAAATCACGAAAAAAATGGTAGTCCGTTGGAGCAAGGTCTGGCGAATACGGAGGGTGACGAATGGTTTCCAATTGCAGTTCCTGCAGAGTTAAAACGGTTTCTCGTGCTGTAGGCCTCGCGTTATCATAGAGCAATAACGGTGAAGATGGCTTCATGAGTCGGGGCTGTTTCACTGCAAGTTTTGCTATCATTGTTTGGAGTTCGACACAGTAGACATCTGCCGTTATTGCTTGACCAGATCGGAGAAAGCTATAGTGAATAACACCATGCCACGGAGTACTTAACCAGTGGAGAGCGCATAGATGCATTCCTCCTTAGAAACACAGGTCACTGCTTAGCGGTGCGGGGGCGACGAGGCATTGGCTTCGCTGATTGGTCAGTTCAATTACACGTGTTTTTGTAGGGAGCAGGGAGACCAAAAATATTATCGACTATCGATAAGAACTATAAGTCAACTTTGGTGCGAGGGAATTTCTAGTGTAATTAAACAACATAATAACTTAGTACGATTTTAATGAATGAACGTAAGAAAGAAAGAAAAAATATTTTATTTAAATAGGCCACAAAGAAACACTTTTAAATCGTCAAAAAAACACATTGTTACAACTATCACAAAAAATATATTAACTAACAACGTCATAGTCTCTGTCTGTCTGTCATGTCTGAATTTACACCGGTTCCAAAAGTTGAGCTACCGAGAAGATTCCGGCAACAAACTCATGTAGTCACTCTTTTCAAATATTAAATTACAATGTTTTTTTTTAAATATAACTTTTAGCAGCGCAGTGCCGCCCAGCGAATAAAAATAATAATATTAGAAGAGAATGTATATGTATATGTATTTCCTTTCAGTAAAATGAGCTAACTAAAGGATTTAAAGTAGTTCCCTTCCAAAGCCCATAGATTTTTTCTACCCTGTATATGTATATGAGAACATAATTTATGTTCACAAATATAAACATACCTTTTCAAAACATAGTGATATTCATAACTTAAACACTAGATATAAAAATAAGCTTGCTGTTCCAAGTTTTAGATATTGAGAAGCAACGGTCAAAATATTAATTTCTTTAAATAAATCCCTTAGTGAATCACATGGCTTGAGTCTGTAAATAGAAATAAAAATTATATAAATCAAATTAGAATTTAGATTTGAATAATACGAAAACAATATAATTAAATCTCACAAAATGATTTTAATATCGGTACCAAGAAGAAAGTGCACGTAACAGCACTTTCTTGAAAGAAAGAGATAAATGCATAGTACATTAAACCTAGGAAAGAGAGAGAGGGGTAGAAAGACATCAACGCGTGCCAATTTTATATTTATTAAAAAGAATTTATTTTTGTGAAAATTATTTTGTACGAATTTCATCTAAATAATACTTACCTGTGGAAGGTTATTCCATCTTTTTTGTAATTTGAAGTAGAACTCGACATCCCACACCATTTAATAGCACAACTGGGCATTTTTACCGTGTTTTGACTCTTTAAATAATATTTTACGTCACTGTGTGATACCCGCGGCAGCTAGAAGCACTCTGAAGCCGAAATCGGTACATAAACTCGTTTTAGCATATGCTTAGTGAGAAGATTGCCCCCGCAAGCGCAGTCAATTGGTTATATAGTCTTTGCACCATGCTGAGACCACCAAACAGTTACCATTACCTTTTTATTGGTAAGCTTTGCTTTAGGACACGGTTGCGGCGTTTGATCTGGGGTCAGCCATTTCATTTTTCGCTTACGGTTATTGTAAAGAATCCACTTTTCATCACATGTCACAATTCGATCCAATATTCATTCATTTCTGTAT
This sequence comes from Nymphula nitidulata, assembly GCA_947347705.1. Classification (NCBI taxonomy): domain Eukaryota; kingdom Metazoa; phylum Arthropoda; class Insecta; order Lepidoptera; family Crambidae; genus Nymphula; species Nymphula nitidulata. The sequence goes on from OX374633.1 coordinate 11,202,521, forward strand.
CGATTCAACAAGGCAACACAAGTTTCAACACGCGTTTCTTTCTGCAGATCAGTCAAATTACGAGGCACCCATTTTTCATATTTTTTTATTTTATTGATTTGATGCAAATAAGTCAATATTGTTGGTAAGGTAACGTTAAAGCATGCCGCTAACTCCTGGGTAATTTGGCTCGGATCGGCTTCCACCATCTCTTTCAATTCATTGTTATTCACCTGTGTGGGGGCGGTCTTCCACGTGGTACCTTCTTCAAATCTAAATTTCCATCACGAAAGCGTTTAAACCAAAATCGCACGGTGCGTTCATTAGCAGTCCCCTCTCCAAACCCAACATTGATATTGCGAGCTGTTTCTGCCGCGTTTGTTCCGCGTCGGAACTCGTATTCAAAAATCATTTGAATTTTCGAAGTATCCATCTTTCTTGTTTAAGCTGAATAAAAAAAACAACCAAAAGTTGTTAGTCGAATGTTGCAAATTTTTTAAAAGAACCTTATTGGTACAATTTGAAAAAAGATTCACTTAAAAATCTCAAACCATGAAGGTTCTATGTCAATTCGAAGTATGAAATAACTTTAACCACTATTATCTACATATCTATACCTACTGTAAGCACCCATGTCATACTAACTATTGCGTTAATATCGTATCAACTATTATTTTACGAGCGTAATAGTTGTTGTGACATGAGTGTTTATCTTTATCTGAGTTAGACTGTGTGTTAATATAATTACCCGAAAACTATGAAGTAAAGTAAAACAAAGTTTTAGGATCAAATTAATTTCATTAAAAACTGTTTTTTACCAACCTCTTAATCAATCTTAAAAGTTTGCTGAGAATGCCACAACCTTCATCTAATGCCTGCCATACATTCTTTACAAATTCGAGCTACTTACCTATTTAAGCTTGAATAAAACTAAGCTTTGGAACAAAATTAAGTTCAAGAAGAATTTACTGCGTACCATCGACCACGGAATTTGTAGTTAAAGCACAAAGCCTCAAGGGCTTGTCTTTCTATATAGAAATAAAGGTATACCATATAGGTATTAATTTTACTTTTATGTACTTTAACTACTTTACACCAAAACCAGGGTTCAATTCTTGGTTTTTCCAATAAGGGCGCCGCAATATAAGCGTCTGTGTTGAATGTCAAGCTTTCTTAATTAATTTAATGTTTCCATAGACTTATTAAATACTATTTTTTCGAACTAGGCAGTTAGTTAGTCATTAAAAGATTGAGTAATTATCTTTTAAGCACCTACGTCGCTGCAACTTGGAGTATGCTAGATACATATTTAGCTATGTTCATTGTGTGTTAAATTACCTATGCTGTATGTATTAGTGGAGACCTTCAAGTACAATGTATTCAACCTATGACCAGGAGTGAAAATATTTAAAAACATATCTCATTATTTATTATAACTATAGCGTAACCGATGTTGAAACAGGATCATTCGGCATAAAACAATGTTCTAATATCTCTAATTGTAACTGTACCTTAATGTCATCAGGAATATTATTAGATAATTAATATCTAATGTTCATATTAAAAATACTATTTCTAAATAATAGAAATAGTATTGTATATCTATAGTATATAGAATAATTACTGATATATTTACGACATTCTTGTCGTAAATATATAAGTTACTATTGGTACTATTGGTTGGTATAATTAATTCATTATTTCAGCTCTAGTTTCTTTCGCGTGGGATTTGACAAAACACACTGTCACTATTATACCAAGCACTACATATTTTGCGAATACATTTTTTTTTTGTATTTTAATGACTCCATCAGGATCGACTCCAAATCTTTAAGCCTATGTCAGTTCCCTTTTGAGTAAAATCAATTGGTAACTTTAGATATGAATATTTATTTATCATAAATATTATTTAGTAAGAAAACTTACAAACAGAACAGTTCAAAAGCTCGAGATGAAAGTTATAATAATTGTTATCTTCCCCGTACCGATTTCCACGAAGTTACCAACAGATTATAATGCTTCAAATACTTTTCACTAGTTTTTAGCAGCTTGTTTGGTTTATTAATTTCAATGAGCGACAGTTGCTTTATAAAGTTTTTTTATTGGTAAGGGATAACCGCCTTGATACAGAGAGAGCTCCTGTGTCTCGTATTACTGCCGTTAAATTGTATGATAAAACTGATTGTGGCGTACCCATGTGTTAATAATTGTAATTGTTTTAGCTCACCGACTATTTTGAACGAATATATGGGTAAGGGCTCGCGACCTTATCGGTTTGAGTGTATTGATTTAGTCCTAATACTAAATACTCATCCATAATATTATTTACTTATTAAAAGGTATTGTTTCAAAATTCTGTATGAATTTGTCAAAGAATTAAAGTAAAGGTTATAAAAGCACTATAAACCTTTAGTGCTGTCACAACATAAAATACTGATTACTTTATTCAAATCCTAAAAAATCATAATAATCCTAGAAAAGAAGGAGCGTATACCTCTACTTCGGGAAGCTTTCATAAACAGTCAAAGCAGATCCAGTCATAATTTCCGATATTTTTTCTGGAGAATTATGCCGCGTATTGTGTACAACACATACATTTTACCTTATTTGCCCGTAATAAATCAAACCCTAACTTTTTGCAAATGGGTCGAGTCACTATGTAAGTGAAATTTATTAGAACCCGCAGGATTAGGCCGTAAACAGGCTCCTTGACCCAATACCTACAGGGCGCGAATAAGGTGTATCTACAGACGCATCGTAATCTTTCGTATTGATGTCAAACGACAGATCAACACACGATACACATTTACCTTTGATAATACCGTTTGCAATCAGATGGAGATGGGATAGGATCTTGCAATAAATTGTCCTTGTCGGCTGTTATTACGGGAAAAATATTTCTTATTTACATTTGATGTTCTCGAAATATATCGACTATTTATGACTGTTTTTCTCGTAAAAATATTTCGAGCTTACAGACAAACTTATAAATTTTTTAATTCACAATTGCTTAGACAAGTACAAGGACAGGTAGTAACACTTTTTGAAAGAAAGAAAGCAATACATTTGTTAAACGCCACACAAAGTAGGTATAGTAGGTAGGTAATTTGGTATGGTATTATGCGTAAATTGTGAAGCAGCTAAATTTATAATTTATTAATATATTCTTAGAGACATAAAAGTCATTCTCAGTAGTAAAGTACCATCTGCTTACAAAATCCCACAAGAAGAAGAACAAAGGATAAATTAATTATTTGAGCTTCTAATATTCTTCCATAGCTAAATCCAAGCCGGCTGGCGCTTTGTATTTTACTATGCATTGTCTCGAGTATTCGGTGTCTTAACAAGGAATAGAATAATTATGTTAAATTTTTTAATTGTCAAAGCAACAATTACAAGTACAGAAAAGCAAAACTGTCAAAACATGGGCGAATTATAAAACAATATAGCGTCAGATTATAAAACAATATAGCGTTATGTCAAGCATGTTGAAGTAGCATTGGAATTTTATTTGGGAGTATAGTACGTGACCCGTTCTCAAGAATGGTATCGACCATAAACAAAGATCAAATCTTTACTTGAGCGCAGATTTTGACGTAAGTAGGTATCACTATTATCGTATATATTATCGTTCTAAAATAGGCAGCTGAGAGTTGATCAATGTATAACGTTTCAAGTAAAGTTCTAAACTTAAATCTTGTATTAAAATTTGTTTTAAAACTAGATTCGTTACTAAGAAATGTTCTGTAATACGGGCCTTAGTTAGGGGCAAATCCTTCACTAACAGTGCAAAAGCAATCTAAAGTGGAAATTACCACTAAGCCGTACCTTTCTCTAAGAATGTTGAGATAACGCAAGGTAACGGGAGCGGGGTGTAATCTTTGCCGACTCCACAATTCTAATGCACACATCTATCATTATGCATCTTTTAAAAAAAATCTATATTAAACTTTCGGTATTTTTTTATACATTATGAGTGGCAAATAAGCAAACGCCTCGCTTGATAGAAAAATTACCATAGCCTTAGCGTGCAGAAAGAAAAAGAACATTTGAATCAATTGCGGCGGTAAAAAAATAGCCAATTAAGTTTAGATCGAAGTGAGAAATATGGTCGGCGCAATATGAATATAAAATTTATTACAAAAATTTTGCAGACTCTCGAAGTTGTTGTAAAGCTCCTCAGAAAAAACATCGTGACCAACTAAATGGTAATCAGTTATGGAGGGGAAAAGATAGTGTGCTTACGTGAGTCACGTGATTTGTTGCTTCATTAATTAAAAGGGAAATAAACTGTCGAGGCCTCCTATGTGAGCATAGGTAAGATATGGAATGATTCAACTAATTTGTTTTGAGTGCTTAAGTTCATTAATTAGAAACATCACTTGTGTTTCTATTCTGGAAAATAAATTTAGTAAAGTACTCCCGATAAGTAGTCTGGTCTGCACAAAGTCGCTAGACATTTAACTTCGTGATCTTAGCAGAGGCTGATGATCTAACTCCGAGTCCATCTCAATTTGTTTGACACTCATTGTACCTAATTTTGAAGACACTCTAAATCTAAACTTAAGTACAGTATATCTCTTTCTTGCAGTATGTAATAGGAAACAGTTAGCGTGGATTTGATTAGAGCTGGCAACTAAGATCTAGACAGATTTGAAAGAAACCGTAAACAATAGACGGGATGACCGGTGGTGCCTCCTAAACACTTCATTTGATCACGTTTATTAACATTGCAAATTGAAGACACGTTTCTAAATGTCATATTATACAAAAGTTATCCCTTTTGTATTCATATTGAGAGAAAGAGATGCACTAAACTTCAATTTAGATTTAGCGTGTGTTCTACAGGATTAGGGCCAATGTTTAACGTAATGGACGTGAAAGTGTTAGCAACGCGCAAGTGATGCCTCTGTTGTTGTGAGCGTTCATAAGCACTTACGATCAGGTGGGCTAGATGCCTGATTGCCGCCTTAAATAATGCTATAATTTTAAAACTCCAAGTGATGACTCTGGTGTTGTGAGCGTTTATAAGCACTTACAATCAGGTGGGCTAGATGCCTGATTGCCACCTTAAATAGCAAATTATAAAAATGCAAGTGATGACTCTGGTGTTGCGAGCGTTCATAGGCACTATGGATCAGGTGGGCTTCACGCTAAATAGCCGCCTTAAAGATATAATTATAAAAATCCAAGTGATGAATCAGGTGTTGCGAGCGTTCATAGGTACTTGCAATCAGGTAGGCTACACGCTTGATTGCCGCCTTGTTGATATAATTATAAAAATCTAAGTGATGACTTTCGTGTTGTGAGCGTTCATATGCACTTACAATCAGATAGGCTACAGGCTTGACTGCCGCCTTATTGATATAATTATAAAAATCTATATCACAATCACAATACACGCACCGCTCGCACACGCACCCAACGCGAGAGTAGTGCCCAATTTATTGGCTACGGTAATCGCTTGCCACCAGGAAGGCCGTATGTCTGATTGCCACCCATATTGTATTGCCCCAGTAAATCGATGTAAGTGAATATTGTGTTAAATAAAGACTTTATAGAGGTGGTTGACAGTTTCCCGTTCTTAGGTATTATGGTTGATAAATACTGCAACTGGAAAAGTCATATTGAGATGTTGTATAATAAGATAAATAGTTACGTGTATGTCATATACAGATTAAGGCAAATAATAACAATGGAATCGGCACTTACAGCCTACCATGCTCTAGTCTCTTCCAGACTCAGATACGGAATAGTCATGTGGGGAAACTCAGTAGAGGCACATAAAATATTTCTTGCTCAGAAAAAATGCATTCGAGCTTTGCATGGTATCAAGTTTGATGAAAGCTGCAAACCTTTCTTCATCAAGAACCATATACTGCCACTTCCTTCACTGTACATATTTGAGGTTTGCGATTTTGTTCATAGGCATTACGAGTTATTTGTAAAGAAAGTTGACACTGTAAGTAGAAATAGAAGAAAACATTGCGTAAATGACTTGTATAAACCCATACAAAAGCACGCAGTTCACAGTAAGAACTCTTATTGTATGGCAATTAGGTTGTATAATCACTTACCTGATAGATTTAAGGGTCTAAACTTTAATAAATTTTGAAAATTAGTACGTAATTATTTTATGGACAAGTGTTATTATTCGGTGTCTGACTACCTAAAGAAAGATCTCTAATGACTTTATGTGTGTGGGTGTGTAAAGTTTGATTAATTTGAGATAGTAATTATTATCCTATAGTATTTTAAAATGACATTTATTTTCATTATGACATTTATTTAAGATATGACATTTATTTAAAATATGACATTTATTTAAAATATCACATGTATTTAATATATGTCATTTATTTCAATAATGCTAATGTGCCTTTCACAAAAGTGTTCAAATTATTAATTCTATTACTCTCCTAAAAGATGTGACACAGTTATTATTATAAAATTTTAAAATGAAATAATTGTGAGAATAAGTACCTATTTTAATTAGTGAAATTGTAAATTTGCATGTCTGATATGACAGAATATGTAGAGCCAATATAGTAATTCTAGCAACATTATTAAACCATGTTCTTTGCGAATAAAGATTCTGATTCTGATTGTATTTAAAGACAAAGATTATAGGAACTTATAGGCTTAGGCTTGCTAAATTTTGTGGGTTTCTTTGTGCCCGAATTAAATTTCAACTTATTGTGAACTATATTTCTTCATCAAATCTTCTAATCGTCATTTTCTAAGCCTCAGTGAAACATATCTTCTTGAATTTACTGAACGCAATACTTATTTCATATGCGCTTATTTCATAATTCAATAACTAGCTTATTTCGTAAGCAGATTTGATGCTCTAACAGACGACAAATTGAATTCTAATAGACGACACGATGGTGAATGTATAAGTGTTTAATTAAGTCACAAATTCCATTTTGCTGTTAAATATTATAATTTTCCACTGCAGACAGTAATACAATTTATTCCCACTTTAATCTCGAGAGTACCTATCTGAAGATGTATTGCTGAAATGCTTTTTGAGCAAGCATATAATTTCTATACCGTACTCTATTCAAATAGTAATTTCAATGCGCAAAACTCGATTTTGACAAGACTTGTAGGTATAATTTACAATAGATTTAAACAATGCCATACTCACAAAATCCAAGATGTAGTTAATTATTGAGCTGAAAGCAGATTATTAATTTCATAGAAATGCACAAGCAAACATAAAGATAAAATCTTAAAATAACAGTATTAACTTCGTTGTTATTCGGTTTTGGTTGTTAGGTACGTTAGCTTGTAATTAAAAAAGAGCGCCCCAGGACCTATCATTATAATAATAGTTTAATAATATTATACACTCACACCTATTTTGTAGCCCAAATTAAGCATCATTAAGAGCTTGTGTTATTGACACTATACGAATACATATTGAATATAATTAGTTCCTAAAATATATTAGAAATGAAATAAATAAACATCCATGACTCGAGAACAAATGCTCGTATTCATCATACAAACATTTGCCCCCACCGGGATTTGAACCCGGGACCCCTGACTGAGCAGCCCGTATAGCAAGGGGTGCAGACTAGCCGGTCGTCCGTTATCTTTTTCAAGTCTTAATTTTTTTTTATGAACTAAGGTGATTAGTTTTTTACTATGTTTAATATTTATATTACATATAGTCAGGGTGGCATATTTAGATCGGAATTAATAATTATTGTTATGATAAATACTAAGTTTAATAGTAACTCGGTGGACTTAACAACGTCGAAGTTGTTGGGTGAGTATTATTTCAAAAGAGAAGCCGACAGGAATCGTGTTATAGCACGGTGTACTTAACCAGTAGTTATATAGTCTTTGTGTTATAGGGACCCCTCGCCACTGCTACGTACCTAACAAGTTGCGAAACCAGCAAAGAGCTACAAACAACCATAAATACAATTTTGCACCTAAACGAGTTGAATGTTGTATTGTAAAAAAGTCATAGGAAAGCAAAAATCCGCAATTTCGCATACGTAGACGACTTACCGATTTCAGTTTTTTTTTATTTAAAAACCAAACTATACAACTGATTTTGAAAAAATTTGATGGGACCAAATGGCAACTATTATGCATCAAACAAAAAAACAATCACGTAAATTGGATCAGTAATCTCGGCGTGATCATACGTGACATACAAAGAAAAAAAATACGTAGACGGCTTACTAATTTCAGTTTTTTTTTGACTTATAAAAACCAAACTAGTTACCGAACTGATTTTGAAAAAAAATTTATGGGTCCAAATGGTTTCTATGAAGAGATTTTTGTATGTCATATAGTTTCAGACTTTCTCATACTGACCGATCTAAATGTGCCACCCTGTATAGAGAGAAAGAGAGAGAGTTGGAGAAAACCTTTACCCAACAGTGGACGAAATAGGTTAATCAAAAACATAAGAATTTGCATATTTTCAAAGGTGCCTACAGCCACGTTTTGTAGAGATTCCATTAATAACTTCGTGAAAACAGATCTGCGGATCTTAATTTGCATCACTGTCCTTACTTATACAATTTAATATTCACTATCTAATAAACGTTAAGTAATTACGATGATGCTATATTTTTATATTTTTAAGACGAAACTAAGACTTATTATATGATTATATCTATGCGAGATAGGATTAGAAATCAGGTCATCCTTAAGAAAACGGAATTCACTGACATAGCTCCCACAGGAATAGCAAGTTGAAGTGGCAGTGGGCAGGGTACATAGCACGCAGAACAGACAACCGATATGGGGCGTTCTAGCATGGTGACTGTACCGGAAAGCGCAAAGTAGGACGGCCTCCCACTAGCTAGATGGACAGACGATCTGAGCCCTTATTCTCAATTGTCGGATCACGGATTCGATTCGACGTCTCGCTTTGACGCACCTCGATAAAAAGTGACAGGTATAGAGTTTACGAAATTGGAACATTTTCCAACAGTTGAGAATAAGGGGGCTGGTCAGTGTCGCGGGGAGCCGTTGGATGCAGGCTGTGCAGAACCATTGGGAGACCTTTGTTCAGCCGTGGACATTATAGGCTTATATGCTGATTATGATTAATTTTAAATGTGTCTCATTCAGATACTTACATATGCATGACTATTGTGTTTATTGTGAGTTTAAATGATGTTAAGGAAAACATACCTCTTTCTTTTTTTAAAATATAAATAGTAATTTACTGACTTTTAAATTTGAATATTTTTCAAACAACCATTATTAGCGTGTAAAAGGAGGGGCAGACCTTGTTGAGTTTCTTACCCGTTCTTCTCAGAACAATATGCCCCGGTAGATTTACGAACGGATGCTTATTAACTGAATGGGACACCTAAGTTAAATTAAAAAATATATTTTGACTCTAAAGACGCATTTTTTTTGTCTAGATCCCGCCTGGTAAGCTGGAAGGTTTGACCCTGAAGTTATCAGTTGTGGACATCGGAAGAGTGGGTAAAGGCAAGCAGCTGATTGGTCATATCATTTTACCTCTCAGTGAATTGGAGGGAGTTGCGTCTGATGAAGAACCACAACTTTACAAGCTGGATATTGAAAAGGTAGTTAAGATTTGTATAGTCATTTTCAATCTAAGGAAGAATGAGTGCCATGACTAAATAAATAAGTTATAAGTAGTTTTCTTTTACAGGCTTAAAACTTAGAGTGAACTATATTAAATTTAAATTTTAAAAAATCACAGGATCTTTGAAAATCAAATTCTATATTTTTTACATTAACAAGGGTGGAAGACAAGCGTACGGCCCGCCTGGTGGTAAGCAGTTACCGTAGTCGCTCAAAGCACCTTGGGCACTCTTTACGTGTTGCCTTTCCTGTATACATATATCAAGACGTAGCGTTATATTGGCAGCATATATTATAGGAGACGAATCCCGCTGCTCCCACAGGAACACAATACTACAAAGTAGTGTTATTTATCTGCAATCTTCTGGAAGGTGGGGTATTTACTCTAGCTCAAAATTTGAATGGAAAATACCTTGTCCTCTACTTAGAAATAATCATGGTATCCATCAAGCTTCCCTTAGTAGTAACAAAGTACCTATTGACGATTATTATATTTTTCTTTTGGAACAGAATATAAATTTGATGGTTCAGTTTAAAAACCTTTATTTTCATCACATTTTAATTTTTTTGATGCATTTAAACGCTTAATTTATTGTAACTATATTGTAAACGTTGCAAAAGGAAAGAAAGCGGTGAAGAAATTAGTAGGTTATATCTAGTGCTCGGCGTAGTGGTAATCGCGTCTGGCTGGAAATCAGGAGACGCGGGTTTGAATCCCGCCTGGAGCATATATTTTTTCATCGTTTTCTTTCTTTATTTGTAATCTTTATTTTTATTAAGATATTTGTCACTTATATTTAAGTGGTCCGTCACACACTGTATGGGGACATTTGGTGTGCTGAAATCCGTATATAAAGCAGTGAATAATTGGACAGGATATATTTGATAAGCTTAGATTTAAACCCCCAAATGTATCCGCATTTTCAATGTCCGAGGGTGGTCTGGTTAACTCACTTCTCACTCACACTCACTCAGTCACACTCACTAACTCTCAGTCTCTTCACTTCACCTCGTCTTCTTCTTTTTCTTACTTCTTGGTCATCTTACTTTTTCCGTTTGGGTAACTGATAGATATGTTAGTTAAAAATATATAATTGACTATAATACATTTTTGAGTATTTGTATAAATTATTTTTTTCTTCCATAGGATCTTCAAGAACCAACTTCAGACTTAGGAGAGATTCTAGTTTCTCTTCTTTATAATGAAAATCTTCATCGTCTCACCGTAACCGTGATAGAAGCTAGAGGCTTGAAGGTAAGTTGAATTGTTCAAGCTTGCCTGGTTTCTTAATTACGCAGTTGTCATGTTGATTCAACCTCGCGGCTACATTTGTAGATTACCGAATATTTATTGTGAAACACCACAAGTATTACCGCGGGAGTTATCCCGAAACAGAAACTGTTTTTGTGTTTTAAGCTAACATCTGCCTTAAAAATTATTCCAATAGTTGAACAAGAAATTTTACAAATACCTTCTATTCTGTTAAACTAGGCATTGCTGTTAAAGGTTTTCTTAATGAAAAAGGTTATCATAAGTCCTTAGTAGCTCGGTGATCAAAGAGAGATTACAGTGATCAGGGATCGTGAAAGATTGCTGGCTTGGATCCCGCCCCAGGACATGATTTTCTCTAGTTTACATATTTTTCTAACCCACAAATGATCGTAAATAAGAAACTAATATCATTGCTGATCAACACATTTTTGCTAGAAATTAAGTGTAGTTAAAAATTTTCCTGTTGATATTTTGTAAATGGATATTTGTAGTGGTAAAATGAGTTCTAACTTGTCAACAAACAGCCCTTGCTGTGTGTCCATACATTAAACTTCCCTCTCCCTCTATCTCTCCATTATCTGCAATCGGGGCGAGACATTATGTCGCTTAGCGCCATCTATCAGCTATATCACGGAGAGTGCTCTGAAGAGCTTTTGACCTTATCCCACCTTCCCCCTTTCTACTCAGGAGCACGCGGTCCGGTCTTCGGAGTCATCAAATTCACTGTCTCCACCTTAACATCACGCACAAAGAAATTTAGTGCCCCGTTTCTTTGTTGTACTTCCTGAACTTGGAATTCTTTGCCAGCACATTATGTGTTCCCTAGAAAAATAATTCCAGGCAGCCCAATTGAAAAATCTAATCGACACCACAAAGAACCTTAACCTTGATTGATGCGCGTAACGTGAACAACACACAGTGACTTGAATGTAGATTTTTGGCACTACTTATCTTGTTTGTGCTTAAAACAATAGTATAGATTTATGAAAATGTCTAATGTTAGTATTATGAATGAATGAGTGTATCACTTGTGTGATAATATTAAAAACACACATCACCAGCCTATATACGGTCTACTGCTGGGCACAGGCCTTCCTAAATGGAAGAAACACATGAGGAGTTTGGGCCATAACACCACAACGCGGGCCAAATGCGGGTTGGTGGGTTAAAGCGGTTGCAGTAACAACAGGGACCAACGGCTTAACGTGCCTTCCGAAGTACGGAGGAGCTCGAAGATTAGAAATATTGCTTGACCCATCCCGGGATCGAACATAGCGAAAGTTGCTCCTTTAAAAACACACACTCGCGTTTTAATGCCCCTCATTATGCAACAGTTTCATAAACTACTATTTGGATTTGACACTTCACTTTCTATCATTAATAAACAACCTTTTTTTTTCATTATTATTAATGATAAATTTCCAAGGTGGTCACCTTGGAAATTGGTAGTAGAGAATATCTTGTTAGTATAGGTTTTCTACAAGGCTGGACTTTATGTACATTTAGTAAGATTTGCTACAAAATAAACGTGTTTTCTGTTTTAAATCTCGTTATAAACTTAAGCAGATACAGTCAAATATATTTACCGAAGCATCTCGTTTGAGGAGCCAGTTAAAATGTGCCGTACCTCTAAATCCACTTATTTTTAATTACTGAATATTGTCCTACAATTCAAATACACATACCACAAAATGATACAGAAGTTTCATGTTGATTGAACTTTTGTTTCATTGGAAAAATGTACGCGTCGAAGTTTGGTTTGAGGAGCCACATATAAAGTGTTGTAGTTTTTTTGTTTTCAGTCCTACCGAGTTGAGATTTTGTGTACTAATTATTCTCAAATACTACAAAATCATACCAAATATTGATAAATATTCATCCATTCTTAATTTTTGATTTTAACATTATTATAAATGTTTGAAAAATTACTTAGTAATTAAAATAGAATAAAACTAGAAAAATTTCACGTCCTGAGCCAGGAATCGAACCCGCGACCTTTCGCAATCCGGGCGACTGCTCTGACCACTGAGCCAACCAGGACTTAAGTCCTTAGGTCCTTTCGTTTTTAAGTCCTGGTTGGCTCAGTGGTCAGAGCAGTCGCCCGGATTGCGAAAGGTCGCGGGTTCGACTCCTGGCTCAGGACGTGAAATTTTTCTAGTTTTATTCTATTTTAATTACTAAATATTCATCCATAATATTCCTAGTTCTGAGGTGGCTCCTCAATCTAAACGTTTAGAGCCTAATGGAATTTTGAGATATAAGTGCTAAAAGCGCGTAGTAATAAATAATAATTTATTCACAAAACCAAACAGACAAAACAGAGCTACAATATTTTTTTATGACAAGCTCAAAAAAGACTTGACATTCATCAACCTTAGTGGCCAATGTTAAGTTACAACAACACCCTCCCATAACATGGGCACGCCACAGAGCGCCATGACAGCCTCAGCTGGAAACACCAAGCTGCTCTGTGAAGGTTACATGTTTTACATGACCCAGAGACTTTGTAAAGATATCAGCTAACATTTGGTCAGTAGGTAAATAAACAATGCTAAGGTTAAGATTTTCTACTACCTCTCTGACAAAATGATACCTTACACTAATGTGTTTTGTACGTCTGTGATAAGCTGGGTTCTCTGCCAGTTTTATAGCAGACTGATTGTTGCAATACATTATTATGCTAACCGCAATACCAAGCTCACACAGTAACGCTCTAAGTAATACCGTCTCTCTACAAGCTTTGCTTAAGCTTATGTACTCCGCCTCGGTAGACGATAGAGCAGTACACGACTGTTTATAGCAACCCCAAGAAATGGTATTGCCGGTATATTTGAAAACATAGCCTGTATAAGACTTGCGGTCAGAGCCCGCAGCCCAGTCTGCATCTGCATATCCCTCCAAGACGGGGCTTACATCAGATTTCTTAAACACTAACGCCTTTTGCTTGGTACCCTTTAGATATCTCAATATGCGCTTTGCATGATTCCAGTGCTCAGTAGTGTAGCAGCTATTAAACTGACTCAAGTATGCCACAGCAAATGAAATATCAGGACGAGTAGTAACAGATAAATACATCAAGCTACCAATAAGTTCCTGGTAAGGAAGCTTAGCCTCAACGTGATTATTACTGCTTACAGAAGAACTGATATTAGTAACCATGGGAGATTTAGCAGCCTTGCAATCAGTCATTTCGAAACGATCAAGCAGTTTATCAATCTTATGCTCTTGGCTAAGTTTGATGCAATCAACATCTCGCTCTACCTTAATTCCTAACATATTTCTAACCGGGCCTAAGTCCTTAACTTTGAAATGCTTAAGTAAAGATTTCTTTAAAGTTACTGCTAAATACTTATCACTATAAAATACGAAGAAATCGTCAACATATAACGCAATAATTACAATCGACTTACCAACTTTTCTGACGAAAATACAATCCTCTTGTTTTAATTGAACGTAGCCCAAAGAAAGTAGTACATTTTTTACCTTTTGATACCAGGCACGTGACGCTTGCTTTAACCCGTAAACGGCCTTCAATAATCTATAGACTTTGTTCTCATTTCCAGTAGTAATAAAACCTTCTAGTTGGTGTAAATCTTCCTTTAAATCGCCATTTAAGAAGGCAGTTTGCACGTCTAAATGATCAATTTCCAGATTATATTCTATAGCCAATGACAGTAATAATCTCATAGAACTATGACGAACGACCGGTGAAAAAGTATCTGTATAGTCTTCACCAAATTTTTGGGTAAAGCCTTTCGCTACTAATCTCGCCTTATAACGAGTTATGTTACCCTCAGAGTCCCTTTTCAGTGTAAAGATCCACTTATTCTTAACAATATTTTTGTCTAGTGGCTTATCTACAAGTTCCCAAGCTTTATGAAGATTAAAAGAGTCTATCTCTTCCTGCATAGCTTTCTGCCACAGATTTCTATCTTCACAGCTCAATGCTTCCTTTACACTACCTGGCTCATAAGGTTCAACAACATTACTCACATTAGCTACGTTACAAGTAGATTCCTTTTTTATCGATCGTAAGTTGTATCGATGTCCAGTAATACCCTGCTCAGTGGTACTGTCAACTAGTGAACCACTGTCGGAACTTTCTTGATGCTCCGCGACATCATGAGCACCTGATGACTCAATTCTAATAGATGGTTGCTCCGCCTCAATCGGCACGACATCCAAAATATCATCATCAGCATCTCCTGAAAGAAAAATAGGTAAATTTTCCGTTCTGGCTTTCGAGCGTCTACCAGGAAAAACAGATTCATTGAATACGACATCACGTGATACAATAATCTTATTATTTTCTGGATTAAACAAACGATATCCAGTCGTATTTTCCTCATAGCCTATAAAAATATACCTTTTACTTTTAGGGTCCAACTTTTTACGCTTAGAATCGTGTACATGCGCAAATGCTTCACAACCGACAACACGAAGATGTTTTAAACTAATCTTTTTACCCGACCACAACTCCTCAGGAATTTTTCCCGAAATTCTTGAATTTGGCGAGCGATTAATTAAATAAGCCGCTGTGTTTACAGCCTCAGCCCACATCTTATCATCTAAATTAGTATTAAAAAGTATACATCTAACTTTCTCAAGTAAAGTCCTATTTAGTCTCTCCGCTGCACCATTTTGTTGCGGGCTATACGGTACTGTAAGTTGATGCACTATACCCTTACTTTTCAGAAAGTTTGTCAAGTTCGAATTGACATATTCAGTTCCATTATCGGAACGTAGTACTTTAACGGTAGTACCACACTGATTTTCTACCAGTGTAATAAAATCTTTAGTGTACTTACACACATCACTCTTCTTGGCAATCGGATAAGTAAACACTTTTCTGGTGTGGTCATCAAGGAACGTGAGAATATACCTTCTTCCTCCAAGAGAAGTGGTGGGCATCGGACCACAAACATCCGTATGGATCAGGTCCAGACACGCCTTAGCCACCTGCTTATTAGGGGCAGTCACAAAAGGAACACGGGTCTGTTTACCTTTGAGACATACATCACAAACTTCTTTCTGAGGATCAACCTGAATATCAATATCATTAGCAATGCTTTTTAATGACTTTAAGCTTTCAAAGTTAAGATGACCTAACCTTTGATGCCAGATTTTCATATCAGACGAACCAAATCTAGTTAATAAATTAGCTCTACCGATAGTTGCAAGTTTGCAAAACCTTCCCATGTTGCTTAGCTCTTAAGACTACATTACCAGATTTTATAAAATTACAATCTGTATTAGTAAACAAAATTTTTAAACCTTTTTGAGTCATACTATTTACAGAAATCAAATTAACAGTAAGATCCGGTACAAACATTACATCTTTCAAACTTATATTTACAATTTTACCGTCAAAGTTCACCGAAAAATAAATGTCACCTATACCGCGTACATCTAACATTTTGCCATTCGCAACACACACTTCTTTCGTCAAAGACGGCTTCAAGCAATCGAACCACTCACGACATCCCGTCATATGGTTTGTAGCTCCGCTGTCAATAAACCAAGAACGATTGTCGCTGTTATTGAGAACTGCCAAAGCCAGATTGGTAGATACTACACCTTGTGCAGTACAATCTTTCTTCAAGTGACCTTTCGATCGACATTTCCAACACCACAGCTTCTTATCCTTATGTGACGAATAAATATTCTTTGATGTACCAGCGCGAGAATTCTTGTTATCAGGCGTACTATACTTGTTCTCAACACGCTTGCGTGTGAACAAACAGTCATCGCCAACATGCGCACTACTGTTCCATCGCTTGTCTTGTAACAATTTCTGTTTAACCATGTCTGTAGAGATCTCAACACCTGAATGTTCTAACGCCATAATCATAGGCTCATACTTCTCTGTCAAACCCTGAAGCATAATGGCAGCAAGGAATTCATCGTCAACTGGTTTCCCCATACTTCGCAATTGATCCGCAATACATAGGATTTCATTAACATAAAACTCCATAGTATCAAAATCAACCAACTTCATAGAACACAAGTTACGTAGTAGTTTCAACCTTCTGTACAACCCTTTGTCGTCGTATGCTTTTTGCAGACAGTCCCATACTTCTTTAGCGGTTTTCGCCTGTACGATATGAGCATAACATGATTTGTCAACCGTTAGACAGAGCCTAGAACGAGCTTTATCCTCCCTGCGGGATTTTTGCTCTGCGGTCTCTCCAGTGACGATCTCACCAGTCACACTACTCCACAAGTTCTCAAAAATTAATAGATTCTTTACCTGAAAGCTCCAATCTCTATAGTTACCGGCTCCTTTTAGCTTTTCAGTATGACTTATAGCAGTGCTCGAATCCATATTTTAAAACTTGTAAATCACAATAAATTACTACTTATTTTTGGCCTGGAACCATAACCTAATGGAATTTTGAGATATAAGTGCTAAAAGCGCGTAGTAATAAATAATAATTTATTCACAAAACCAAACAGACAAAACAGAGCTACAATATTTTTTTATGACAAGCTCAAAAAAGACTTGACATTCATCAACCTTAGTGGCCAATGTTAAGTTACAACAACAGAGCCACCTTTATATTCATTTAACTTTTGAAGTATTCCACTACAAAATCCATGATCGGGGCTACAAATTTTATTAAACTACTACTAAATAACTGTATTAAGACTTTTAAGATTCGAAATGTGGCTCCTCAATCTAAACATACACGTTTATTGAGAAGTTCCGTTCTCTATCTTCGAAGGTTTTCATCAGATCGTGATAAAAATATTTGTACAGAAAAAGAATTATACAAATCGATTTTCATATGACTGAGATATGAGCTAACACACCTAAAAAAATAGTTGAATTGATAACCTCCTTAACGTCGACTTCTAACCCGTAGTAGTAAGTTGACGTAGACTCCTTCGAATTGTTCTCAGAAACAACTTAGGTACCCTCTGCTTCTGTAGAAAAATTCCTATGCTATCTTCGCTCCATAGAAAAAGTAGTAGGCACATTTTGCTTGGAAATGGAATCATTTATTGGCTAAAATGTGACTATAAAAAGTGGTGACTACATGAAATGTGAGCTTTAGCACATGACACCCAAAAATCATTAGTTAAATAATACCCATAAATGCAATTGTCGGGATAGTCTTAAAACTTTTGTTGCACTTAAGATAATACAGAGTCTCTTATGTTTATTAATTGAATTTTATATATTATTTAAGTAATTTTAGATTCGTTTTAAGTTCAGATTCAATTGAAAATAAGATATCAAGAAATTTAGGTATATATTATTTAAGTAATTTTAGATTTGTTTTAAGTTTAGATTCAATTGAAAATAAGATATCAAGATACAACAAAGTAAAGTGTCAATTTACATTTACTTACTGATCTAAATCTAGAAAAGTGCGTGTAAAATAGACGCTTGATAGCATTTGACGAAAAAAGCACATTTCTACAAAAGGAACTGACGCGCCAGCAAATTGCTATGATTCTACTTACTCAGGGACCCCAGATCTTAGAGCATTTGCTTTAAGCCCGAGATCGAATTGGAGACAACTACGTAATACTCTTTGCAAATGTCGTTATATTGCCGTGTCACTGATCGATGGGACAATGCTACAGACCTTGCCACATTCAGCAAAATACCCGCTTCGTCCGAGTGTTTGTTTTTGATAAATGTAAACGTCACTTGTTTGTTAACGATAGCTTTGTAGCGTGACTGAGTACTCAGCAGCCATTTTAGAACAATAAATAAATTAGGTATTTTTGAGTGAACTTTGTTTAATTACTATCTTATTAAAGATAAGGTTTTTAGCATAATTAACTACAGTAAACAACAAATGAAGTCTGACTGATGTGCGCCATATAAATAAGTAACCAGTGATAAAGCTCAAATTAAGTTTCACAAAGCACTTGTGTTATAATTCTAACATACAAAATAAATTATGCATAAAAAATAGAATTTCACTTAAATAAACTAAGAAATACTCATGACTCTTATATAAATCTTTGTGTCATCACAAGAGTATCTGCCTCTATTGACTGGAATCTTTGGCTTAGTACAGTCGACAGTACATCAAGCGTAACAGTTTGACCTTGAGACCGGCCTTACGCCGCTCGTAATAGAAGCGGCTTTCGTAGTGCAACTGTTACACTTGATGTGCTGTCCTGTGTAAGTACATGACTGGATGATGACGTGGCAGTGATCCTTACTTCACCATTTCGCGAGCTGGTCATCTTAGTCTCGCTCGACACAACTTTCAAGTATTATTTTTAAAGGTCATCTCGTTTATCGTCTATTTTAACACATTTAGCTGGATCCATCATCGAGTAAACACGAGATGATAGTACGCGTGACGCAAGAGCGAGCATGCCGGGGAGTGCGCGCACGCCGCACTGCCGCCGTAGAAGTAGCTGAAGATGGCAGTGCGTTGGTCTCAGAGTGTTTCCACTTCAGGCTGCGACCAGACGAGCTTCACACGACCAGTGTCACAATACAGGCTTTGCAACCACATTCTGTGTATGCGAAAGGTAGGTATCTAGTTTTAGTTTACTACAGAATCAATTGGGGCCCGATTCTAGTCAAACTAGTATTTATTTAATTTAATATCTTGTCACATCGACTGTTGGGTATGGTAGCAATTGGAATTGTACGATTGCAATAGTCAATGTGACTACAGACAATTTTTAGATTATAAGGGAATGCTTTTAAATCATTCATTTATTTTTCAAAGTTGAGCACAATATGGACAGAATAATATGACAATGTTAATCCAGAGAATGCCTTTTAGCCAGATACAGTTATTATGTTGTCTGAAGCAGCGGGTTTTCATTGAAATTTATCTGTCGTTTTATTTGAAGCTTCTCGGTAAAGACATACACCTATATCAGACTCTATCAGTCTACGAAAGCGGCTTTGGCTGTAGAGATATGAGGTGCGGAGCCCGAGGGCAAGCGAGGGAATGGATTTGGAGCAATCTTGAAAGACATTATTTAATAATTCGTTTCTGATTGTCCACTATTTAAATATTGTTGCTCCTTAAATAATCTACGGACAAGAAAATAATTATTGAAAACCATAGTTTATATTTTAAATCTTATACAATGTTACCAATAAATCAACATAATCTATCTGAAAATTACGTAAATTAAATTTGTTGTCAGTGAAATATTCAGTGCCTACCGTAGGTACCATAGTCTGCTAAGCTAAAAACAAAAAAATAAGGCAGGATTGAAAATTTTTGCCATAAAAATGTAATCAAATATTACTTATATGGTACTTCTTATATTTTGTTAAGGTCACAAAACTGATGAGATATGCCGCAAACATGCCTTTAATCAAGAAAACGAATGATGCGTGTAAAGTTTCGACGTCCTAACGAATTTCGTTATAAAGTTACCACAGTTCACTTCACAGAGCTCTCTTGGGAACGACAATACAGATAGTTTATGTTGTTGAGTATTGCGTACGCCCACCAACTTTTCTTGCTCTATTTGGGTGAGCCATAAAAATATAGAGTGAAGTATCTCCGAAGTAGGAAATCATTGACCTTTGCTTTTACTTTTTTTTCTTGAGGATTTTTACGGCAGTTAATAGATAATAGTATTTTATGTATGTACCTTTTAAGCTTACCGATTGAGCTACGGCTGCTTGAATAAAATGACGTGAAACATATTATTATGTTTGTAATTTTATCATCTGTCATGTAATGCTTTAAGGTGATTTAATCTAAGCTGTCAAGAAAGATCTCGTCACACTATATTAGCAAAGTTATGAATGAAATTATTTTTGCAAGTAAAGAGTTTTATAATAATATTTAGTAAGATTTACCGATTGAAACAACTTGAATTGAAACTAATTAAAATTAGTTTTTTTTTATTATTAACGGCGCTTTACCTTTGTCTCACCTGATAGTAAATTATCATAAGGCCGAAGATGGAAGCGAGCTACACCCAGATTTCTCAATCACAGAGGAATTTATCTAAAATTCAACGATATAAGTATCATCATCATCATAATTTCAGCCGAAAGACTTCTACGACCTGCGATCTTCACCAGATCGCCGCGCTGGTCCAACTTGTTGGAGGCCTGCCCAAGCTGCGTCGTCCAATCCATGAAAACGATATATATTTCACGACCGTCTGGTTAAATTAGCCACTTTACTGAACGCCTAGGCCGATGATTGAACGCCGATATCCAATGAAATGGCTGAAAGACAACTAGTCAAGTCATTGAGCACAATGGCTAAACGTCATGTCAGCCGTCTGGTTAAATTAGTCATTAAATTCGACGCCTAGGCAGGTCGTTTATATCGAAGAACTTTTGTGTGAATGCTTGAGTGATTGGTGGGTTCAAGGTTATTTTTTATGACCACTTATAACCGAAATCGTTTTGGTTAAAAGTGGTCATAAAAAATAACCTTTAACCCACCAATTAAACCAAAACTCTTTGGTACAAGACGATTCTTTCAATACGCCAAGTCGTTAAACATTAATCAACGGGGTAGGCATCGAATTAAGCGCGAATTTAACCAGATTGCGGCAACGTATATACTTACATCAAATACTATTGTTCCAGATCGACTTCTCGGCAAGTTTGTACTCGGCTCGTACATGTTCGCTAGAGGGCGCGCATTACAACATTGGAACTCGTCCCTCGCCGCTCCCATGGAACAAGTCAAACAGTGGCACCCGCTCAACAATTAACTGTAAACTAATAAGACAACCCGGCCAACTCTGTACAACTGATAACTGAAAGGCCTTAACTATAAAACAAAACGAGATCGTGCTTTGCTATAGTGTCTTATGCCTACTGGACTCCGAACTTAAAGACCAGTGTAAATTTTCACGTATGGAAAATCTTCAAATTGTGTTTCATGAAATTCGTTAGTGTCAGAGCTCCTTTACTCCATTAGTTAGAATCGACTTTGATTTCGGCGGTGCCTGTGTTTTTATATTCGTGTTGTATTCTTGTTTGAGTAAGCATAAGTAAATTGAAATGGAATTTAATCATCCAGAATCTTTTGGGTGTCTATTCACATGATGATTTCAAATGCAGATAACAGACGAAAATAAAAATATCGCCGTGATTGTAGCTTTTACCTCCCTTTTCATACGGTAGTCACTACACTCACAACACGCATAACTCTTTAAAACGTAGATGAATGTTATTTCTTTTGTTTTATAGAACAAGGCACAACGTAATTATAACATTCCTAACTTCTGAAAAAAAAAACGATTGATGAGCGTTTTAACTTTGAACACATACAATTTTATACAGTCTCTTTGCAAATTATGGTATTCTTTACACTAGTTGCATGGTCTGATTCTTTAATACAATTTGTATTTTATACAAGTAGGATTTTATAATTATAAATAATTTAGCTATACAATATTTGTAGTGATACTTAGTAATTTAAGTACTATTTTATTTTACATTCCATTGTACCTAGTCTAAATTTTTGATTGCTGATGAGTAAAGACTACAAACATAGCACTCATCCACTGTACTGTCATCCAGTGAACTATTGATTACATAGCACTCAAAAATATATGTTTTCCTAATCATACCTAGCCGTACCTTATATGCCAATACATATAGGCACGAGATACGCTTTATCTCACTTTTGATATAAATACAATGTACACTATATAAATATAATTATTAATTTTAATAAAACACAAGATCCAAAAACATAATACGCAGACATATCTATTTAACCTAAGCTCTATTTACAAATCCCAAAAGTATTTTTATATTTAAAATTTACACCCTAAGAATTAAATTCTTAACCTGTTCCAAATTTAAAGATATTAAAAAGAAATATGTTTGTAATAGTTGTTAGTTTAAAAATTTTAAACTTTGTTACCCACTGAAGCTCTCAAAGAATTATATGCACAACAAAATATCTTTCCATAATTCTTGTTTTAGTCTCTTTAAACAATTATATAGTAAATATATTAATGTAACTTTGTAATAACTCATATGCAATATATTATACATAAATCATATATATATTTATAAATGTTTATTATTAGATAATAATTATCGCCAATATAAAAATACATAGCTATAATATATACACGTGTCTATTAAGTATAATTTCTAATTGTGCAACTGAAATAAATGGTAACACCAAATTGGTGGAGATCTGTTGTTTTATTTCCTATAAATTCTGAGTAGGTAAAGGTAAAGGAGATGAGTCCCCCTAGTCCGAATATGACGGCTTCTTAATGAGTTTTGGCAACCTTTCTCACCATAGGATCACAACACTACAAAATCATGTTAAATAAAATTTTAAGCTGCGATCTACCTGTAAGTTAGAGGCTCAAAATTTGAGAAGAAAATTCCACAATGGTCTACATCTCTTAAAACAACAATTATGGCCCAATTACACGATTCAAGTTTCTTGCCTGTACCATACAATTAAATTGAAGCGAAAAATTCTTCCGTAGTCTAATGGGTGGTTTGGAAGATTTATTCGCATTTTATACACTTTCTCATCTAGTACAATTTTTAAATACTTGATACATTCTATCGCAAATTATTTACTAATCTAGATTTCCTTACATGCTTTCGCATATAGTACATTTTTGCAAAGTATACAATTTTTTTTATAGGTGAGATTTATCAGACTGTAGAAAATGTCACTTCCTCTTAGAAATTGTTGCAACTAGGACACAATGCACTGTCGAACACAGACCACTTTTTAAACTTTGAAATTTTGGGGAATACAAAATGGAGGGTTGGGTAAATTATATTATTTCAAAATAAAAGAAAAAGCATGATGTTCGCTTAACTACATGATTTAATATCTACCTCTATATATAGGTACGTACGCATTCAACGATACTTATGTTACTACATAAATGTTACTTTACTTTGTCTATCCAAATAAACGTCTCGATTAAACTCTTGAGATAATCGTCAACAATCTTTTTTAATCTTTCATCAATAATAAAAAAAAAACCGCGTATTTTGTTATACGATATAAAAATATTGTTTTGGCAAATGAGAAAGAGAAAGTCATAGTCTATGCTTTCCTTTTTCAAGCAAGCTACTAAAAAAATAAACTCCGAGTTTATTTTTTTAGTAGCTTGCTTGCGTCCTCTTCCTACACTCTTGTTGATCCGATTATGCCATCCTTCACAAGCATTGATGTTTCGGTGTCGATCTCCGTAACAGCTCATAGATGGTAATATTTCAGAGTTCATCCATTGCTTGACAAAGTATTGAATGAAATAAATAAATAATTAAATAAAAAAAAATATGATATTAGATAATAATCAATGTTATATATGACACTTTCCATACCGTATAGGTATGTAAGTAAATAGGCTAGATGTAAATCACTTCAACGTAGATTAGATAAAGTTTTTTTATGTTGTAGAAGGCACGACTATAAGTTTCAGAAGGTGGTTAATTAGTTTTTACCGGACTGTGCAAGAGTAGAATATTTGCGAAGTCCTCTACGAATGGCTATAAAAGTCACATTTTTGCTTATTCATCTAACGATTTTACAGAATATTACTAAATGCGAAAGCATGTGAAGAAGTCTAGATAAGTTATTAATTTGCGATAGGAAGTATGAAGTATTTAAAAAGTGTACAAGATGAGAAAGTGTATAAAATGCGAATAAATCGTTTAGACTATGCAAGTAATTTCTTACTCCAATTTAATTGTATGCTACAGCCAAAAATTTGCATTGTGAAAATGGATATGACATGCTGTCAATATTTATAAATACATTACAACTAGAACTAGACTCACTTAGCTCGTTATTTATATCTAAACTTATATTATAAAGCTGAAGAATTTGTTTGATTGGTTAAACGCGCTAATCTCAGGAACTACTGATTCAGATTGAAAAGTTCCTTTTGTGTTCTATAGTCCATTTATCGAGGTAGCCTATAGGTTATATTACATCAAGCTACGACCAATAGGAGCTGACGATCAATGTACAATATTGCAAAATCGGAAAAAAAACTAATTCCAGAGCTTTTGTTGCGTGCGCTGCGTAAACGGTTACAGTTACGCAAAAATCGTGCATGTCGAAATTGTTTTTTTTTTTTATTCTAAAAATAGTCTGCGACAGCATAAATTCTTTTGAGGTTGACTCCCTGTTCCCTTTTTTGGTAAGTAGGTAATTAAATTTGTTCTAAAATAAAACATTAATTGTGAAGGTGTTTTTATAAACATGATTCAAATAAATCCTTAACTAAATAAATACTCAAGTAAAATTATGTAACCTACCCACATATGTACGACATGTTACTATTTTACGACATCCACGCAAACCAAGTAGCGGGCACAGATAGTACTTCAATAAAACTAATGTTTTATCTGTGATTTCTATAGTAGGGGTAGAAGGTAATTTCGCCTGATAAGGGTAATCAAATTTTATAGAGCGGCGCTTCAATGTCTATTATTTTATTTTCTTATCAAAAATAATAAGTACTTATTCGTTATTTGATTTCTCTCTTTTTATTGTTGTTGATTATGTACGTGTCCTATTGTGCAATAAATAATATTTAATTGATTGAATGAAATAATTTTTCGGCAAGTATTAACCTGTCAAATTTTTAATTGTCATAGACCAAAGGTATAACACCGCTTGACAGATTAATGATATACTTACTACGTTTGTCATATTATATTAGCAATGAACTCTACACAAAGAACCCTTAAACACCCTTTCCGCTTTCTTTTGCAACACCTTGTAGATAACAATTGTGATTACACTATCACAAGGTTCTATGTATGGGCGAGGTGTAGGTGTAGGATTTTTTTTTTATACAACTGGATGACAAACAAGCTGACGGCCCACCTGATGGTAAGCGGTTACCGCCGCCTATAGACACCTGCAATAACAAGGAAAAGTCACTTGATATTGCAGGTGCGTTGTCATCCTGGGGCCTAAGATGAAATGCCGTCCATGCCCAGTAATTGCACTGGCTACCTTTCCCTTCAATCCGAAACACAGCGAACTGTTTCACGGCTGAAATAAGAAAGGCGGTGGTACCTACCCAGACGACCCTACATACAGGTCTACCACCTAGTAATATACAGGACCTTAGTTTATTTTAGCTATTTTTTTAGCATGGAAGTATTATTTATAATTTGTCTCTAAATTCAGATACTTAATTAAATGTTTAAGTTCTACCACGCTCCATATTTAATTCATGTTTCGTGGACGTGGAAACGTAGGTGTAAAAGGAGGATAATTAAAAGCTCAGTTGATTTTACGAAGCGTTGTCTTTATGAAGCTTTATAATTTTTTCTTTTTTTATGTTAAAATGGAACGACTTGGGCCTTTTAATAATAAAAGCAGTGTTAAAATTAAACTCAAATATGCATAATTAGCATAATTATTTTATTATTAGATACTTAAACATAGAGCAGTTTGGTCCTAATAGCGGTTGCCTCCTTCTGTGAACAAGTCATGTTCCAGAAGGAGGCTTCGGAGCGGGCTAGAGAGATTGACCCTCTCGCGGCCCCGTCCCGCAAGAGGCATCCGGCTGCCCTAGCCGGGATGTAGGCGATGGAATAGGGCTCCTCCGTCTACATCGTCACCCGGTGTGGTAGGGTATCCGGTGTTCTTCCAGAATATTCCTTAACCTTTGTGGTGTCCTGCTGAGGCCAGCTGCAAGCGGCCACGCGTACGAATACCAAGTTCCCAGTGTAGTCACGTCGGTTAGCAGCGAGGTAGTAAGAACTGATGGTTTTTAGTGAGTATGCCAGTCGGAGAGTCTCACATAACCCAACCTTTTTCACAGCCGGGTAGCTGTAAAAGCATTTTCATCATAAAAAAAGTTTGGTCCAATATTATGTTTATCGTGATCGTAAAATTTGTTGCAATTAAGCGGTCACATAGGGTCTTAAATTAAAATATTTAACACACGGAAACAAAAATTTTGACGGTCTCCTGGTCGAGTGGTCAGAACTCAATGTCAATTAATCTGTAGGTCCTGAGTTCGAATACCCTTAGTGGCAAATGCTCCTACGATAAAATTTGTTTATTGAGATTATTTTTGTATATTTATTCCGTACATAAATATCATTATTGTTATGTTTATTTGCCGTTATCGAGTATCCATAATGCAAGCTCTTAATGATGCTATTTGTGGCTATGGCTGTGAGTATAAAAATATTTTTATTGCTATGATAAATCATATAACAAAAATAAACATATACTTGCCCCTCAGATAATGTAATGATGAAATAAGTAACATTAAGTAGTTTATTTTACGTCGCCTCTATACCGTTTTATGGTATCTATATAAAACGCCCCATTAGAAGGTAATATCGTTTTATAGCCATTTTAACAACATTGTATACTTGGGCATAACGAGAATCCTTTAAGATTATGCTAACGGCGCTCAATAAAACGAAACAATTAAATTAAAATCACGCTAGAATGGTTTAATAAGGTATAACAGTAAATAAAGGTACTAATGGAGAGTGAAATAAAAGTACATTAAAGGATTGGTAAAAATTATAGTGGAATGCATTTTTTAGGAATCCAAACTAAATAGCTACTTGCTTCAAATACAAAAATACTTTTATGAAGTGGCAGCCCGCATGAATGTCGTCATCCAATCCAAAAATAAATCTCATTCTCTATCTGGGTAACAATGCAATATGAAAAATCAATATGAAAATATGATATGCAATATGAAAATTTCTCTAAAGATCAAAAGAAAATTTCTCATTATTTACAATCCTTATAAAATGGATCGAGTTTGTTGCAAAATTACCATTGTCCATTGCCAAATTCGCAGCTAAATTTTAATGAATAAACTCAGCCTCGATTGTTGTTAGAACATTATCTATGAAAGGTACGACTGAATGTTGTTTTTTATACAACTAGATGACAAACAAGCTGACTGCCCACCTAATGGTAAGCCGTTACCGCCACCCATAGACACCTGCAATAGCACCTGGAAAATCACTTGATATTGCAGGCGCGTTGTCATCCTGAGGCCTAAGATGAAATGCCGTCCATGTCCAGTAATTACACTGTGAACTTTTTCACGGCCGATAAGAAAGGCGGGGCTACCCAGACGACCCCTACATACGGGTCTACCACCAAAAACAAACTGTAATTATCAATATATTTCTTTTCTCCGCGTAAAGGCAAGCCCTTGAGTTTTTCTAGTGGCTCTTTTTATAAAGCCTGAGTGTTTGCGTGGGGTGAGTGAGTATACACTTGGGGACTATCAGAATCTATCATAAAATTGATTACTTATATATATAATGCTCTGGATACTTAAGGAAGTAAACGGTTTATAGGACCCTCTAAAAGGCTAGTGAATGTAAAAGTGTAAAATCAAAAACCATTTCGGTTGAGAGCAACATCGTGCATAACTTTTTGGTTCATTCACCACCCAAAAGCTATACCGGGTGTACAAAAGTATGGGACAGCTGATTTAGGTGGTTATTCAGACAGTACACACAATATTTTTTTGCTATTGGGGCCAACATCGAAATCGCATACTTTTGTACACCCGGTATACCTATGAAATGTAGAATAACCGAATAAAAGTTAATAAATTAGCTTCTTAAGCTTAGCTAGTCAGTCAAAATTTTATTTGAGAAATGCAGTTTATTTACTTTACAAATCTATCCTTTTGACCCTTAACCAGCTCGCCGACTTCTCCTCAACAATAAAATATCTATTGTGTCTGCTTTGTCAGCACTTCACAGATTGAAAAAAAATTACATAATATACATGTTCTGCACTAACAAATAACACCCCCTTTTTTTCATCGGGCGCTAAAAATTAGTTTACAATAGCCAAATTAGGTACTACATTGCTTAAATTAGGTTAATTATTACGAACATTCTCGAACAGTAGAACAATAACCTACCATATTTACTACATAACCACAATGATATAACTAGATCACTTAAATTTCGGTGAGTTTAAATAATTTATACTAATATTATAAAGCTGAAGAGTTTGTTTGTTTGTTTGGTTGAACGCGCTAATCTCAGAAACTACTGATTCCAATTGAAAAAATGGTTTTGTGAAATGGAGTTTATTTATCGAGGTATTATATAGGCTATATAACATCACGCTACGACTAATAGCAGCTGAGCATCAATGAAAAACGTCGTCATCAAGGGAAAACAGGAAAAAAAATACTTTTCAGAGCTTTTGTTGCGTGCGCTGCGTAAACGGTTAAAGTTACGCAAAAATCATGTGTATAAGAATTATGCTCCTTTAAAAGTTCTAAAAAAAGTCCCCGACGCCTTATGTCTATCTTTTGAAATTAACTCACTGTACCATTTTTTGGAAATCAAATTTCAAGCTGTTATTTTCCGACATCCACGCGAACGAAGTCGTGGGCATAGCTAGTAAATAATATAGGTACCACTCTCGCACTCTCCCGTTCTGTGCCCCTAGTGTAAGTTTACATAGAGTTGAAACGAAAACGTTCATCGTCGTGTTCACCTCTTTTATATAAAAAGTAGCTTCCAATGATCCACAACAGGGCCGCTTCTGCCGTTTTCATACAATTTGACAGTTATCACGACGGCGAACGTTTTCGTTTCAGTTCTAAAGAAATTTACACTGGGGGCACCGATTTTGAAACTACTGGGGTACTGTAGGTAGGTAGCACTTATGACCCTGTTACGATTTAGAAAGCTGAAGCAAGCATGTGCCTATTTTCAACAGGTTGTTAGTTCTGCGTCGTAAAGTCTAACGCGAGTAACTAGGGCCATTTTACGACTCATCTTACATGCAGGGTAACAAATGACATGGCTGTGTTATTTTAAGGATGAGTGAATTTCAATTGGGTTAAATCATGATTTGTCTTTGTTTCTGTACTTAAACAATTTTCACCTTTCCAGCACGAAAAGGTGTGGTAAACCCCACGCAAAACCTTGCAGCAAAATTTTTATTTTGCTCTTAATGTGAGCAAAAGTATTTTAAATTCGTTTGCATCATGACATCACACGACGCGGAAAATCTAACTACGTAATGTTACACCCAGAAACTCATAAATAGGTCATGTTGAGTTGATTTATAGTCACAATTTGTTTTTTGAATATTTTTTTGATAAATTTAGCAAAGTACAAATGTAGGTATTTTAGGCCGTAAATGTAATAAAAAAATCACTAACTTTTAATTTATATTTAATATTTTATATGTTATAGGTATATTTAGGTTGTAATAACTATAATAAATAACTATTGTACCTATAGGTATGTATGTTGAACCGCGTTTTATTCCCGCCTAAATAGGTACCTTTTCTATACAACTAGATGACAAACAAGCTGACGGCCCAACTCGTGGTAAGTGGTTACCGTCGCCACCTTCGATAACAAGGAAAAATCACTTGATATTACAGGTGTGCTGTCACCCTGTGGCCTAAGATGAAATGCCATCCATGCCCAGTAATTACACTGGCTACCTTTCCCTTCAATCCAAAACACAGCGCACTGTTTCACAGCTGAAATAAGAAAGTCGGTGGTACCTACCCAGATGACCCTACCTACATATGGGCCTACCACCTAGTACCTATTTAATATGTGATAATGATATTTGTATTCACCAGTATTGTGAAAGGTCGTACACCTTAGTATGTCGATTTTCTACTCTGCACATGTTTTGAAATATCTTTTAAGCATTTAAATAATTCTAAAAAATAAAATTAATGAACACCTTTCCCGTCAGGACAAGGTCCAAATTTTGCAGCATAGCCCAAGGCTAAATGAAATTGTATTTTATTAATCTGGACATTCTGCCTTAGAGGAAGGAAACTCTCATTTAAATTATACTAGCCATTTATTTATTCACTAAAAGATATCACATTCTACATTATAAAAAGCATACAAATGAAAATGAATAGCTTTTTCCCGCAAATTCGTCCGCCTGAAAATAGTTTGTAAGACACTTTAGCCTTTGTCCACGACGACTATTTTAAATGACTTCCTCATTGTATGAAGGTAAGTACTACCAAGGATGGTAGATATTGGGCCTGATTCTGAAGACACACTCTAATTCACAGAATTTGTATAGAGCTGTCAATGAAATTTAGATACATTTCAAAGAAACCATAGGCAATTTTAGACGGCATGTACGGAGGTGCCTCTTAAACACTGCATTTTATCCCGTTCAATAAGGTCGAAAATGGAACGCACGTTTCTAAATGTCATGTTATATGACACTCATCCTTTTCGTATTCATTTTGAGAGTAAGAAATGCACTGAACGTGAATTTTAACTTAGCATTGTGCAGAATTAAGGTCATTATATGTTTAGTAGCTCTAGTTCTACCCACTGATAGAGATGAAACATAGCTTAGGCAGATGATAAGTTCAGTGTATCCTTCAATCCGACTTATCTAACGAACTAACTAAACTCAAGTTTCTACTGAAACCTCTATGCGTGAGTCTGACTCGCACTTGCCCGGTTTTTTTCCTTTCGCACCAAAATGGCACAATCGTCTTAAATTTCAAAGTCCGCGAGAGTAGTCGTTATAGACTGGGAGTAATAACAGGGTACTATGTTACTACTCGTTATCTTTAATGATAGAGTGGGAAGCCCCCATATTCAATGGTGTTGTTTCTTTCTATAAGCTTACTTGTCGTCGACACATAAGTATGTGCAAAGCTTTCTGCAAAGCATTGCATTTCATTAGCAAGTGCTAACTGTAGTTCAATTTATTTGTGCTGGCACCGTCAAAATATAAACCTCTGGCACCAACAACAAAAAATATATATATAAGACACTTATTTGACAGTTATAGTATTATTTAATTTTTGAAACGTATTTGACTTTTGTAATGGCAATATATCTAAGAGTCAAATTTCTAGTGACATATATTATATGATACCTACGCTTAATGCGTGGCTGATTATACATGCAACTATTCCTAAGTCTTTTTAATTAGACACATTATATTCAAAGGCTGCACGAATTCTAAACTACAAGGTTGCGTGAAAAGGAAAAAACCTGTTAAATAATTGGGACCATAGTGCATATTATTTCACAACGACCAATATTTACAAAGAAAAGAAACTATTATACCAGTTTTGAATCGTTTATGAAATCGTCTATGTTTATTTTATAAGACATGCATGATCCATGATATTGTATGAACCCAAACTTGTTGGCGCTTTGGGCCCCTCTGTAAGGTAGCAAGTACCTTTTATAAATAAATAAATAAATAAAATGAAAAATGTTTAAGAGGAACGTGCTGCTTTTCTTTTTAGTCTACGATAGACAGTGATCCAATTTATATTACACTAGTCACAACTTTTGCTCTCAGACGTAGAATTAGGATTATGTTCCCCGAAGGAATCATTTATCTGTGAAAGAGCAGCACCCCGCTTAAGTGGTTTCTCAGGTTGGATTCTAGCGGTTTTATTCATAAACGCTCATTAAACCTATTTTGTCTAAAGTACTGTTAAGCTTGGTTTGTCTTTAACATTGGACGTATGAGTGAGAGGAACAAAACACAGTTCAACAGTGTTGTAACCAAAATGGGTTTAATAAAAAAATCGTTTTGTAAGAATGCCACTTGTCATTTGTAGAGACTATCGATCTTAATTTTAGGCAGTGCGCATCTCATATCTACACTGGAACTGAGCTGCACTCGTTGAGGTTTACCAGGTACAGAGATGTGCCTGGGCGCTTCTTTCCCGTCCGTCTACGACACTACTCACTCTCTCATGGCTCGAGCTCTTTGGAGACTCTAAGCGATAGCGGGACACCTCCACAGGAGATAATGGCAGTTCACCCCTAAAGGTCTATTCCCATATATCAGTGAAGCCACAGTTCCGGCACAGTTCCGTATCAGTGCTTCAGTGTTGCGTCAGTGATTTAATTCACACATGTCAGTGCCCGCTCAGTTCACGGAGCTTTAGTGAAAACGTGTGATGCGTGTGACGTGTGTGTGTGTGTGCAATCGTGATTGTATTTCGTATCCATATACTTTGCATGAGATAAATCATATAAAACTCTTTTTTCACGAACCAATTCTATTAATCGCTCGTCCTCTATTTTGTTTTTGTTGATGCCGGCGTCCGTGATCCGTCAGTGATCTGTCCGTGATCGGTCCGTCCGGCAAAAATATCGTTGTCGATGATACCTTCCGTGCTTGCCGGTGCCGGCACGGACACTGAGAGCACTGAGCCGTCACTGACACGGACAAGTGGAGATACGTTCATAGATAATGTAAGAAATCGCACTGATACGGAACTGTGCCGGAACTGTGCTGGAACTGTGGCTTCACTGATATGTGTGAATAGACCTTTAGGCTCAAGGAGTCATAAGGCTCGCCTCCTCAAAAACCTCGGTTATGCTTAAAAGCCACACAGCCCACAGCAATAGTCAATAACAAAAAACTGATAAGGTCTATCATACAAAAGGTTTGAATTCATGTAAACCTATTTTCTCAATTTCTATCGACCGCTCTTTGCCTAATATTACCTAAATATTTATGCCACAAAACACACAATAGAATGTATTATCTATTGTGCTAAAATGAAACAAAGCTTTTATGAAAAGCACTTACCAAAGGACTAGGTGGTCGCCCAAATGGAAACTGTAATAAAGTTTATCATTAGCAAAACAACATTGAACATGTCATCTGTCACATACAGGTATTCAATGTGGGCAGAATAATATCACAATTGAGGTCAGCTCTCAGTAACGTGGATAATCAGATTTTATTAATTTATTTTTATTTCACTTGATAGGTATATTAGAGTATACAGCCAAGTCCAAAAGAGACAGGCTAATAATATAACATTACCGTGACAAAGATGTTGTAGCGTCCTGCTGTCGCTTACCTTTAAGTTAGTTTTTAAGTTTGTAGGATAGTAAGTGTTTTTGGCAATAACTTCATAAATTTAAAGAAAATAAGCTTTTTCTTGGCAGCATTCTCTTTATATTTTTATTTTGCTTCGTTCTGTGTAGTTTGTTTTTATC
Source organism: Nymphula nitidulata (assembly GCA_947347705.1). Classification (NCBI taxonomy): domain Eukaryota; kingdom Metazoa; phylum Arthropoda; class Insecta; order Lepidoptera; family Crambidae; genus Nymphula; species Nymphula nitidulata. The sequence continues at coordinate 11,236,282 of OX374633.1, forward strand.
TTTATCATACTTTTAATTTTGAAAATATTTTCATACAAAAGAATTCATTATTTTATTTCAATCTCGGACTATGCCATTTCAACCAGGTAATTTTAATCTTTTGTTTTTGAATCTCAGCCGGCTGTCTCCACCTTTAGTAATTATATTTCCATCTCTTTCTTTAGTATGGCTACCGAGAGAACAGCATATTTCTTTATTCGAAATTCTAAATTCGTAATTCATTTATTTTGGCTGCTTTTCTCTTTGTCTTTTTCAAAATTATGTGTCAACGACGGCCGTATAAATGAGGTCGGTCGTCTGATACTGGAGTTCAGTCGTCGAGTTTCTCTCGCACACTACGCACTGTGGTGCTGGCCGTTCCCGGGCCATTTGGCATTGGCCCGGGACTCAAGAAGGCTCCGCGTAACCTTTCGTCTTTGAATAAACGCCTGGGGCTGAAGATACATCTGACTACGAGGCTCCGGATGCTGCTGCTGGACCCCGTCGCCTGAGCTCCGGGTGCTGTGAGCACCACCACTACTGGAACCGCTGAGCTGATCGGCCTGACTGCTCCGCCTAGCCACTGCTGCTGGGCTAGGATCTGGACTTCGTACTCTACACTCCGTACCCCTCTCCCTGACCTATATACATTCCTTCCGTACTTCCACCGGTGGTCCATCGCGAGTGCCGAATTAATAATACGTGAGTGCCGGGCTCTTTTCCCCCATTTCCCCGCTCTGTCCCTCCGTCGCGAATGCTACCCCCTAGGGACACTAGGTATACAGCTTTGTGTTTTTTTAAAATAAATGTACATATTGTTGCTAACCTAACCTCTCTCTTATGTTTGTAGTATAGAGCTTTCCCTATTTCCTCCCTTCCTCTTCTCTCTCCAGTTTTCTCCACTGATCCGTTACGCCTATTCTCCTCCTGGGAGTAGGTGTAACGCGACAATGTACACATCTAAAGTACCAAACCATATAGAAAAAGAAACATTTAAGAAAGCATTTCACTGAAATCAAACGACATAGTAATGCTACCGAAGTGTCCTAATATTAATTAAATATTTACCCGTCGAGCATCAGATTCCAGACCTCTTGAGGTTTATGACAATTGAAAATTGATTTTTCAATTGGTAGAGGTATAACGCCGCTTTATAGATTTAGCGTTTTTGAAAGATACAGATAGTTGTAATATTTAACATCTTTAACGTTATGCGTGAATTATTATTGAGCGTTAAAGGTAAGTCGACTTCAAAATTGACAATCGACTTATCACCAATATGAAACACTTCATCTTCGAACTTAGAAAGCAGCTCAAAGGTACTCCTTGAGCCAAGTTAATTAGTTATCAAGATGCATATATAATCTTGCGAAGAATAATTAGGAAACTGCCTATCAACCACTATGCACAAACAAAATGTTGGTACACAAGTCTTCTTTTTTTAATGAGCTTTAGACTGTTGTGCTCACAATTAAGATATTTAACGTCTATTCGACTTTGACGAGCACTCACTCTTTTTTTTATACTACTAGACGACTAACAAGCTGACGGTCCACCTGATGGTAAGCGGTTACCGCCGCCTATAGACACCTGCAATAACAAGGAAAAATCACTTGATATTGCAGGTGCGTTGTCATCCTGAGGCCTAAGATGAAATGCCGACCATGCCACACTACTGTTTATTTAACCAGTTCTAACTAATCTAAATATTTGACTACCACGAATAAGATGTTAGTGCAAATCGATACAAAAACATTCTACATTTTTTCTGGGAATTTAATCCATGTGCAATAATGTTCTTGCCTGCTCTGTTTGTGCACAATTGTATAATTTATAAACTCTTAGTGACAACCAAGAGCAGTGTTGTTCTCTTCCATTACTCATACAATAGTCGTTAAATACAGCAAGGTATCTGGTGTCTGCTGTAAAATGCCAGCTGCTCGGGGAGTTATGACCTAAAGTACTATTATTAAAGTGGTAATTGCAATTGCGCTATGACTAGCCGCGGCAAAACGTGGACAATTAGCTACGATGACGCAGAGCTAAATAAATAAATAATTATAAAATTGACAATTTTAGGTAATCCCCGACCTCATTAATCATCTATCAAACATCATCTCATTGAGACTATTCTTGTGAGCCCAATCACGCTACATCTGCTATATCTAAGTTTCTGAAGAATTGAGCATCCTGCAGTTATTTGATCAGCTCCAAGTTAGCATGTCTTGGAAACACTACAGAAGTAACAGTAAATAAAATCAATCGGATCTGTGAAAGTTAGCAAAACCCTTTTGTAAAGTAGGAAATGAGCTGATAGTCATCAAACGCCTGAACTGATTTTCATAATTTAAAGCTAAGAACTATCCTGATCACGACATCTTTCAAACAAAAAAACCGAATAAAAATAGGTTCATTCGTTTAGGAACAACGATGCCACAGAAATACACACAAATACACAGATAGACACATCAAACTTATAACACCCCTCTTTTTTCGTCAGGGGTTAATGAATAGGTATTTCTTTTTTTGTACTTCATTCAGACGCTTTTTTTTTGAAGTTGGTGCTAAACTGTTTCCGGAAAAATAGAACGAATAGCACCAACACCAAAAAAAATATTACGAATTAAGACCTAATTAGATTGAATATTTTTTTTTCCTTTTTAGGTTTTGAAGTCCATTTTTATTTTAATTTTTTTTTTCACAATTTTCAGTGATAAATTCCGAAGGTCAAAGTCGTATGGGTGATCGAGGAGCCATCTGGTAGTATTCCAACGTAAATAGAATTATAAGGAAGCAAAAATCCGCAATTTCGCTTAGGTACATTGATAAGTTTATTCCCGGTAGGTATTTTTATTTTAAAACCAAACTAAAAGTATACCTACAATTAAAAAAAGCAGTCTATAAATGACGCAGTGTGGAGGTAACAAACATACAAAAACTACATTCAGCCGAATCGACAACTGGAAGAGTTGTCAATTCAGCTTGAAATCGGTGAAAAAACTACACTTGAATCAAGAAACCTCCTCCTTTTTAAAGTCGGTTGATACAAAATACAATTTAATAATACCTATACAAAAAAAATGTCACAAATTTTTATTGTCTAGGGTCTTGTACAATAAAATATTTAAAAAGGTATTATATTATTTGTAAAGATAAAAGTAGGTTCTCATATACACAAGAACTGCTCCTCAAGCAACTCGTAAGTAGCCAAGTCTATAAGAGTCCAGTTCAGTCTATATGACAATGTGTGCTTTTCGATTGTAAAAGTAAAACTAAATGTCCTCAATTTTTTGTCTCCCTCAAAACGGGAACATTTAAGAAGACGAACAATATTTGTTGTTGCTTTCCTTTAATTTTCTTTTCAGCTCCAGTTTATTTATTTTTTCTAATCTCGGAACAACCTGAGTATTAGTTTTGCGTCAAAAGCCACTACATCGTCAACGAAATGTACTCTGCAGGAAAAATATTTTGTTTTTGATATTTACCGTCAATGGCGGCCTTTACTGGAATCACATGTACAACGGGCAGCATGATAACGCGTAACTACTGCTAAAAATGTGTACCTACTATATCTATATAACTCCATTTGCATTTAACTGTCTAACCATTATTTTGTATGTGATTAAACGCCACGTGGTTAAGGCTTGTCGCCCACGTCTGGTTTTGTAGGTTTAATTCTTGACCTTTGATACCTTCCGTCGACTATCTGAAACTAAGGTAACGCATAGTTATGGCGTAAAGTTCCTAAAAATCAAACGTTCGGAGAGTTCTTGAAACGTTTAGTTTTCAGAAATATTTTGAGACGGTATGTACTTCTTATTTCTTGCAGCACTCCTATCACAGAATTAATCTGTGCCACAGATAACAAAGATTATTAGTTATTTTTAAAATGGTTACTTCAGGTTGTGACGCCTGAATAGGGGTTGAAATGTCGCTGCCTATACTTTGGGATTGGTAGCAGCAGAAAAGAGAGGGTTTAAGCTGATGATAGATCACCACATCCCGCTTTTCCACCAGGGAGTCGAGGGATAGGTACGAGTAAGACAGAACTATGACTTGAAAGATATACCTAACTTTTTCCGGTCAAACCAAAGAATAAGATAGAAAACAGTCTTAACTAGTTTTTGCCAGCAAAATGTTTTCACTGTAACAATAATAAAAAGTATTTTGGTTAATAAATCACTTAGGGTCGGTATATTAATAGTTCGCTAATGAAACCAATTTCGTATTTCACGATGAAATGTTAGAACTGCGACTGACAGTATTTAAAATGTTATAAACGAACTGTGCTATGTTCGCCCTCCGGGCTTACAAGCACTTTCGTTAGTGTGTACACTTGAAAACAGACGAGAACAAACAGGACAACCTTCAGACAGCTACTTAATTTTTATTCTTTCATTATTTTAAAACGCGATGTTTAAAAGATATTTATAAAATTAAATAAACTAGAAAAAAACGCATGCTGAGGTGAGAACCCTTTTTTTTGTTTTGAGGGGGAAAAAAGGCTTTGACGCCTATCCTGCATTGTGGGGAAAAAAGAACAATGCAGAGTTATGTGGGGCTCCTCAGCCAAAGATGTTGACGACCGAGACTACCCACTAAAAAGACCCCCGTGTTCCTTCTTCATCGTAGTACAGGTTCAAGGTTCACAGTTTCCCTTATCCCAATGACCTGTACACGATATGCCCGCCTGGGCTCTACTTCTGGCACATGTGTGCATATATTCTTTGTGACGAGTAACGCCTCAACCACTTCTTCGGGCCATAGGCCGTAAGTAGAAGGTTTCCCCACGCTCTACTCGGGACCCACTCACGGAGCCAGTGCGCCGGCAAATGCTCTTCGCCGCCGACCAACTCTTTTTTTCTTTAGGGGACCGCCGCAGGATTATTCTCGCGGGACCGCTCCTCATCCTCTTTAACCTTCATGACTTTCTCAGAGAAAGTATGAAAAGCTTTCCATGATCTTTCATCCTTCAAAATCGCCTTCACTATTTCAGGGAGCGACGGGGCGGTCCTGGTCACTACAGTTAAGTCCGCTCTTTCCCTAGACCATCTTGGACACGCCTCTAAAGTGTGCAGGGCAGAATCTTCCATGCTGAGGTGAGAACCTGCAACATCCCACAATCCAGGTGAGTACTCTGAATCAAACTCTAATTTACCGTTCTTTTAACTAGAGAATTAATTTATTATTAATTAAGAAAAATTATTTGCAATTTTCCATATTTTTGTAACTCGTTTAGTTGTTCAAATACACAAAAATAATTGATACATTATACTTACTAAATAAACACTGTAAACAGTCCTATTAGTAACGTCAACGCTTATTACGGAGTTATTTTATGGTGTGTTTATTTTATTTTATGTATTTCAGGTTAATAAAAACCTTTATAGCTATTTTAATATAAACTTTTATAACTATTCTTCTTTGTTTAGATAACTAAACAAAAAAAACTCATAAAAATAAAAATACGTCCGCAACAGGCGTTGAATTTGACTACCGCTTTTGATTATTGTTTTCGTTACATTTTTTTTTACTTAATGTAGATTAAAAATGCTTCAAATTAATAGGAAGATCGAAAACGCTAATAGGGTTCTTGACAACTTTTTTATTTCATAATAATACTTTTATAGATACAGTGGTATGTTTGTTGTGTTGTATCGCGTCGTCCAAAAACGCTCTATAAAAATGAAAATGTATGGGAACATTGACAAAATTAATAATAACTATGTAATATGTATGTTTTTATTCAAAGCTGTCATAATAATAATTGTTTAAATTAATGTGAGCAATGTAATACCATAAATTACTTTATTTTATAAATTTTAGAAAAAATATATTTTTAAATTTTCTTAGCCGTACAACTTAAAAAATAGTTTCGAGTTGTTTTTATTTGTAAAAACAGCGTACATTTTCAGAATTTGTGAAAAATAGTGCCATATTCAAACGAAGGCAACATCAATTGATCAAAAAAACAGGTCATAACGCAGAAGACATAACAGTATTCTGCAGTGTTGTGCAGTGTGGTGAGTTAAGTTACCAGAGCTGCAAACACGCAGTGAGCACATGGTTCGCTCTAGCATAATATCGTCGCTCCATTCGACAAACTACACGAAATGTTTGCTGTTTCCGATGTATCTATTTACCTAACGACGGACGCTTTGGGTTTCGGTTGATTGTGTGACGAAATAGGTAACAGATGTTCGAAACTAAAATTATTACAGTTCTAGGCTAGGTGCGTAGGTGTAGGCCATCCTAGAGAAAATCGCACTATTTTTCACCATTCCATTTTAGTTTTAGGCCCGTATTACAGAACGCGGCTCAAGCATCGTTTGAACTCGAATCACTCAAAACTAGTTTTAAGTGTAGATCACTACTTAATTGCCCAGCTTATTAGAGGTTGCGTTTTAAGACTCAATCAGCTGAAACTAGAATCAATAATTGACAAAGCAACAATGACAAGTACGGGAACACCCAAAAATTCCGAATTTGAATATTCCGATTTTTAAAAATCCAAATTTCATAATTCCTAAGAGATTAAATTCTGACTATTCAAAAACGCGATTTTTATTTTATCGAAATTCATAAATCCGAAATTTTAATTTTCCGACTATCATTAGTACGAATAATTAAAAACCCGCTGTGTTACTAGTCTGAAATATGGTATTCCGAATTTTAATTTTCCGAAAATTTATTGCTAACATCAACTATGATGATGGCAGTTCTCCATTTGGAATAATTTCATTAGGCATACTATTTCTAATGAATTTTATGCCATCCGGTGATATGCATAATAATATTGTAATATAAAAATAATTGCGATAAAGGGTAGATTCTGAAGATTGTGCTACATTAGTGACAGAAACGAATCGCTGCAAAACCGACTCCACGTAGTCTTGTCTGCCCAACCCCTAGAGTTCAATTCAAGCCCGCGTAGGAGCGGACGGGCGAGGCGGCCCGCGAGCTGAGGAGCAGGTGGTTTTGACGACCACCGCCGCGGGCGAAAAGCATCTGCGACGTTAAGGTCGCATGGGACCGTCGGAGCGCCGTAGCGCCGGAGCCGTGACAAAAACCTTGCATGCTGCATGCTTGCTTGCATGCTGCATGCTTGTTTGCATGCTGCATGCGTGCCAGAAACAACTTTAGGGCGTTTTATATTATTCGGAATTTTGATAATCGGGATTCGTATTTATGATATTTCGGAATATTATTAATTCGGATTTTTATGGTTCGGTATCTTCAAATTCGGCATATTGATTTTCGTAATTATAAACGTTCAGAATTTTGAAGTTTCGGATTTTAAAAATTAGGAATTAAGAAACCCGGAATTTTCAGTATCGGAATTTAGAACCATTCGGAGTTATCAAATTCGGAATTTTAAAAATTCGTGATTATGACTATCTCGTACCCTATAGTGTACCCGTCAAGCATATTGAACTAGCATTACAACTTTATTTGGGAGTATAGTACGTGATCCGTTCTCAAGAATGATGTCAACCATAAACAAAGATCAAATCTTTACTTGAGCGCATATTTTTGACGTAAGAAAATAGGCAATTACTCAGCTGAGAGTTGATCAATATTCTAAATTTAAATCTCGTATTAAAATTTGTTTTAAAACTAGATTTGTTACTAAGAATGTTGTGTAATACGGGTCTTAGTCTAGTTTCTTTTTTACTTTAGCATAAAAGCTGTGATTCACTAAAACCAACCAACCAACTTGACCAACTTCCCAACTAACTATATTATCTTACTGTGGGGCCATGACTAAGTCACAGTGCACTTCGACCCATTGGGATCTTTTGTGCCTCTTCTGCATTTAGTCTTCCTGTGTCCAGAACTAACTAGCTTTTCCTTCTTTCCAGCTTGATCTAGAGAGATGCATTCCACTGTTTCCACGGAAACACAAAATAGCTGTTGTAGGAGAAACGTTTTTTATTAATTACCATTATTTCCATTACGACGACAATCGCAAAGGGCACGGGCGTTTTCAAAACACATACGATGCGCTAAAGGTGGGATACACGTTTTAAGTCTCCATATCACGATTTATAAATTACCCAACGACGTAGTTTTACCACGCACTCCGACTATGGAAATAATGGGGAAAACCATCCCAATACTTCCATTAATGGCAATACAAAATGGAAATAGTGACACACACCCTTGTGTAAACCTTTACCGAACTACAAACGCTATGATCATAGACACGCCCTTTAAGGTACCTAGTGTTTGTAATAAGAGACAAGTGGCTATATAATATGACTTCATAGTACAGTAGTATTTGATCTGAAAATAACGTAAGGGTCATCGCTTTAACTGTCAAAATAAGTCAGCGGATAAACTCGCTAAGTTGCCACACTGCACTGCACCTGAGCGTTTACGCCGCATGGTTTTTCATACCAACTTTCAAGTGGAAAATATTGGAAACGAAAAAACTGATTCTAATAAGACTACATGCATAAGCAAGTCAGGCTAGTCTAAATAGTTGTTAGTGGATTTTTCGAAAAACATTGTTGAATAAGAGTAATTTTTAGCATTTCACACAAAACTAAAATCTCCAATAATTTCTTCATTATAGACTTTTCGAAAAATCATGGCAAATTTTGTTAGAATGGTGAGTTAAAAATGATTTCACGGCATACCAATTATCTAGCCCAGAGCATCATTAAGAGCATGTGCTATGGATAAATACCTATTGATAAGTCTAACTCCACTCTCTGAGGCATGGTCGATCCCAGGATATGTTAATCAAAATTTATAATTTCGAGTAATTACTGCAACCGCTTTAACCAGCGTGGTGGTGTTATGGCCCGAGCTCCTCGTGTATTTCTCTCATGTAGGAAGGCTTGTGCCAGTGGGATATACTAAAAAAGTACTGATTAGCCGACGAGTTGTTTCCTTTTCTTCTAATGATCTTTCGAAAAAATATATTTTAATCTAATTATACTCCAAAGTTATCACGATGTAGTGAAAAAGTAGCGAACGTGTCATATTTATTTTTTCCGATCTCAAATCACAATTAAAAAGCAAAAAGAATCACCAGCGACAACTTTTTGTCAGCAAATTGCTCTGCACTGCTGTCCTCTCGTGCTCCACCATTGTTAACCTTTTTCCCCTTTCATGGCGTCAAAATGTTATTTCGAGTTACTGACCACTTTCCCGCTAAGTTCATATATTTCTTTTCAGAATTTCAATAGGAAATAATTGGAATTGTGTTCGGTTGTGTAGCAAAATTATATAGAAGATAAGTTAAAGGGTAAATTTACAGACTGTAGTTATATTCTTCTTATTTTGGCTGGGTTTGGGTTAAAATAACTATACCTATCTATTGGTTAGGTTCCGTACACCAGCGCTTGTTTTCGTCAGGCAGTGACGACACGGTGCTGTTTATAAATAAAATATATCAAATGAAGTGTATGAAATGCCACACATAATGAAGTTCTCTTGTATATAAATTATAGGAGAGCAAACGAACTTCACCGCCCATGAACAACTATAAGTATATTTTATAGAGGTTTTGTTGGCGCCATTTATCCCACATTCTTGCCGGGAATAACACGGATTAAGATTTGCAATAATTCTAAATTGACAGTTTCAAAACGTATGTCTTGAAAACGGCGACCGATCTTGGAGCCTATTTACAGAAATAATATTATCTACTACCACCGCCATTCTTATTTCAGCCGTGAAACAGTTCGCTGTGTTTCGGATTGAAGTGAAAGATAGCCAGTCTAATTACTGGGCATGGACGGCATTTCATCTTAGGCATCAGGATGACAACGCACCTGCAATAACAAGTGATTTTCCCTTGTTATTGCAGGTGTCTATAAGCGGCGGTAACCGCTTACCATCAGGTGGGCCGTCAGCTTGTTTGTCATCTAGTATTATAAAAAAAAATATCTTCAGTGCAAAACGTTTACTAGGAGAAAAAGTGACAAATAAAACAAAAGAGTTAACGTTAGCTCATAAACGCAAATACAAGATAGACTAGAATAATTTCACAGGGATATCGCAAGTCCTGGGTGGCTCAGTGGTCAGAGCAGTCGCCCGGATTGCGAAAGGTCGCGGGTTCGATTCCTGCTTCAGGACGTGAAATTTTTCTAGTTATATTCTATTTTAATTACTAAGTAATTTTTCAAACATTTATAATAATGTTAAAATCAAAAATTAAGAAAACAAAAGAGTTAAAATAAAAATAGCAAAACGCGGCGGTGCACGGTGGCCAGGTAGGCAACATTTAACCTTCTTGGTAGGACGCCATAGTTTTTAAATCGTCCCTGTTCTATATGAAAAGTGAAGGCAGTTTTATTTGAGGTCTCTAGGGCGTTACAGCTTTTATATTTATAATCGAGAGTTTAACGGCCTGGCCACGAACTCACCACACGCGCTTCCTGCGTCTCGCGAATCGGCAACCACTGCGCGCTGTCTCAATGTCGGCCTCGCAGCGCGGTCGTCGTAACCGCGCAGTGGTTCCCGAGTCGCCGCTGTCGCCGTCGCCGTCGCCGTCGCCCGTTCCCGTAGCCTGGCCGTAAAAGAGTTGGGTGTAGTAGTATTTACCAAAAGAAAATTCCTGTGGTGAGTAAGGTCGCCAGAGTTCATCAAAAATCAACAATAAAGCGCTTGAGTAATAGGTACCCAAAGTAATATGAGTGTCTATGTGATGCAGTAACTGATCACCATTTGCCACCCAAGTCGCATAAAAGAAAACAAAGAAAGAATATAAATATATTAACATAAAAGTAATCACTATAAACTATTGGTTATCTAAAAACGATTTTTATATTTTTTTTTAGATTTAAAAGCGATGTTTCATATCCGACTAGGACCCAAAAAATCAGGAAAATTCTCCTGAATCCGAGTAAAATACGACTAAGTAATTTGTTCTCATGTATATAGTTCACTTGTACAAAATTCAAAATTAGTCGTCGATTTCACAATTATTCGATATGGTAATATGGCGGGCGACATAGAATAGTCAACTAAACGTTACCAAAGTGATATAGGCGCCATGATGAATATTTGGTCGTGTTGCAGTTTTTTCTATAAAAAATATTGTTTTGTACCACGAGAGAAAGCAAATAAAAAGAAAATGGATAGTTGACAACGATTCTGCATATTTTTGCCTATTTTTAGTATAGTGTACATAGGCCTAGCCGGGCCTCCATACATATTTGGAACAGCTCGTTTTTCATAAAATTAACCTTAGTCTTCTCAGGAGAATTTTGCAAAAAAAATTCATTAAACAGCAATTTATATTTCAGTATCTTACCAAAATATCATTTAGATAAAAGCACAGAGGCACGAGGTTATAAAAACGCAGTAACGACACTGCGAGAACCCCTCGGCAATGTCGAGAAGTACTGAAATTCCCAAACAAGGCCACTCCAAATGTTACTTTCCACTTATAGCTGTCATCTTCTTCTTTGTTATAGCAAATTGTATCAGTGTGAAAGAGACATAATTGAATAAAATAGCTATCCGAATAAGTTACGAACAGTGAGTATTGCTTGAGAGTAATTTAATTAAAACTTTAGTAAGGAACTTTTACGTAGCAATAGGTGTGATACGAAGAAACTTATAATAATGGAAGTTTGTTGCTTTATACACTTAAAAAGGTTTTTTTATACAAAGCACGACAAATGACTCAACACCACCTGATGTGAAGCGGCAAGAAGAGTCCATATGCGAAGATAGCTAGTGCAGTTCAGACACTGCTCCAGCCGCCTCCACCTTGCCGGCCCGAAAGGTGCTTTTTCACGCCTCTTTTGAAGGAACCCATGTTATAGGAAGGAGGAAGCACATGTGCTGGCAAAGAATTCCAAGTTCTGGAAGTTCGACAAAGAAAAGAGCTACTAAATTTCTTTGTACGTGATGTTGAGGTGGAGACAGTGAATTGATGACTCCGAAGACCGGCACGCGTGCTCCTGAGTAGGAAGGGGGAAGGTAGGATTAGGTCAAATAGCTCCTCAGAACACTCTCCGTGATATAGGCGATAAGGAAGGCGAAGGAAGCCGAAAGGCGCTAAGCGACGCAATGTCTCGACGCAATTGCAGAGGGTCAAGGTTGTTGGTGACCTCTACATCGCCAACGATACGGACAGCACGACGCTGCAATCTGTCCAGGGCATCCGTGAGGCTGTTTTGATCACGGTTTCGATGTAGTTCCTGGAATTCAGATCGCAACATATCTCTATGCCGAGCAAGTTTAGGGAGCCCTGTGCCGAAAGAGTCGTGCCCTGAAGAGACGGAAGGGGAAGGAACGGCGACATTTTAGCTGTAAACGCGCACACCTGTGTTTTTTTAGCATTGAACTCAACAAGATTGTTAGATCCCCATTCAGATACGAGGTTCAACACCCTGTCGAGCTCAATGGTAAGATTCTCTCTCTCCCTCTCGGTTTCAGCGCGCTAAGCCCCTGGGCGACCGTAATATCCCCCATGCACTGTACTGTCATCTGCATTGCAATGAATGTTTCCTATCGGAATCATGTCATTGATATGACGAAGAAAGAGTGTGGGGGATAGAACAGAGCCTTGTGGTACACCAGCATTCACTGACATGAACCGCGAAGCGCATCCATTTGCGAGGACACGGATTCTTCGCTCATGCAGGAAGCCGGCAATCCAGTTACAGAGCTGAGCGGGCAGACCGTATGCCGGGAACTTGGAGAGAAGAGCCCTGTGCCAGACCCGATCGAACGCTTTGGCAATGTCAAGGCCAACTGCCACTGACTCACCACGATTGTCAATAGCTTCACCCCAGACATGCATTAAGTACGCTAGAAGATGACCCGTCGACCATTTCGGCCAAAACCCGTACTGTCGATCAGTAATTAATGAGTGATCTTCTAGGTATCGGATCAGCTGGTGGTTTAAGATCCGTTCCATAACCTTGCAAAGAACTGAGGTGATAGCTATCAGGCGGTAGTTACCTGGCTCTGATCGGTCTCCCTTTTTGGGGACCGGTTGCACATTGGCCTCTTTCCAAGATTCCGGCACACACCCAGAAGAGAGAGAAAGACGGTATAGCCGCGTTAAGACAGGAGACAACTCCGCTGTGCAGTTTTTCAGTACTATCGCTGGAATGCCATCAGGTCCACTAGCTTTCCGGACGTCGATTGACTGAAGCTCCGCACGTACATCACATTGCCTAATACGTATATCGGGCATTGTGTGGCCACAGTGGGAGAGTGTTGGTGGCTGTAAGTTGCAGTTATCGATTCGGGAGTGAGCAGCAAAGAGTTTTACCAAGAGATCGGCTTTCTCTTGCGGCTTGTGAGCTAGCGAGCCGTCAGAACATCTCAACGGGGGCAGCGAGGGTTGACAGAAGTTGGACTGCACGGCTTTGGCCAGACGCCAGTAGCTACGGCTTCCCGTAGGATGCGCAAGAAGTTCTTGGCCAACTCGTGCAACACGCTGTGCATCCGCTCTGATGAAGGCCCTTTTGCAGGACTTGGTGGCGTTGTTATAGACTGCTTTCAGTCAGTCAATGTTGGGATCCCCGCAAGCTCGGCCCCTGATCCAAGCGCGGTATGCCGACTGTCTGTTTTCAACAGCTAAGGCACAATCGCGGTTGAACCAGAGGTTACGCCTACCCCTACTGATGACATCGGAGTGAAGGGATATAGTACTCTATCCCTAACATGATCTCATCAGCAACAGCAGTAGCGCTAGCGTTCGGGTCCAGCTCACTGAAACAGCGCTGCCTCCAAGGAACAGATGCGAAGTAATCCCGCATACCGTCCCAATCTGCCGACGCATAGTGCCAGATGCGGCGTTTGGCAACCATAGGTACCGGTGGCGATGCCCGTGGCACCCCAGCGGATACCAGGCAGTGATCCGATGTTCCCAAAGGAGCACGAACCTCTAGCCTATATCCATCCGGGCGAGTCGTCAGCAGAAGGTCCAACAATGAGGGCGCGTGACCGACAATATCTGGAACCCTGGTGGGCTGGTTTACCCGTTGGGTCAGGTCGTGCGTGAGACCACAACACCAAAGGTACACAAGCTTAGAGAAATTTTATATTTTTTTTTATACTAATAGATGACAAACAAGCTGACGGCCCACCTGAATCTGATGGAAAGCGGTAACCGCCGCGCCGCCTATAGGCACCTGCAATACCAAAGGAAAATCACTTGATATTGTAGGTGCGTTGTCATCCTGAGGCATAGGATGAATTGCCGTCCATGACGAGTAATTACACTGACTACCTTTCCCTTCAATCCGAAATACAGCGAACTGTTTCACGGCTGAAATAAGAAAGCCGGTGGTACCAACCCAGACGACCCTACATACAGGCCTACCACCTAGTAAATATATTTACAAATTATACAACCGACTTAAAGCTTTATTATAAAACTAAGTAATACGTACTACTAACTACTACCTTATGGGCCGGCAAGGTAAAGGCAGTTTAAACAGTGTGTTTCAAGCTGCACTAGCTGTCTATGCATTTGGACTCTTCTTACCGCCTCACATCAGGTGGTGTTGACTCATATGCCGTGCTTTGCATACCAATAAAGATTTTTCTGATACCAATACCAATCGCAATCCAATTCGTCATTTAATGTTTAGTGTCTATCCACCTTTGTCACTATGATTAGCAATTAACCCGACAAACATCAGATTCCAGACACAATTGAAAACCGCCTCCACCGCCGCTTTACAGATGAATGTCTAATTTAAACATTTAGCTATGGATCTTATTTCAAACGAACCATAGGAATTTTGCACCTCTCAGTAGCTTCTCTAAAATATCCTGTTACTTAGCTAGATTCAGAAAATCAATGCTCTCAACTCATAGCAAATGATTTCATAGAATCATATATTATAATTATATCGCTAGCTATACCTCCACCATTCAAATCTGTAGGATCAGAGTAATTAGATATAAAGCGTGCAACTTTTTTACGAGACTGTCTTTGTTAAGCTAATTCATGTTCCCGTCCATTTATCAAAACGAACGCAAATAACTTTGGCTATAAAGTTTTGGGTCAAATTTGTTGCGTTCGTTCTCGGAGTTGGCGGCCTACGATTTATGTAAAATTATTTTAATATTAAACTTCAGAGATGCGAAAGTAATCAGTAATATAAGGTAGTTTGTATAAAAAACAGAACTCTGTAGAGCACGTCCCACGCCTTTATTTGTAGGGGGCGCGACGTGTTTTTGATCTAGCGCAAATACGAAAACTTTAAAATTTATGAAGAATAATAATTATACTAAATGCCATATTTTTTTTCTAAAAGGTCAAAGAATTAGTTTGTGCGACTGGAGCAAGATCGGCATATCAGTAGTTACGACGTAGCTGAGAAACTGGGAATTGACCACAAAACAGTTTTGGCGCATTTAAAAAAAATGGGTACACAAAAAAGCTCGATATTTGGGTACCCCACGAGCTCACTGAAAGAAACCTAATGAACCGTGTACTCATTTGTGATTCTTTACTACGACGTAATGAAACCGAACCATTTTTGAAGAAGATGATAACTGGTGATGAAAAGTGGATCATGTACGACAATAACGTACGAAAAAGGTCGTGGTCAAAGGCCGGTCAGGCTTCACAGACTGTGGCGAAACGCGGGTTTTCTCGAAACAAGGTGATGCTGTGTGTGTGGTGGGATTAGAAGGGCATTATTCATTATGAGCTGTTACTACCAGGCAGGACCATCGATTCTGAACTCTACTGCGAATTACTGATGAGATTGAAGCAAGAAGTTGAGAGAAAGCGGCCGGAATTAATCAACAGAAGGGGTGTGGATTTTCATCATGATAACGCTAGACCTCACACATCTTTAGCCACTCAGCAAAAATTAAGAGAGTTTGGCTGGGAGGTGTTAATGCACCCGCCGTATAGTCCTGACCTTGCACCTTCAGATTTCCACCTGTTTCGCTCTCTTCAGAATTCTCTAGGCAGTGTCAGGTTAACATCACGAGAGGACTGCCAAAACCTTTTGTCGCGGTATTTTGATCAGAAGCCCCAAAATTTCTATAGCAATGGGATCATGTCCCTACCTACAAGATGGCAAAAAGTTATCGAACAAAATGGTACCTACATACTTTAGTTAAATGTAAATAAACTATATTAAAAATGTTTTGAATTTTCTTAAAAAATGCGACGAAACTTTTTCCCCAACCTATTATGTTGGATATATTATTATGAAAACAACGATTTTCAAATAAAAATTCAAAGCTATGATCTTATAAGATCATATCAACCCGTGACGCTCAAAGAGGGAAGTTATAAGTATGACATATCTGTCTGTGTATCTGTATCGTAGCTCCTAAACGAACAGACCAATTTTGATATGTTCTTATTGTTTGAAAGTCCACGTGATTGAGATGATTCTTAGTTATAATTTTAATATATTTTACAGATCTGATTAATTTGAAATTTGGTGCACTGTTATTTCGGTCGAATTTCCAATGGATGCTTCATTCTTCAAAAACCTACAGAAGATATTGCGTATTTGGTATTTTATGAATGGTCTCAATAAGAAGGTGTCACATAGATGATGATCAAGCCCGGCGGGTTTTTTACATAAATAATTTTGACCATTATATTATTATCAGAACTAAAATGTATCTCATATTTTAAAATTAATACTTTAAGACTGAGAGTCAATTTTATAATATTTTATATATTTTACTTTAAACTTACGCAAAAACATGAATTTCATGCAATATAATGTTTTTTTAAATTACATCTATTTAACAAATACAAATTTAAAAAATCGTAAACAATTGTAGTTTGTGTACTTTCATCACAATATATGCGCAGTCTGAATGAGAGTCGTTAGTACACATAAGCATTTTGAAATTTAAATGTATCCACGCATTCTTCCATGAGCCTTATAGTAACTGTTTTCATTAATGTTTGTTTGACATATCTATAGCTATAGGTAGTTTGATGTATAAAGGCAGTTTAGTTCCCTTCGGTGGAATTTTATTATGAATGTGTCTAAATGTATAAGAAATCCCAATGAATGAGCGAGCGAATAGAATTCTTTACCTGCTAGTGTGTTCTCTGAAAATACGATTTTCCTCTAAGACTTGTGTGAATAGGCATATTAACACCATAAGCGTGTATGGCCATTTGGCCATATTTTTATTTTAAATGCAAGAATACACCTTTTTTATTGCAGAATAGACAGATGGGATACTTATATGATTTTTTATATTGTTTACAGAGTGATGCCGCCATCTTGACGTTCACAAATTGTTTTATGCTATTATCTTAATTGAAATTCATTGCTGTTGACTAAGAATGTATATTTTTCCATTATATCTGGAACAAAGGCTTTTCTTGTAAAATATTCCTCAACAAGATTTTCACCCATTTAAAAGACAAAACATATCTCAAATTAACATTCCTCTTTGTTTGAAGCATGTACAAAACAGTTGCTAAATATTATCTCGAAATACACTCCAATTGATATTCATAATTTTTATTTTAACATTATTATACATGTTTGAAAAATTATTTACTAATAAAAATGTATCTAAACTAGAAAAATTTCACGCCCCGAGGCGGGGATCGAACCCGCGACATTTCGCAATCCGGGCGACAGCTCTAACCATCTGAGCTACCCAGGACTTGGGATACTCCAATTGATGTCAAAAGCCACCGTTTTGTGTGTTTAGAAATATATTTAGAATATTTTTAAAGTATTATGTAACTGAAAAACTTTTAGAACTCCGGGCTACTCTCTGGTCACTGAGCTACTACAGATTTGTGATGATAACACTATGTATTTTTTTTTCTTATATGGGAGAAACACACAAATAAAATAGGGAAAAATCATTTGTACCACTAAAAATTTATTCAGTTACTAAAATACACATACTGATTTAAACATAACTGAGTGCAAAAAAATTAATAATAATGTATTTTTTCTCGGGGTTACTGGATATTTCTCTGAATGTATAAGTTGCACATTTGAACGTTCTTTCCATTTTCTCTGTATAATATTAGGTTGGGGAAAAGTCTTTTCGCATTATAGTATGTATGAACTTGTAATAAAATCTCTTTGGCTCTACTATTTGTATCTGGCTGGTTTTGGTATCATTAAAAGTTTAGATTTTAAAAAAGATAATTTCAAATTCAAATTAGGAAAATGTGTGTTTTTCATTTGTTTTTCGTACTATCAAGATGAGTGAATCTAATGAAGAATTTTGATACATTTTAAAATTTTACTACAAAAAAGGTAAAAATGCAACGCAAGCCGCGAAAAAAATTTGCGATGTTTATGGACCTAGTGCAGTGTCTGTGAGAGTAGCACAAATTTGGTTTAAGCGTTTTCAATCCGGAAATTTTGATGTCAAAGATGCACGTCGCTCTGGTCGCCCTATTACGGATAAAATTGATGCCATATTTGAAAAACTGGAGCAAGATCGGCATATCAGTAGTTACGACGTAGCTGAAGAACTGGGAATCGACCACAAAACAGTTTTGGCGCATATAAAAAAAATGGGTACACAAAAAAGCTCGATATTTGGGTACCCCACGAGCTCACTGAAAGAAACCTAATGAACCGTGTACTCATTTGTGATTCTTTATTACGATGTAATGAAACCGAACCATTTTTGAAGAAGCTGATAACTGGTGATGAAAAGTGGATCACGTACGACATGAACGTGCGAAAAAGGTCGTGGTCAAAGGCCGGTCAAGCTTCACAGACTGTGGCGAAACCCGGGTTAACTCGCAACAAGGTGATGCTGTGTGTGTGGTGGGCTTGGATGGGCATTATTCATTATGAGCTGTTACTACCAGGCAGGACCATCGATTCTGAACTCTACTGCGAACAACTGATGAGATTAAAGCAAGAAGTTGAGAGAAAGCGGCCGGAATTAATCAACAGAAGGGGTGTGGTTTTTCATTATGATAACGCTGAGTGGCTAAAGACCTCACACATCTTTAGCCACTCAGCAAAAATTAAGAGAATTTGACTGGGAGGTGTTAATGCATCGGCCGTATTGTCCTGACCTTGCACCTTCAGATTTCCACCTGTTTCGCTCTCTTCAGAATTATCTAGGCAGTGTCAGGCTAACATCACGAGAGGACTGCCAAAACCACTTGTCGCGGTATTTTGATCAGAAGCCCCAAAATTTCTATAGCAATGGAATCATGTCCCTACCTACAAGATGGCAAAAAGTTATCGAACTTAATGGTACCTACGTTTAGTCAAATGTAAATAAACTATATAAAAAAATGTTTTAAATTTTCTTAAAAAATGCGAAGAAACTTTTTCCCCAATCTATTATTTTAGTCACCTAAAATAATACATGAGTACGTAGATTTGAAACAAAATTTCACAATAACAAGTGGGTATCTTGACTGGTAACTCTAAACGGGACAGCCAATGAATGCGAGGACAGAAGAGCCATCTCTGAACTTGTGTATAAACTAGTGACTTGCAAGAAGCAATGCTCGTACTTTTGCATCAAGATTGAATACCCTGGACACGGGCGAAGTAACACGTGTATATTCGATCTGTATTCAAGCGTCACTTTAAGTAGCGTCAGCATGGTAAGATTGAAAAGTAAACGTCGAAAAGTCGACCATGCATTGTCATGGTGAGAGTGATTAAATGTTTTTGTTATTTTTTAATTATTTTTACACGACTAATTAACTTATATAAAATAAATAAATTTTGATACAAAAAAGTTTTATAATTATTTTTGTTGTTATAATTTATTTTATTTTATGACAAAAAATATTATAAATATCAAATATCAATATCATTGTTTAGCTAAAGTTTTCAAAGTAGAGAAAGAAAAGGACAATATTATGATTTCGGAATTACTATATTATACTTACAAGATGATTCAGATGAAACTGATAAATATTCGAGTGATTCAGATTTATTTAATTAAATTTCATCATTTCAGCCAAAGAGACGGCCACTGCTGGGCATAAGCCTCCCCCAGGGATCTCCAAACCGATCGGTCCTGCGCTGCCCGCATCCATTGGCTTCCCGCGACCCTCACCAGATCGTCGGTCTACCTTGTGGGGGGCCTACCAACGCTGCGTCTCCCGGTGCGCGGCCGCCACTCGAGAACCTTTCCGCCCCAACGGCCGTCAGTCCTCCTTGCAATGTGGCCTGGCCACGGCCACTTGAGGTTCGCAATTCTTCGGGCTATGTCGGTGACCTTAGTTCTCCTGCGGATCTCATCATTTCTAATTCGATCACGCAGAGAAACCCCGAGCAGTCCCTCTCCATTGCCCTTTGGGTAACATTGAGCCTTCTTATGAGGCCCATTGTAAGCGGCCACGTCTCAGTTCCGTAAGTCATCACCGGCAACACACACGAATTAAAGACTTTCGTTTTGAGACACTGTGGTAGTTGGGCCGAGAATATGCTGCGAAGCTTCCCGACCCAACCGAGTTGGATCCGTCGATTAACCTCTTTCTGGAAGTTAGACTTACCAAGTTGGACTGTTTGTCCCAGGTAAACATATTCGTCAACAGCTTCCAGTGTAGAGCTCCCAACCTTCACAGGAGCGGGTACAACATGAGGATTCGACATAATTTTCGTCTTATCCATGTTCATTTTAAGACCCACTTGTTGGGAGACTCTACAGAGGTCGTCGAGCATTGTGCCTAAGTCCTCCAGGGTCTTAGCCATGACCACGATATCATCAGCAAAACGAAGGTGCGTCATGTACTCGCCGTTAATGTTGATGCCAAGTCCTCTCCAGTCCAAAAGCTTAAACACATCCTCCAACGCGGCTGTGAACAGTTTCGGCGAAATAACATCGCCCTGTCTCACACCTCGCTGAAGTCGTATTGGTTTCGAGTTTTGATCCTGGAGGCGGACTGACATAGTGGCGTTTTCGTACAGTGACTGCAGCACTTGGATGTATCGATAGTCAATTTGGCACCTCTGGAGTGACTGAAGCACGGCCCAGGTCTCAACAGAATCGAAGGCTTTCTCATAGTCCACGAACGCTAAGCATAATGGCAGGTTGTACTCTTCGGTCTTCTGTATAACCTGCCGCAGCGTATGTATGTGGTCTATGGTACTGAAGCCTTTTCGGAATCCGGCTTGTTCGGGAGGCTGGAAGTCGTCAAACCTGCGTGCGAGACGATTCGTTATAACTCTCGAAAACAGCTTGTAAACATGACTTAGGAGCGTGATGGGTCTGTAGTTCTTCAATTGGGTCCGATCACCCTTTTTGAAGAAGAGTGCCACCACACCCCTGTGCCATGCTTTTGGCGTTTTACCCTCGAGCATGATGGAGTTAAATAGCCTCTGAAGAGCTTTCAGGACCGCACGACCACCTGCTTTCAGAAGCTCTGCTGTAACTCCATCGTTGCCCGGCGCCTTGTTGTTCTTGAGCTGTTTGAGAGCTACACTAATCTCGTACAGGCTGACGTCCGGGATATCTTCTGTGTAGTGTCGGGTTAATTTGGCTCTTGGATCGGTGGCCTGAGTGACAGGTGTGCGTGATGTCGCGTAAAGCTGTCCGCAGAAGTTTTCAATCTCGGCCAAAAGCTCAGGTCGTGACGTAATGAGTCTGCCGTCCTCCGTCTTCAGCTTCATCAGCAAACTTTGTCCAAGCGAAAGATCTCTTGCGAACACTTTGGAGCCTTTGTTCCACTCGGTCGCCTCTTTAATACGTTCTGTATTAAATCGGCGTAAGTCACGAGTCAAGGACTTAGAGATCTGCTTATTGAGCTGCCGACGCGCATCCTCAGAAGACTGCATAACCATACGTCTTTCCTCCATCAGCTTCAACGTTGGCTCGGAGATTTTCTTAGCCTTTTTCTTACGGCTGGGTTTGAAGAGCTTAGAACCCACCGTAAGGACAGCTTCCACGAACCTGTCATTGTAAGTGTCCACATCTGTGCAGTCCTCCAGGCTATCAAAGCGATTTTGCAGTTCGAGCTGAAAGAGTTCGGGGTTTTGGATCTGGATAGCTGCAGGGCGGAGCGTAGACTTCATCAGTCGATACCTCTCGGATTTCTCATTGTGGTTCAATGTGCCTCGTACCATTCGGTGATCACTCCCCGTGTTAAACGAATTGATCACTGAGACATCATTGAATATCCGAGTCTTAGTCGACATGATGAAGTCGATCTCATTTTTCGTTGCGCCATCCGGACTTTTCCAGGTCCATTTTCGATGCGGCCGTTTTTTGAAGAAGGAGTTCATCATAAAGAGTCCCTCCCTCTCCATGTAATCGGCCAGCATTTGACCTCTAAAGTTCCGGCTTCCAGCTCCAAATTGCCCCACTTTCAACTCATCATCGCCACGTTTGCCCAGCCTTGCGTTGAAGTCTCCCATGACAACGGTGTAGTGAGTTTTGGAAGTATGTATTGCCCGAGAGATATCCTCATACATTACTTCTACTTCCTCGTCGGGGTGAGTCGAGGTCGGGGCGTAAACCTGTATGACCTTCAATAAATACCGTTTGTTAATTCTGAGTATAAGGTACGCCACCCTATTCGACACACTTCCGATTTGTACAACGTTGTTCACGAGAGACTTGTGGACAATGAACCCGACACCACCTTGGGACAGATCTTCGCCCTCCCGGAAATAGAGCAGGTTGCCGGATTTAAGAACTATCGTGTCCTCGCCCTCTCGTCGGACTTCAGATAGTCCCACTATACTCCAGCGAATCCTACTCAATTCCTCCTCTAGTTCCAGCAGCTTCTCCTCGGTCCGCAGTGTGCGTGTGTTGTATGTTGCCAGGGCCAAATTCGTATGATGGGATATCGTCACCACCCGGGGATTTTTAGCACCCCTGGTCCCGGCGCCTCGCCAACGTCCATCACCGCCGGCACGACGTCCGGTACCGCCGGGCACTTGGGGCCTTGGGTTTATGTGATACATTCATGGGGGGGTTTTGGGCCGTCACCCACCAAGCTGGCCCAGTGCGGGTTGGTGGGGAGCGCCAGAGCCTCGTCTGTTAAACAGCAGGGTGCACCACGTGCAGGTGAGGTTGGCTTGGATCCCGTAAGGTGTTGTTCGGAAACCCTTACACCCCCATACATCACCACAATTAAATTTAACACAGGTAAAACGGTCTTATTTTATTTTGTTCTCATTGTTTAAGAACCTTCAAAATATATATGATGCAAAGAGTTGACTACTTTGCATCTTTTGAGCAGCTTCTTGAGAATCATATTCCAGCTTATAATAATTGTATCATTATGGGTGATTTCAATACTTGTCTCATTAAAAATGATTCTCGATCAAACAATTTACTGTCTTTAGTCAACTCTTATAATTTAAACGTACTTCCCTCAAGAGAAACACATCATTTTCCAAATTGCTCTCCGTCTCTTTTAGACCTTATGATTGTTTCCTCTTCTAATTTAGTAAATAAGCATGGGCAGCTTTCTGCGGACGCATTTTCGTATCATGATTTGATATTTCTTTCTTACCGTATTCGTCCTCCGAAAGAAAAGCCGAGGGTTCTTTTTCAGCGTAGCTTTGCTGCTGTAGATTTGAGTGGGCTACTTGAGGATGCTGCCGGTATTGACTGGTCGGCAATATATTCCACAGACTCTGTTGATGAGCAGGTAGAAATTTTTGGAGCGATCTTGACTGAATTGTATGACGTGCATGCCCCAATTCGGCCTGTCAGGATTAAACATCTCCCCGCACCGTGGCTTACTGACGACATACGTAGCTTAATGACTAAAAAGAACAGAGCAAAGACTAGGTATAGACTTAATCCTTCGGACCAAAATAGGGACAGGTATACGCGTGCCAGAAATCGCTGCAACACAGTGATAAGGGACGCCCAAAGACGCCACATTCATAAATCCATCGAGGATGGCGATCCAGCCAAGGTTTGGAGATTTCTCAAATCTCTTGGAGTTGGTAAATCACCTCACGGCAGTCATAAGGTTGACTTGGACATTAATAAACTTAATTGCCATTTCTCCTCTGTGTCACCCATTGACAGTCGTTGCAAGATCGACACTCTGCAGAGTCTTTCCACCTTACCAACTCCTGACTTCTCTTCTTTTTCTTTTAATAGATTTGCGGACTGCGATGTTAAGAAAACCGTACTATCCATAAGTTCTAGTGCTGTGGGTAGTGACTCTCTTAGTCGTAACATGATCCTTCCCATAATTGATATCCTTGCCCCTATAATTACACACATCCTTAACACTTCGATTGCAACTCGGACTTTCCCTTCTGCTTGGAAGGATGCTTACATAATTCCGCTCCCCAAAAAAGCCAACCCGGTCTCTTTTTCTGAATACCGTCCTATTTCCATCCTTCCTTTCCTTTCCAAAGTACTTGAAAAGTTGGTTTATCGCCAACTTATTTCCTTCCTAACTTCAAACAATCTCCTTAATCCCTTTCAGTCTGGCTTCCGCACAGGTCATGGGACAACTACTGCTCTGGTGAAAATTACGGACGACATCCACCGGGGTATGGAAAATCGTCAGCTCACTTTGTTGACTTTATTAGATTTTAGTAACGCCTTCAATTCTGTTGACTTCGACATTCTCCTCGGTGTGTTGCAGTCTCTGGGCATATCTCCGGCCGTGGTTGACTGGTTCCAAAGTTACCTGCTAGGGCGTCGGCAGCGCATACGTGTTGAACAGTCATTTTCCACGTGGTGCGATATTAATGCCGGAGTCCCTCAGGGTGGCGTTTTATCACCTCTACTTTTCTCTATTTTTATTAATTCCATCTCACAGTCACTTTCATGTTCCTATCACTTGTATGCTGATGATCTGCAGATTTATACCCAGGCACCATTACAAGATCTTTCACAAGCTATTATGGCGACTAATAATGATCTTGAATTGATTTATAGCTGGAGTAGATCTTTTGGTCTTACTGTCAACCCGTCAAAGTCACAGGCCATCATAATCGGCAGTCCTTATTTTGTGTCCAGAGTTGATTACGGTGTTTTGCCATCTGTTATGTTTGGTGGCACTGAAATTCCTTTTGCCAAAACTGTCAAAAACCTAGGTGTCATTTTTGACCAGTGTTTATCATGGCGTCCTCAAGTTGAGGCTGTCAGGAAGAAGGTGTTTGCTGCATATGGTTCGGTCAATCGTCTTCGAAATTTCTTGCCTATTAGTACTAAGGTAGCTCTGGCTCAGTCACTCATGCTCTCCATAATCGACTATGCTGACGTCTGTTATGCCGATCTTTCGGAGGAACTTCTTGATAAGCTTGAGCGTCTGCAGAATGTTTGCATCAGGTTCATTTTTGGTTTGAGGAAATTTGATCATGTATCGAAGTTTCGGTCGCAACTTAATTGGCTTCCGATTCGTCGACGTAGGGACTTACACGTTCTAACTCTTCTTTACACTGTTCTATTCCTTCCTACCTCTCCATCCTACCTTAAAAATTGTTTTTCCCTTCGTTCCTCTTCTTTAGTTCGTCCTTTGCGTTCTTGTTTTAATCTCACTTTGGATATTCCTGCTCACTCCACTGATTTCCTTTCCTATTCCTTTTCCGTACATGCTGTTCGGTTATGGAATTCTCTACCAGAGTGCATCAGGGGAGCTCGCACATTGGATTCTTTTAAGCATCAAGTTAAAAGTCATTTCTTACATTTAACTCAATAGCTGTGTATTTTATTGCATAATATGTAAGTATCTTTAATTCGTATATTGTATTGTGTGTTTAACTTTCATTATGTACCTACAAACATATATATTTTATTTATTCCTTCTATTTCTTGCACCCTTCTGTATTCTCCCTCTTCATAATATGTATATCACCTTAGGTTGCCTGGAAGAAATTGCTTTTTAGCAATAAGGTCGCCCAATTGTACTTTTTTTTGTGTTTTCTAATTTGTATGTTGAATTTCTCTTGTGTGCAATAAAGAATATTTATTATTATTATTATTATTATATATTTTTTATTTACTTAGCTGCTTTTTTTTATTTATTATTAAGTTACTAAACTTTAATAAAACTATTTTTACAGACTCACAATCACATTTGATAATAATCAAATTATAAATCGGTATGATTTCCGTCTTTTAAAATTTATATGCCAACACCACTCGTGTTCACGCATACATTCGCAGCGTCTTTGACACTTTGTTACCACTAATATAGCGCTTGTCAGTGGAAGTTGCTTCGGGAGATAAAAATACTATAACGCCAACGGTCAAGTGGTTATCAAATAAACGCCAAAAAGTGCGACTGAGCTGCTACAACCACGAATTCCAGATTGCTGACTGTAAAGCATTACATTGCTGTAAATGTTAATGTATTGAACAGTGAAACGTACAAACATGAACTATTCATTTGACCACTTGATTAAGTATACATAGTTAATTATTTTGATAGCGTGGCTTGCTCCTGGTTGACTGATGACATCATACGGCCCTGGCGCCCATACGATTCCTCTCGTCTGAATGAGGTCACATGCCTAAGTAGTAATTAAGTTTTCGATTACATTTCTACCAGAAGTAATTTAATAATTTTACAACTCGGTTTTGACGCAGAATGACAGTTTCTCAAATATCACTTTCGCAAAAAGTTACTGTAACGGTAACGGTCCACCTGCTGTTAAGAAGCGTATAGCACTTGGAAACGTGATACCTAGGGTGCGTTCCGAGCCTATACTCCAAACACACCGAGTTGTTTTTTTATCTTGCTCTAACTAAGGTGTGGAACGACACAAGTTGTTTTTATAACCTCAAATTTTGACATTACATACAATGTTCAATTTGTGTACATTCACAAAAAAAAATATAAATATATTTTAGTTTACCACCAACCCTTTGGATGAATACATCACCATAATAATTAGTTCCAGTATTATCTAAAACTAATAAGAAGTCTTCCATTTTCTGGTAAATTTTCTGTTGAAAGTACACAACAATAGTACTTAATAAATAAAGCTTTTAGACCTTTATTAACTCGTTCAAAGTAAACAGGAAATTTGACGTAATGTCACTAATGTCATAATAAATGACGTTTTATGCGTCAAGGTGATTAATTTCTAACCATCAAGATTGATCGTCAAAAAGTTGCAACTCTCCTAGACTCGGAACGGGATAGTTGTGACAGCCGAACGTAGAGTATCGAGTTAGAGTAAAAAGTTGTAGACTTGTAGGATTGGAACGCGCCCCTACTATTCAAACGTTGTCTACTCTGTAAAAATTAAGAATTATGGTATCTCTTACTGGTCTGCGTATCTCTTATTGGTCTGTGGAATAATGTTGACATCATAGCGGAGAGTTCCCTGTGTTCCTCAATTTCCTTTATTCTTAACATCTTTATCTGTTTCCTTACTCTGTGGACACAGAAGGAGCTACCACTAACACCAACTAATCATTTATATTTACACGGTTTGCAAGTACCTAGATCTATTATCTTATTTCAATTTAAACATTTAAGCTCACGTTGTTTTTTGTTACCGCGTGTTTTTTATCTTCAGTCATATTATATTTATTGATACATCGGTTGAAAATTAATATCTGCGAAAGTAATTGAAAATTATGTTCAATAACTTGTAATATTAACAGTGGACTACTACAGATTATGGTGATATATTCTAGTATTTTGCTAAATGCTATAAAGCTCCTTTTGCAAGCTCAACAAAACTCGATAAACCTACTTACGTTCGAGATATTGACATTCAATAATCAGAAATCGAGAACTGAAATTAAAATAATTCTGCTACGAACAATTCTGGATTTGAGGGCTATTGGTTTAATTTAGTTAAAGTTAGCACAAAATTTCAATAGTCAGGTAGTTTTATTACTATGCCGGTATATTTTATCTGTGCAAAACTATCCTCTCTGTTTATTCAAAGTTGATTTTAGTTTTATTGTTCCACATTTCAATGCAATTTGAAATCTATTACTTAATGCCGTTTTATACCATTATGGTACATACGCGCATGGCCCAATAATTTCAAGGGTAATTTTCTTATTTAAAATATTTTCTTGTCTGTTCTTTATTATGTTCTTTTCTTATCTCTAAATTCTTAGGAATATTCACTTAAAAAAATATCACCATATTATAGAATCCTTCATACTAAGTATTACGAAATGTAGTGTATGTTAGTGAATGCACAGTAAGGCTTGTATATTTCACACTAGCCAGCTTATCTAAGTCCAACCCAAAATAAAACTGATACGTTAGTGTGTTTTTCAGACATTAACTTATAGCAACTTGCTGATCAAAAACTAAATTTTCATAAAAAATACCTATTGTAAGCAAAATATTTCATAAAAATCATCTTAAATATCAAATCAAGAGTTTTCTGAATACTTTACTTCATACTTCACTTCTAGCATAGGTTGGTATATATAATATATTTTCTTCTTGCATCTCACGGTCTATTGGCTAAGTAGTTGCCATTTCGAATAGAAAAATCTTGTCGTGAGTAGTTCTTTAATTTGTTAAGCCGCGTAAAACTCCTAGGAGCATAGGATAAAGATAAGTTTTATTCAGTTAGAATCTTGAATAAAATTCTTTTTTTTAAATTCTATGATGTCAATAGCGATTAAATGTAAAACAAGCTATAAATCGAACCGTTGTCAAGATTAGGACGTCATTGCATGGATAAGTCAGTAAACTGATCTAAAGCCACTCCAAAGCAAAGCTTCAGATGGACAAAACCTCAGAACAATTTGAATCAATTACGTCTTGTAGTCCCGAGTGATTGGCGCACTAGTCAGCTCATTACAACTCAGTTCTAGTATCTAGATAGATCAGCTTTAATGTATTTATAGGTACGCATTGTTTGATTGAAGCCGGTCCTATTGTGTTAATATTTAAGTTAGCACAACAGC